>CM062288.1:157037170-157637170 GCA_031216915.1 Pictodentalium vernedei | reverse complement strand
TCCAGTAAACTTTTAGCATCAGTCCGACCCACCTCCACTAATCCAACATACTTCTCAGTGAAGTCTCCATCACACTCCCCCTTGCACAGAATTGACAGTTGAGTTCTGTTACTTTCATCTGTTGATTCGTCTGTTAAGAGGGAGAACTCAGTTGCATTTCTGAGTGAATTCAATGTTTGATGTTCAAGCCTGGCGCTAATACAGGTAAGTAGTTCAGTAGCTGTACTGGATGACAGGTAAGTTACCTCTGGATTTTCATTTTGAAATTCTTCTATACCAGGAACACCAACTTGTTTCAGAAACATAACTAAGTCCTTGAGATTCTCACTCACAGCCCATTTCTTCCTAACTAGAAAGTACTCAGCTTGAATTATTTTAGAAATGTAATTACGATTTGCCAATCTTTTCTGTTCATCCTTTTCTACATTTGCTTTTACAACTTTATCCCATAACTTGAGTAAAGCCCTTGGTTTTTCACTGCTGCTTTGTTTTCGTGTTTGAAATATATGCAGAGCCTTTTGGTAGCGTTCACTACAGTCATGTTTGTCCAACTTTCTGCTAGGGTGGGAGCCCAGAAGAACACCTTGTTCTATGAATGCATGTGACAATCCTGGCGTTAGTATTGGTGCGAACAGTTCACAATACTTGCAGATATAGCCTTGTTTTGTCATATTGTAATACAACCATTCATACTCGGATTTGTATTTCATGCTGGCAAAGAGTCTCTTGTCCAATCTGTGGGCTATTTCATTATCGTAGTCCGAGTCAGATTCACTATTATCGCGATCGGCTGAATCAGTTTGTATGCCGCCAGTACTTTCAGTTTTTGAACTTTCTGCTGCTGGAACGTCATCGCGATTGATACATGTACCTTCGTTTAATGCACGGCATGAATCACTAGAAGACGTGCTCTGTGCATTTAAATTGCGCGATTCCGATGTATTATTAACATCTTCGGAACATTCTGACCACCCCTTGCGTAAAAACTTCTTGATCGATTGGCAATTAGCTTCTGTTTCCTTCATAACACTTTTTTCAGTAGTATTTTGAATTGTGTGACATCGTGAATATCAACAAACTTTCACAAAACGGAAGTGCAGTTTACATGTTGATTGCCACAGAGCCGGTTGACTCAACTGTCCCCTGGTCGAAGCGAGCCCTGGTCGAACTGCCCCAAGAAAAATTCAGTCAGCAGGAGTATCAGACCTGTGTTCAGTTTGGGTAAAATAAATTGGGACAGTTCGGCCAGGGAACAATTTGGGATCAGTCAGCAGGAGTGTCAGACCTGGGGGACGGATGGGTAAAATAATTGAGGACGGTTCGACCTGGGGACGATTCGGGGTTTCATGATATCAAGTTGCAAGAGTATCAGACTGGGGAGCGGTTTGGATAAAATACAGGTTATCTGACTCAATTTCAGACGAAAACGAAACTTAAAAATCGGTACCGTGGTTTAAGAAACACACGGTAACGAAAGTTAGGTACCATTCGTGAACAGTTATGGTTTACAGCAATGCAATTTGTCACTTTCCTTCGCTCACTGCGAGTCGTTCAATTATCATTGCTGCACATCAAGGGAGTTAATTTTGATCACCGACATCCAGGAAAACATTGTCAATACAGTTTCAAATCAACAGAAGTGAATGCCAATCGCACTGAAACAATTCACATTCGGAAGCCCACTGCTGAATATTTGGTCCATGTCAGTTATAAACAATCAACTGGTCACACAGAAATGAATTCCTAACTGGAGTCAATTGGGAATTTTTTAGAGCAAATTGGGAAAAAAAGAGACTATTTTCGATTGGGAATGGGGCTGATTATCGGCCCCTCTCGTCGGTAAAAAAAAAACCTGCCCCACCACACCCTTGAAAAATCCTGGTACATTATTTAGTATTGTTTTTTTTTCGAGCATTGACTATTTTATACTTTTTCTATAATATTCTCAGATAAGCAACATATCAATGAATAATTGATCAAAGCAAATATTAATTCCAATATAGTGGAATGAAATCAGCTCTTTTATTCCGAGCTTCAAGTGCCACAAGCTTAGAATAGACAAAATACATTGCGCTGTGGCTGTCAGTTCAAGGACCATATTCCTTGATTGTCGACAGTTATTTACTTAGGCAAACGGTATGAGCCTATTAATTAAAATGCACATTCCCCCAACAATGCAGCATGCACATAACTATAGGCCTTTTAGAACGATCACATTTCATGCTAGAAACTGATATGATTCTATATGCTAACCATTGTAACGACCTAGTAATGTATAAAGGCAGCCGATTTATTTATTTATTGATGTTTAAGGTCATATATTTATGCACAATGGCTAATCATGACCGTGACAGTTTTATGGGTGGAGGAAGCCACAGTACCCAGAGAGAACCACCAAGCAACGATGAGCAGCTGCCAGCTCCCCAACATCGTAACTCCGCACTGCAGCACAGGCAGCGTTAGACTGGTTGAAGACATGCATACCATCGACGTGCAGTACACCTTAGTACACGGCATCATCGTGCCCCCACGTGGGTAATGGAGATGAAGTGTCTTGCCCAAGGACACAATGCGGTTGCCGCAGGTGGGATTCGAAGCGAGGACCTCTCGGCTTGAAGCCTGCACCTCTACCTACTGAGCCACCGCGCTCCCTAAAGGTCGCCAATAAATTCGAGCTCATTTATCGTATCATCAACGTTTATCTGAATTAAACTGATACGACTCGATTGCTAAACATTGTACCGACCTAATAACAGGGCTGCATCCATTTACTGGAAACATTGACAGCCCGGTGTCGTAGTTTGCAAAACAACAAGTGGAGCACATGCATTTGCAATGTAGCATGCATTCACAGATGAGCCTTAGAACGAGGGCTAGAGGTGGATGAAGGAAACGGGGAGCTAAGTCATTCACCCTTGGTCTTCCTCCAGTGCCATCGACTCTTATGCATGCCGGACACTAATACAATGTCACCAATTTCACGTCTTATAATATGGGCGAAATCCACTTAGTGAAAATATACGCACCCATGAAGTAGTTACTGATGATCCACAAATCACACTTCGTGTAGTGGAGTAAAGTGTGCTTTTCTTATTCGGTGTAAATCACATGCACGCTCAATGCAAATATCACAGTTAACCGACCACCAATTGTATGAAGGTCACAGTTAAATTCGAACTCATTTATTGTATCACAATGTTAGCCTGTATTATCGAACTGTCTCCAGATAAATACAGCGCCACAAGCAGGGACCAGCCGTGAGGACGACTAGGGCGATTAAGTCGCCCTTCTAAGCCCAAAGTCGCCTAGAAAAATAGTCGGGGCGATTACAAGTCGCCCTCTAAAAATTGGCCAAAATGAGAAAAGGCTGAACTGAGTGATGCGAGGTTTACATGAAAACGAGTATTTTCAAAAATCGAATGTGCTCGAGTGTGATAAATGGGCATTTTAATTTGTCAAATAAACGTCCATTTATTTGAAATCACACGACAAGCAATTGTCCATTGTCGCTTTTAGCGGATTTTTTTATTTCTATTTTGTTGCGTTCCAGTCAGAGCTTCAAGTGTCGAAACGAAAATAGGTGACTTACGCGACTCAACAAAACAACCCAGTTTGAAAGTAGGTTATGTCGCTTAGGATGCCGAAAATGTATACACAACGGACGTATTTTATAACACATTATTTTCATTTCGATTTGCTAACGACTGTTAACTGTTGGGCTGTCTATTCCCAGAAAAACATGAATGGAATTGAAACACATGAAAAAAAGCTTTAGTGATGTCAAGAAAAGCTTTGTACAGGACACAAGTGTGCATGTGGACGATCTTGAAAAGGGGTCCTCCTAAACACCAGAATTACATGAAATGACGCGGAATGACACCGGAATGCCATAAAAATGATGCGGAATGACATTTCTTTTACAAAATACTCGACCCCAGAATGTATTTTGTTTATTAACTAACAAAGTACCTCCCAAGCAACCTTCTTACATCTGGTCCTGTTCACAGTTTCAGACTTAGGAAATTATTAGCTTAGTAGACTTTGTTGAAAGGCAACCACAGGAGGGTGATGGGGGATTGGCACGAAGAAGAGGTGAGGGGTCATGAAGGAGAAGGTGGCAGTGGGGGATTTTCAGTCAATAATTACATTGTGATTTTTTAACCTGGCACAGATGCATCATAGACAACTGGACCTGGATTATTTGTACGTTAATGGAGGACCATAAATTGAAAATATGAAGGGGCGGCGGGTGTGGTACATGAATATTCTTAATTTTCCCCACTTGCCTATGAAGTCTCCCTACATGACTCTGCAGTCTCCCTATTTTTTCTGGAGGGAGACTTGAAGTCTCCCTAAAATTCCCCCCTAGGCTGGTCCCTGGCCACAAGCTTAGAAAAGACAAAATGCATTCCGCTGTGACTCTCCCACCAAATACATTGGGGATTAAATTTTGTTAATGTACCAATGGGCTTTAACCCATGCACTACAGTACTTTGGAGACACAGTATGCATACTCAGTTTAGGCACATACTGCATTGCCAAACCATTGTATAGTGTCCTACTGACATGTACAATTATAGTCTTATCATTACGAACCTGTCAGACTGGATTTGATTCTAGCAATGGATGTGAGTCAGAAACATCTGGACATTGTCTCCTCAGCCACTATCCAAACATTGACTTATCCGAATTGGCTACCTACTTACATATATTGGTCCTCTCCAAACAAACTAAATACACAATGAGGACCACCTACAAGACTCCAGTCCTTGACATATAATTGCAGACTGGAATAATACGGGAACTAGTCATATGTGGATTACACTTACCATGGCCACATACTCCATGGGTTAACAAAACACAACTCCCACAGTTGCTTCCAGTGACTCTGTGGTGCCTGCCCCCACCTTTACTCACACGTCTGAATTTAGTAAGTTTTATAACAAAACAGTCACATGAAATAAAGATCAATCTCTGTAATCTCTTTTAAACAAATTGTTCTTATACTATTAAATGATGAAGATATTTATGCCTTTCCCTACAATTCAACAGTGTAAATTCTGAGGCAATGTAGTTGTTTCTAGGCAAGTCTTGGTTCTGTTTTATTATCTAGTGACTCTAGACAAAATTAGACCTTCAAGAGTTAAAAAAGAACTAAAAATTTTATTTGAATGAGAGCCGAGATTGGACATTTTTTGGTTTTAATCATGCCAAAATGCCATTGGGAAAGTCAGAACCTGTAGACACCCAAAAGAATCCCTGAATTTCTGCAAAAATAGATAGCAACAACTAACATGCGATCTTGTTTGGCAAGATCACACAGTAGTTGTTGATATTTATTAAGGTGGAAATCCCGTTTAAGACATAAAGTAGCATGACTGGCATAGTAAAAACATAGAAGGCAGAGAAACATGTCAACACTTTTTTTCCTAAGGTTACCAACTTACCACAATGCTATATAGTGTAACCTGCCAAAAGGTTGCAATATAAACCCTTTATTTCACCTTTATATCCAGGCCTTGCGAGTCCTTGTTCTGATGCATTTAATTTTTTTCTCTTTCTTGGCTTTGGGCCCTCCCAATGGAACAAGCTCATCAATCTCATTCAAATAAGGGGTCATAAGCTAAGATAAGCTACAGTAAAAGACTGTTGGATTTCTATTAAATCATGATGGGATAATCTTTTTCATTATTATTATTTTTTTTAGGAAAAAGCACAAGGTGCATAAGAACACTTTGAGCTCATGAACCACCGAATTGCCCTAGTTATTTATTTCATATGTTAAAACTTTGTTAAGTGCTTTGTGTGTCTTTTCCATAAATCATACATAATTTTTGGTTACTATTCCACAATGTTTTTTTTTTTTCAGGCCTGTCATGATTAATAGGGAAGTTGACTAATCGTCAGAAACATCCACAACTGACTGCAATTTCAAAGTCAACGATTATGGGGTTTTCTATAAATTATTAGTTATACCTCTCCTCCCCACCATGCTCATAAGAGGTGTCAGAGGCTAGGGTTTGAACGTGAGGTGATCAAGAATCTAATAGCTGCATTGAGATTTAAGAAGGCAATTGCACTCCTTGGAAAACTGAGACTCAGAAAAGGGCAGTTATTTATACTCTCATACTTTCCAAAATGCCAGACCTGATGTTATTTTGTTCCACTTGTTTTCCCATGCCAGTTCCAATGTGTTTTGAAAATTCTACAGCCTCTTACGCCTCTTATGAGCATGGGTGGGGGGGGGGGGGGGGGGGGGGGGTGGGGGGGGGGGAGGAGAGTTATAACTCATAATTTATAGGAAACCCCATAATCGTTGACTTTGAAATTGAGCCTCCATCTGCCCGCTTAGTTTTCAAATTTAGCAGTTGAAAGACAGAAAGACAGAAAGAAATTTTTAAAAATATTTCAACAAAACCATATCATGTGACCCCTCATTGGAATGAGCTCATTAAGCTCGTTCCAATGTGGGGTCACATGATACGCTTTTGTTGAATTTTTTTTTTTTAAATAGTAATTAAAATAATAAATTTTTGATCGTCTGCGTTGGATTAAGGGTTAATAGGGCAATCTTCCAGGGGGTGGTCGATTTAATTTGAAAATTTTGATTAGCGCTTTGCTAGTCATAATTTTGACTTGCATTTTTGCATTGAGTTTAAAAAGATGAAAAAAACTGCTGGAAATACCCTGGTCCATCAAAAAGAACCAATGGAAATTGCAATGTATGTGACTGGTGTTCAAAGCTTTTTTCACTGGTTCTTTATGAGAACTGAGAATAATGTTATGTATAATTCAATCATGTTTTAAAACACTTTTGGTCACTGATGTATTTCTTAGATTAGTGTGCACCAACGAACTGACCAATCAAATTTTGTTTTTTTAGAACCATGTGCTTTCAACACTTTCAGGATTTGGGAAGACAAAACCCACAAATATTATGTTGTACAAACCTTAAATAATGGCAGAAATTAAAGAGTCCCATAACTAAATCCATATACATGTAATGCCGCAGAGACCATGCATCATCAATGGAACAGGGTAATTATCACTTCAAATAAACACATTCACAGACCCAGTGCACTGAACTGCAATAAAATTCCCTAACATTAAAAATAAATCAAACGACAGTGAGGTCTATAACGGCTGTTGATGGGTTTCTCAAAAATTAACACAATCAAAGCATATAGGTATTTGACATTTTATTTTTCAAATTTCCTCCGACATCTGCAATGTACAGAGTATGGGTTCAAAAATCGAAAATGGTAAATGGTAAATACAGGAGGTACTGGAGAGAAGATACTCACCACTACTTCAGTTTACCTCAACGTCTGTGTCATATTTTGGGGAGGGCAAGGGCACAGGTACTCAGCACAAGCTGAGAAAGCAGCCCGAACTGTGCGGCATACAGGTTTATTTTATTTAGCACCAACCCCCACCCTTCTTATTTAGAAAGATGGGTGGCACCCCAAAAGGGGCCGTTGGTTGTGAAAGTTGTACGGTTCCTTGACTGCTGAAGCAGAAATGTGCTCTTCTCCCCCATAAATTGTCAGAGGCAGACTATACTTGCAATTACAGCCCAAGAACCAGAAAAAGAGCAAGTGGCAGATTAAACTTGCCTGAAGACCCTACCCCATCACCTCCAGGGAGAGGTAGCACCTTTGTTGAAAGGACCCTCTCTCAAACAGGTCCTCACCCGAGGGAAGATAACTTCAACCAAAACATAAACAGGAACGCCAAATCCTTTTCCCACAGTCTTTCCTCCTCTGCTGTCTCCTGCCATGGTCACGACCTGCGTAAAACTTCAATCCAAAACATCAGAGAAAGGTCGAAAGGGGCTTGCCTCAAACCGTCCATGTGCACATTTGGCGCACAAAACTATTTATCATCCAATTTCGCAAAAAGCATGTCACAACCAGCTTTCCACATGTTTCTATACACCGGTGGCTATTAATAGTCTGTTATTGAATACATTGCTCGAAGCCGATCAATGAGGGTGCAGCTAACATAAGTGTGGTGCTGAATAAGTGGAAACAAAAAAAAAGATTTTCAATTCAGGTCATATTTTCTCGAACAATTTACAAAAGAACCGTGTATTGTGTGAAATTCTCAATAAAGTTTCTTCACAAATAGCTAGTGAATTACGCGGAACGTATCGCAAATCTCAAATTATGCATTGCAAATAGCGATGTGAATCTGGTTAAATCCAGCCTTGCAATTTTCCAAACACCAGACTTGCCCATACCAACCAAGTTTTGTGTGTCATTCTGCTGCAGAGAGAACATGAACAATAAAAAGATGAAAAAGCATATCAAGGGAGCTAACTACCAGGTAAAAGTAGAGAAAAAATGAGTAACTGAAAAAGCAGGTTGACATGTCAAGAGAGTTAACTGCAATTACAGAAAGGATGAGGAGTTGAAAAAGGGAATTAATAACTATAAATGCAATGTTTTGGCTCCATAAAGGAGATCTTCTCTTTTTTGTAAAATTGTAAGTGGGTGGGCTGTTTTTCATTTTATTTTTTATTTTTGTAATTATTTCTTTGCCATCACAAAAAGTTCATTTTCTTGGTTTGTTTTGTTTTCAGCCTCATGAATAATCTTCAGAATAGCACTGATGGTATTCATGAATAATCTTCAGAATAGCACTGATGGTGGTGTATTTCGTTCTTCGAGTTCAAGAAGGTTTTGCAATGCTACAGCATTACAAAGCCTTGTTGCGCTCAAGAGACAAAATTATCAATTTTACTAACTTAGGTAAAATATCAGGCATACACCATGTAGTTTTTTCAAGTTTGCAATGGTTATAAAGAGAGCTTGCTGCAGCCAGAAGGACCATGCTGGAGGGTCCGAGAAATAGATTTGTAACTTTTTTAGGCCTTACCTGTAAATTTAATATGGGAAAATTACCATTTGAGATGAATATTCAAATACTTTTGTACCCAATTATTGGGAGAATTATATATTATTATTTTGCGATTGTGACTGCATTTATTTGGTCTACACTGCACAGAATAATGCCTTTTAGGCCTAAAAAAAAAGAGACATGTTTCCACTAACGGACTGAAAAAAATAGGGTCGGTACATAGGAAAAGCATTTTAGTTTTATTTATTGATTTTTATATTTTTCAAGAATGCAGTTCCCTTCACCCAATTTATGACCTTATCAACATAAAATAGGCCTCTCTGTTTGCAATAAAGAAACATTAAACTCAGATACAAATCTAAACATTGTCATTCAGTTCTGCGTCATGTCCTTCCCGAAGTCTGAATAAATCCTAGAACTTGTCCAACATTCAATAGCCACCACATCTGAATTATCTTTGTGAATCACAGAAAATTTCTTCCATCGCCATGGAAACATTCAAACTTCATATGACTCTTTATTTTTTCGCTGTGAAGACATTTTTCAAAAAGTCATCACGAGTAGCACATTGTCAGTCACCATTGTTTTGTTTTAAGCTAGAATTACGATACCATATCAGGGTATTTGATGATTGGACCTGCATCGCAAAATGCTATACAAAAATGTCCAAATGCTAACCATTTTTGTTTCATATTGGCCTTATATTCACTATTTATCATCACTTTTTGAAACCAAGCTGGAAACTGCTAATCAAATTTTTAAAAACAAAAAATACCCTGCCTATTGGCCCAAAATGGCTAATCTTACAGCTCCCAGAAATGACACTTGTAATTTACTTATTTTTTGACGATTAATATAGGTGCAGCGATTTAGAAAAGCACCATCGTTTGTTTTTAACTTTTCAGTGATTTCAATAAAAAGCTTAGACTCTGAGGTTTAAAATAGGGTTGGTGGTGTTAGCAGAAACAAACAGTTTTTGTAGCTTTGGGCTTACATGTATATTTCAACTAAAGTTTGGAGAATCTATTTGCTTTCTCGCGATAATGGTTGCAAGGATCCATACCAGCTATGAGTGTCCCAGAGTCCCATGTGCCCACCAAAGTCAAATCCCTGTTATATACTGATAACACATGTTAACTCATTACCCAACACAGTTTTTTATTTTTTAAAACATAAACTCAATTTTACAATTTTTTAAAAAATAAACAATATTTACCAATAGAACCTTACAAATATGGATGTCATTGGAACCAGCTCATAGAGCCGGTTCCAATGACAGCCATATTTGTACAATTTTATGGACAAAGTGACAGGATATTCCAGGTCATGTTGGCCCTGCACTGGTTAATTTGCTGCTGCTATGTTGTTTAAAGGGTTAAATTGACTAAATTCTTTGTCAGAGCAAAGCCAGCCTAAATATAGGGGCAAGGGGCCTCATATATAAAGATATTGTAAGTTCAAAAGATATTCCGCATCAAGGCGAAAAACCTACGTGAATTTCACTTCTCTGTGAAGCTGGGCATGGAAAAAACACACGTGGTGTATATCCAGCTTCAGGGCAGGGACCCAGGGGAGAAACGGTATGTTAGATAAGGTCTAATCTCATTTAAGTTATACAGTAGTCGCGAGTCTTATGAGACATAATCGGTTGGTGGCAGGATATCGTCATGGCCAATTGAGAAACGAGATTCTAAAAGATAGAATTGTCTGTCGTGTCGTCACCTGATCATTAGTATAGCAATGAGTGGCAGGAATGAATCGGTTCTCTCGACAAGTGAAATCACCGTTAAGTCACGCATGAGATGACTTGTATTGATTCTGCCTCGATATACGTCATCTCCCACCGTTTTGGCAGATGGACAGATGAGCGTCTGTCCACCTGACAGTTTAGGGTAAAAAGTATATATACCTTGAAGAGCAGAGCATTAGACACACACTTGGGGTCACACACACGTTGGTGAAGTCCAGGGCAGGCGGACTCTGTTTCCTGGCATAGGGGTACCTTCGATCACAGGACCCTGAAACAGCTGGAATCGCCAGACAGGGCATTCCACGATTGATTTAGCTTAAGGTTGATAGCCGGCTACAGTGCGAAATTCGTTGAGAAGGAAAACCCAAGGTGAAACGTTAAAGATTAGATTGTCGAGTAGCAGGTATCAGCCTGCAATAGTCAGAAGTGTAGGTTAATTGTATTGTGCGTATTAACCCTTTGAAGCGTCAGACTGATTGCATTGGGAGTAGTTTGTTTTGCTGTTGAAGCATCGTAATACCGACTGGAGATTGGTGTGAGTGACAAATTCACCCTAGCACAAAAAGGGGCATTTGTGAATCGTGAATTCAACCAGGAACAGTGAACATTTCAATAGGACTTTCACGGAGGACTTTCAAAAGGCACATAAGGTATGAGTAGACAATATCTGACCCAAATCAGAAGTACGGTGGCTTTATAGATGACAAACATTGCTGGTCGGAACCCTCCGACAGCCAGAGGCACAGTTACGTGCAGACGTTGACATTTGAGCCTAAGCGGGTGAAGCTCTTATGGCGAGCTCACGGTAATAACATTTCAGATTTGTGAAGCTCTTATGGCGAGCTCTCCGTAATATAATTTCAGATTTGTGAAGCTCTTATGGCGAGCTCACGGTAGTAACATTTCCAGTGTGTAGACTATAGTGCCAGCACAGGGCTATAGAATGACTATATAATTGTTGAGAATTATTTAACCCTAGCAACCCATTTTCTGTGAAAAGAATCGAATTGTTGATTGTTGAAATATTGAAACGGCTTTATTTTTATGTGTAAATAAAAGAATCGTTACTTTAAATCATTATTTCCATTACACAGCCTGAAGTGATTAGGAATCACACCTAATGGAAATCGAACCTATCTTAGGCCAATATGGCAGAGGAGAAACGAAATCACAGCACCGGTCGAACTCAGCTCCCAGTGCCGAGTTCGTGGCACTAGGATTCCGACTCTCCACGTCGGTCTAATTTTCCCGCAATTTCATCAGCGGGGCTAAATAACCCCACATCAGCCCAGGCCTTATGGGGCCTCAGGTGTCCTGACATGATTGGCGAGCACTAACCAGGATATTTCTAAAAGGTAAAAAATGGCTATATGGAAATTTTGTTTTATTTTAACGGCGGTTCTGTTTATGCTTTGACGCGTTCGGTCAGCTGATGCCGTTCAAGGGTATAATATCGCAATACAGTAGTCCCCAAGAGGATACTTAATAGCCACTATAACTGCGGTAGGTTTCAGAATATTTGGGGCATTTAATTACGTTAAATTACATAGGTAAATTAGGATTAATTGCCATATTTTTTTTTCTTTCTTTCTTTTCCTTCTTCATTCTTTCTGACGAGTGTTGAAGATAGAAAGAAAAAATCAAAATGGATGTTGTTACACCCCTCGCCCAACTGGTATCATTAGGCAAGGAAATGGGGCTTGAGGGGGCTGAGCTTCAGAAGTTTGTTAAAGATCAGCAGAAACAGGAGCCAAGGAAATTGCCTTACGTAATGAGGCGAGGGAGAAAGAAGCCCAATTAGAACGAGAGCGTGAGAAAGACGCAAGAGAGGCGAGGGAGAGAGAGGCCCAAGCAGCAAGAGAGCGCGAGAAAGAGGAGAGAGAGAGAGGCGAGGGAAAAGGAAGGCCAATTAGATAGGGAGGCAAAAGAGAGAGAGATTCAAAAAGCAAATGAGGCGAGAGAGAGGGAAGCCCAATTAGCAAGGGAGGCAAGGGAGGCAGAACGAGAGCTAGAACAACAGAGGCACGAGAGAGAATTAGAGCTCCTCAGAGCAAGGGCCGATGTGGAGAATGAAAGTCGGCGCTCAGGGGATGGGAGTGCAGGGGTAGCAATTCATGCGCCATGCCCCCACCTCGCTCATTTTAATGAAAACACAGATGACTTGGACTCATACCTGGAGAGGTTCGAGCATTTTGCCTGCAGTCAAATGTGGCCAGAAGACACATGGGTTATGTGCTTGAGCCCTTTGTTGTCAGGTAAAGCCCTCGAGGCTTATACCAGTATGCCTCCTGCACTTCTTAACGACTACAGTGAGCTGAAGAATGCCATCCTCTGGAGGTACCAGCTCACTGAAGAAGGATTCCGAACCAAGTTCCGAGAAATTAAGCAGGAGAAGGGAGAAACAGTACCTCAGTATTTTGCCCGAGCTAGGCGGTACTTTGACTGCTGGACTGATCTCGCAGGAGTGAATGAGTCATATGGAGCCCTGCGAGATCTATTTCTCCGGGAGCAATTTTTAACTACATGCTCCAAGGAGTTGGGCCTGTTCATCAAGGAAAGGGGTCCGCCCACCTATGGTGAGATGGCAACTGTGGCAGAACGCTACATCGAGGCCCACGGTGGGAGTGTAAATGCACCCAAATCGGCTAGGGGTGGGGCAAACAGGTTGGCAATGGCACCCGTAAGGCAACACCACCCCAATCCGCCTGAGTCGCAGACCAGCCAGAAGGGGAGCACTCCCAAGGACACCACTTGTTTTATCTGCAACAAGCGGGGTCATATTGCCAGGGACTGCTGGCAGAAGCAGGCTAGGACCACTGGGAACATTAGTTCACCTCAGCAGGGGGCCGGGGACGCAGCACCAAGGGCTTGGAAGTAAGGTGACCGCGTAGATCCAGGGCAAAGTAGACAGACGGCAGCGTTCTGTCAAACTATCGGTCCAGAACACAGTCCCCTCCGGGAATGTATACAAGAGGGAGAATTTAGGCTGGAAGGCGGGGAGGTTGTCCTGATAATAAGTGGCATGTGTGAGAGGCTCACAACTTCGCAGGAGAAGGTTAATATGCCAGTGTACCCAGGGTATGTGGGACAAAGGGAGATCCGTCTGCTCCGGGATTCTGAGTGCTCCTCTGCAGCGGTTAGAAGGCAACTGGTTGACGACAAGCAATTGTTGGGGCGCGACCATTTGTGTATTTTGATAGATGGGACCGTTAGAAGGTTCCCCACCGCGAGGATAACAGTGGATACCCCATTTTATTTTGACGAAGTGGAAATCATGTGCATTGAATCGCCTGTCTATGACCTGGTCATAGGTAATATCCCAGGGGTGAGGACAAACCCTGATAAGTTGTGGTCCAGGGATAGGGGGCCGAGTGGGAGCCGAGCTAAGGCAAAGGAAGTTCAAGTCGGTAGGCAAGGGTCCCCAGCGGTTGTACTCGGTAACGTACCGTGTAAGGAAGGGAAGGTTCCCAGGGAGAACCAATCCGATGGTCCAGGGGATGGCCCCTACACGACAAAATGTCGGAAAGTTTCAGGAGGGATGACTCCTGTCCAATTAGAGAGAAGGGGCCGCAGGCGGTCCAGGCTAAACACCAAACAGCGAGGGAACCCAATGGGGTCATTGAGGAAAGACCTTCAAGCAAATTTATGTGGGGGAGTTGAGTGCTCCAAGTAGTCGGTGTCACCCGTGTGGAGAGGGGAGGCCAGACCCACGCAAATGGCTGGGCAAACTTCCCCAGAATTGAGAGGGCACGGGTCAACACAAGTTGAGGGTGTTAAAGTGAATGGGACTGCTAAGATGGGCGCTCAGGGGGCCGAGGAAAGGGTCCAAAAATCAAAGGAGAAGCATCCTAGGTGGTGGAGACCACGCAGTGAGTGCCGGGTGCGCACAGCGCCCAAGGTGCGCAAGAAGTCATCGCAATGGACCGGGGGCGTCGATGGCACAAGGGCCAAGGACGGCCAGTGTTGTTCGAACGAAGGTAATCACCGGGACGAGTGAGTCTGGGGGATAAAGCAACCAGGGAAGCTCTTGGGAATGCGACAATGACAGGGTATGGGGACCCTGGTGGAATACCCGTAGAAATAACGGGGCGAGAAGTAGGGGTGTGTCAAGGGTTACCCAAGGGTGTACTGGGAACTGGGCCCCTACCAATGGTCGGTGGTTATAAAGAAGCAATAGCTGGGTGGCTGTGGGCCTGGTGTCTGGGACGGGGGCTCCAGTCGCAAATATTTTTGTGGATGAGGTGATGAGTTTTGTAAACCCGGTGTTAAGGCCCAGAAGAAACTTTTTTATTTTAGTATTATTATTGCTTGACTGCTGACTAGAGTTGGTTGTGAGTGCGAATGTGAGATACACTGCCCCATCTGTCGCGAGTGTGCATGGACGGGGAGCCTGTGTGTCGATTTTTTAAGTGTGGGATGCACAAACCCGGTGATATGGCCCGGGGAAACCGCGCTTGTTTTTATTGACAAGAGTTTGTTGGGAATGTGAGGCACACTAACCTCGTCTGTCGCAAAGGCGCGGTCGGGAAATCCGTGTGTTGAATGTGTGAGTGTGTGAGGCACAATTTTAATCCCCTGGTTGAGCTTTGCGAGGGTGAGGCTCAACATAATGCAGGGGTCGTTGGCCCCTTCACAAAACATAGGGGAAGGGGAGGTGAAGTTACACTCTGTTGGAATTAACCCATCTGACACAAAGGCGCGGACGGTGTTACTCGTCGGAGTGAGTGCCAAGTGAACCGTTTGCAAAATGGGCGAATGTGTATAAAAATGTGTATGTTTAGGTGTAAATATATAGTATTAGAGAGAGAGAGAGAAAGTGCTGCAAATCTAAGGATAAGGCTACTCTCCATATGTAAACCCGCAAGACAGGAGCATGTGGTGGCGTGTGTGTCATGGAAATCGACATGGCCGACGCATGAGCCCGGTCATGAGCCCCACGACCACTAGGGTACAGTTTTGTAGTCTTGAACATGATGGGTAGATTGTAAAAAGGTGTGAGAGGCGAGCGTGCGTGGCTTTGCCCCTTGTGTTTTAAGAGATACAAAGAGTGTTTCTCTCGGGAAGGGAGTTGTCAGAGCAAAGCCAGCCTAAATATAGGGGCAAGGGGCCTCATATATAAAGATATTGTAAGTTCAAAAGATATTCCACATCAAGGTGAAAAACCTACGTGAATTTCACTTCTCTGTGAAGCTGGGCACGGAAAAAACACATGTGGTGTATATCCAGCTTCAGAGCAGGGACCCAGGGGAGAAACGGTATGTTAGATAAGGTCTAATCTCATTTAAGTTATACAGTAGTCGCGAGTCTTACGAGACGTAATCGGTTGGTGGCAGGGTACCATCACGGCCAATTGAGAAACGAGATTCTAACAGATAGAAATGTCTGTCATGTCATCACCTGATCATTGGTGTAGCAATGAGTGGCAGGAACGAATCGGTTCTCTCGACAAGTGAAACTAGAACTATCACTGAAGGTGATTAATACCCCCGCTTTGGGTTTTTAGAGGAATGCACTTCTGATCATGTAGGCGAAGGCCATAAGGAAATGTATACATAAAGATCATTTTTTGTTGTTGAAATTTGTATTAGCATGTGGCCTTCCACAGAACAGCACTGAATACTTAAAGAGCCCACACATATATGGTTTACATTTGGAAAAACACATTTACAATGTGCAACATGTATTCAAAATCGGTTCATTAATGTAGGAGGAGTTGCACACACAAGAATCCCATTTGAAAACCCATAATAAATCCAAGTTAAAGGGAGATAACCTGGTTAAAATTGTCGCAGATCAAAAATTTGGGAATATGCGTATGTTCACTTAGTTGTGATAATGTTTGAAAGGTTTCGTCAAAATTGATTGATAAATGTAGGAGGAGTTGCATGCACAAGAATTTCATGTAGAAACCCATAATAAATCTAAGTTAAAGGGAGATAACCTAGTTAAAATAGCCACAGCTCAAAAATTTTGGAATATTCGCATGTTCACTTAGTAGTGATGATGTCTGTAAACTTTCATCCAAATTGATTGATAAATGTAGGAGGAGTTGCGCACACAAGAATTTCATGCAGAAACCCATATTAAATCAAAGTTCAAGAGAGATAACCTGGTTAAAATTGTCGCAGATCAAAAAGTTTGGAATATGCACATGTTCACTTAGTAGAGATGATGTTTGAAAGGTTTCATCAAAATCAGTTCATTAATGTAGGAGGAGTTGCGCACACAAGAATTTGTTCGAACGGAAAGACATAATAAATCTAAGTCAAAGGGAGATAACCTGGTTAAAACTGTCGCAGATCAAAAATCTTGGAATATGCGCATGTTCACTTAGTAGTGATGATGTCTGAAAATTTTTGTCCAAATTGACTGATAAATGTAGGAGGAGTTGCACGCACAAGAATTTCATGTAGAAATCCATAATAAATCTAAGTTAAAGGGAGATAACCTAGTTAAAATTGCCACAGCTCAAAAATTTTGGAATATGCGCATGTTCACTTAGTAGTGATGATGTCTGTAAACTTTCGTCCAAATTGATTGATAAATGTAGGAGGAGTTGCGCACACAAGAATTTCATGCAGAAACCCATATTAAATCAAAGTTCAAGAGAGATAACCTGGTTAAAATTGTCGCAGATCAAAAAGTTTGGAATATGCACATGTTCACTTAGTAGAGATGATGTTTGAAAGGTTTCATCAAAATCGGTTCATTAATGTAGGAGGAGTTGCGCACACAAGAATTTGTTCGAACGGAAAGACATAATAAATCTAAGTCAAAGGGAGATAACCTGGTTAAAATTGTCGCAGATCAAAAATCTTGGAATATGCGCATGTTCACTTAATAGTGATGATGTCTGAAAAGTTTTGTCCAAATTGATTGATAAATGTAGGAGGAGTTGCGCACACAAGAATTTCATGTCCGGAAAGACGTACGGATGGACGTACGGACGGACGGATGTACGGACAGACGGACGGACGTACGGACGTACAGGGCGATTCCTATATAGCCCCCACTTCTTCGAAGCGGGGGAATAATCACCGTTAAGTCACGCGCGAGATGACTTGTATTGATTCTGCCTCGATATACGTCATCTCCCACCGTTTTGGCAGATGGACAGATGAGTGTCTGTCCCCTGACAGTTTAGGGTAAAAAGTATATATACCTGGAAGAGCAGAGCATTAGACACACACTTGGGGTTACACACGCGTTGGTGAAGTCCAGGGCAGGCGGACTCTGTTTCCTGGCATATGGGTACCTTCGATCACAGGACCCTGAAACGGCTGGAATCGCCAGACGGGGCATTCCAAGATTGATTTACCTTAAGGTTGATAGGCGGCTACAGTGCCAAATTCGTTGAGAAGGAAAACCCAAGGTGAAACGTTAAGGTTTAGATTGTCGAGTAGCAGGTATCAGCCTGCAATAGTCAGAAGTGTAGGTTAATTGTATTGTGCGTATTAACCCTTTGAAGCGTCAGACTGATTGCACTGGGAGTAGTTTGTTTTGCTGCGAAGCATCGTAATACCGGCTGGAGATCGGTGTGAGTGACAATTTCGCCCTAGCACAAAAAGGGGCATTTGTGAATCATGAATTCAACCAGGAACAGTGAACATTTCAATAGGACTTTCACTGAGGACTTTCAAAAGGCACATAAGGTATGAGTAGACAATATCTGACCCAAATCAGAAGTACGGTGGCTTTATAGATGACAAACATTGCTGGTCGGAACCCTCCGACAGCCAGAGGCACAGTTACGCGCAGACGTTGACATTTGAGCCTAAGCGGGTGAAGCTCTTATGGCGAGCTCACGGTAATAACATTTCAGATTTGTGAAGCTCTTATGGTGAGCTCTCCGTAATATAATTTCAGATTTGTGAAGCTCTTATGGAGAACTCACGGAAGTAACATTTCCAGTGTGTAGACTATAGTGCCAGCACAGGGCTATAGAATGACTATATAATTGTTGAGAATTATTTAACCCTAGCAACCCATTTTCTGTGAAAAGAATCGAATTGTTGATTGTTGAAATATTGAAACGGCTTTATTTTTATGTGTAAATAAAAGAATCGTTGTTACTTTAAATCATTCTTTCCATTACACAGCCTGAAGTGATTAGGAATCACACCTAACAGAAATCGAACCTATCTTAGGCCAATATGGCAGAGGAGAAACGAAATCACAGCGCTGGTCGAACTCAGCTCCCAGCGCCGAGTTCACAGCACTAGGATTCCAACTCTCCACGTCGGTCTAATTTTCCCGCAATTTCATCAGCAGGACTAAATAACCCCACGTCAGCCCAGGCCTTACGGGGCCTCATGTGTCCTGACATTCGTTTCATATGAATCCTATCAGAGGTGCTTTAAGAATCTACATGGATTCTTGCTGGTCTTGTTGCATGAATCTTTGCATGAATCAATTCTCATGTAAGTATAAACCCTGTACTCTTGTGTCCCTAATAAACATATATGTATGTTTTTTAATTTGGGGGAATTTTCCCACCGTGTGCACCTTAGTTAGTTTAAACATATTTTGTCATTAGATTGAAAACTGACAAAAGGATTGGAACACAATTTATTTAACTTATATAAGTTCCTCTCCTAAAACATTCAATGGCAGCTAACAAAAATATACAAGAACAAACCAAAGTTGCCTTTCCAACAGGGAGGAGATCTTGAAATTAGTAAATCTTCACTGATTGAGTGATAGACATTTGTTCAGCACAGTGTATACATTGTTGTAATCATGATGCCTTTCAGTTTTCTTTAATCCTTTGAACCCAAAAGACCACTTTTCCGGTCCAGGATCGTGATATAACCCAACTTCATTAAGTACATCTAGATTGTGTCGCTTGGTGAATGTGTGGTAGACCAATCAAGATTTTCAATTTGCAGCTACTGAAAATATTGATTGGTCTTCCACAAGTAACGAATATATATTGTGGCGAATGCCACTTTTTGCAACTCTTGTTGACCTTTTCATTCAATTATTTAAACGATCTTAAAAAAATGTGAGTCGTTTGATTGCTATAGGAGGCTATTTACTAATTTAGTTGCCTGCTTAAATCGGTGATAACCCATCCACAGTGTAACTTACGGAGTACTATTTCAGCGAGAGGATTTTAGCAGACGCTTCATTCAAGTAAAACACACATTTTACGTAACGTCATGTATGAACTCACCTATCAAGGGTTTCCTCGAGTTAACTTTGATCCATTTCGAAAGGTAACAGTCCAAAACTAAATGTTTTACTTCTGTATTTGGCAATAATGAACACAAAATTGGTTTTAATTTCAACCTAATTTTACGTTTCCGCTTTAAAAAGTCGTTCAAGGTCCTGCGCATTGGAGTATTTCCGATGTCCCGTCTTTCGACCTCTCCAAACATAACGTATCGAAAATAGTTGCCAACTGCAAATTAATTAAGGTTAATTAACGAGGAATTGTTGATGGATGATGTTGTTTGTTTATATAAGATGCATTTGCTATATAAATGCAATGCGCAATGTATCTGTAAATGCGAGAACGCATAAATGTATTTTTCCCACAAAGAGAATAGATCACGTGATCCCACGGTTTCCAACAATCACAGCCGTGGGATTTTCCTGTCTATAAAAGGACGTGCAGACGTCGTTTAACTCTTCTAGGCAAAAATCTCCGAACTGAAAACAACTCTTGAAATCACTCACAGCCTTCATTCAAACCTCAATTAAGGTGCATATTAAGTTATGGGTTCTCGTTGAATTTACTTGGCTTGGAAATAGACTAACCGACCATGGAGTGTTTATTTCATAGAACGAGAATTAGGTCAGCTCAATTGTCAATCACTGAACCAATGCGGTATTGTTTACAGAATTGTCCCAATTACACGATCTAAATTTTAGCTGCACGTCTGGCAAAGATAAATTATTATTAGAAATTGCATGATGAATTATTTATACTTAATATTTATAACAATAACTGGAATCTTAATTCACATTAAGAAAGCACGAATCGTTAAATTAGTTGAAGAACTTTAAGTGCAACGGGATTTAAATGCCTTGTAAACTCCAGACTGGTGATTCCAGTGTGGTTTAAGGCAAATAATTATGTTGCAAGAAGGAATATTTAATCAATTTAATCAGACTTAATAGGAGAAATTCACAAGAAATTAAACTGATAAACTCCAGACTGGGTGTTCCAATCTGGTTCAGTTCAAATTTGTGTTTTCATCATTTATCCCTCACACATAATTGTTATTTACAATAATCTGCGACTAGCAAGAAATTTAACCCTTATCAGTTTCTAGGTGAATTGTGACAATTATTAAGTTGGGATTCCCATAAGGCTTATCGGACAAAATAAATGTCTCAGTTCACCATGGCAAAAATTAAATTTATATATTATACAGTCCGTCCAAGGATAAATCTGTGATAAATTGTTACTATATTTGCTATGTCTAAAACCAAGATTAATTTATATGTTTATGAGATTGAGAAAAAAACATTATAATAAATAATTATTTAATTCTGTTTTAAGCAAAGTTTTATTTTCCTTACTTGTAGTCATATTGAAATAGAGTGTATAGCCCTGTGCACCATTTATTGCCCAAGCGGTCAGATAGCGAAGAAGGGAAGGATTGATTGCCCTGGGGGTGACCACCTACCCGTAACATAAATTGGCGAGGCTGTACCAGGATACAAAATTGCGAATAATTTACTTTTCCACATTGTATCCAGTGATTCGAACCGACCTATAAAAAAAAAAAATGGGCAAAAGGAAGAAAAATAGGGCAGAAAACTTCCCCATCGAAAGTGGTGCTGACGGTGATTCAAAGCATTTGAGTGCAGAAAATGAAAAAGAAATGCAAAGTGATATTACTGAAAATACCAGAATATCAGTCTCTGAAGCAAATAGTACTGGCAAATGTAATGAAGAAACTTTTAATAATCCTCAAACAGAAAAAGGTGAAATAAGAAACTTGATTGCTACTGCAAGTGAAATTAAATTGTCTGAACATGTAAGAGAAGAACACAGCGATAAAAATGGAATAGATATTGATACATGTGAGCAGGAAAATGTACGCATGAATTTTGATGTGCGGGGGGAGGCGACTCGAAATGACCTGCAGGGCGATACTTTTTATATGCCAGGTATGAGGACATGTATGAAAGGAACCGATCACATGAATTTTAATATGTGGGGTATGAAGACAGGATCAGCAAGTAACAATGTCATGGAGATCATAGGTCCTATGGATGAAAGAACTGCACAAGAGCCTATTGGGATGAAAGATCACTGTTGTAGTATAGTATCAAAGGAGAATCGTGTAATTAAAGATGTACCGGTACTGATGAATAATGAAATTAAGCAACTGATTCTAGATACTTGTAAAGAAGAAAACGAGCGCATAGTTTCAGAAATGCGTGGAATGGTTAATAATATGACAAACGAATTTCAGAATGCAGTAAGAAATTTAGTAGAAGTCACAAGTACTTCCCAGGGAAAAACTCAAGCTGAAGAGACAAATTCAAATTTAACTGGTATTAAGACTGCTAGAGTAGAAGATCCCCGTTACAGATCAGTTAGTAGTTGTGAGTCTAGCGACTAAGAAGATTTGAACGATGCGAGTAATGCCGGCTATAACTTGCAAAGTAAAAAATCTTCTAGCCAACAATATGATAATAGCACTGTGTATAGGAAGGGAGGTAATTGCAAATTGCCAGTATTTTCAGGTAAAGAAGACTGGACAGTCTGGTTCAATAGATTTGATGAAATAGCAAATAGACGTGGGTGGACTAATAATGATAAACTTGATGAGCTATTACCTAGACTACAAGGACAGGCAGGAGACTTTGCTTTTGGACAGTTAACACCAGAAGTTAGATCCAGTTACAATATATTAGTCCATGAGCTTGGAAATAGAAACAGAATTATCGAAACTACCAAGATGTATGGTGTTCGATTTAGAAATAGAAATCAGCAACTACATGAACGCGTGGAAGACTATGCAGTTGAATTAAAAAAACTATATGATAGAGCATACCCTAGAAGAGATGTAACTACCAGAAATGAGGACCTACTTAGAAAATTTTTAGAAGGGCTAACAGACCAGGACGTGAGATTTCAGGTAGAATTTTTCAAAGAGCCATCCTCTATTGATGATGCTGTTGTACAAATTGTTAATTTTGCAGAAACAAAGAACCCTAATACTTCAGATAAATTTAGTGTAAATAAAAAGCATAAGAGAATAGCAAGAAGTGTTGACTCAGATGCAGACAGTACTAGTAGTGGAGATAGTGATTTTGACAGAGCTCGGGTTGGAAGGAAACTGAAATCTGCAAAGGCAGTAGCAAGAAATTCTAAGACTTCAACTAATAATAACAAATCTCACCTACCTAAGGCAAAGAATGAAGAAAGTGACAAATTGGGTTCAGAAGAAAGTAACAGACAAGAAAAAGTACTGGAAGTACATGTAGTATCGAAGCTAGAGGAAAAACTTACTGATGTTTTAACGGGAGAGCAAATGTAGCAAAAGATCATAGTACAAGTAGAAATAAAGGGGGACAAGTAATATGTTTCCAGTGTAATAATGCTGGCCACATAAAACAGGATTGCCCATATAATAGTACAGAGCAGAACACACAAATGTATAAGCAATATGGCGGCCATAATGATCAAAACAAAAGGAATGCAGAACAATCATATAAGAGAAATTACAATCAATTTAAACCTCAGGAATTTAATCTGAGAGACCACTTTAGATTAAACACTCAATTTGTACCTCAACAAACCAGACTTAACTGTCAACCCTTTTATTCTGTGGATAAGCAAAATCAAGCCCGCATGACAGATGGAATGAACAAAGACCATTTAAACTAAATGAGACCAGCTCTGATGGTCGAGAGTTGGTCAACTTGCAGAACAAAAAATTTAAGGACCATGGCAATTATGAACAGCTACTTTCTATCCAAATGACTCCTCTGAGAAAACAAATGAAAATGAAACCATTATATTGAAAAGAAAAACTCCCAGAGCCGATGGTGTTTATATAAAGGGTGAAGTTCAAGGTGTTAAATTAATTTTTACAGCTGACACAGGAGCATCAAAAACTATTATATCTAAAAAGATTTTTGAGAAAATACCGATGGCAGAAAGACCCAGCTTATGTAGGAGCTCGTGCCTGAAAGGTGCGAATGGTGAACCAATTAAGGAACTGGGTAAAGGACAATTTAATGTTAAACTGAAACAAATGGAAACAACAGCAGAAATTATAGTGGCAGAGACTGAAGATGATGGCCTATTGGGAATTGACATATTGCAAGGAGAAAAGGGCCCTGCAGACATATTGTTGAGCCAAGGAATTATAAAATTTAAAGACTATACTGTTCCTTGTATGCAAGTAGGGTTGGAGCAGAATTACAAAGTACGAGCTACGGATCATTATAGAGTAAAGGGTAATACTGAAGCAATAATTGATGTTTTTGTAGACAGACCAGATCATAAGGATGGACATGATGAAGTTATACTGGAACCATCAACCACATTTACTGAAATTAATTCACTAGTGATGGCACCAAGCATAGTTAACATAAAGGAGAACACAACTGTCAAAGTCAGAGTCATGAATCCTTTTCCCACAGATGTTTCAATCAAACAAGACAGTATAATTGGAAAAGCAGAACATTTCACTCAATTGACAACAATACTAGAAGAAGAAAGTGAAGGTGTAGAGGACAAAGAAAATTGTAACTACACAAGAAGGATAAAATTAACTAAGTCAAAAGTAGAAGTTGCCAACAAAACAAGAATAACAAAAGCTAAAAATAGCCAGACTGAAGAAAACATAAAGGAACCTCTTAAGCAAATGTATTTTGAAGCCAAAAACAATTTATCAGAAGACGAACAGCAGAAGTTAGCTGAAACACTGAGTAAATATGAGGATATATTTTCCAAAGACGAATCAGATCTTGGCTGTACCCACCTAATTGAACATGCTATAGATACAGGGGATGCTAAACCTATAAAACTGCACCCCAGACGTACTCCATTAGCATATGCAGACGAAGAGTGTAACATCATTAATCAATTAGAGAAACAAGGCACAATTAGAAAATCATATTCACCATGGGCCTCACCAATTGTACTCGTAAAAAAGAATGAAAGTGTCAATGACACTGTAGCTCAACTTGTCAAGACAAAGACATGTACATGTATAGTATGTGACACAGCAATGACAAACATCTAGGTAATGACCTGATAACAAAGGTACATATAAAGTATTGTAACGGTCTGCACATAAATACTGACCGTTGCCTGTAACAAATGTATAGGTAAAGTATTGTAAAGGTGGGTGACAATCAGATGCTAAACTAGAAAAAAATCTTTGAGTCCCAGAGTGGGTCTGACTGAACCCCAAAATATTTGTTCTCATAGCACAGTGATAACAAAGGCACCCCAAAACATACTCATTCCTGTCCCAAGGTGAAAACAAAGATATCTAAGAAGTTTCGTGAAGATCAGTTCACAAATATGAGCTGTATAGAAGTTGTGACAAAAAACTGATTGGACCTAATTTCGGTACAAAATGGCCACTGGCAGCCATCTTGAATTTTGGACCGCACCCAGAAACACTCGTTCTTGTTCCAAGGTGATAACAAAGGTACCCAAGAAGTTTTGTGAAGATCGGTTCATAAATACAGCCTCTAGCCCGAGCCGTATTGACATGTGCACTTACAGTGCATAAGTAGCACTGAATAAATCAAAGTTCATCTAATTTGCATAATTTCTGCACGAGAAAAAAACCTGTACTATATGTGATGTATTCCATGTTACTAAACATTTATACAAAAATTTATTCAAATCAGAACTTTCATACAGAAGTTCTGTACAAAAGACTGATTACACTAATTTTGGTACAAAATGGCTGCTGGTGGCCATCTTGAATTTCGGACCACAACCAAAAACACTCGTTCTCATCCCACGGTGATAACAAAGGTACCCAAGAAGTTTCGTAAAGATCGGTTCACAAATATGGCCTCTAGCCTGAGCCGTATAGAAGTTGTGTACAAAAAACTGATTGAGACCTAATTTCGGTACAAAATGGCCACTGGCAGCCATCTTGAATTTTGGACCGCACCCAGAAACACTTGTTCTCGTCCCAAGGTGATAACAAAGGTACCCAAGATGTTTCGTGAAGATCGGTTCATAAATACAGACTCTAGCCCGAGCCGTATTGACATGTGTACTTACTGTGTGTAAGTAGCACTGAAAAAATCAAAGTCCATCTAATTTGCATAATTTCTGCACAAGAAAAAAACCCGTATTATATGTGATGTATCAAAACATTCACACAAAAAATTATTGAAATCAGCGCTTTCATATGGAAGTTCTGTGCAAAAATCTGATTGCACCAAATTTTGTACAAAATGGCTGCCACCGGCCATCTTGAATTTTGGACTGGACCCCAAAACACTCGTTCTCGTCCCACGGTGATAACAAAGGTACCTAAGGAGTTTCGTAAAGATCGGTTCATAAATACGGCCTCTAGTCCGAGCCGTATTGGCATTTGCACTTACAGTGCTGAAAGTAACACCAAAAAACATCAAAGTTAGTCTAATTTGCATAATTTACGCACGAGAAAAAAACCCGTATTATATGTGATGTATCCCATGGTACTAGACATTCATACAAAAAATTATTCAAATCAGAGCTTTCATATGGAAGTTCTGTACAAAAAACAGATTTCTGCATCGTCGGTACAAAATGGTGGCTGGCAGCCATCTTGAATTTTGGACCGCACCCAAAAACACTCGTTCTCGTCCCACGGTCATAACAAAGGTACCCAAGAAGTTTCGTAAAGATCGGTTCATAAATACGGCCTCTAGCCCGAGCCGTATCCAATTGTTGACGGACAGACGGACGACGGGCCATGGCATAAGCTCAAATTTGGCTTCGCCAAAGTTGAGCTAAAAATGGTAAACTACGACTATGTTGCGATTACCGTAAGCTTTATGCAGTCACCGTGAAAGATGCTTTTCCCCTACCAAGAATTCAAGATTGTTTAGATGCTGTAGCTGGATCTAGGGCTGTCACGATTTTTAAATTTAGGAATTGATTAATCGTCGCAAATAATCGATAATAATCGATTAATCGTACCTAGATGACCCCCACCCCTCTCCCTCTCTTTGAAGTCGATAAAAATGAAGTTCAAGTCAGCTGACCTACCTCAAGTAAACAACGAAGACGATCAACTTTTGGGTACATTCAAAGCTTCGATGTTCTGAACTTTTGAACCGTCAGTGTAATAATCAAGACCAGTCGGCAGTTGCGATCTTCGCAACTGCCGACCGGTCTTGATTATTACACTGACGGTTCAAAGATTCAGAACATCAAAGCTTTGATGAATGTACCTGGAAGACAAATGCTTCCAACGGCTTCTTGGGATTTAACATCGATGTTCTTAACTCAATACCTTTAGAAACAATAGTTGTTTCATCAAATTTTCTTTTAATTATTAAGCATCTAAAACGGGATACAATTTACCGATTATTCGGCAATGAAAAATACTAATCGATTTCGCCGTAACCGATCAACAATCGATTAATCGATTGACCGTGACAGCCCTAGCTGGACCAACATTATTTTCAACTATAGATTTGACAGCAGGATTTCATCAAGTGCCAGTCAGGGAAGAGGATACATGCAAGACAGCTTTTGTAACCAGACATGGCCTTTACGAATATAAAACCATGCCATTCGGAATGTCAAACAGTTGTGGAACATTTCAACGATTAATGGAAATTGCCTTAAGCGGTCTACAATGGCAAACCCTGCTCGTATACATAGATGATATCATATGCTTCAGAAGAAATTTTGATGAACACTTGGAAAGATTGACAGAAATTTTTGATCGAATTAGAAAAGCAAAGTTAAAATTGAAACCAGAAAAATGTCACCTGCTGCAATCAGAAGTAACTTTTTTAGGACATGTTGTATCTAAAGAAGGGGTAAGACCCAATCCAGATAATATTTTGAAAATATGGCAATGGACGGCACCGAAAAATGTACATGAAATTCGACAATTTGTGGGAATGGCATCATACTACAGAAGATTTATTATGGATTTTGCCACCCTGTCAAGACCCTTAGTAGATCTTACTAAGAAGAATAAAAAATTTGCCTGGACAACTGACTGTCAAAACTCATTTCAAAAACTTAAAGAAGTGTTAAGCACCCCAGGAGTCATGGCATATCCCAACGACGGGGGCGAGTATATCTTAGATACAGATGCATCAAATGTAAGTATAGGAGCAGTACTAAGCCAAATGCAAGAAGGAAAAGAAAAAGTTATTGCTTATGGAAGCAGGACATTAAATAAAGCAGAAAGAAACTATTGCATTACAGATAAAGAGCTACTGGCAGTCTGATATTTCATCGAGTATTATCGGCAATATTTACTAGGGAGACAATTTTTAATCAGGACAGATCATCAAGCAATTAAGTGGCTATTCAGCTTTAAAGAGCCAAAGAGTAGAATTGCAAGATGGATTGAAATTTTATCTGATTACAACTTTCAAATTCAGCATAGACCAGGAAATAGGCACCAGAATGCAGACTCAATGTCAAGATGTGAGAATCCTCAAGACTGTGAATATCCTGAAACAGACAATATGGAGCCATTAAAATGTGGTCCATGTAAGAAATGTAAGAAACGAGCATTGGATATGATAAGTGATTGGCCAATACAATCACAGGAACACATACCGGTATGTGCCTCGGCAGAGGGCAGTAAGCATGAAGAACATCTTCGAGGTGTCATCACCCGCTCCTCATCAAATAAGAGCACACCTCATAACCAAGAAAGTAAACTGGGCATGGGATTCACACCATGGACAAGTATCTACTCAGGAACAACTCTGCAAAAGTTTCAGCTTGAAGACCCTTATATAGGAACAATATACAAGTGGGTCGAAGCACAAGCTAGGCCAAAGTGGAGTGAAGTGGTAAAATATGATGCTGCAGTAAAATTTTATTGGCACTTATGGGACACCTTAGTTTTAAAGGATAAATTGATATGTAGAATATTTCATCGCAAAGATAGTAGTGGGACACATCTGCAGCTCATAGCACCAAACAATCTACAAAAAAGAAATATTGACTCACATGCATCAAAATGTTTTATCTGGACATTTGGGTGTCAAGAAAACTTTGGAGAAAACCTTACAAAGTTTCTACTGGTACGGAATCCGCGAAGATGTACAGCTATGGATAGCTAAATGTGAAGAGTGAGGGAAAAATAAACCACTGAATAAACTACCGAAAGCACCACTGGGAAAAATGCATGTAGGATCCCCTATAGATAGGTTGGCTACAGATATTTTAGGCCCTTACGCCAAGAAATAAAAGGTATATTTTGGTGGTCACAGATTATTTCACCAAATGGCTCGAAATTTTTCCCATTACAGACCAAACTGCTGAATCCTGTGCATGAAGAATATTAAATGAAGTCATTAGTCGATTTGGATGCCCACTCACCCTTCATTCTGACCAGGGTCGTAACTATGAAAGCGAATTATTTCAAGAGCTATGTCGCTTATTGGAAATAAGAAAAACCAGAACTTCAACATACAACCCCCAATGTAATGGGCAAGCTGAACGTTTTAACAGGACATTACTTAGAATGATTAAGTCATATTTAAGGGGGCAACAAACAGATTGGGACTTGGAACTCGGATGTTTAGCAGCAGCTTATAGGGCAACACCACATGAGTCAACCGGGTTAACCCCTAACTTACTCATGTTGGGTCGAGAAGTTAGGCTCCCATCTGAAATCATATTTGGCAGTAGAACAGTCAATAATGAAGAGATAACCACGTATGGGGAATATGTTGACCTTCTAAAAGAAAGAATGCAGAAGCCACATGTTATAGCCCGGAAACATCTAAATAAAACAGCTAGGAGACAAAAAGACTTGTATGATGTTAAGATCTCTTTACATCAGTATAATGTTGGTGACAAAGTTTGGCTTCTAAACCATGCAAGGAAAAAGAATGTGTGTCCAAAACTTCAAAGTTCATATATAGGGCCATGTTTGATATTACAGAAAATAAATGAATTAAATTACAGGATTCAGTTTGATGTGAAAGGTAAGCAAAAGGTAGTACATCACAACAAGATGAAGCCATATGAAGGTTGCAGAGAACTGAAGTGGAGAAGACAGGCGTTGAAGAAATTCCAAAAAGAAAAAGAACAAAAATTTAAATAATTAATTTGTGAAAAACTTAGGTAAAGAGGGTTAATGAAGTCATGCTGTACCAGGTCTTTGAACTAAGACATGATTATTCTTCTTTTTCAGTAATGGATAAAGTAAATGGTGACAATTTTGGTAACTCACTGGTTATGCACAGAGGAAGGGCATATAGGTGCAATTCCTGCCCATATGAAGCAGAGAAAGCTCGGGTGGCTGCTCACTACTTTAAGTATAACACGAAATTAGATAGAATCCCATATTATTGTTCACTGTGCCTTTTCAAGACTGATAAAGAAAAAGAATTAAATAAGCACATCACAGGCTATTTCCCACATAGGCAGAGGGTCCAAGAATTAATAGAACGCGGAGAAGAGGTGCATGAAGCAACATACTTAAAAAAGGAAAAGATCCCATCAGAATAGCAGAGCACATCACCCAACTCTCCAAGGGGCAATCTGAAAAGGTGTGGCGAAAAAGAACTACTAAAGCAAATGAAACAGAGAACACACTTAATGATATATTACAGGAGGCCATTAATACAAGCAACCTTACAGAAGAAATGAATAGTAGTACAGCCGGTGTGCCACAAGTCTCTCAAGTTGTCACAGGGGACCAGCAGGTCGAAGATATACTTCTGCAATTGTTAGGCAGAACGGCTACTTCTTCAGCTTCTCCAAGTATCAGTGGTACCATAGATGAAAGAGTTTTTGCAAAACCTGAAGTAAAAAGAGATCAACAACAACCAGAGTTCACTGTTTCTGCAGATAAGCTTTCAGCAAATAGCACAACACCTCTTGACCTCTCTACAAACAATAGTACTGTTGATAAAGAAGAACAGACTGAAGCTTTGGACCTCCGTGTAGTAACTTTTGCAATGCCAGTACAAGATGATGACAACTTTTCGGTTAATTCATTCTCATCGTTATCTTCAGCAACCTCATCTTCAACATCTTCTTCCTCTTCAGCAAGCACTGCTACTAATTTCATGAACCAGCCTTGTGATCCACTTCTAACACCACATCCAACCATGACAGACAATAAACATCTGATGACTGAATTGTGTGAGACTTTGTCAGGTGTAGTTGAAGCGATAAAGATGAACAGTCTCCAGTTGGGCACATTCATACAACATGCAACACAACGAACAACAGCCAACAGCAACCTGTCTGATAGTATTTCCACATTAAATAAGAGTGTGCAACAGTTAATAGGGAAAGTTGCAACTCTATCCGAAAAAGTTGACAACAACACCAGATCTTTAGAAAAATTGCAAGCAGAGAAGACAGCAGCAGCAAGAACATTGAAACAGAAGGAAAACCATCCAACCAACAGATTACAAGAAAAGAGACACAGCCATGGTTATGCTGAGAGATACAGAACAAAGCCCTATTCCAGATATCAATTTTTATTCATCTGAAGTCACACATTTAATTTTATGTCTAACAAAAATTAGGTTGATTATTCGCTTCCAACTGTGATAACCACATTCTGGCAACCACTGTTTGAAGTTAATTTTCTTCTTAATTTTACACACATCACTCAGTTATTTGTAAAGGATTAATTTGTAGAATTGAAGTAGGAATATTAGGATTAGTACAAGTCATCTACTAGTAATACAGTGGAAGCAGTAGATCGGGTGAAATTTCGAGCATTGGGCTGCATGGCCAGCCAGGGAATGGCATATCTCCTTATCCCACTGAACCGCGAAATGTGGTGCAAGTATCATTCAAGATGGGGATATTTTGTTCTTTGATCTATAGTCGGCCATGTTGTTGCCTGCATGCGGAAATGGTGTACTTGATCTGGTTGAAGCTGATTTCTTCAAAAAAAAAAAAAATAAATAAATGTTAACGAAATTTTATATTACCGGTACTACTTTACAAGTACAATGGGGGATCATAAAACACCTACCGGTATTGGTAAAAAAAAAAATATAATGGAATTGGTGTAAGTTTGAGTCCATGATTTAGTCTGAAGTGGTCAATTTGGGGTTAAGTACCTACTTATGAAAATAATAATTTGGCAATTTTGGTGTGTTCGTGGGACACTGAACACATTTGGCAGAGGGTAATGTGGCGAATGCCACTTTCTGCAACTCTTGTTGACCTTTTCATTCACTTATTTAAACGATCTTAAAAAAATGTGAGTCGTTTCATTGCTATAGGAGGCTATTTACTAATTTAGTTGCCTGCTTAAATCAGTGACAACCCATCCAGTGTAACTTACGGAGTACTATTTCAGCGAGAGGATTTTAGCAGACGCTTCATTCAAGTAAAACACACATTTTACGTAACATCATGTATGAACTCACCTATCAACGGTTTCCTCGAGTTAACTTTGATCCATTTCGAAAGGTAACAGTCCTAAACTAAATGTTTTACTTCTGTATTTGGCAATAATGAACACAAAATTGGTTTTAATTTCAACCTAATTTTACGTTTCCGCTTTAAAAAGTCGTTCAAGGTCCTGCGCATTGGAGTATTTCCGATGGATTATGGACGATTCGGAACATGTACGATTCGGACCAGATTGTTTTTGAACGATTCGGACCAGATCTATGGATGATTCGGACCAGATTTCTGGACGATTCGGACCATGTTTATGGACGATTCGGACATAGTTCTTTAGCTTTTGGGATCATGTTTTGGGGAGGTTTGGAGCGTACTTGTATGTCTTTTTGAAAAAATTGCTCACTGAAATTGGCATTAATATAGTCCATATCTAATTCAAAAGACAGGTCTGTCGGGTTTTGTGGACGCTTGGTTGCCCTTGAATGGTTAACCATCCTAATTAAATTAGCCACGTCTGGCCGAGAGCCTTCTGGTAAATGATAGTTTTCCCTATTGTTAGTGGCTTCTATAACTAAAGTCTGCGCTGACTCAAACAAATGAGATCTCCCAGATTCCTTAACATCTGCCTTTATTTGAACTGCTGTTAATATCCCTGGAATTGACTGATGTGTGTGACTCTGAGTACCAGTGCTGAAGCTCTGACCCTTTTGTTTCACTACGACAGGACAGCTTGATTGTTTGCCATGGATGCTACAACGCCACTCAACAGTTCCACTAACTAACGTTCTCTTGTGAACATATGTAAACCCATCTGTGGAGACTAGCTTCCGCTTTCCTCTTTCGCTACCATTATCGACAACGTGAAATGTTATGTTAGCTTCCTGTTCTATGATGTCCTCTCTCCGTATTGACTCGTCAGCTATAGATATTTCCATTTCTTCTCTAATAAGTGACCTCTCGGGGCGTGAGACATCGAAAGTTGAGTCATCTGCGCCTGTGCTGCCTAGGACAGTTTGTGTGTTTGTGTTGTCCTGTGAAGTGTGTGTGTCTGTGTTGGTCTGTGCATTTTGTGTGTCTGCGCTGTCCTGTGAAGTGTTTATGTCCATGTTAGCCTGTGTAGTTTGTGTGTCGGTGCTGTCCTGTGAAGTATATATGTCTGTGTTGGCCTATACAATTTGTATGTCTGTGCTGTCCTGTGATGTGTCTATGTCTCTGTTGGCCTGTGTAGTTTATGTGCCTGTGCTGTCCTGCGAAGTTTCTATGTCTTTGTTGGCCTGTGTAGCTTGTGTCTCTGTGCTGTCATGAAAAGTGTGTATGGCCTGTATAATTGTTTGTGTGTAGATGTTGGCTTGAGAAGTGTGAATGTCTGTGCTGCCTAGGCATGCTTGGCACATAAACTGATGAGAGATCTCCCCTCGCCTCAAACGTCCATACTTGTACTTTGAGAGTCCTGTGTTCCTACAACCATGATGTTGCCATCCACCACAGCTATCACAGTCTATCGCCTGGTGGCGTGGAGTCACTGCCCTATTGCAATACAGACATAAAACTGCCATGACTGGCAACTTGGTGACAAGAAGTTTGAATGATGAGGTCAGTCGAATCCAGTCTTTTATAAGACCATTTTCGGCATGTATAAACGAATGAATGCAACGAGATCAAGCCACTCAAAGTGTGTTTATAGAGAGCATTGTTGGTAAATAAACATGTGTACTTCGCAAGAGGTACAAACAAATTCAGCGTATATGTTGTTACAGTACCAGGGTACCTGGAGCCAGTGTGTTAAGTGCTGTATAAACATTTTTCCATTCAACTACCCGAGAGTCATAAAAGTTTTTATTTAGTGTTGGATCTTGTCAGTTCATTTTTTATTTATTGATTGTTTTAGAATTTCTAAAGAACATCAACCAAAAAACCGACTCCGAGCCCGAATCATACAACCGTCTGATAATTTGGTCCAAATGGCTTAGATACATGCTCCATATCGCCCCAAAACTTGATCCCAACCGCCAAAAAACTTGGTCCGAAACGCCCATAAATATGGTCCGAATCGTCTATAAGCATGGTCCGAATCGTCCAGAAATCTGGTCCTAATCGTCAAAAAAAAATCTGGTCCGAATCGTACATGGTCCGAATCGTCCAGACGCCTTTCCGATGTCCCATCTTTCGACCTCTCCAAACATAACGTATCGAAAATAGTTGCCAACTGCAAATTAATTAAGGTTAATTAACGAGGAATTATATAAGATGCATTTGCTATATAAATGCAATGCGCAATGTATCTGTAAATGCGAGAACGCATAAATGTATTTTTCCCACAAAGAGAATAGATCACGTGATCCCACGGTTTCCAACAATCACAGCCGTGGGATTTTCCCGTCTATAAAAGGACGCGCAGACGTCGTTTAACTCTTCTCGGCAAAAATCTCCGAACTGAAAACAACTCTTGAAATCACTCACAGCCTTCATTCAAACCTCAATTAAGGTGCATATTAAGTTATGGGTTCTCGTTGAATTTACTTGGCTTCTAACCGACCATGGAGTGTTTATTTCATAGAGCGAGAATTAGGTCAGCTCAATTGTCAATCACTGAACCAATGTGGTATTGTTTACAGAATTGTCCCAATTACACGATCTAAATTTTAGCTGCACGTCTGGCAAAGATAAATTATTATTAGAAATTGCATGATGAATTATTTATACTTAATATTTATAACAATAACTGGAATCTTAATTCACATTAAGAAAGCACGAATCGTTAAATTAGTTGAAGAACTTTATTAAGTGCAACAGGATTTAAATGCCTTGTAAACTCCAGACTGGTGATTCCAGTGTGGTTTAAGGCAAATAATTATGTTGCAAGAAGGAATATTTAATCAATTTAAACAGATTTAATAGGAAAAATTCACAAGAAATGAAACTGATAAACTCCAGACTGGGTGTTCCAATCTGGTTCAGTTCAAATTTGTGTTTTCATCAGTTTATCCCTCACACATAATTGTTATTTACAATAATCTGCAACTATCAAGAAATTTAACCCTTATCAGTTTCTAGGTGAATTGTGACAATTATTAAGTTGGGATTCCCATAAGGCTTATCGGACAAAATAAATGTCTCAGTTCACCATGGCAGAAATTAAATTTATATATTATACAGTCCGTCAAAGGATAAATCTGTGATAAATTGTTACTATATTTGCTATGTCTAAAACCAAGATTAATTTATATGTTTATGAGATTGAGAAAAAAACATTATAATAAATAATTATTTAATTCTGTTTTAAGCAAAGTTTTATTTTCCTTACTTGTAGTCATATTGAAATAGAGTGTATAGCCCTGTGCACCATTTATTGCCCAAGCGGTCAGATAGCGAAGAAGGGAAGGATTGATTGCCCTGGGGGTGACCACCTACCCGTAACAATATACTGGCGGGGAAGGTACCACCTGGGTTCAAATGGATAATAAAACTAACTGCAATACTGGAAAATAAGTGGTCTTTTAGATAAAAATTAACTAGCATTATCCCCCACCCCCTCAGTGGATATCCACCCTGTACTGTTATTTGGGTCTGTACTTTTATTTAATTATGATAAATGTTCCACCCTGTACTTTTATTCCCACCTGTACTTTTATTTGGAACGCAAGAGTAGCTTTTAGGGTGGAGAAAGACTGCATCCCCTGCTCAAATCCACCACCACCATGGGTATAGTCAGAATTCAAGAGTTGTGTTCAAGTTTTGTTTTCAACCGATATAATCTGATATAATGCCAAATTATTTTTTGACGGATGGTTACTTATAACATGAATAATTTTCTCGGACACCATACTACTGGCAAGAGGAGCCTAAACCAGATTTTGTTCATAAACAATTATTTTTGGGGGTTATATGTTATAAATTATTGGGAAGTGCCTGAATCTGATGGCAATCTCCAATAAATTGTAACAACATAATTTTATACTTTACAAACTTTTATTTTGTCTGCTTAGCAAACAGTACATAGCCACTAAGGTGGCTAAAGTGATAGAGCCATAATATAGCCTCTAACACTCAACCTGTTTTGTACAGCAGTGGCACCAGAGGGGGGGGGGGGGGGGCTTGTGCTCCCAGATGCTATGATATCCCCCCCCCCCCCCCCCGACAAGCACACAATAACGAGGCAGTTTGCCCGATGGGGGAGTGGGGGCGGGCTATGCAATGCATGATCATTATCAACCAGTGGCATAGCCTGGGGGAGCTGAGTGGGGAATATGCAACCCCCCCCCCCCCCCCCCCTTCCTTCCAAGATTTGGCCTATTTATTGATGCCCTTCACAACTTATCATTTATGGACACAAACAGACTCGGAGTCATTGAAATCGCATTGTTTGGTTTTGAATTTCATTCCCCCTCCAACCCCCCTCTTGCCGCTACATCGCTCGGATGAACTAGACCCCCCCCCCCCCACCCACCCACCCTCACCCCGATATTACCTCTAACTTTGAGATCCTGCTGCGCACCTGTTACCAACCACCCACCCCCTCCCTCTCCACTCCGAAAAGTACCACGGTACAATAAACAAACGATTTCTGTTTTCGATTTAACTCTTTTAACTCGTGAATATTATTTTTTTACAAAGGAAAATCTATCGTTCAACAGCGAGACAATTAACGCAAGAAACATGTAGCCGTTAGCAACTTGTCCTGCAGCGAGAAAAACTAGAGCATTAAATTATTATTGAACCTCCAAAGATAAAGTAATCCCACCCTCTCAAAGACCCCATGGTCGTTGTTACCCCCTCCTTCCACTTCCCTTCTGTGGGAAGTAACGGCGTAACGACCAGGAGGTCGTAGTTTGGAATAAAGGCAAAAGTTGATTCGGCCATATTAGTCATTATTGGCTTCAGAATCAGACCTACCTGTTTTCAGCTATCCTCCTGCCAAGTTCCTGAATTCCAGATAAATCGAACTAAATCACCGATCCGAAAACCAAGTCCCAACCAACGTAACGTCAGTTCTAAACACCCATAAAACATGAGCTTTGTTCATGAATAAAGACAGTCAATTTGGGACCAGCTTCCAAGCCGCATCTTGTAATGGAGTTCCCACGAAACGACAGGTTCGTCTGACTCGGCAACTTTTTGGCGGGAACTGATAGTCTGCCCTGAGATTGTGAGCCGAGATATTTTACCATATTCAGCATAAGGGCTGTCAATTTCATTTTACTGCGGCCAGTGTCTTCTCCAGACTCGACAACATAAGTCGCGGGAAACTTCTGAATCATTAATAATTTTTTTCAACAGTTGCATCAACCCTCCGCTCTCGAGTCTGGGCTCTTCAAATTTTGACTGAAATGATTCCTTGGGCGGAACAAAGCGTCATCTGCAATGCTTTAAAATGCGAAAGCATTGCAGATGGCGCCTTGTTCCACCTCAAGGGGTTGTTATGTGCAAACTGGGCGAAACTGCATGTATAGGCTGAGTTACACAGAAATGTATGAAATCCAAACTTTCCGAGATTCAAATTCTTTCAAATAATCGAGATGGTTTCGAATCGAATCAGAGAAAATGTTCGAAACCTAATCGAATCTCGAAGGTTTCCCTGACCCTAGAGGGAGAGAGAGAGAGTTCTTCAATAAAATGTAGCAAATCAATTCAATGAACTTCAACTTACGATAATAATCTTACACTCTACTGGTTAAATGGTTCCATACACGAAAGATAATAAGATTTGTTTTATTACAATTTATTCGGTAGTGCCTTTTGGCACTTTCCAAGAAACTGGCACAGAATTTAAATTAAAATGATTCTTACATCCCAAATTAAACTGGGGCACTAACTGTTACGTACGGACCATAAAATTAAACGTTGACACCGTGTGTGTGTGTGGGGGGGGGGGGGGGGGGGGGGCGGCGGCCAAGGCTACGATCACCCCTCTCCACCCAAAGCTGTAAATTTAGTCGAAAATTCAGACGGTTCTTTCGAAATTGTGGCCATTGAAGAACGAACATTGCACGCTAAAATAGCAGCTAGCAGAATGGTGGTTTTACAGTCACACTTTAGAAACACTTTTCGAAAAACCTTCCACGAGGGGGGGGGGGGGGTCATTCTCTCTTAATAGGAGGGTCAGAATAAAAACTTCTCCCACAATAATAGTTGGTGATGCTATGCGTCGGCGCATTCCGACACTGCAGTTCATAAAAAAAGAACGCGAGCTTTGTTTTTTAATTTATTCAATAGAACCTTTGGAACTTTCCAGTAAATTGTCATAAAATTTGGGATAAAATTATTGTTACAGACCAAATTAATACTGGGTGGTATTTTCATGAGCAAGAAAAATAAAATCTCAGACAGAAAATTTGCGATGCAAAACGTCTTAAGGTTGCAGACACTGGTGGCATGCCGCGATTCTGTGCTTCGCGAAATTTGTAGAAAGTTTTATGTGCTCGAACCATCCCCCTCTTTCCACTCCCCACCCACTACCCTCCCCAGAAAAAAAACAGGCTATGTTACTGGTTTAACGGTGCCAAAATACTATATCACCAGGGTCGAAACTAGGTCGCCGGATTTGAGGCGGAGGGTGAAAGTTTCTGACAAGGGTACTAATGTGGCATGCAGCAGGCATACCTCCAATTGTGAAGCACTGGGTTAGGAGCAGGGTGCATCGCCCATTGATGAGCGGGGCATCATAAGGAAATTCTGAAGAAACCAGGCTTAATTCGTACTATCTGGAGCTATCAAGTGCATTTGTTTGTCTTAATGTTTCAATGTGGCATGCAGCAGGCATACCTCCAATTGCGAAGCACTGGGTTAGGAGCAGGGTGCATCTACCATTGATGAGCAGGGCATCATAAGGAAATTCTGAAGAAACCAGGCTTAATTCGTACTATCTGGAGCTATCAAGTGCATTTGTTTGTCTTACTTCAATGGACTCTCGGCATTCGAGGAATTTCTTGCGCCTTCGAGCTACTGTAACCGACAATTCAAGTTCTAGATAAGTTTGTTACATTTATTCTTTAGTGATAATTCCAAGTCTTGATATTTTATTTTTTAGGGGTGTGCGTGGGAGGGGGGGGGGGGGGGGCTTCTCAAGAAGTGGTGTCAGAGCTTTTAATCGTCAATAGAGGACAATAGGAAAGACATTTACTATTTACAAGTTATTTTAGCTGGTTATTTTCCCACAGACGAGTTTATAGGAGGTCAGCCGCACCCCACCTCCACCGAAGCTTGGTCGCCTGGAACAAGAGGGGGTATGGGGGAAGTCTCTGACAAGGGTACCAAAACGGCACGAAACGGGCATACCTCGAGTATATACGAAAACTATGGGTTGGTGAGCGTTTCAACTTATCGCGAAGGGCTAGGCTTCTATAATATATAATAGTAGGTGCCCGAGCCATTTTTTTTTTTTTTTTTTTTTGGGGGGGGGGGGTATATTTGAATGGCCGTCTTGTAGTGTTTCGGATGCCTACCCTAGACCCAACTAGAACCCTCCGGTCTTTGTCGGAGGGAAGTGGGGTAGGGATAGCGACATGGGAGCTTTATTTACGGGTAGCTCCCTCCCCCCCCCCCCCCCCCCCCGAGAAAATTTTGAGGTATTTGTAGCGTGTGTGTAGGGCCTATATTGGAGAGCATTTTGGGGCTCTATGTTGTGCGAAATTTACATTGGGACAATGATTTTTTTTTTTATCCCCGTGTTTTCAAAAATGCGGGGATATAGTCAGGATCTCCGTCCGTCCGTCCGTCCGTCCGTCCGTCCGTCCGTCCGTCCGTCCGTCCGGGCCAACTAAACCTGTTTAGGAGCTATTATTTTTAGGAGGTTAGTCGAAATTAGGGTAGTATTAGGGTTAGGAGAGGGGTGGGATTAGGGTTAGGAATAGCCCCAGGGCAGGGCTAAGGGGTTGGTGGGGGTTAGGACTCAGGAGTGGGGGTTGGGGTCAGGGGTGGGGTTTTAGTTTTTATAACCCCTAAACAAAAAAATAGCCCCTAATCCTTTTGGTCTGGCTAGGGTGGGGTTAGGGTCAGGGGTGGGGTGGGGTGGGGTGGGGTTGGGTTAGGGTTAGGGGTAGCCCCAGAGTAGATCTTAAGGTTGGGGAGGGTTAGGTCCCAGTGGGGTGGGGGTTAGGGTCAGGGGTGGGGTTTTAAGGTTTAGGGTCAGGGTAGGGTAGGGTTAGGATTAGGGTGTGTTTTTTTAGTGGATGGGGTGGGGTTAGGGTTAGATATAAGTTCTAGGGTGGAGGGGGTGGGGTTCTGGCTAAAATAAGGTGATGGACATATAAAATGTTTTTTTCGTAGCCCTTAAACCCAAATAGTTGGAGTGTCCGTCCGTCCGTCCGTCCGTCCGTCCGAAAGGCCCCTAGGGTATATAATTCGAAACGTTTAAACTATGTGTTCACGTAGCAACTTTAGATGTGCATGAAGGTTTCGGAATTTTGATTGGCCCAGGTGGTTCCAGTGGAACCACTTTTATTGTTAGAAAATCAGTTTTCATCGGTAGGCTCCTAGGGTATTTAATACGAAACGTTTAAACTATGCTAATGTGTTCAGTGGAACCACCTTTATCGTTAGGAAATCAGTTTTCATCGAAAGGCTCCTAGGGTATTTAATACGAAACGTTTAAACTATGATAATGTGTTCAGTGGAACCACTTTTATGGTTAGAAAATCAGTTTTCATCGAAAGGCTCCTGGGGTATTTAATTCGAAACGTTTAAACTATGCTAATGGGTTCAGGTGGCAACTCTAGATGTGCATGAAGGTTTCGGAATTTTGATTGGCCCCAGGTGGTTCCAGTGGAACCACTTTTATCGTTAGGAAATCATTTTTCATCGAAAGGCTCCTAGGGTATTTAATACGAAACGTTTAAACTATGCTAATGTGTCCAGGTATCAACTCTAGATGTGCATGAAGGATTCGGAATTTTGATTTGGCCCCAGGTGGTTCCAGTGGAACCACTTTTATTGTTAGAAAATCAGTTTTCATCGGTAGGCTCCTAGGGTATTTAATTCGAAACGTTTAAACTATGCTAATGCGTTCAGGTAACATCTCTAGATGTGCATGAATGTTTCGGAAGTTTGATTTGGCCCCAGGTGGTTCCAATGGAACCACTTTTATCGTTAGAAAATCAATTTTCATCGAAGGGCTCCTAGGGTGTTTAATTCGAAACTTTTGAACTATGCTAATGTGTTCAGGTAGCATCACTAAATGTGCATGAAGGTTTCAGAATTTTTATTTGGCCCCAGGTGGTTCCAGTGGAACCACTTTTATCGTTAGAAAATTTGTTTTCAACGAAAGGCTCCTAGGTTATTTAATTCCAAACGTTTAGACTATGCTAATGTCTACAGGTAACATCTCCAGATGTGCACGAAGGTTTCGGAATGTTGATTTGGCCCCAGCTGGTTCCAGTGAAACAATTTTTATCGTTAGAAAATCTGTTTTCATCGAAAGGCTCCTAGGGTATTTAATTCGAAACTTTTAAACTATGCTAAGGTGTCCATGTAGCATCACTAGATGTGCATGAAGGTTCCGGAATTTTGATTTGGCCCCATGTGGTTCCAGTGGGACCACTTTTATTGTTAGAAAATCAGTTTTCATCAAAAGGCTCCTAGGGTATTTAATTAGAAACGTATAAACTATGCTAATTTGTTCAGGTAACATCTCTAGATGTGCATGAAGGTTTCGGAATTTTTATTTGGCCCCAGGTGGTTCCAGTGGAATCACTTTTATCGTTAGAAAATCAGTTTTCCTCAAAAGGCTCCTAGGGTATTTAATTCGAAACTTCTAAACTATGCTAAAGTATTCAGGTAGCATCTCTAGATGTGCATGAAGGTTTCGGAATTTTGATTCGGCCCCAGGTGGTTCCAGTGGAACCATTATATCGTTAGAAAATCAGTTTTCATCGAAAGGCTCCTGGGGTATTTAATTTGAAACATTTAAACTATGCTAAAATGTTCAGTTTGCATCTCTAGATGCGCATGAAGGCTTCGGAATTTTGATTTGGCCCCAGGTGGTTCCAGTGGAACCACTTTTATCGTTAGAAAATCAGTTTTCATCAAAAGGCTCCTAGGGTATTTAATTCGAATCTTTAAACTGTGCTAATGTGTTCAGGTAACATTTCTAGATGTGCATGAAGGTTTCGGAATTTTGATTTTGACCCAAGTGGTTCCAGGGGAACCACTTTTATCGTTGGGAAATCTGTTTTCATCGAAAAGCTCCAAGGGTATTTAATTCGAAACTTTTAAACTATGGTAAGGTGTTCATGTAGCATCACTAGATGTGCATGACGGTTTCGGAATTTTGATTTGGCCCCATGTGGTTCCCGTGGGACCACTTTTATCGTTAGAAAATCAGTTTTCATCAAAAGGCTCCTTGGGTATTTAATTAGAAACGTATAAACTATGCTAATTTGTTCAGGTAACATCTCTAGATGTGCATGAAGGTTTCGGAATTTTTATTTGGCCCCAGGTGGTTCCAGTGGAACCACTTTTATCGTTAGAAAATCAGTTTTCGTCGAAAGGCTCCTAGGGTATTTAATTCGAAACTTTTAAACTATGCTAAAGTGTTCAGGTAACATTTCTAGATGTGCATGAAGGTTTCGGAATTTTGATTTTGACCCAAGTGGTTCCAGGGCAACCACTTTTATCGTTGGGAAATCTGTTTTCATCGAAAAGCTCCAAGGGTATTTAATTCGAAACTTTTAACCTATGCTAAAGTGTTCAGGTAACATTTCTAGATGTGCATGAAGGTTTCGGAATTTTGATTTTGACCCAAGTGGTTCCAGGGCAACCACTTTTATCGTTGGGAAATCTGTTTTCATCGAAAAGCTCCAAGGGTATTTAATTCGAAACTTTTAAACTGTCCTAAGGTATTCAGGTAGCATCACTAGATGTGCATGAAGGTTTCGGAATTTTGATTTGGCCCCAGGTGGTTCCAGTGGAACCACTTTTATCGTTAGAAAATCAGTTTTCATCGAAAGGCTCCTTGGGTATTAGTAGTATATAAGGTATGAATCGTGCCTTATTACCCGGAGCTTTGGGGGTGCAGCTAGTGTTAAATTCCCATAGGAACCGGAGCCGTTTGGGGGTGCAACTTTGGGGGTGCAAAATGTCGGCACCATACATCTAAATCTGGTAAATAGTGTACGTACTGCATATATAGTATGCTATGGCAAGTATAGTGATATATGTATGCATGGGGCTATAGGTATATATTATGGGTAAGTGATGGAAAGATGACGGGAAAATTGGGTTTTCTTGAAAGTTTTTCCCGCGAAACGGTTGACGTTGCTATTGACGTCGTGACGTCATGATGCGCACGCGACGTCATAGAGATGTTGACCACTGTTATTGTCCAGTATACAATCTGACATAACGTTATTCGGGTCAGTGGATGTCGGACTTCTCGTATGGGGAGGCGGCGATATGGTAGTGGTGGTATATATCCATGTTGGTATACTATTAGCCCTTGGGTCTTCATATTATGCTATGTCTGCTATAGCTAGGTCAAGCAGTATTGTGGGCATGGGAGTCATGTATGGTCGGCCAGTGCGGTATTGCAAGATAGTCCTTGGTGGTTTAAGTTGGACAGTATAGGATGAATGGTCTGTTGGCCTATTACCCCCTTAGTACTATTAACCTAACGAATCCTTTGTATTATCTTATGGCTGGTATTGGTAGTTCGTAATGCTAGGTCAGGCAGTACTATAATCGTTTGTTTAGAAGTGGGGTATAGGATGCATTGTATGTACCTCTGTAGGTCCCCTGTTAGTCCTCGGTGTTATTAACCAACCGATTGCTTTGTATTATTCTATGATTGGTATAGGCAGTACGTTATAGCATATCAAGTGGAATTTTGGAGCGGAGGTGGGGGTAATGCCTGGCAGTATAGAACAGCAGTATAGTATGGGCGATATATACCTCTGTGGGTCCCCCGAAAGTCATTGATACTACTAATCGACTTAATGCTTTATGTTATCCCATGACTAATATAGGTAGTATGCAATGCTAGGCCAAGAGGTAAAGTGGGTAAGGGTAATGCCCGATGTAAAAACGCGGATTCCAAATTTTACGGAATGCCTTATATGTATACAGGGGAAATCTGATTCAACTTTGATCAATGTTATAGTCGAGACTGGGATAGGTAGAGCTAGGAAGTAATGGATGATATATGGGGCAGAATAACAGAAGTACCCGGATGTAAGGTTTCTACAACAGGTATCCTCCAACAATACCAGACCATAGGTATCCTCAATTTAGTATCCTCAAAAGGTATCCTCAACTGATACGTAGCCATGTCATAGGTATCCTCAAATACTGAAATGAGTCTAAGAGTCGTTCGAGGAGTCACTCGATCGAGCAATTACTCATTGGCTCATTTGCTCGATGGGATTCGAGTCGTTCGAGCAATGCCTTTTCAGTAACTGCTCGATGGCTTATAAGGGATATTTGGGATAGGTATGTCTTGTGGTACAGGTAATAGTATCCTCAGATAAGTATCATCTAAAAGGTATCCTCGATAGGTATCCTCAAATAATACAATACCTGGGCCATAGGTATCCTCAAATACTGAAATGAGTCGAAGAGTCGTTCGAGGAGTCACTCGAACGAGCAATTGCTCGTTGGCTCATTTGCTCGCTGGGATTCGAGTCGTTCGAGCGATATGCCGAGTCACTAGATCGAGCAATTACTCTAAAGCTCATTTGCTCGATGGGATTCGAGTCATTCGAGCAATGGTTTATCAGTAACTGCTCGATTGCTTATTGGGTTTAGGTATGCTTTTCATATACACAAGGGAGATAACAGCATTATGGGAAATCAAGCACTGGTAATTATAAGACTTGGACGAGAGAACCAGAGATAGTTTGAACTGGATAGACTGTTAGTGATAGAGAAACATGTGCATTAAAAATTACAATTCTAGGAAAAATGCTATACGCAATGCTATACGCACAAATCCACTTGACCTGCTATAACGTACTACCTATACCAATCATAGAATAATACAAAGCAATCGGTTGGTTAATAACACCGAGGACTAACAGGGGACCCGCAGAGGTACATACAATGCATCCTATACCCCACTTCTAAACAAACGATTATAGTACTACCTGGCCTAGCATTACGAACTACCAATACCAGCCATAAGATAATACAAAGGATTCGTTAGGTTAATAGTACTAAGGGGGTAATAGGCCAACAGACCATTCATCCTATACTGTCCAACTTAAACCACCAAGGACTATCTTGCAATACCGCACGGCCGACCATACATGACTCCCATGCCCACAATACTGCTTGACCTAGCTATAGCAGACATAGCATAATATGAAGACCCAAGGGCTAATAGTATACCAACATGGATATATACCACCACTACCATATCGCCGCCTCCCCATACGAGAAGTCCGACATCCACTGACCCGAATAACGTTATGTCAGATTGTATACTGGACAATAATAGCGGTCAGCATCTCTATGACGTCGCGCGCGTATCATGACGTCACGACGTCAATAGCAACGTCAACCGTTTCGCGGGAAAAACTGTCAAGAGAACCCAATTTTCCCATCATCTTTCCACCACTTACCCATAATATATACCTATAGCGCCATGCGTACATATATCACTATACATGCCATAGCATACTATATATGCAGTACTACACTGCTTGGTGGATCTAGCTGCAAAGAGCCGTACTTTTGCACCCCCAAAGTTGCACCCCCAAACGGCTCCGGTTCCTATGGGAATTTAACACTAGCTGCACCCCCAAAGCTCCGGGTAATAAGGCACGATTCATACCTTATATACTACTGGTATTTAATTCGAAACGTTAAAACTATGCTAAGGTGTTGCTAAGGAAATGCGGGGATACACCATTGTGTTTTGCACACAAATAACTCGATCTATTTTTTTTTTTGGGGGGGGGGGGCGAAAATTTTAGGTGGGCCAAGCCCCCACCCCCACCCACCTTAGCTACGTCACTATAAAAGGCCTACCTGAGTGCTGGAATCCAAAGAAATAATGGATCCACGAAACCTAGAATATGTTGCAGTCTAAACAACCGTTTCCTGACAACCGTAAAGCTTTCTGACACTGGCTAAAACAAAATTCTTGAATAACTAATTTTTTCATTTTTTGCCTCAAAAACATAGGTTATGGCCCCTTTTTGGAACGAGCTCGACGAGCTCGTTCCAAAGAGGGATCATAACCTATGTTTTTGAGACAATAAATTAAAAAAATAATGAAAATTAATTGGCGATTTTCGTGAATAGTGCTGGTCGGTTTTGGCCATTATGTTGGGTAAAGGCTTAAATCGTGTCATGTTGGACAGTTCCCGAGGAAAATGAGCGATCTCTGACTATGCAATATTTCTGGCCCCAACTGACAGATTTCGTATTATGTAAGACTGACAGGCAGCGCACCAGAATATTTTACAACATTTGTTTTTCAGGTTGTTGATTTCATTTTATGGTACAAAGAATATTTTCCAGACTCGACGACAGAAATTGCGGATAATTGTGTCATTACGAGAAATTCTCCACAGGTGCACTGAAATCCGACATAAGTTTGGGTTCTGAAGAAACTTTTGGAAATGTCTATTTTTTCCCCTGGGCGCAGATAATGGAAATGTGTGTGTCAGGGTGGGGTGTGGTGGGGTGGGTGGGTAGGAGGGTCGGGGTGAAGAAGCATAATGTACCCAGCTTATCCAGGGATATAGCTAATAGCTGGAGGGCCTTCAATTGGGAGAGAGGGTGGTGGTGATCACTTGGATTTCGATACCCTCACCCTCAACTTGTCTACTGGGAAGTAACGCGTCGGAGTAACGTCTGGTTGTCCCTGTTGGGATTTATGTTCCATGGGTATTCATGTACAGTTTATGGTATCGACTCCAAAGTCGTGACAATATCTACTTGTGTAAAGTTATGTAAATACATCACCCCACTCCCACCCCATTTCACCCCTGCACACTGATGTCGAAAAGTAAAAATTTCAAGCGACATTTTTTATACCATAATGCGACTAGGAATTTAACCCTTTGATACTTTTGTACGTCTTATGACGAACGAAATTAAATAGCTCGTTGGTACTTGGTGGTCATTTATTTTATTATTATGTTTCGATTTTCTAAAATTTTAACCCCAATTCCTATTTTCTCCCGAATAGTGCTCAGTGACAATCGTTGAGCCAAATGTTATCGCAGCTTAAAATACTAATATAATCCTGCTGTCAAGACTTCTTAACTGGTTACGTGCTAGAGCAAAAGCCAAAACTTTCCTTGCTTTTATTTCATATTCAGTCAAACACAAATAATATTTTGTTTATATAAATTTGTATTATTACAAATTATTGGAGATAATGTGGGCACTTTTCAATAATTTGTAATAAAACAAGTTTTGAATAACAAATTCAGACCACCAAAAATAATCGAGTCCGCAACCAAATAATCACAAATGTGAAAAATATCTTGTTATTTGTACTTTCCGAAGTTTGACCTCACATTTTGAAAAACATTGAAGAAACTGAATTCCCATTGGCGTTTGAACATCAGGATAATTAAAGTCTCAAAGAGTTAACCCATTCAATGTTGTTTGACAGAGCTCTATGATTGGTTAAAATATTTTTCCAAATTAAAATAAAAATCCCGTTTTTCTAAAAGGTTGCTTCTTTTCACTTGTGGATCAAGCTCGACGAGCCCTCTTCAACGAGGGATGTAGGCAATGTTTTTCAACAACAATTTTGAAGAAATAAACTTCGTATATGGTGATTTCTTTGTGCTCAGCCGAACAGATTTGACCAATTTCCGTCATAAAGAATAAAGGGTCAGTGTCTTCTGGACAAATATTCTACACTACTTTCTTAACTTTATCGAAGAGACATTACTTTTTTGAATAGTAGAACTGGATGTTACACAAAGCATCATTTTCTTGGTGCTGTCAGCAAAATTTTTATGTTTATTTTCCATGCATCAACGAGAACGCCACAACGGTTCGTAAAAACCCTAACATTTCTCAAAATTTTCAACGAAGACTTTAGTATTAAAGATAATTTATTTATTTACTGTTTAAGGTCACATATTTCACTCCCTTCACTCCACTTCCAGGGTTCCCATGGGGATGTGTAAAAGATGAGTGTGGGTTTGTTTGTTTGTTTGTATGTGTGTGTGAAGGGGTGGGATAAGGGGGAACCCTCTATATGTATACAGCTAAGATGGGCTGATATTTCATGTCCAGAATGTTCAATTTTAAAAATTATTTAACGTTATAGAAAGTCGGCATCAGTTTTAAATAATTCTTTTATAATGTCAAGAATCACAAATAAACCAGGACACCCACCCGTCTAAGATGTGAGGACAACCAAACGAGATCTATTGAAAAGATATTGGCTTCATGTAAAAAAAACTATATTTTTTTTTGGTATGTTGCATACTCGCCAGCTTCAGAATTGTCTCGTCTGTCTCTATTTATTGGAATGAGCTAAGTCCACAATAAATTGTGCCAAACTAGACTTAACCCTTTACCCAACGTAACGACTAAAACAGCGCTATTCACAAAAATCGCTAATTAATTTTCATTATCTTTTTCATTTTTTATATCAAAAACATAGGTTTGGACCCCTCTTTGGAACGAGCTCGTCGAGCTCGTTCCAAAGAGATGTCATAACCTATGTTTTTAAAACAAAAAAAAATGAAAAAAAATAGTTATTCAAGAATTTTGTTTGCAAGTGTCGTCTGATTTTTCATGGAACTGAAGGGTTAACAATGTTCTAATATCCTAAAACAACGTTTCAGTATTTGTTAAGACCCTCAAAACTAATCTTACATCAGTGGTGAAGATAATGAGGTGTAGTCAAGTCTACGATCCCCACCTCCTTTCTCACACTACCAGGCTTTAGTCTGGAATTCAGAGTTCTGTTGGACTTTTGTTTTTAACCCTTTACCCAACGAAGTAACGGTCAAAACCGTCCAGTGCTATTTACAAAAATAACCATTCAATTTTCATTATATTTTTAATTTTTTGTCTCAGAAAAATAGCTTATGACCCCTCAATGGAACGAGCTCGTTGATCTCGTTCCAATGAGGGGTCATAAGCTATGTTTTTGACGCAAAAAAATGAAAAAGAAATTAGTATTCAAGAATTTTATTTGCATGTGTCGTCTGCCTTTCGTGTTAGGTAAAGGGTTAAACGATTCTCCTTCACACAAAAATACCGTCTGTCTCAACCGTTGTCCAGTAAGAACAGGGACGCTGGAAGGTTGGGGAGGCAGGGAGGGGTGGGGGGGGGGGTCAGAATATTCGAATTGAATGCAGAACTGGGTCCATTAATCACGTCCGCAAGGCTAAGTTCAATTAGCAAATCGGTGTCTCACCAAATTTCTCTTTATCGATTCTTTAAATATTAAGAATGCAAAGTATTATTGCATAAGGTCGATACTTTGAATTAAAAACAAGCATTAATTTAAACCCTTTGAACCTTAAGGGCCACTTTTTGGTCCGGGAACATGATACGTCATAGTTTCACCAAGTACGATGACTGTTCAGTGAATGTGTGGGGAAACCAATCAATACCTGGAAGACCCCCATCAGGGTTCAAAGAGTTCAAAATTGCAAAACAGGCAATTAACAGTAGTTGAATCATAATCACAGCATATCTTAATCCATATGAAATCCTGTGCCCAAGGTCTGGGGTAAAGTGAGCGAGTGCCCCCCCCCCCCCCTCTCCCTCCACACTCACATTTTCCGGTGTGACTGAGTCAATAAAACATTACGTCTTTCACTGAGGACACCTTTCAAATATTTTCTAAGCAGGGGTCCTCTCTTGTAATACGAGAGTCAAAACGACAGAAATTAGCGATGCAATGCGTCGCCTCGTGGCTCCACTCGTTTAGTCCAAACATGGACCCCAAGGCCGTAATATAATTTTTGGTGTGGTACATCACGAGATAGCAGGATGTACAACACTAAAAAAAATCATATTACAGTCATATAGGGTCCAAGTTTGGACTACCGCTTGTTGCAACGCAGCGATGGGGGTTTTATAATCTCGACACCTTTCACCAGACAAAGCTCTCACGTCAGCGCCTTTATCAAATGTCAAAAATACTCTAACAGTAAATACTCTTGTGTTCCAAATAAAAGTATAGGTGGAAATAAAAGTACGGGGTGGAACATTTATCAAAATTAAATAAAAATACACACCCAAATAATAGTGCAGGGTGGAAATCCATTGAGAGGGTGGGGGAGTAAGGCTAGTTAATTTTATCTAAAAGCCTACTTATATACATACTCCAGTATTGCATTTCGTTTTATTAAAGAAAACTAATACCCATTTAGGCATCATGATTACAACAATGAATACACTGTGCTAAACAAAAGACTAGATTTACGAATTTGAAGATCTCCTCCCTGTTGGAAGAGCAATTTTAATTATTTATTATTTATTTATTGGTGTTTAAGGTCACATACTTATGCACAACGGCTAATCGTGACCGTGACAGTTTTACGGGTGGAGGAAGCCGGAGTACCCGGAGAGAACCACCGAGCAACGACGAGCAGCTGTCAGCTCTCCAACATCGTAACTCTGAACTCTGCACCGCAGCACAGGCAGGGTTAGATTGGTTGAAGACATGCGCACCATCGACGTGCAGTACGCCTCAGTACACAGCGTCATCGTGCACTCATGTAGGCAATCGGGGTGAAGTGTCTTGCCCAAGACACAACGCGGTTGCAATTTTAATTAACATACAGGACCAAATAAGGTACATACAGATTGAAAAAATTCCCCAAAATTAATAAACATACATGTACATGTATGTTTATTAGGAAAACACGGGTAGCTTTGTGTAGAGTAATATGGGAGCGCGGAGGACCTGTGGTTACGGAATTGGACTTCAGACCGAAAGGTCCACAGTTCGATCCCCGCCAGGGACAAGTGCTTTGTGTCCTTGGGCAAGGCACTTCATCTCATTTGCCCGCGTGGAGGCACGGTGGCGCTGTGTAGTAAGGCGTACTACACGTCGATCGTGCACTTGTCTTCAACCAGTGCTAACCCTGCTTGTGTTAAAAGACTTGAGTTCCAAATAAACATACCCGTATGTTTATTAATTTTCGGAATATTTGCCATCCTGTATATGAAGTTTATTTGGGCCTGTATGTTTACTAAAAATACCACCAGTGTCAAGTGAATGCCTCATATTGGAGACATATTATGTATACTTTAGTCTGTTTTAGACTCCTACCTCACACAGGACTGTTACCTGGGATTTAAAGCCCAGGTAACAGTCATGTATGGGTAAGTGGTGTTTCAGGAATGGAATGACAGTAACTCTATCATGATTTTCTACCATGTACTTTTATTCTGCCCTATATTTCTATTTGTATTCCTCCGATTTTCAACCCTGTATTAATATTCCGCCCTGTACTTTTATTTGGAACTAGTTAGTACGTTGGGGAGTCTGTCAGTTGCTCGCCGTTGCTCGGTGGTTTTCTCAGGGTACACCGGCTTCCTCCGCCCGTAAAATTGCCCAACACGAGGTGACCCTGGCTGTCGAACGTATTGTTAACCCCAATAAATAAATAAATAAATAAATAAATAAATAAATAAATAAATAAATAAATGTAGAGTAATATAAGAGAGTTTGGTTTTCGCCGTAAGCCTTTCAACCCACTGTGTATAATTTTTCCGCATACGAAAATCTGCTCAATGGCGAGACAACGTAATTGTTTGTTTATTGGGGTTTAACGATACTTTTAGTTGCCAGGGTCATGTCGAGTCAGGGGGACATCGAAATAAACTAAAACGGCCGAAGGATTAAATTATTACTGCAAGAACCAAATAGATTCAGCCACAATGTAATTATTATTTCGTGAGATTTAACTCCGTCACACCGTTGTTAGCGCGATCAGGCAAGTGGCGATGGGGGAGGGGGCTCCTCCATATCCATGATAATTTTCAATAGTTGGGAATTCAAAGAATTGGAACTTCCTTCTTGTTTTTAACTTTTCCAACCAGTCAATTTGAATTTCAACCCGTGATCAGTTTTTCCCACCGCGGTTGGCGATCGGCTGCGATTTTCCACTTTTCGATTAAATTCTCCGACTTTTCCAAACAGCTGACAGAATTTTCCGGAATTCCAACTCGAATCTTTAACCCGTCCGATTTTTCGAATTCGTCGTTCACTCTCCCTTACAATGAACGACCAGGCTATACAAGGACTATAGACTGGCAGCTATTCAGCCAATGCCTACTCCTTTAAACTGACTGCCAGTCCTTGTGTAGCCTGGTCGTTGTTACGGAAAAGTCAGGGACCTACCTGGGGAAATACATTTATCTTGTGGATAAAATTAGTCGATTTAAATCAGAGGGGGCCTCATAACCCATCTCATGGGCTAAAAATTAAAAATCTTACCCGGGGGAGCCCCTTCCCCCTCCATCGAGAGGGAGATGCCCCCACTCGAACTCTCAACCTCAACCCCAGTTAGAAATCGAACTGCTCACACTCCCCCACATTAAAGGCCCTCTAGCTACGTCCCTGAACGCGATACGCCCAATATTGTTCTGGGATACTCCTTCCCAAACCTCAGATCAAGCAAACGAAACCGTTCATTACGAAACCAGGTTCCAACAACATAAAACCGTTTTTAAATATTCGTAGAATGTGTGTTTTGTTTATAAATTCATCAAACCAAAGTTGGTTTGCCCGACAACAATGCTTATGAGTCCAGTCCAGACAATCTTTCTGGCGCGAAAAAAAAACCAGACAGCGCATGATAATATTTTACCATATTTGGGATTGTGCTTGTCAATTTCATTTTATTGTGACACGTATCGTCTCAAGGCTCGAAAATAGAAGAAGCACGAAGAACGTTAATGACACAATACGTTTCAAATATTAATTGGTATCTACCTGGGTCTATCTCCCAAATAATGACACTGAATTGCCATGGAAGATATCACCAGTGTTCAAAGAGTTAACCCTTTACCCAACGTAACTGTAAAAACCGGCCAGCACTATTCTCAAAAACTTCCAATTAATTTTCATTATTTTGTCATTTTTTGTCTCAAAATATAGCTCGTCGCGCTCGTTCCAACGAGGGGTCATAACCTATGTTTTTGAGACCAAAAATTAGTTATTCAAGAATTTTTTTGTAAGTGTCGTCTGCTTTTCATACTAGGTAAAGGGTTAACAACACAGCCAACGATTACGTTAAACACAGCCTTGAGTTTGGATTCTAAAAAAATTGCCACAAAATGTCTCAAATTGTATTTTCCCTGAGTGCAGATCACGAGCAACGGTGGAGGTATATCCCCTCTAAAATAATAATAATAATAATAATAATTAATAATCATAATCATAAACGAAAGCAAAAGCACAACATAATTCTTAATTTCAGGGGGAAGGGGGGGGGGTGGATTTCTTCTAAACCACGCTGATGGGGGCGTGTCATATTGAAAAAATGCCATCATCCGACAATTGCCCATTCATTCAAATTTTGAAATATTTCCCCATTTTCTTCCAAACCATAGTTTGAGACTTTATCAATGAAACGGGCTCACAGGACTCATTCCAATCAGATGTCACAAGCTAGAATCCAGGGGTAACAAGTTACGACTGTTTCTAAACCACAATGGGTTAGTTTTTCAGCCGATGAGCGTTAACAATTTCTGAGGATGAAGCATAAAAATTACTAACAAACATTAAACTTACAGCGGTAACTGCCTCCACCACCCCCCCCCCCCCCCCCGCGATTACAGAAATGTTCCAAAATTAGAGGGTATTTCAGATAGTTTGGTTTGTTCTTATACTTTTAGTCATATTTCAAACGTGATTAAACTCAAAAATGTTTGGAGAATTTGGGAATTTATACTACATACGACCAGTTTACAAATTGTGGGTTTGCTTTTTTTTATGCAAGTCTTGGCTTCCTATACTGGCAACCAAGACTTGCCTAGAAACAACAGCCTGGGTACTTGTAATGTAACTTCAATTTTACCCAGAGACTGAGTGTTGGGGCACATGTTCTGTGGCAATAAAACCGACCAGGGTAGGAATTGCCCCCCCCCACCCCCCACCCCCTAAGGGTTAATAAATCGTCTGAGACACCAGTGAAACCCGAAAAGCGAAACAGGGGCACTTTAGAAGTCAGTATTACATATATTTTCTTCAATGCGGCCAAACAATCACTGACTTGGAATCTCCCTGGGAAATGAAGCAGTGCTTGTTTACTGTGGTAAACAAGCTCTGTTTTACTGGTAAAATAGTACCCGGTAACCAATGCCTGGATCGACAGTCCTCTGAAATGGGCATACACGATTCTTGGACTTAACTTTAGATACATGTTGTGGTTACGATTAGTGAGTGTGTAGAAATATGTGATCTTAAACACTAATAAATAAATAAATAAATAAATAAATAAATAAATAAATAAATAAATAAATAAATATTGACTAAGAAAATCTACAGTGTCCCCTAATAAGAGTTACTCGGAAAACCTGCTGCCACCGAACTGCACCCAGTGGTCCGTGAGCTGAAACTTTATTGCTGATTCTTTTGACATTTCCACAAATCGTAAATAACTGAAATAAAAAAAATACTCAAATCTTTGGTAGTGATTTCGGCACCCTGTCCCGCATTGTACGGTCGGGAAAACGGCTGTATATTTTAACAGGGGGCATATTTTTGCTGCCGAGAGTAAATTCTGTATGGTACTGTGCTAAAAGATGCAAAAAATATAAACTGTTTGGCTATCCAATGTTTGAGAGCAGGGCTCAGATGATGTCAAGCCAAACAACTGAGAATACTCCTAAAATGCATCATAACCACACCCCACACAAAAACGACAGACAAAACTAAACAGGGATCTCCAATCACCACCCACGTGACTCACTTCTCTGTCGCTCAGTGAATGTTGGGGCAGCAACTAAAGGGTTCTATTTGGTATTCAGTCGGGATGTATTTCCGTGAGGATTTTCACTGAAATTTAACGGCCCTTCCCCACTCCCCAGGACACGACACGCTATCTTCCTGTAACAACTATACATTGGCGATGACCACTTAACATCATTACATCAATTCAACCCTCAGAACGATTCACAGCCACCAGGTTAACATTTCAGCACTAAACGCAGGTAACACAAGCGCACACCGTTTTTTTTTTTAAATAATAGTACCTTTTTCAGACAACAAACGGGCCCTGCGCTGTGCAGAAAAAGCCCCCCCCCCCCCCTCCCCAATCAAAAAAAAAAAAAAGAAGAAAAATGGAAGAAAAAAACTCAGTAATTTCACACATGGGCTTTTACTCAGTAACTGCAATGCTCGCCCAAAACCACGGTCCCCACCCCCGTACTTTGAGCTGAACTTGACATTGGATGGTACACAATCTTCTAAATACCGTAGCAACATCTATTCTACAGAATAATTGAGAACTTTTATCCGTGAAAGATTAGGACAGTTCATCGAAACGAGCTCGAAGAGAAACTCGGCGAATATTTTTCTTTAACTGTTTAGAAAACTATAATAACATAACGGCCATTATATCCAGCCACAGCTATTCACAAAAATCGCCATTCACAAAATATATTTTTTCCAATGTTTGCCTCCAAAAGACAGCTTATGATGCTCGTTCCGATAAGGGGTCATAAACTAGGTTTTAGAGGAAAAGATATTTTTTTACTTAATTCTTTCACCATTTTGGTCGTATTAGATAAGGGTTACACCTCAAACTTATTTCAAATAAGTTAATCATGACGTGGCTCTTCCGGTCGATCAACCCTTTACCGGACATGAATATAAGACGACAGTAAACCTTGAAAAAAAATAATTCTTAAACACCTAACATTTTTTAGTTTTACCACATAAAAACAGCCTATGACCCCTCATTGAACGACTCGTTCCAATGAGGGGTCATAAGTTAAGTTTCGGGACAAAATTTGACAAAATTATAAAAATTTGATTCTGAATCGAGCTGACCGTTTATTTCAGGTAAATAATTAACAAACTTTTAATTTTCCTTATTCATCAGATAGTTGCATCTAAGCACTTAATTCTACGAACTGCACCTCAGAAGAAATCAGCGACAGTACTTGTCTTTTTCAAATTTCTCGGATGCCATAGAATTAAGAAAGGACGCTGGTTTTGTTTACATTGGCATTTTAATTTTCCACTTGGGAAACGAGAGGTGTGAATAACGACTGAAACCCAGGGTGGGGAACTGATGGAAGTGTGTGTGGCGGGGTGGGGGTCAGTTATACTTTTCAATTTTAGCAATCCCCCCCCCCCCCCAAAAGCGTATGACCCCTCACAGGAAGAGGCTCTCCATCCCTAAGTAGACTAAAATTAGTGATTACGGCAAAGGGAAAGCAGTGGTCCCAGATCCTTTCCCCGGCTATTCTTATCTTACCGATATTGAGTTTTCCCTAGTTTGATGACTTTTGCCTTAACTGCCCACCGTTATGTGGCGCTTGGACTGCGAGAAGAACCATGCCAAGTGAAAATGTCATACCCGGCAGCCCCGTGGGAATGGTTATATAACAGTTTTAAAAAGGTAAACCCAATGTTTTAATTGAATTTGAAAAAAAACATGATAAGGAATAGTAAGAAGGACACGACGAGACGCGCGTGTGTGTGTTCAACATACATTGCAGTTCTCCAGGGATTCTTTAACCACAGGTTCTCGCCCCGGCAATTTGATGAAATAAACATGCTGGGAAATTCTCCATCCTTACAAACAAATGAGCTCGTGTTCATTTATTTATAAAGGGACAGAGGCGATGGGACGCTTTTCAGAATGGAGGGGGTGGGGGGTCTGGATCGGGCGATGGATGGTCGTCGGTATTATTCGACCATTGTTCGGCCCGTGGTACGAAAATTTTAAATTTCAGGGTCCCAAAACCCCGATGTCCATGCATCTAAGTGGATATTTTTAGATTTTTCAGGAGATGTATTTGAAAGATTTCACCCTTTGAGTTTGAGAGCCGTTAAAAACGTCGGTAAAGCATTCAGGTGAGGTCTATTTATCAGCTTTGGTCGTAACGACCAAAGCTGATAAATATACCTCACCTTTATGCTTTACCAGACGTTAACAGCAATTATACTGTCTGTGGATTATCTTGTCTGGGGGTGGATTTGGTACTTGTTTGTATGTCTGTATGATTATCGTCTATTTCAGTTAACCAATTTTTTAACAGACAATATACATTTTAGCGTTTGCTGCCACTTACAGTAAACAATTATCCGAAATCCATCGAAACTGAACCAGTACGAGAGAAACATAGCTGGCGAAAATATGGGGGAGGCTCTGGATCCGCCCCTTGTTTCACCAGTCATTGGTTCTGTTCAAATATATGTATACAAAAAAAACATGGCCCGGCAAAAAAGTGTGGGAGCGGGGATGAAGCCCCCCCCCCCCCCCGCCCCCAGAGCCCCGGTCCCGCCGCCCCTGAGGGAGATATTTCTTAGAATTTCTCTTTCATCAAATGGCCTGGAGCTTCTGCCTGTGCTTCAATTTTATCAAATTAAGCTACAGGACAATTCGTACAGTATAGACTGTGTGGACCGGGTAAATAATTATTTTCAGCCAGCGCCCGAGACACAGGTTCAAGTTTAAAACCAATGATGACCTTTACCTTGTTAACCCTTTACCTAACATGGAAAGCAGACGACACTTGAAAACAAAATTCTTGAACTAATTTTGTTCATTTTTTGTCTCAAAAACATAGGTTATGACCCCTCTTTGGAGTTCGACGAGCTCGTTCCAAAATGGGGTCATAAACTATGTTTTTGAGACAAAAAAGAAAAAAATAATGAAAATTAATTGGCGATGTTTTGCGAAAGCGCTGGCCGGCTTTGGCCTTTACGTTGGGTAAAGAGTTAAGTTATTCTCTAAATTGAAAATAGGTCCATGCTATCATTGTAGAAGAAGAATAATTTTCACCCAAACTGAATCTTACCTTTGATGAATCTTCCAATTCTACTTTTGAAAATGCTTTCCATATCCCGAATTGCTCCTTCGAAAATGTCCGCTGAATCAAACAGATTCAATCAACACAGAACTTTGAAAGTATCAATGTTTCTTCCTCTACATGCTTAAAGATGATTTGTTTGTTTTCCCAAGACGCTTGTTTTTGTTAGTATTGATAATATAATATATATCATACTTATATTAAATTCTGCTCAAACAGAAATGTTGCTATCCCTCTGATGAGTGCAAGTTACAGTCGTACATTTTTTGTCCCAGGGAAGCGGTTGACGACAGGGTGCCCTTTAAAATCAACATCTATAAGTAGACTTACAATACCCTGAATTATTCTGGGAAATTTCCCCGGGGTGGGGGTCTTACATAATAACATATCTCTTCTCTCCCTTCTCTTTAAATTAACATATTTGCATTTCCAAGAAAATACAATTTTACGATAGATTCGATAATAGATCATGGATGCCTAGGGGTTGCACGGGCTGGCTTATCTCCGCTGTACTCCGTTGTTCGTGTGTGTGTGTGGGTGGGTGGGGGGGGGGGGGGGGGGGGGCTTTTAGTTATTCTCGAGGAAGGCTCCAACTGACAAAATCATGATTATATTATCACCCAGCGACGGTAGAAATGTTCTACAAATGATATGATTTGGTTATATATCTAGGCTACAAACCTCGCCTCACCAGTTAATCTTCCATACCTTCTTTCTCAAAACTCCCCCCTCCCCACCCACCGTTTGTGATTCTGAGGCACGTGACCCCCCCCCCCCCCCACCCAACGCAAGTTGCCAACGACAATATTCGAATAACTAAAAAATGGTTGACTTTTTTAAATTTTAAATCTTTCTGTATGTTTCTCTGTCTGTCTGCCGGTCGGGCGGCGGAATATTGCACGGGGGTGGGGGTGGGGTGGGGGTGGGGTGGGGGTGGGGTGGGGGTGACAGGGGGGGGGCAAATGAACCGAACCGACCGATCAATGAGCCGACCGACCGACCGACCGACCGACCGACCGATCGACCAATCGGCCGTTCGTCGTTCCGTCCGTCCGTCCGTCCGTCCGTCTTACTCGATTAACTGGAGATCAGCACCAAAGCTAACAAAAAACAAGGACAGACAAGCTTCCTTGGAGGCCCAAAAGACGCAGGCATTTACCTGACACAGCAATATGTTGAAAACATGTCAAATCATTGAATTAATTCTACACACTTTTTGGTTTTGAAGAGATCGTGAGAGTTTGTCCATTTTTCTTTTCACACAAGATTGAAACCCGCACAAACGCGGGGATAAACAATAACGATAAAAGAGATATAAAACAGTAAATATTCCGATTTTTGTGTAGAAAATAAAAGCTGAAATAAACTCGTTGTCACAACTACTCAATAAGCAACTATTTTAAAATACAGAGAAATGAACGCCTTTTTTAAACATAAGTAAATTGACAATTGACTTGGGGTGTATGCCCCCCCCCCCCCCCCCCCCATCCAAACACCTCGAAGGGATTGTTTTTCAAAAGATTCTTGTTATGAGACATTTTGAGATTCGACAGTGCGAAAATTTACAATAAATGTGGTACATTAGTAGCCAATCCACGCAGATCATTGACTTTGAAATTAGGGGCGGGAGGTGGGGTGGAGATACTGATACACCACTGGGATATTTGATAATTTAAAAATACAGGGGCATGGGCTTCCCGTTACAAGATTTGTGTTTGTTCTTTTCCCATGCACTATTAGTTACCCCTCCACTCAGTCCTAGAAATTGGGATTTTTCGCATTTGCTATATGGAAGCTGCGAAAAAGCAGTGGTGCAAATCGATTGAGATTCTCATATACACATTACGTGAAAATAAAATTTAACGTGTGTAAAAAGAAATGCACTCCAGCCAAATCGATTTGTGCAGAGGCCGATGTTTGGGTGAAAAAAAAACAAAACAACAGGGACTTGTTTCTGGAAGCTTCTTTGGCTTGGGGTTGGTTTTAATTTAATATTGTTATTGAATACATGTGCCTTTTTGATAAGTAAATCAGCAGGGTGAGCCCCCTCCCCCACACTCACCCGGGATTTTCTTGGAAAAATATTCCCCAGATGATGCTATCTGGGGACATTCTGAAGCTAGACAGAAAGTAATTTACGCCAAACGCGGTGTTATCTGTAATTACATCAGTTCTTCTTCCACCCAGAGATCCTAGATCATAGTCTTTGGGGTCTTACCGGGAGATATATGATAATTAAGAAATACAGGGATCACTGGAGTATATGATAATTAAAAAATACAGGGACCTCCACACAGATCATAGAATTTGAGAATTTTGGTGCATGCCACTAGGATATTTGATAACGTATGTAGAGGGGAATGCGCCCCCCCCCCCCAAAAAAATTAAATATAATTAGAAAAAACAAAACAAAACAAAACAACAAGAACACACCCCCCCCACCCCCACCCCCCCCCCCCCGGTATTTTTTTTTCACGCGCCATTGGCTGCTCTTCCACATAGATAATATAATCTGAGTTTTTCGGGGTACGCCACTAGGATATTTGATAATCGACAGGGACATGAGCCCCCCCCCCCCCAAAAAAAAAAACAAAACAAAAAAAACAAAAAACAAAAACAAAAACAAAACAAAAAAAAAACAACAAAAAACAACAAAAACAACAACAAAACACAATTCGAAGAAGATAACAGTTACGGGCAACGGCCAAACAATCGGTCTCTGTGAAACTGAACTGGCATGTACACATATCAACGGCGACGGTATCAGTCAACGACACAGTCAGGCTATTTTTCGAATCGGTCTGAGAGAGATTTTTTCACCGGCATTGCCGGACATGTACTATGCGGCGAAATTCTTGAAAATGACGCAACTCGCTTTCGAGAACAACACGATGAGACTTTGTGGACTTTCACACAGCTATACATTTCGCCAGAGAAGCCAAAAGCGATCACCGTCGTCAACCAGGGGCCAAATATCATAATGCCTGCATTGAATACATTATTAGACCAATGAGAAGCCATGCAGAACCCGACAAAAAAGAACATTTTGCGTATGAATGAGAAATACAGTTATCTCCGACAGCTGAGCATACCATGACCGACCGCCTGTCACCACTGGCCTCCCATGCAGCAATATCCTTAACCTCAAAATGGATGAGTATCCCTCTAACAAAAGTGAGACACCAAGAATAGCCATATTAGACCATATACATGAGTGGAAAGACCAAAGCAGCTGCACCGTGGAAATTGAAACAATACTGGAAAATATGGCTGGCAGAGTCTCCTTAAAGAAACACGTGACCCAGAAGCGGGACATCATAAGAGTCACCATTCACCGACTCTCCCCCGACCCCGCTACCTCTTCCGGCACACATACACTTCCCCCCCCCCTCCGCCCCCCCCCCCCCCCCCCCCAGGAAACACAGCGGCTCATAACAGTGACACCGCCGATTGCAAGGTCCACGGCTTTATTCAAACATCGACACGCTGCTCCAGCTTAGTATTTATCAGGCACCGACACAACCAAGCATATCGGATGTCTTACCGAAACGAAACGACAAGCATTTGCAACATGATAAACAGGATACCAACAACTGAAATGTACCTGGGTTGAGGATGATTAGAAGGAGACCGTTGGTTGTCATACAATGCCCATCGGTACATTCAGTCTCATTTATACGGTCACCCTTTGTATCTGGTCGCCAAATTTAACCTAGGGAGTTGATGCTTCCACCTCCAGCTTTTAGTTCCAGTTTCCAAAGCACATCGACAGGGTACTGACAGTAACTACCTTCACAATGGACAATTTACCTTCGCTGTTGACCCGTGTACTTTCAGCTGTCCGACCACCATTCCAACCATGGTTGTCATATATTTGTTCCATATTTGATAACAAACCATTCTGTTTGCTGAATATTAATACCAAATAGGACCTTTCAGTCGCTGCCCCAACACTCACTGCGCGACAGGGAAGTGGGTGACGAGGGTAGTGATAGGATAACCCTGTTCAGTTGTGCCTTTTTGTACAGCTCACTCTTTTGTGTGTGTGGTGTGGTTATGATGCATTTTAGAAGTATTCTCAGCTGTATGGCTTGACACCATCTTAGCTCTGCTCTCGAACATTGGATAGCCAAACAGTTTATATTTTTTGCATCCTCTTTTATCCCAATACCGTACAGAATTTACTCTCGACAGCAAAACTATTTTCTCTCCCTGTACAGCCTCTTCCCTGACCGTACACTGCGGGACAGGGTGCGGAAATCACTATCGAAGATTTGGGTATTTTTTATTTCTGTTATTTACTATTTGTAGAAATGTCAAAAGAATCAGCTATAAAGTTTCAGCTCGGGGACCACTGGGTGCAACTTGGTGGCAGGCTTTCCGACTAACTCTTATTATGGGACACTGTAGATTTTCTAAGTCACTATTTATTTATTTATTTATTTATTTATTTATTTATTTATTTATTTATTTATTTATTAGTGTTTAAGATCACATATTTCTGCACACTCACCAATCGTGACCACAACATGTATATAAAGTTAAGACCAACAGTCGTTTATACTCATGTTGCCCATTTAGGGGGACTGTCGATCCAGGCATTGGTTACTGCGTCCAATTTTACCAGTAAAACAGGGCTTTTTACCACCGTAAACAAGCACTGCTTCTTTACCAAGGGTCCCCACTGGTATTCCAAGTCAGTGATTGTTTGGCCACATTGAAGAAAATAAATGTAATATTGACTGTCTGAAGTGACCCTGTTCTGGATTTTCGGGTTTCACTGGTGTCTCAGATGATTTATTAACCCTTAGGGGGTGGGGGGGGGGGGGGCAATTCCCACCCTGGTCGGTTTTATTGCCTCAGAACATATGCCCCAACACGCAGTCCCTGGGTAAAATCGAAGTTACATTACAAGTACCCTGGTTGTTGTTTCTAGGCAAGTCTTGGCTGCCAGTATAGGTAGCCAAGACTTGCATAGAAAAACAGCAAACCCACATTTTGTAACCACATTTTGTAAACTGGTCGTGTGTAGCATAAATTCCCAAATTCTCCCAACATTTTTGAGTTTAATCACTTAAACGTTTGAAATAGGACTGAAAGTATAAGAACAAACCAAATTATCTGAAATACCCTCTAGTTTTGGAACATTTCTGTAATCGGGGGGGGGGGGGGGGGGGGGGGGGGGGGGGGGTGGGGGGGGGGGGGGGGGGCAGTTGCCGCTGTGAGTTTAAAGTTTGTTAGTAATTCTTAGGCTTCATCATTAGAAATTGTTAAACGCTCATCGGGTGAAAAATTAAAATTTTTTTAGTAAATTTTGTTTCGTGACATACCTACCACAATTGTTTACAATGGCTGTAACGTAAGTGCAAGCCCCTACTTCGGAACTAACTCAAGCTTTTAAGAAACTTTTCCAAACCAGTTGGAAAAGAAAATAGAGTGCAAAAGCACGAAAAAGATCGAAAAAGGGTCGAGCGAGACGGCGCTCGAAATTACAGGTACTCCCTCTCGTACACCTCTTGTGTTTACCGAGCGCATGCGTAACAACCGTGACGTCAATTCCGTATTTCCGCCAACAAGAAGTTTTGTGGATTTAGCGGGGAGGCATCGATATCAAAGATATCCCCAATGGGGGTGGGCCTCCTGTAAACAATTGTGGTAGGTATGTTAAGAAACAAAATTTACTAAAAAATTGTAATTTCTTTTCAACCTATTCACAATTGTTTACAACTGGTTGAATAAACAATAGGAGGATGTGAATCACATAACCCATACCAACAAGAGTAGCAGAAAGAAAAGCAGGAGGGCAGAGAACAATAGCGAAACCTGTGATGAAGATAGAGAGAAGGCGCCTGAAAAGAAACAAGGATGAGCGAAGCTAAAACCCGATAAAACAAATTCAACGAGGGTGCACAACAGCTCTGAGCAGCAACGAGAGGGCCCAAAGAATAAAGGTCCTCAGATTGCTCTGTAGGTGGGCGGAGATAAAAGGAGGAGAAGGTAGAAGCATTCCTCCAGTAAGCCACATTCATAACATCCAGAGCGCAACAGAATTGGCGAGCGCCCAGGATGTAGAAATGGCACGAACCTCATGAGCATTAAACCGGTTCGAAACAAGATCCGAAGCAGACAAGTGGGAATATGCCAGCTTGATTGCCAAGACAGATCCACTTGAAAATAGAATGGGAAGAGATAGACTGCCACTTACGAATGAATGACAGAAAGAATCTCTTCCCGACCCTCCTGATGAACTGAGTGCGATTAATGTAAGTCTTGATCGCACGAACAGGATAGGATAAAGAAGAGGCCTCCGGCCATCGACAGCAGGGAGAGTCCGAATGCAGATGGAGGAGGTACCGAATCTGAAGTTGATTCTTAGCCAGAAAAGAGCAATCAGTAGTGAATGTGACACTGTTAGCCTCATTTCTGAAGAAAGCGAAATCAACAGATAGAGCGTACAGAAGCAAACGCTAGAGGGAAAGCCGTCTTATAGGTGAGAAAACGCATATCGGTCTCAGATAAAGGCTCGAATGGCGCCCCTCCAAACAGTGCAACATCCATGCCAAGTTCCACTTGGGTGTAAGACGCAAACCTCGAGGCCTCTTCAAAGAAAAGTGCCGAATGAGTTTGGAGAGAAAAAGATTACGACCGATGCACCGCTTTCCCACATAAGAGAAAGTATCAGACAGAATAGACCGATAGCACTTAATCGTAATAGGCTGGAGGCCATTGGAGTCAGAAGGTATACCAGAAAAATCCGCAATTTGAGCGATTGACGGATAACGGTAATCCCCCTTGTGCTCTGTACACCAACGGCTGAAAACCTTCCACTTCGCAGCATAAGTCATGCCAGTGGAATGTCGCCGCGATGCAAAAATGAACTCCACTGTTCGTCTCGAAAAACCTCTACGTCGGAGACAGGACCGGATAAAAGACAGGCGTGAAGGGACAGGCTCGCCAGGTTGTTGTGATACTTCCTGGGATGACCCCGGGAAAGAAGATCGCGACGTAGAGGTAGACGAATCGGCCGATCTGCCAACAGAGGCGGCAGCAGATTGATCCACAACCTCTGTGGAGACAGAGGTGCGATCAGAATGACCCCTGCAAACTGCAAGCACGAATCTTCGCCAATACTTGAGGAAGAATCGGTGCAGGAGGGAAGGCATAGCCGATCCAACCTGTCCAGTCCGGGGCGTCTACCGCAAATGCCAGAGGATCTGGACAAGGAGAGACAAAGGTCTCTACGGGATGATTCCAGCGAGTGGCGAAAAGGTCGACCAGAGGAAGTCCCCACCGCTCGCAAATCGCCTGAAACACCGACCGATGTAGCATCCATTCGGTTGGAAGGGACACTGTCGCGTCGGGACAGGGAGTCTACTAGGATGTTGAGACGCCCCGAGAATGTGCCGAATGAACACCCGAGCGTTTACATCCCACGCCAGCAGAAGAAGATCCCGAGATAGCCGATACATGGGAATCGAATGTGTGCCTCCTTGATTCCGTATGTAGGCCACTACTGTCGAATTGTCCGAAAGAAGTAGGGACAATATGGTCCGACAGGTGAGAGATCCAAAGCCGAAAACTCAACAGAAGAGCAAGGAGCTCCTTCTGGTTGATATGAAGGCCCACCTGCTCGCTGTCCCACTCGCCGTGAGTGGATAGACCGAGAGGATCCAACGTCGCACCCCAGCCCCGATCGCTGACATCCGCAGTGAGGATGCGATCGACCAAAGGAAGATCCAACGAAACACCCTGTGTCAGCCAGGGAACATCGGCCCAAGGGTGGAGGTGACAAAGCAGGGACCGAGGAATAGGAAGTTCCAAGTCCAGCGGATCTACATTCGGACGCCAATGATCCAAAGTGTTGGAGAGGTCGGACAAACAAGCGACCGAGCGGAATGAGATCTGTCACCGAACCGCAAAGGCCCAGCATCCGAAGGAAAGTCCTGGCCGAGACCGAGGAAGATTGAAGCAGGTTCCGAGTCAAGGCGGAACGAATCGTCGCCCGAACATTGGGGACCGACACCACATTGTGAAGAGTGTCGAAATCCATCCCCAAAATGACGAAATTGCTGAGAAGGAAGGAGATCCAACTTGTCGCGATTGACTCTGAAACCCAGCGACGCTAGTAGGCAAAGAAACTGCCGGACATCTGACTCCAGAACAGCATAACCGTGGTGCCGTTGGAGGATGTCGTCCAGGTAGGCTGACGAAGTCACAGCCGACTGAGTACGGTGAAAAAGCAAGCACGTGTGACATCAGTCGGGTGAAGGCCCAAGGAGCCAGGTTCAACCCCGAACGGGAGAGCTCTGAATTGATAGACTCGATCCTGAAACGAGAACCGAAAGGTATTTCCGTGACGACAGATGAGTGGGTACATGGAAGTAGGCATCCTTCAGGTCGATACTGGCAGCAAAGTCGACCTGATGGACTGAATGTCGGACCGACCGGAGAGTCTCCATACTGAAGCGAGGTGCTATAATGTACTCGTTCAGGATACTCAGATCGATGACAGGGACGAAACTGGCCGTTTTTCTTCGGCACCAAGAAAAGTCTCGAGTAAAACGACGGTGAAAGGGTGTTCCTGACCACCTCGATCGCCCCTTTGGAGAGGAGATTGTCGATCTCCTGCACCAGAAGGTCCCGACGTAGAGAATCAGAAGGAACTCGAGTCAGGAGGGGGCACCCGAGATAAACTGGGGTGCCGATGGAAGGACAGTCGCAGACCGGATTGTATGACTTCGAGGACCCAAGTATCCGACGTTATCTCTGCCCAACGGTTGTAAAACAGCGACAGCCTTCCCCGACTGGAGGCGAATCGAAGTGAGGACCTTCACTTGCGGCCTCGACGAAGCCCCCGAGAGGAGAAAACACCACCTCGGGAATCGAGAGAGTCCTAAGACATTCCTGCATGAGGCTGCCAGCGAGCCTGGCCGCGTCGGCGCTTCTGAGCAGGAGCAGACGGAGCCGAAGACGTAGCCGACGTCGCCGACGAGGCAGACGCAGCAGGACGCTTGGCGGGCCTGGAACGACCACCACCCGCAGCAGCAGGTTGGTCTAGATGTCGTAGCAAAAGCTGGTCCTTCGAATGACGAAGAACCTCGCCACGGACAGCTTCCACGGAACCATGGAACAACTGAGGTCCATCCAAAGTGGCAGACCTCAGAACAGCACGATGGTCGGAAGGGATGGAGAAGAATCCAACACCGCATCCCGCCGTGCCAGCTCCAAATTAGCCGTGTTCCAGGCGTGAGCGTGTGTCAAGTTCATAAGAGCCTGTGACAAATCGCGAAAAGGCGCCTGAGCATCATCAAACTCCCCTGGTGGGAAATATTCAGCCAGGGCAGCGACGACATGACCCACGAGAGATAACATACCCAGCATCTCTCGGGACAGGCCCACCATAGACTCAGCTACCGACATCGGGAGAACTGCCAACTTATGCTTAGTCAACCCGAGGGAAGAAGAATCCTCATCCACGGTAGTCATCCCTTGGAAGACTGGTGGACAGACGGAATCGTAAACACGAAACCGCGATGGAGGCAGAAAGGCATCAGCTCTAGAAAAGAAAGAACCCTTGGGGGCCTTAGAACGCATTTTGGCGTCCAAGCCCTGGAAGGACTCAACAACCTGAGCCGATTGCAGAGGACGGAAAGCCCCAGAGCTAAAAGGCTCAACGTGGTTACGGCGCTCCACAGAGGACCGCGGCCGGACGATCACAGATGGCTGGTATGAAGGTTGAATGTCCGGCAATAAGCCAAAGACAAAATCCAAAGCCTGCCCCACGACTGACGAGGGGGGCCCATCACCTTCAAGAAAATCGTCATCCTCTGTTGCAGAAGAGACGTATCCCAACTCGGGCTGACTAACAGAAACCTCCTGTGAATACTGTGCAGTATCCAAAGGGCCAGGTGAGACATCTCGGCGACCGGCCAAAGGAGTTTGTGCCTCAGGAGGCACAGGGGAAACCAACTTGAGGGTTGCTAGAAAGCAACCGGGTGAGCGCCAAAACGGCCAGACGCAGGTCAACCTGAGAATCCGTCGCAGCAGCATCGCAGTGTTCTCCCAATGGACCCTTCTGGTAGAAGAACCCAAATCCTCAGAAGGGACCGACGACGAACGTCGATCGGCAGACAGAATAGGGAGACGGTGAGAAGACACCGGAGGATACTCTCGATTGTGACGCCCAGGGGCAATCACTGACCTCTGCGGAACAGAAGGTCTTGCCTGCAAATCCTCTAAAGAGACTGATGGCGTCCGTCGATCGGTAGCTGGACCTGGGACACGATGAGAAGACACAGGAGGATTGTTCCAAGAATGACAGGAACCTGCCATTGGCCTCTGCGCGACAGAAGACCCCCAACTGCCCATCCTCTGAGACCGACGGCAAGAATCGATGGACAGCCAGACTCGGAATACAGTGAGGAATCACAGGAGGAAGGTTCCGAGAGTGACAGCTAACCGGGGCTGTCACTGACCTCTGCCGAACAGCAGGTCCTGGATGCCAATGTCCCAGCCCCATCCTGCTAGTCGGCACACTAGCAGGGGAAGGAGGGGGGGGAGGGGGAAGGAGGAACAATAAACGTTTCGCTCGAGGGGCGAGGAATCGCGGCCGAAGCGACCGAATGGCTCAAGCGACTAGGAGCAAACCCGCACAGCTTCGCGCCGCGAAGCCAGGAGAGACTGAGAGCTCATAGACACACCATCAGATACAGTCTCGGACCCCCGAGACTGTATACCATCCCCAAAAGAGATGGAAGAGCCACCATCAAACAGAATAGGATCTGTAGTAACAACTTCCTCAGCAACTGTTGACGGCGTAGGAGGCAAATCGGAGAGGGTCACCGAGCTGACCTCGGAGAAACTCTCGACGAAAACAGGCGCCTCAAGAGTGACATCAGAAGACAAAGAGACCACGGTCTCCACATCAGGCAACTCGCCACAGAAAAAGACAGATCAGCATCCTGTGTGACAGAGTCACCACGTGCACTCACAGAAATGTCTGATAAGCACGGCTACCCTTACCCCGAGAACGAGGGGTTCAAGCTCTAGACAGAACCACCTTGTTAACAGAAGCCCAGAATTCTGAGGAATTCAGACCCCACAAATACCACATGATTGGGCCTGAGTACAATTGTTGCAAGTGACACATGTGGAATGAGAGCCGTCCACATGTTTCACCTGCAAGCAAGAGGTACAAGATATAGTCTTTGGCATAATATGAAGATGGTAAAAGAAATCAAGCTTCCCGCCGACGGAAAACAGAACAATGGTTGTGTCTACACGTGGGGGGAAAACAAAACTACTTGCACATAATCAGATTAAGATAGCACATACAAATAAGTTGTTCACGAAGATAACAGCTAAAAAATAGCATGAGTCACAAAATTTTCGACCAGTACAAAGGCGGAAATAAAAGGAATTGACGTCACGGTTGTTGCGCATGCGCTCGGTAAACGCAAGAGGTGTGCAGAGAGAGTACCTGTAATTTCGAGCACAGGTCTCGCTCGACCCTTTTTCGATCTTTTTCGTGCTTTTGCACTCTATTACTTTTCCAACTGGTTTGGAAAAATTTCTTAAAAGCTTGAGTTAGTTCCGAAGTAGGGCTTGCACTTACGTTACAGCCAATTGTAAACAATTGTGAGTAGGTTGAAAAGAAACTACCCCACTATGGTTTTGTAACCGTCACATCCCTGTATTCTAGCTTGTGACATATGATTGGAATAAGCTCTATGAGCTTGTTTCATTGAGAAAGTCTCAAACTATGGTTTGGAAGAAAATGGGGAAATATTTCAAAATTTAAATGAATGGGCACTTGTCAGATGATGGCTTGGGAGTAGGATGTCTCTTCAAATGTTTGAAAGAATAACATATAACAATTTGTGAACGTGACACGCCCTCATCAGCGTGGTTTAGAAGACATTCACCCATCCTGATTTATTTATTGGTGTTTTAAGGTCACATATTTCTGCACAATGGCTAATCATGACCACGGCAGTTTTACGGGTGGAGGAAGCCGGAGTACCCGGAGAGAACCACCGAGCAACGGCAAGCAACTGTCAGCTCCCCAACATACTAACTCCACACAAGCAGGGTGAGCATTGGTTGAAAACAGGTGCATCATCGACGTGCAGTACGCCTTAGTACACAGCGTCACCATGACCCCACTTGGGCAATGGGGGTGAAGTGCCTTGCCCAAGGACACAACGCGATTGCCGCAGATGGGATTCGAACCGAGGACCTCTCGGCTTGCAGCCTGCACCTCTATCTACTGAGCCACCGCCCCCCCCCCCCCCCCCCACTCACCCATCCTGAAATGCAGAATTATGTTGTGCGTTACTTTCGTTTATTATTATTATTATTATTATTATTATTATTATTATTACTATGATGGTGGGGGCATGATGCTTTCTTTCTAAAATTTTAGAGGGAATATACCTATTACTGTGAATTTAGTTACTTATTCCCGTTTCCTTATTCGACATTGAAAATTCGAAAAAAAAAATCAAGGGATATTTGGTGTTGATGGGTGGCCACCCAGGAATAAAGAAAATTGACACCTCAACCGCCACAATCGGACCCCAATTAGGGGCCCCACTAAGGCCCAAAAAGGGCCAGTTACAAAATATCACCAAAGTAGATAAAAATCACGAGATATTTTGGTGTGGATGGGTGGCCCAGAGGAATGAAGAAGATTGACACCTCAACCGCCACAATCTTACCCCATTTAGGGGCCCTACTAAGGGCCCCAAAAGGACCAGTTACAAAATATCGCCAAAGTAGGTGAATATCACGGGATATTTTGGTGTTGATGGGTGCCCCCCACCCCCAGGAATAAAGAAGATTGACACCTCAACTGCCCCAATCGGGCCCCAATTAGGGGCTCTACTAAGGCCACAAAAAGGGCCAGTTACAAAATATCACGAAAGCAGGTAAAAATCACGGGATATTTTGGTGTGGATGGGTGGCCCCCTAGATTGAAGAAGATTGACAAATCAACCGCCCCAATCGGATCACATTTAGGGGCCCTACTAAGCCCCCAAAAAGGGCCAGTTACAAAATACCACCAAAGCAGGTTAAAATCACAGGATATTTTGGTGTTGAAGGGTGGCCCCCGAGGAATAATGAAGATTGACACCTCAACCGCCCAATCGGACCACATTTAGGACCTCTACTAAGGCCCCCAAAAGGGCCAGTTACAAAATATCACAAAAACAGGTTAAAATAACGGATTATTTTGGTGTTGATGGGTGGCCCCGAGGAATAAAGAAGATTGACACTTCAACCGCTCCAATTGGACTACATTTAGGGGCCATACTAAGGACCCAAAAAGGGCCAGTTACAAAATATTACCAAAGCAGGTTAAAATCATGGGATATTTTGGTGCTGATGGATTGCCCCCGGGGAAGAAAGAAGATTGACCCCTCAACCGCCCCAATCGGACCACATTTAGGGGGCCTACCATGGCCCCAAAAAGGGCCAATTACAAATTATCACCAAAGCAGGTTAAAATCACGGGATATTTTGGTGTTGATGGGTGCCCCGAGGAATGAAGAAGATTGACGCCTCAACCGCCCCAATCGGACCACATTTAGGGCCCTACTAAGGCCCCAAAAGTGCCAGTTACAAAATATCACCAAAGCAGGTTAATATCACGGGATACTTTGGTGTTGATGGGTGGCCCCGAGGAATAAAGAAGACAGACACCTCAACCACTCCAATCGGACCACATTTAGGGGCCCTAGTAAGGCCCCCAAAAGAGCCAGGTACAAAATATCACAAAAGTAGGTTAAAATCACGGAATATTTTGGTGTTGATGGGTGGCCGCCGAGGAATAAAGAAGATTGATGCCTCAACCGCCCCAATCGGACCACATTTAGGGGCCCTACTAAGGCTCCAAAAAGTGCCAGTTACAAAATATCACCAAAGTAGGTAAAAACCACGTGATATTTTGGCGTTGGTGGGTGGCCCCCCGAGGAAATAAAGAAGATTGACACCTCCACCGCTCCAATCCGAGCCCATTTAGGGGCCCTACTAAGACCCCAAAAAGAGCCAGTTACAAAATATCACCAAAGTAGGTAAAAACCACAGAATATTTTGGTGTTGATGGGTGCCCCCCCCCCCCCCCCGAGGAATAAAGAAGATTGACACCTCAACCGCTCCAATCGGACCCCATTTAGGGACCCTACTAAGGCCCCAAAAAGGGCCAGTTACAAAATATCACCAAAGTAGGTAAAAACCACGGATATTTTGGTGTTGATGGGTGGCCTAGAGGAATAAAGAAGATTGACACCTCAACCGCCCCAATTGGACCACATTTAGGGGCCCTAGTAAGGCCCCAAAAAGAGCCAATTACAAAATATCACAAAAGTAGGTTAAAATCACAGGATATTTTGGTGTTGATGGGTGGCCGCCGAGGAATAAAGAAGATTGATGCCTCAACCGCCCTAATCGGACCACGTTTAGGGGCCCTACTAAGGCCCCAAAAAGGACCAGTTACAAAATATCACCAAAGTAGGTAAAAAACACGGGATATTTTGATGTTGATGGGTGGCCCCCGAAGAATAAAGAAGATTGACACCTCAACCGCCCCAATCGGGCCCCATTTAGGGCCCTCCTTAGACCCCGAAGGACCAGTTACAAAATATTACCTAAGGAGACAAATATCGCGAGATATTTTGATGTTGGTGTGCGACACGAGCAGAATAAAGAAGATTCCATGGAACGCCGTCCCCAAATATGAGGATATGAGGAATGACAAATTGTGGCTCGCTAAGAATTTTCTCATGGCCCTTATGACCATGAGGATATGTGGAATGGAAAGTTGTGCCTCACTGCCCTCGGGTTTTCATATAATGAAAAGGGCATCCTGAAGGCCAGCCAACTAATAAAAAGAGATTCCACAAGTGTATCTCTATGCAACATGGTCCGTAAATATCCCAAACCGGGGCCCAACTTCCACTTCACAATTTACTCACCTTACCCTTACTTCCTTTCCTTCCTATCTCTAAGTCTTGGTATGCCCAAGGCCCTGCCTGATGTTTGCTTGCTTCTCCAAGCATACCAATACCACCCATTTCCATTCCACTTTCCTATTCTTTCTAAGCTCTGGCATACCATTAACTTTTGTGACGTGTTCTGACTACTCTCTGGCCCAAGTATATTCAACTGCAGGAGTTTGTACGCATGGCATAGCAGACGGGTATCAGGCAGGTCCTTGGGCAAGTTATGGCTACAAGAAGAAAAATCAAGTGGAAGGGAACAGGTGGTGTTAGCGTGCATAGTAAGTAGACACCAGAATGGGGAAGTGGGAGGGAATGGGTAGTGTTAGTATGAATGGCGTAGCAAGCAGACATCAGATAGGCCCTCGGGCATGTAAGGGGTTAGGAAGAATAGGGAAGTTGGAGGGAATGGGTAGTGCTGGTATGCAAGACGTAGCAAGCAGACACCAACAGGTCCGTTGGTATTCCAGAGTTTAGAAAGAATAGGAAAGTGGAAGGGAAATGGGTGGTATTGGTATGCTTGGAGAAACAAGCAAACATCAGACAGGGCCTTGGGCATGCCAACACTTAGAGATCGGAAGGAAAACCAAAAGATCCTGTGATTTTAACCTGCTTTGGGGATATTTTGTAACTGGCCCTTTTTGGGGCTTTAGTAGGGCTCCTAAATGTGGTCCGATTGGGGCAGTTGAGGTGTCAGTCTTCTTTCTTCTTCGGGGGGCCACCCATCAACACAAAAATATCCCGTGATTTTAACCTGCTTTGGTGATATTTTTTAACTGACCCTTTTTGTGGACTTAGTAGGGCCACTAAATGTGGTCCGATTCCCAACAGTTCTGCGGCACGGATAGGATCTTCGACGACGAGGTGTCGTCGGCAAATAATCTGATATTGCTTGAGACGTTTTCGACTATACCATTGATGTAAATGATAAATAGTAAGGGCCCAAGTATGGATCCTTGAGGGACATCCGCCGTTAGATTCCTCCAGAATGAGCAGATTGGATTACCACCCGTTGTTGCCTGTCGCTCAGATATGACATGAACCATTTGAGGAGTTGGCCTCTAATACCGATCTTTTTTTGATTGTGTAATAATCCTCTGTGCCAAACTTGATCGAAAGCCTTACTCACATCACAGAAAACAAAACGTATTTCTTTCCCTTCGTTGAGAGCACAGCTGATAGTATCATATATTTCCGTGAGCTGGAACGTTATTGAATAGTTGGGTGTGAATATCCTGATTGGAATGATGTGAGTAATGCGTTGGAGCTGAAAAATTGTACACCTTTTTGAAAGTACATTTTCGAAAAGTTTACCCAAGCAACTTAGCAGGGAAATCGGTCGATAATTGGTAATAGTATTAGAGTTACCTTTCTTGAAAATCGGTGATACATTAGCTTGTTTCCATTCATTGGGGAAGTAACATTCGTCTAAGAATTTATTGAAAATACATGTCAATGGATGTACCAGGCCTTCAGAACATTCCTTGAGAAATCGTGGACTAATATTATCAGGCCCACATGCTCTGGAAACTTTTATCGATTTGAGGGCATCTTCCAAATCGCCCTCCTGGAGTATTATCTTGTCTAGGAACGGACCTTGCAGACTGACCGAAGCTGGTAGTTCAGATGCAGCGGGGTCGTCGACACAAGATATTGAGCAAAAGTAGTCATTAAAAGCTTCTGCTTTCTCCAGACTGGTTGATAAAAGACGGTTATTGTATTGTAAAACTCGAATATCTGTTTTCTTGTCACCAATCAGTTAATTTAACATTTTCCACCAGTAGTGGGAAGGAGAAGATGAATTATTGAGAATACTCTCGATTTTTTCCAGGTTACTTGTTTTTGATTTCCTGACTAAAGATATAGTTTGGTTCCGTATTCTGCGATAGTTGGCCCATGCCTGTGGAGTATTTTTGGATTTCGCAAAGTGATGTGCTCGCTTACGTATTAATAATCTAATTTCATTTTGCATCCATGGTGGGTCATTTGGTCTTGAAACTATCATTTTGTTCGGAATGAATTTAGAAGCCAGACTTTCGAAAATCTTTTTCGAGTAGACCAGCTATTAAAGTTTTTGAATTATTGAAAAGGCTCTCGGACCAGTCGATCTTATCGAGTTCACAATTTAAGGCTTTAAAATCAGCTTCACGATAAAGCCATATTTTACGTTTGAAAGGCGTGTGATGTTCAAGTGGGTGTTTGAGTTCTGCATACACTGGGCAGTGATAACGAATCAACTCTTCAAAAAGTGGATCGCCAACACCATGTGTAGTAATGAGAGACAGGTTTTTGGTAATTATTAAGTCCAAAGGGTACGTGAAGTTTCTGTAAAGAATGTGGACTGAATTATCACTTAGAATAGATTATACTGTTGTAATATACGATATATTGGCCATTACTAGGCGCTAATTGGTCGTCATTAAAATCACCAGTTATAATATGGTCGCTGACGTTTCTATCCAGTGCCCGTTCTATTGATGTCGAGATGAGATCCCAAGCTTCGGGTTCTGAGTTATCCGTTTATCGTTCTGTTGATGTCGAGATGAGATCCCAAGCTTCGGGTTCTGAGTTATCCGTTTACCTAACATGAAAAGCAGACGACGCTTGCAAGCAAAATTCTTGAACAAATGTTTTTTTTCATTTTTTGTCTCCAAAACATAGGTTATTACCCCTCATTGGAACGAGCTCGACGGGCTCGTTCCAAAGAGGAGGTCATAACCTAGGTTTTTGAGATAAAAAATGAAAATATAATGAAAATTAATCGGCGATTTTTGAGAATAGCCCTGGCCGGTTTTGGCCGGTTCGTTGGGTAAAGGGTTAAAATTGAGGAATGTTTTCAGGTGTTCTGTGAATCCATTATTGGGTGTTTTCTTGTGCAACGTTCTCCACACTTCTTCACATTTGTATACTTATTACTGACCATATGCTGGAAATTATTGATGGAAATCAAACACAATTTTGGGTGAGTCCTAATTTTTTACTTATCATTATTTCTCATACAATACAATTCTTGAACAATTAATTGAATTATAGCTCACTGTACACAATACCTGCAGTGATTGAAAATTATAAAATTATGGCATTAACGGATACCACGACTGGAGATAGCATAATAAGCCATCAGCTATTCAAAAAACTGGCGAAAAACTTTCAGTCGTTTAAAAGAGGTCGGCTGAGAACTGCAGGTAGAAAACATTCTATGACTGGCTTTGCTATACCGCCTGTACAAATTCATATTGGAAAGCAAAGTATTTTTGAAACATTGTATGTAGCGCCAATTAAGATTGACATGTTGTTTGGCCTGAATTGTTTAAAGAAACTTGGCGCTACAGTTTTTTGCAACTTGGTCTTTTTGAACCGTGTTCAAAAGTAACTACACTGTGCTATAGCTATAAATCAAAAGATTTAGGGGTTGCCGAAAAAAAGGATTAGCAATCCACCTGAAATTCTATCTGAATCAGTGGTTTCATAAAAATTTTCATTACAACACTTACCATCAAATTAGGTGGCAGAATCAACTGATAGTTTACACAAGTGCCAAGATCATTGAACTTAAAAAATAACTAGTTACTAAATATAAATGGCCACCATGTTAAACCTGAGAAAAGTCAGTTGGTTGCCGGAAATGTTTTTCCTGAACAGGAACTAATAACCAACAAAACCATTGAGAGTATGATCCGAAAAGATGAGACGCAAACCATTCTTAAGGCACATCTGGATCTGGAAACAAAGTTTTTTTAGACGGGCATTGATTGAAATCAAGCAATTGAGACTCGTTAACAGGTCTCCCCAGAGAATTTCAACGGCGAGTCTCAATTTACTGAAAAAGTGGAAAATGAGTTGAGTGAGATAGACATTTATTGTAATCAAGCCGATCAAACTTGCATACAAGTTTTGTCAGCCGATTGCTATAATAGGTCTCAGTTTTCTAAAAGTTCTCAGCTTGTGTCCGAACCTAGATTGCGTATATATGAGAACACAGGTAATATTCTAGAAACGTCTTTAAAAAATTGGCATCTCAAGTCTGACGGAAAATATGGACCTCAAACTTCCTCTATTGCCCCAATAGACTGCTGTGTATATAACACCCAAGCATGTTTTACTAATGTAATGAACCAACTCCTAAGGGGACTAAATTGGAAAACTGCCCCAGTATTCTTAGGCAATGGCGTGACCTTCAGTAAGTCTTTTTCGGGTCACTTGGAAAATTTAAAACAGGTACTACAACGTTTTCGAGATTATCACCTGAAAGTAAAACCAACCAAATGTGAACGTTTTGAGGGACAAATAGAGTTCCAAGGAAGAATAATACTTGCAAGTGAAAAGGGGGCAGAAACTGGTAAAGGACCACTGTAGTACGAACTTGGCCACGGCCCTCAAGCTCAAAAGATGTAGATCGTTTCCTAGGTTTGGCAAATTACCATAAAAGCTTGTTGAAGATCATGCAGTGCCACTTGCCTCTGGAAAACACATTTACAAAAATGGGATTAAATGAAGAAACTTCAATTGATGCCACTTGCGCTGCTAGGCCCACGGCCAATCGCATTGCACGGCAATAGGAAGTGGTGCCCGATGAAAAAAAAAGGGATTCTCCAGAAGGCACTCCAATTTCGGCACCCCTTTTTGGAAAACATATGGCCTTCGGCACCCCTTTTTTTCTGAAAGGAGGCTAAGAGTCGTTCGAGGAGTCACTCGAACGAACAATTGCTCGTTAGCTCATTTGCTCGATGGGATTCAAGTCATTCGAGCAGTATGTCGAGTCACTCGATCGAGCAATTACTCGATAGCTCATCTGACAAAAAAGGTATTCTCCAGAAGGCACCCCAATTTCGGCACCCCTTTTTGGAAAACATATGGCCTTCGGCACCCCTTTTTTCTGAAATGAGGCTAAGAGTCGTTCGAGGAGTCACTCGAACGAGCAATTGCTCGTTAGCTCATTTGCTCGATGGGATTCGAGTCATTGGAGCAGTATGTCGAGATAGCATAGGCTGTACATATCCCTGTAGGTCTCTTGCTGGCCCGTGGTACTACTGATCCACCAGATGCTTCATATTATTGAGCGGCATTATGGGGTGGGGTCAATGCCTGGTAATACAGAACGGCAGCAGAGTGTGGTTTGTATATTCCCCTATAGGTCTCATCCCAACCGTTCATAGTATTAACCTACCAAATGCTTTTTATCATCCTGTTACTGGTAAAGTGGTACGTAATACCAGTAGTTTCTACCTTATTCCGAGTACTCTTGTTGTTTCATTTATCTAGATCATTTATATAAATTATAATTAACCAATTGGATTGCTTGATTTCCCATAATCTGTACTTAATCGTACAGAGTTATCTCCCTTCTGTATAAAAAAAACCTATATCAATGGCAATATCCCCGGCACCCCAATTTCGGCACCCCTTTTTTGAAAAGCATATGGCCTTCGGCACCCCTTTTTCTGAAATGAGGATAAGAATCGTATTAAAAATACCAATGTGACAGTAGATCACCATAACTTCCTGGAGAGATGACACAAAATACGGTAATAATTCATTGTGTCATTCAAAAACACAAAGGATATATATTGAGCAATGGTGTGAAATTACTCGAAATGTACAAATTGTTCTAAAAAACAAGAGGCCCCAAGGGGGCCTGAGGGCGCTCACCTGACATGGTAGCCTAAATATCAACTCAGAGAATTGATTTCAATAAGTTGCATCTGCTCCTCCTAAGAAAAGCTTATACCAAATATCCAATGATTCTGACCAGTGAATCTAAAAAAAAGAAGATTTTTAAAGAATATTCCTCATATTGAACTAAGTTATAATTCGGGCTCCCACAGGGAGCCCATATATGAACCCAGGGACTTGGTTTTAGCAAACTTGAATCTCACCCCCTAAGGATGTTGCACACCAAATATCAAAACATTCCGACTGCTGGATCTGAAGAAGATTTTTAAAGAAAATTCCTCATTTTGAACTAAGTTACAATTCAAGCTCCCACAGTGAGTCCAAATATGGACCTAGGGACATGGCTTGAACAAACTTGAATCTCACCCCCCTAAGGATGCTGCATATCAAATATCAAAACATTCCAACTGCTGGATCTGAAAAAGATTTTTAAAGAAAATTCCTCATTTTGAACTAAGTTATAATTCTGGCTACCACAGTGAGCCCAAATATGAACCCAGGGACCTGGCTTGAACAAACTTGAATCTCACCCCCCTAAGCATGGTGCATACCCAATATCAAAAGAGATTCTGCCAGTTGGATCTTGAGAAGACGATTTTCAAAGAAATTTGCCTGAAATACACTAAGTTCGATTTCGGGCTTCTATAGTGAGCCCAAATATGAATCCAGGGGGCCGATTTGAACAAACTTGAATCAGATCCACCCCACAATGTTGCATACCAAATATGAAAAGATTCTGCCTGCTGGATCTGGAGAAGAAGATTTTTAAAGAAATTTTCCCTGAAATGCACTAAGTTCGAATTCGAGCTTCTATAGTGAGCTCGAGCCCAAATATGAATCCAGGGGGCCGATTTGAACAAACTTGAATCAGATCCACCCCTCAATGTTGCATACCAAATATCAAAAGATTCTGCCTGCTGGATCTGGAGAAGAAGATTTTTTAAGAAATTTGCCTGAAATGCACTAAGTTCGAATTTGAGCTTCGATACTGAGCCCAAATATAAACCCAGGGGGCCGATTTGAACAAACTTGAATCAGATCCACCCCACAATGTTGCATACCAAATATCAAAAGATTCTGCCTGCTGGATCTGGAGAAGATTTTTTAAGAAATTTGCCTGAAATGCATTAAGTTCGAATTCGGGCTTCTATAGTGAGCCCAAATATGAATCCAGGGGGCCGATTTGAACAAACTTGAATCAGATCCACCCCACAATGTTGCATACCAAATATCAAAAGATTCTGCCTGCTGGATCTGGAGAAGAAGATTTTTTAAGAAATTTGCCTGAAATGCACTAAGTTCGAATTCGAGCTTCTATAGTGAGCTCGAGCCCAAATATGAATCCAGGGGGCCGATTTGAACAAACTTGAATCAGATCCACCCCTTAATGTTGCATACCAAATATCAAAAGATTCTGCCTGCTGGATCTGGAGAAGAAGATTTTTTAAGAAATTTGCCTGAAATGCACTAAGTTCGAATTCGAGCTTGGGACCGATTTGAACAAACTTGAATCAGATCCACCCCACAATGTTGCATGCCAAATATCAAAAGATTCTGCCTGCTGGATCTGGAGAAGGAGATTCTTGAAGAAATTTGCCTGAAATGCACTAAGTTCGAATTCAGGCTTCTATAGTGAGCCCAAATATGGATCTAGGGAGACTTGAACAAACTTGAATCAGATCCACCCCACAACGTTGCATACCAAATATGAAAAGATTCTGCCTGCTGGATCTGGAGAAGAAGATTTTTGAAGAAATTTGCCTGAAATGCACTAAATTCGAATTCGAGCTTCTATACTGAGCCCAAATATAAACCCAGGGGGCCGATTTGAACAAACTTGAATCAGATCCACCCCACAATGTTGCATACCAAATATCAAAAGATTCTGCCTGCTGGATCTGGAGAAGAAGATTTTTTAAGAAATCTGCCTGAAATGCACTAAGTTCGAATTCGAGTTTCTATACTGAGCCCAAATATAAACCCAGGGGGCCGATTTGAACAAACTTGAATCAGATCCACCCCACAATGTTGCATACCAAATATCAAAAGATTCTGCCTGCTGGATCTGGAGAAGAAGATTTTTTAAGAAATTTGCCTGAAATGCACTAAGTTCGAATTCGAGCTTCTATACTGAGCCCAAATACAAACCCAGGGGGCCGATTTGAACAAACTTGAATCAGATCCACCGCACAATGTTGCATACCAAATATCAAAAGATTCTGCCTGCTGGATCTGGAGAAGAAGATTTTTGAAGAAATTTGCCTGAAATGCACTAAATTCGAATTCGAGCTTCTATACTGAGCCCAAGTATAAACCCAGGGGGCCGATTTGAACAAACTTGAATCAGATCCACCCCACAATGTTGCATACCAAATATGAAAAGATTCTGCCTGCTGGATCTGGAGAAGAAGATTTTTTAAGAAATTTGCCTGAAATGCACTAAGTTCGAATTCGAGCTTCTATACTGAGCCCAAATATAAACGCAGGGGACCGATTTGAACAAACTTGAATCAGATCCACCCCACAATGTTGCATGCCAAATATCAAAAGATTCTGCCTGCTGGATCTGGAGAAGGAGATTCTTGAAGAAATTTGCCTGAAATGCACTAAGTTCGAATTCAGGCTTCTATAGTGAGCCCAAATATGAATCTAGGGAGACTTGAACAAACTTGAATCAGATCCACCCCACAACGTTGCATACCAAATATGAAAAGATTCTGCCTGCTGGATCTGGAGAAGAAGATTTTTGAAGAAATTTGCCTGAAATGCACTAAGTTCGAATTCGAGCTTCTATAGTGAGCCCAAATATGAATTTAGGGAGCCGATTTGAACAAACTTGAATCAGATCCACCCCACAATGTTGCATACCAAATATCAAAAGATTCCGCCTGCTCGATCTGGAGAAGAAGATTTTTAAAGAAATTTGCCTGAAATGCACTAAGTTCGAAATCAGGCTCCTATACTGAGCCCAAATATAAACCCAGGGGGCCGATTTGAACAAACTTGAATCAGATCCACCCCACAATGTTGCATGCCAAATATCAAAAGATTCTGCCTGCTGGATCTGGAGAAGGGGATTTTTTAAGAAATTTGCCTGAAATGCACTAAGTTCGAATTCGAGCTTCTATACTGAGCCCAAATATAAACCCAGGGGGCCGATTTGAACAAACTTGAATCAGATCCACCCCACAATGTTGCATACCAAATATCAAAAGATTCTGCCTGCTGGATCTGGAGAAGAAGATTTTTGAAGAAATTTGCCTGAAATGCACTAAATTCGAATTCGAGCTTCTATACTGAGCCCAAATATAAACCCAGGGGGCCGATTTGAACAAACTTGAATCAGATCCACCCCACAATGTTGCATGCCAAATATCAAAAGATTCTGCCTGCTGGATCTGGAGAAGGGGATTTTTGAAGAAATTTGCCTGAAATGCACTAAGTTCGAATTCGGGCTTCTATAGTGAGCCCAAATATGAATCTAGGGAAACTTGAACAAACCTGAATCAGATCCACCCCACAACGTTGCATACCAAATATGAAAAGATTCTGCCTGCTGGATCTGGAGAAGAAGATTTTTGAAGAAATTTGCCTGAAATGCACTAAGTTCGAATTCGAGCTTCTATAGTGAGCCCAAATATGAATTTAGGGAGCCGATTTGAACAAACTTGAATCAGATCCACCCCACAATGTTGCATACCAAATATCAAAAGATTCCGCCTGCTCGATCTGGAGAAGAAGATTTTTAAAGAAATTTGCCTGAAATGCACTAAGTTCGAAATCAGGCTCCTATACTGAGCCCAAATATAAACCCAGGGGGCCGATTTGAACAAACTTGAATCAGATCCACCCCACAATGTTGCATGCCAAATATCAAAAGATTCTGCCTGCTGGATCTGGAGAAGGGGATTTTTGAAGAAATTTGCCTGAAATGCACTAAGTTCGAATTCGGGCTTCTATAGTGAGCCCAAATATGAATCTAGGGAAACTTGAACAAACCTGAATCAGATCCACCCCACAACGTTGCATACCAAATATGAAAAGATTCTGCCTGCTGGATCTGGAGAAGAAGATTTTTGAAGAAATTTGCCTGAAATGCACTAAGTTCGAATTCGAGCTTCTATAGTGAGCCCAAATATGAATTTAGGGAGCCGATTTGAACAAACTTGAATCAGATCCACCCCACAATGTTGCATACCAAATATCAAAAGATTCCGCCTGCTCGATCTGGAGAAGAAGATTTTTAAAGAAATTTGCCTGAAATGCACTAAGTTCGAAATCAGGCTCCTATACTGAGCCCAAATATAAACCCAGGGGGCCGATTTGAACAAACTTGAATCAGATCCACCCCACAATGTTGCATGCCAAATATCAAAAGATTCTGCCTGCTGGATCTGGAGAAGGGGATTTTTGAAGAAATTTGCCTGAAATGCACTAAGTTCGAATTCGAGCTTCTATAGTGAGCCCAAATATGAATTTAGGGAGCCGATTTGAACAAACTTGAATCAGATCCACCCCACAATGTTGCATACCAAATATCAAAAGATTCCGCCTGCTCGATCTGGAGAAGAAGATTTTTAAGGAAATTTGCCTGAAATGCACTAAGTTCGAAATCAGGCTCCTATACTGAGCCCAAATATGAACCCAGGGGACCGATTTGAACAAACCTGAATCAGATCCACCCCACAATGTTGCATACCAAATATGAAAAGATTCTGCCTGCTGGATCTGGAGAAGGAGATTCTTGAAGAAATTTGCCTGAAATGCACTAAATTCGAATTCGAGCTTCTATACTGAGCCCAAATATAAACCCAGGGGGCCGATTTGAACAAACTTGAATCAGATCCACCCCACAATGTTGCATACCAAATATGAAAAGATTCTGCTTACTGGATCTGGAGAAGAAGATTTTTTAAGAAATTTGCCTGAAATGCACTAAATTAGAATTCGAGCTTCTATACTGAGCCCAAATATAAACCCAGGGGGCCGATTTGAACAAACTTGAATCAGATCCACCCCACAATGTTGCATACCAAATATCAAAAGATTCTGCCTGCTGGATCTGGAGAAGAAGATTTTTTAAGAAATTTGCCTGAAATGCATTAAGTTCGAATTTGGGCTTCTATAGTGAGCCCAAATATGAATCCAGGGGGCCGATTTGAACAAACTTGAATCAGATCCACCCCACAATGTTGCATACCAAATATGAAAAGATTCTGCCTGCTGGATCTGGAGAAGAAGATTTTTTAAGAAATTTGCCTGAAATGCACTAAGTTCGAATTCGAGCTTCTATACTGAGCCCAAATATAAACCCAGGGGGCCGATTTGAACAAACTTGAATCAGATCCACCCCACAATGTTGCATACCAAATATCAAAAGATTCTGCCTGCTGGATCTGGAGAAGAAGATTTTTGAAGAAATTTGCCTGAAATGCACTAAGTTCGAATTCGAGCTTCTATAGTGAGCCCAAATATCAATTTAGGGAGCCGATTTCAACAAACTTGAATCAGATCCACCCCACAATGTTGCATACCAAATATCAAATGATTCTGCCTGCTCGATCTGGAGAAGAAGATTTTTTAAGAAATTTGCCTGAAATGCACTAAGTTCGAAATCGGGCTCCTATACTGAGCCCAAATATGAACCCAGGGGGCCGATTTGAACAAACCTGAATCAGATCCACCCCACAATGTTGCATACCAAATATCCAAAGATTCTGCCTGCTGGATCTGGAGAAGAAGATTTTTTAATGTTTTTCCCGTTGCCTACAGTGTTAAAAAGTGCTGACTCAGCACTTTTTCAAAGTCCTGAAAAAAGTTCCTTGTGATCAAACCGATAGGGATTTTTTTTTAACCATTCTATTCTACTGGATAAAAGCTTTATACAAAATAAGAATTCTCTGTGCCGTGTAGTTTTGGAGATATGGTAGTTTTAAAGTTTTTCCTATTTTTAGCTCTCGAGGTTCCCACGGGGCAATGAGAAAAATTTCGTTTGCATCAATCAACTACTTATTACCCATTATCATCTCATATCAAATTTGGTTCAAATCGACCTCACGGTTCAGAAAATAGAAATTTTAGGCGTGGCCAAAATTTTTGCCCCTCCCATAACGAAGGTAAATAATGCCCGACAAACTTCTCTTGAACAAACTTGATTCTACACCTCAAAAGGAAGCTGTATACCTAATATCAGGTCTCTGCTACTGCTGGTTCGTGAGAAGAAGATTTTCAAAGATTTTGGTGCCCCTTGGGAGCGTGGTCCCACTCAGGAGGAGGTGCAACTTCATTTGAACAAATCTGAATTGACATTAGGTAATAAACATTTACCCAACTTTTGAAAAATATTGGGCCAGTGGTTTCTTCGGGGAAGTTGGTTTTGTAAAGTTTACGCCGGACGACGACGGACAACGGACGGAAAGCGATTAGTAAAGCTCACCTTGAGCTTTGCTCAGGTGAGCTAAAAATATCATTCCTTTCGGGAATGGGCGCTCTTCGCCGATTGATTTTCAAACCAACGTATTTTTTGTTGTTTGGAAGTTGGTTCGGTTACTCCAGCCCGTCTTCATCCTCGGGCGAGATCATATTTAACGATTGAAATATCTTACAGATAATGTATGACAATAATTAAATCGGTGATGATTCATAAAAACTGAGAAATTTACTTTAATCGCACGCGTCAGATTGATATTGAGAACGTTTGAAATCACCCCCCTTGAATTCTTTTACGTGGGTGACGGACGCTAGGCGCACTTTCGCCCTTGAGCGTTGCAGTTCGTTAATATTCAGTGTTAGTGCTATTCTTTCTCTGCTCTATGACAGAGACTCAACTAAATCCACTGCTTTCATCAGGGGCGACGGAACGATTTTCAAAGTGGGGTGGGGGGGGGGGGGGGTGTGCTGTATCGGGCGATGGATGGTCGTCGGTATGAAAATTTAAATTCCAGGGTCCCCAAAACCCCATTTCCATGCATCTGAGTGGATATTTTGAGATTTTTCAGGATATGTATTTGAAAGATTTCACACTTTGGGAGCCGTTAAAAACGTCGGTAAAGCATACAGGTGAGGTCTATTTATCAGCTTTTGTCGTAACGACCAAAGCTGATAATAGACCTCACCTGTATGCTTTACCAGATGTTTACAGCAACTGTAATGTCTGTGGAATATCTTGTCTGGGGTGGATTTGGTACTTGTATGTCTGTAAGATTACGATCTACTTCAGTTAACCGATTTTTTAACCGACTGTATACATTTTAGCGTTTGTTGCCACTAACTGCAAAAAATGATCCGAAATCCATCGAAACTGAACCAGTACGAGAGAAACATAGTTGGCGAAAATATGGGGGAGGCTCTGGACCCGCCTCTTGTTTCACCAGTCATTGGTTGTGTTAAAATATACGCATACAAAAAAAACATGGCCCGGCAAAAATACTGGAGGGTCTGAAGGCTCCCCCCAGCACCCCGGTCCCGCCGCCCCTGTTCATGTAGGACCGAAACGAGGTTCTCAAATGTTGATTTGTTATAATTATTTTAAAGAATTACTTTCGTTGAACACGATTGTTTTGTCCGCACATGACTACTCAATTATCATATACTAACAACGAGCGTTTTCATACAAAGGATATTTTTTCATCTAACGATACGTCCCCTGAGAACCAATGTGTTCTATGTGCCTGCTGGAACAGAGAACACATTGGAACTCGGGGGACGATTATTGTGGTTTCGCAAAATGGTAATTTTTTTTTAAATTAAACATCTTTCAGAGAAAATATTGGTGTTTGACCGAGCAACAATTTTTCCGACGGATAACAAAAATTTTGGACAGACATGGCCATGAGGACGGTTCGTCCATCCGACGACCCACCTCCACCCCAACCCCCATCCAAACACACGCAGATACACAAGTTCGGGCTTGCTTTCGTAAGAACATGGTATCGGGACAGCTGTCACCGCAGCTTCCGCATAGGCCTACCTGTATAGTTGTCTCATGTATATTATTTATTTATTTATTGGGGTTTAGCGACACTTTCGACAGCCAGGGCCACCTCGTGTCGGACAGTTTTACGGGTGGAGGAAGCCGGAGTACCCAGAGAGAACCACCGAACAACGGCGAGGAACTGTCAGACTCGTCAGCGCACTAACTCCACACAAGTAGGGTTAACATTGGTTGAAGACAAGTGCACCACCGACGACGTGACGTGCAGTATGACTTAGTACAACAGCGCCACCGTGCCTCCACGAGGGCAATTAAGATTATGTGTCTTGACCAAAGACACAACGCGGTTGCCGCAGGTGGGATTCGAACCGAGGACCTCTCGGCTTCCAGCCTGCATCTCTACCTACTGAGCCACCGTGCTCCCACAAGTATATATGATAAGAGAAGGAACGGTTTGAACGCACAGGAACGGCGTCAGAACAGGTTAGCCGCTTTCGACCCTGACGTTGGATATCTGTTCGTGATAGAGGAGGAAAACGTCAGAGGAACATCTGTATCATATTGTAGTTTTTTTTTCTTCGTTGGAGGTCGCCTGGTTGGGGTCGTAACCGGTGGCGAATCCAGGACTTTCAATTATAGGGGAGGGGCACATTTCAATCATAGGGCATAATGTGAAGTAATATCCTACCCAAGTGGCAGTAAGCTGGAGGGGGCACATGATAGGATCCCCCTCTCATCAGAGGGCCCGAGGGGTCTCCCTAGGGAAAATGTTGGAAAGGTGGAGGTTAGTGCCCCCTCCCCGGTAGCTTTGTGCACAGGGCCACTAAAATATTCCCGCAGTTTTATATAAACTCAGGAAACTTTGAAAAGGGAAAGCCAGTTTATGCCAGTTCATACAACAGGAGAACTGTACAGTCCACAGGAGCTATATAGTTGTATGCATAGGGCACGGTATTATCCGCGTGGATGTATGAACTTTCACTACCTCTCGTGGTGGACGTCCATGTGCTAACGCGAATAATGTACCCTGTATGCAAACTGGGGTCGGGCATGTGCGGGGGAAGCGCACCTGAATCTGTCCATGATAACTGGCCATGTCATTCCTGTTTGCTCATTATCCCCGTTCTCTCCAGGGTGTCTCTGATACGAGATTGGCAGTCGGCCGTCGATTCTTGAGTTTGCTCGAAGCCAAGTAGTTCTGTTTGGGCTTCAGTGGAGTCATGGGGCCAATGCTATAACTTTTACAATTGTATTTTCCAGAACTGTATTTTTTATGTCTGAAATAACTAACTGAAATGGATGATTAGCATTTCAAAAGACGTGACAATTTACCAGCAGGTAAATTGTCACGTCTTTTGAAATGCTTATTATTCAATTCAGTTATTTATATTCACATGTAGAATATAAAAACTTTTACAAATGTATTTTCCTGAATTGTATTTTCTTTGTCTGAAATAACTAACTGAAATAGATGATTAGCGTTTCAAAAGACTTGCCAATTTACTGGTAGGTCTTTTGAAATGCTAATTATTCAATTCAGTTATTTATATTCACATGCAGAAAATACAGTTCTGGAGAATACAAGTGTAAAAGTTTTACAGTATTAGAACCTGGTCAACAAGAAGCCTAATGAAGGGCAGAGGTTGGAGAAACTGGTGGAAAAGAACCAGCTTCCATCTTTGGCGCAACGTCATTGGAAATGAAGGCATCGGGGAGCAGCTGCCACCATAGCTCTCCCTGACTTCCCCTTTGTGCCCCGCGATCTGACTCAAGCTGTTGTTAAATACAGGAGGCTTATGTGACTGACGGGAAAATAGGGTGTATCCTTTCGAATTATCATTATAACCGCCACATTACAGTTCCTAGTCTTTATTTATCAATCGAGTAATGATTTTCAAAGGGATTACACATTTTGTTGAAGTTCATGGAATGTTTTACATCATGCTGTTACCGCAGAAAGGTTGACATCTGTCCGATTTGAAATACGCAGCAAGGTTTGGTCGGGCCTCCAATCGATCTTTATATGCCTTCAGTGTGGGAATGTAGTCCATAGAATTCCAGGCATCGGAGAACTGTGCTTCAGTTGCTCTCAGGATATGCAGCAACGCTAAGTCGACATATGTTATCTTGTTATCAACAAGAAACCTGAAAATATTTTAATAGATTACACAACAATCATGCATGTTAGAACACACGTTGGAACTAGCTGCTTCTGACAGAGAGACGACTTCGACTTAAAATGTTCACATCTTGCAAAATAACTCAGAATGAGGACGAGATTATATAAACTGATCCTTGCAGAGCCCGAAATAGCACGACTAACAGACACTAACATCGAAATATATGTTCAGCCCGCCACACCCACCCACCCTGCTTTGTATTGTTTCAAAAGCGAGGACAAATGTTTAAATCCTACAAGTGGGAACACACGTTTCCACATAGATTTGTGCAACAAATCTATCTACACAATGTTCTTTTTCAATACAGAGTGAGGGCATGCACGTCCTTGTTTTGGTCTTGGTCGCAATACTCGGGTCACTCTCACACATACTTATGGATACATTCATGCAGAAAATCCTAAATATAGAAATATAGATTAACACACAGAAATGTTACGATTTTACCCATACGGGACAGTTGCGGCTTTGCATGATCACAATCACAGCCAGGAATGTCCCCACTGTTCGCCTACCTTAAGTTTGTGGGTTATAAGTATTATGCCTGGCCCATGTCGAATGGAAATCCACTCACACACACATCCATAGGTCTACAACAAACACCAAACACACATAAGCATATATATAGAGAGAGAGGGAGAATGAGGGAGGGAGGGAGGGATGAAGGGAGGGATCTCAATATTTTCCGACACAGTGGGGCGAGTGTTTAAATTTTCCGACAGTGTTCCCGGGTTGTTGACTTCAGTACGAACTTGACACCAACCTCAATATACTTATTTAACCCTTTACCTAACATGAAAAGCAGACTACACTTGCAAACAAAATTCTTGAATAACTATTTTTTAAATTTTTTGTCTCAAAAACATAGGTTATGACCCCTCATTTGAACGAGCTCGTTCCAAAGAGGGTTCATAACCTATGTTTTTGAGATAAAAAATGAAAAAAAAATAATGAAAATTAATTGGCGATATTTGTGAATAGCGCTGGCCGGTTTCGGCGTTATGTTGGGTAAAGGGTTAATTAACCCTTTACCTAACTAATCAAACGCATCCTCCCGCGTAATTTACAAATTAAGCACTTCAAAAAAATACTTTTCAAAAACTTTCAACAAAACCATATCATGTTATCATCCCTCATTGGAACGAGCTCGTCGAGGGGTCATATATGTTTTTTTTTAAAAACTATGTTCGAAAAATGTGAAAAACATAATTAAAACTAAATTGTTTTGGAATCGCAATGCGAATTTCCAGAAGTCATTCAACGAAGCACGGCCAGTGCCGAAGCGCATAACAATAAGGGGAGGGTGTTTGTAACCCTTTAGCGTACTTAGCCGCTCAATGATGCAAATGTCGTCGCTCGTTTTCAGTAAAATATAACAAAAATAGCCTAAACCTGAAGTGATGTAAAATATAAAAAATGGCGACAAATCTAAAATCTAAAAAACAGCTATGTCATACTTTTTCAGCTGTTCAACATGTTACAATTTCATCAAAATGCGACACATATTAATATTTGGCCTTATGACCCCCACACATGATGTCACATTAGAGTTCCACCATAACGATTCGGAATTTTCTAGGACACCACAACATTTTTATATATGTTCTTTATGGAGATTGTATTCCCAAAATTTCGAACAGGTGAGACTCAAAATGAGGTTGAAAATAAAAAGGTCTAGGTTAAAAAATAAATTCGGTATCGCTGGCATCGGGTGCGTAAATTTGAAATAAAACTATCCAATTTCAGATAACCAGAAAACATGAAATATGTCCAAAAATAGGCCAATTTCGAAGTTACGTAAAAACGTCAATATGGCGCCAAATCAAAAAACAAGAACAGCCATCTCTTATTTTTTCAAACAAGACGAGTGTCCATCCCCATTAGCTCACCAACGCATGGCATGCAAAAAATCTAGGCTTATTACAAATCTGCAAAAAATGTCCAGTCATGTACATGCATAGCAAAACAGGTCAGAAATTCTCTAAGTCCACAGTGACAAAAAAGTCTAACATTGCATTAAAAAAGTCCAAAATCTCCAAAAACTGTCCAGCCAAGGGTTAATATCATCCTATATTGATGTATTTAAGATATATATGAAATCTGAAAGCCACTGCATACCGGTGGTAGCCTCCACTCATGAACAGCAAAACAGGTCAGAAATTTTCTAAGTCCACACTGACAAAAATGTCTTAACATTGCAAAAACACAAAAAATCAATAAAATATCACTGGGCAAGGGTCTGTGGGTAATTGTAAGCCATAGAAACACAGTTTGAGGTGCATAGCAACAGGGCTGAAAGTCAAAGTGGACTGGTACAATAACTTTAACACAAGTGTTGACGCCGACGTGCCTCGGGTCATGACATAAGCTCACACAACTTCGTTGGTGAGCTAAAAAGCAAAAAATCTAACTCATTTTAATTTTTACCCTATGACCTTCCCCCAATAACGTTACCTCGGCGTTAGACCGTAACGGTTGGAACTTCCTAGGACAACAGTACATTTTCTGACAGGCCTGACACTCTTAAAAATGCAGGAGGGCTAAAAATCGCTCTCCTCACATGGCATAGGGGAGCGATTTGCTCTCCTCAAGCTTCAAAAGCTGAAAGTGGCAAAATGAAGTTGTACTATTAATGAATTCTGCCTGGTGGGCTTTGTACATTTTATTTGGTGCTGCTAACCAGGTAGTCTCTGTGAGACGGCTACACTGCTCCTCCCACATGCACATCCGGGCCTTGGTAAGGCCCGGAGGTGTGTGGGGGGGGGGGGGGGGGGGGCAGTGTGGTCATACTGCAGAGACCACTAACATAGCAGATATCTGAAAACCTGTGGGTTTTAGGAATAGGCTGTTGTGGTAATCATTATTTTCTAAGGCGAGGAGGGCTATTTTTCGCCCTCCTCAATTTTTTCAAGGCGAGCAGTAGGCGAGCGAATAAATCGATCTCCTGAAAATACCAGGCCTGATTTTCTGATACGGCTTTTTGCGTAGATTATAGATCCAAAATTTCGATAGGCTGAAATGAGGTTGAAAGTCAAAGGTATAGAAAAACCGTAAAATCCGTATCGCTGGGACAAGGTGCGTAAATTTCAAATGAAAATATATAAAATCGCACAATTTCAAATAACCAGAAAACAGTGTGTGAAGTGTCCTGGCTGTATATTTTATGAACAGAGAGCTTCACGAATCACCAAGTAGCGTGTTTTATGAAAATAGCCTAAAGTTTGAAGTGACGTAAAAACGCCAAAAATGGCGATAAATCAAAAAACAAACTGGACTGAAGCATGCCTCCGCACAGCACATGGTCGCACAGCACGTGGACACAGGAGATTGAATAGCAAACTGTGATTTGTTAGTCGTACATGAGCTGTGTCTGTAAGACATATATGATGCCCCCGCAAAGTATCTCATAATATTTTTGATCTCGCAACATACTAAAATTTCATGAAAATCAACCAACATTTAATTTTTGATGACGTTAACGTCAATAACGTCACCGACAAAAATGGCCAGACCCTTCCGAATTTCCCAGGTCGGCCCCATATTCTTAGATATAGTTTTTGCTGGAGATGACATTTACAAAATTTGGAAGATGGAGATCTGATAGACAAGATGATATTAAAAGATAGAGAGAAAAAAGTTAAATGTGATGTTGCTTTGAATAAATGTAGGACATCAGATAAGGAATGCTTAATTGTATAACTAGAAGTCACCATTAACAAGTGTACCGAACTTGGTCACCATAGCTTTAAAAATGTGTCCCTATTATGCTGAACAAAAAAAAAGAAAAAAGAAAGAGAAAAAAGGCTAATGCTCCAGTAAGTCATTCAAACCTCGTTAAATGACATAACCCTTTGAAATGAGAGGTCGCTTTTCCGGCCCAGGAACATGATGCATTATAATTGCATTAAGTGGGATAGCTGATAAGTGAATGTGTTGGGTTGAACAATCAATATTTTAAACGTGTAGCCCCAAGACTGTAAGTTGAAAATATTAATTTTCTACCCCCCTAATAATGAATATGGACTTTTCCAATTGTTGCTATTGAACTGACATGGAAGACATCATCAGTGGTCAAGGGGTTAATAACAAATTTGATATCGTGTGTGTTAGCTAACGGGTTAAAGTCGTCAACTGATTTTAAATTTGGCGGCTTTCAAAGAATATGGTATACGGGTGACCCACAATTTTTCCGTTGGACAACAAAAGTTTTCCGGCAGACATGACCATGGGAGGGGGGGGGGCGACCCCCGGCACTCCCATTAACTTCCGGCTTGAGAGAGAGAGAAACGGAAAACAAAAGTTTTCCGGCAGACATGACCATGGGAGGGGGGGCGACCCCCGGCACTCCCATTAACTTCCGGCTTCAGAGAGAGAGATAGAGAGAGAGAGAGAGAGAGAGAGAGAGAGAGAGAGAGAGAGAGAGAGAGAGAGAGAGAGAGAGAGAGAGAGAGAGTACTTCTTTATCATGTCGTGTGAGAATCACAGGTACTCGGCACAAGCTGTGAACTCGATAGAAAAAATGATATTTGATAGCATTTTTGAATCGATGCTGACGTGCCCCCATAATGGTATATAAACTGAACTCGAAAGAAAAAATGATATTTGATAGCATTTTTGAATCGATGCTGACGTGCCCCCATAATGGTATAATAAATATTAACAAGGTACCCAAATCGCTTTTCGAAAACGATAGCACTCAGCTTCATTATACCTCTCTCAAATGTAATTCTCATAATGTATCCAGCAGTACCCGGTGTCAGTGGAAAGGGGAATGAATAAGCTTTACAGTGGTGTATTACGTGACCGTTGGATGTTCTTGAGTTGTTCATAATAAATGGGAGAAGTCACAGAAAAGGCCGAAAAACATTTAGTCGGACAAGATGCTGCTCAGTGGAAAGTGGGTTACGAGCGACGATTCTCAGTAGTCCAGTAGCCAAGGGCTGTTTGCATCCATAAAAGGGCCACAAAATCACCCACTTGATTTTGATAAAGGACCACCTGGGACACATTTTGAGCGAGGGTGGACATTCTGAAACCCGGCAGTAAATGAGATATTCGCAGTTTTCTCAAAAAGGATATAATGCAAAACCACTCAAAAAATGAGGGGTAGGGGATATTAAAATTAATATAACCTTGCAATGAATCAACCTATGGCATTGTATTAGCACTCACATTAAAGGTTATTCGATCAGCTACATGATGAGTGCAAATGCAATGCGATTGGATAAAATCCAAGGTCACCAGAGGTCAAGGTATGACGTAATTCAACGTGTGCCTCAAAATCGGACTCCTTAAAGTTTAAACGACTACCAAATTTCTCAGAACTATTATAATTTTTATTTGCTGGTACATTCCAGTAGAGAACAGTATGGGAAAGTTTTTAAAACAAATTGGAATAATCAAGCACGTGTATTAACCCCTTGGCGTCCAATTTAATCATTTCGTACTTCAGCAAAATCAGTCAAATACCGGCAAAAATTGCAACTAACTGGGATTATGCATATATAGTAGATTATTAACCTCAAACTTCTTTTTTGTCATTGCAAGAGGCAGAAAGCATGGCTAAAGTGACCCCAAACCTTTTAAAATCCTGCCCTTTTAAAGGCAGGTGTTATGCTGGCTAACATCTGCGTCATAGATCGGTCATTGGCGTAGGGTGCGGCGCCAAGGAACGTTATGAAAGAACCCGAGCCATATTTCTTTTTAGCACTCTAAATATATAATAAAGTCAGTTTAGATGAGTAAAAATATATACTCCACTACCCTAATAAAAAGAAACACCGATTGTAGCTTTCATGGGACATACTGCACAGGCTAGGCAGCTTGTTGGGGAATCACCATGGGGAATTCACACTTGTAAACAATGGAGAGCATAACCAAGTAAGTACATGTTTTAACTTTCTGGAAACCACTTTCTGGGTGAGTAAATGAATCACCAATGAAGCCAGGATTATGATAAGATTTCCCTTAGCTGTAGAGGATTTGCTAAATATATAGAAAAGGCCTTTAATGCTCCCTTTTCTCTTTCCAGTACTGGTACATAAAGTATGTCGGGTATTCCAAGTAAACGGTTAAGGACGTCCTCACCGTCAGGTAGCCAAGCCACTGATCCTGAGAAGTGCATCATATGTCAAAGCCATCACCCTGAACACCATACGTCGGGGACAGAGAATGGTAGATTGAAGATAATTGAAGCTGCTGGTATTCGAGAGGACTGTGTTTTTGAAAGACTGAAGCAAGTTGACCAGAGCAAATTTGTTTACCATGTTACTAATGATTGTTATAAGCAGTATACGCATAAAAAGACACTTGAGAAACTTAAGCTGTCCACCGAAGCATCCATTGCTGACCCAAGTCTACAACAGAGTACGTCAATTGGTGATCAGATGACAAGACGTTCATCCACTGAATCAAGGGATCCGGCATCAAGACCAGAAGAAGTGAACATCTTCTCCAAAACGTGTGTCATATGTGGGCATGCAAAACACAGCAACGAGTACCAAAAATGGCGAATTTCAGAAAAAGGCCGGGCAGAATCGTTCCTGAGAGCTGCTTTGACTCTTCAGGATGACGTCTTTACCAGAACAAGTGATTTGGAGGACGCGAATGCCGTCTTTGGTGCAGACTTATACTGTCACAATGTGTGTATCCGTAACTACATCAGGAAGGGAGAGAAACTGTCCTCCAACCCAGAGTCGCCATCCATTGGCCAACAGAAGCTTGATATATTTGCAAAGGTAGTCAAAGACATTGAACCCGGTTTGAACTCTGGTAGGTGCTACAACTTGTCGTATCTATCTGACTGTTGTAAAAAAGCAGCACGGGATGATGGCCAGAACTTTACTGCTTTCAGAAATAGGGATGTGAAACTGTATTTGATCAATATGTATGGGAATGATGTGTCTTTCTTCATCCCCCCTGGTTCTAAGACTGCAACAATCTTCTTCAAAGGAAGTGCTGTAGACAATGGATCAGAGAAAAGCCATGGGGAAATGGATTCTGATGTGCTGAAACGTTGCGGTTCTTTGTTGAGGAAGTGTTTCTTGAAACAGGACTTTGTGCTGAATGACAGATTCTGCGATGCCAATGACCTTGAGAAGGCATATAGACACATAGTGATCCCAGATGAAGTCGCAGATGTTTTCTCGGCACTATTTGACTTTGACGTTAAGTGTAAAGACACTGAACCCGAGGAACCACTTGATACAGAACCGGAAGACAGTGACTTTGCTACCGGTAAACTGAAAAAGATACTCTCCGTATATCAGATCATCCTTTATATTGTTAACAATGGTAGAAAGCGCACCCCTCTGCATATGCTTAATTCAGAAGCAATTTACAATGCGTGTAGGTCTAAAACTCTCATCTCTAGCCTCAATCGGTTTGGACTGGCGATTAGTTACGATGAGGTTCTTCGCTATCATTGTGATATGGCATCATTTGTCACTGAAGCAAGTCGGGGTCGGGTCCCTCTTCCTAGTCAGTTTGACCCTAGCAGATTTACCATTGGCGCATTTGACAACTTTGATCACGAGGAAGACACATTATCTGGAATTGGTGGCAGTCACGACACTGTCTCTATTCTAATGCAGGATAAACCAACTGGTGTGTCGGTGAATAGTAAACCAAACATGTCCCAGACTGGGGTAACACACAGAGAAAGGCAATTCAAACAGGAGCTAGGTTGCCAGGTTTTAAAGAACTACATTAGACCTGCCAAGAAACCAAGTCTTCCCACAGTGTATGAGGTTCCGGAGGATCTGTATGAAGTAGATGAGTCCCAGAAGAAAGATACAAAGATAAAAGATGCCGCATGGTTGCTGGGTAGATTAGACGTCTCGGACTTGAATGAAGGCATTAACGAAACAAACCAGGAACAGCAGATGCCCTCTTGGAGCGCCTTCAATTCCCTTGTTACTGACGAGGATGTGACCCAGAAGCTCATAGGTTTTCTTCCCGTTCTTCCATACCCTGTCACAGAATATGCAGTCGTGTACACAGCTCTCAAGAACTTCCAAGATATCCTTAGTCAGTTAGACCAGTCTCATCTGCCTGTTACCTGTGATGAGGGGGTTTATCACATTGCCCGGGAGATCATCATGAATAACCCCACTGAATTCGGCAACTTGGTATTATGCTTGGGGTCATTCCACCTAATCAAGGTAGTCATGGGGGCCATTGGCAAGTATATCGATGGAAGTGGAGCTGAGACCATCTTGGCTGAGTCGAAAGCTTTTGGCAAAAATGTTGTTAGGTCAGTGCTTGATGGTACACATTATACTAGATCACTAAAGGGATTGATGTTACTCAGTGAGTGCATCGAGAGGTTGCAGTGGTCCGAATTCTTCAGAACCAAAGGGGTTGATCCATACAAGAATGAGCTTTCATTGATACAGTTGGTGAAATCTTCTGTATCAAAGAAGAAACAGGAAGAGAGCAGAGTGCACTTAGAGTCATTCGTCGCAACTTCGTCAAGGTTGATTGATCATTTCAATGCGTTCAGGTACGAGAGATGTGAAGAATCGGAGACGTTTGCCTTCTGGGATCGGTTTGTGAAAATGGTTTCCACCCTGAGAGATCTCGTTAGAGCCGACCGTGAGGGAAACTGGGATCTTCACCTCCAGAGTATCCAGGCAGTTCTCCCCCTGTTTGCTGGATGTGATCGGATCAACTACCTCCGATGGGGATCTGTTTATTTAGAAGATATGAGGAAGCTACCACAAGATGCCCCTTCTGTGTTTGAAAACTTCAAGGCTGGAAAGTTTGTGGTGAAGCGGACAGGAGGGCGATTCACTTCTGTCGGTGCAGACATGTGTCTTGAGCAGACAATCAATCGGTCCCAGAAGAGCGCTGGTGGTATCATTGGCAGTACAAAGAGGAAGCAGTTTGTTGCTCAATGGGAAATAATTCACCATGAGATGTTGGCTGTCGTCAACCTGCAGTGTAAGGCCAGTGGTGTTGCCACACCCAGCAGGGAACTTCTGGTGAATCACGAGTTTAATCTGCCAGCAACACGAAGTTCTGAGGCCTTGATCGAGGAAATGATAAAGTACATTAAAGAACATGGCAATCCAGTGACAATATCTGCAGAGAAGAGTAAGGATGAGCCACAGACCCTCCACAACATCTTAACACAGGAAATCATGCCCAAGGAAATCCGGGACGATCTCCTCATGTTTGATGCCACATGCAGCACACTGTATGAAACATTTCGATCTGAGCGATTTGTGACTAAGCAGCGATCCATCTTCGACACCATCCATCGGAAGAATCTTAAGACGTTCAAAAGCAAGAAGGCTGAAAAACACACCCGCCAAACAAAAGACAAGGAGAGCAAGAAGCAATTGGCAGAAACTCAGAAGATCTTTGACATTGCTAGAGTTCGATATTATGACATGCAGGATTTGCTGACCTATGATCTGATTGATACTAGTTATCTCTTTGACTCAGAAGGGCTGATGGTCAAACCAAATAAAAGTGACTTGTGTAACGAATTAGAGAAGCTTCTTGACCCAACAGACTACCTGCAGCCACTAGCATGGAAACCTGAAAATACTACTGCAGTCGTGGATGTCATGTGTTACCTACGTCGTATGCGATTGGCTCATTTGAAAACATTTGGTGATCTTTGCACAAACTTTCTCGGTTATGTACATGGGCTATGTAGCAATGCAAATCGTATTGACTTTATTTTTGACACATACATTGAGGGCTCAGTTAAAGACAGCGAACGGGCCAGGAGATGCAGCTGTAGTCCTATTGACTTGAATGGCGTGTTACCTGAAACACCATTACCTGTGAACGTGGAATCATTTTGGGCATCATCTATGAACAAAGCCAAGCTTCAAGTGTTAATTCGGAGTTACATATTCGATAAACCAAGGTCAACGACAGACACAGTTGTGAGTGCGATTGGACTTTCAGAAATCGAACCTTGCAGAGGTGTCTTTAGTGATATTGATATCCCACTGCCTGAGCTAAATGTCAAAATTGAAGAGGCAGATGTACGAATGATCCCACATGCCCTGCATGCTGTCAATTGTGGAGCATCAAGAGTGGTCTTGCTGTCAAATGATACAGATGTCTTGGTCCTTGGACTTCATTACTGGAGTGTTTTGAAAGGTCATGGCCTAAAGGAACTGTGGATAAGGGCTGGTGTTGGTAATACAACAAGGCACATACCACTTCATATCTTAGCCGAGAAGCTGGGCCCAGAGACCTGCAAAGTCCTTCTGCCCCTCCATCACCTTACTGGCTGTGATTCAACCAGCAAATTTGGGACAAAAGCTGCCGGTTTGAAGGCAAACCCTGCCCAACATCTACGCGAGTTCGGAAAGGACCCAGCTAATATAGATTTTGCAGAAGTTGAGGAGTATCTTGTGAATGTTTTCAAACCAGGGACACCATGTGAATCAATGGATAAGCTGAGATACCACCTCTACCACCACAGCAAAAAGACTATAGTGGACCTTCCTCCAACCAGTCGTGCAATTAGAGGACATATACTTCGGGCATTCTACGGGACATACTTGCAGTTACACTGCCTTGACAATGCAGAACTAAACCCACTGGACTTTGGGTTTTACCAGGACGATGGTGCTCTGCTGCCTGACCGAAAGCAGGCATTGCTTCCTGATGACTTTCCAATGCCCTGCAGATGTACAGCATGTGCTACCAAGCGCTGTCCTTGCAGACAGATTGGTATCAAATGTTGTCCCTATTGTAGCTGCCAGGCCATGAACAAAGGCTGTAAAAACCCAGCATCATAAAGATATCCGACTTATTAAATGTCAATGGGTCGTATTTACCCACCCCTTCCTAAGCACCCCTATAATGTTAGTACATATTAAATTTGAGGAGGTATCACAGTAAGTTTAATTTTCTGCCATTATTTGACTGATTTTGCAGATTTTGTCTATTTTCTAATTGGATGCCAAGGGGTTAATACACGCGCTCGATTCTTCCAATCTATTTTAAAAACTTTCCCATACTGTTCTCTACTGGAATGTACCAGCAAATAAAAATTATAATAGTTCTGAGAAATTTGGTAGTCGTTTAAACTTTAAGGAGTCCGATTTTGAGGCACACGTTGAATTACGTCATACCTTGACCTCTGGTGACCTTGGATTTTATCCAATCGCATTGCATTTGCACTCATCATGCAGCTGATCGAATAACCTTTAATGTGAGTGCTAATACAATGCCATAGGTTGATTCATTGCAAGGTTATATTAATTTTTATATCCCCTACCCCTCATTTTTTGAGTGGTTTTGCATTATATCCTTTTTGAGAAAACTGCGAATATCTCATTTACTGCCGGGTTTCAGAATGTCCACCCTCGCTCAAAATGTGTCCCAGGTGGTCCTTTATCAAAATCAAGTGGGTGATTTTGTGGCCCTTTTATGGATGCAAACAGCCCTTGGCTCCAGGACTACAGATTTATTATGAAAATTCGAAGTCCCATTGTCTGTGGAGGGCAGATTCAAATATTAACCGTGTACCTTTATCACTTACTAATCTTGGATCCATATTTATTCATTTCTGGTGTTCACATTTATCTTTTATACATTTTTACCATTATTTTGAAAACTCGTCAAGCTGTTGGCATCCATAGAAGCTAAGATGCTTACAAAAACATTCCATTGGCTGCTGTTTTTCCCGAGAAAATCATACATGAAAACAATGGGAGAATGGGGAAAAATTTTGTGCGAGTCTCGCTGAGGCTGTGGATGCCAACAACTTGATGAGTTTTCAAGTGACGGCTAAAATGTGTATAAACGGTAAATGTGAACTCCAGAAATGAATAAATGCCAGCCCAAGATTGCAAATTGATAAAGGTACATGGTTAATATTTGCGTCTACCCTCCATAGACAATGGGACCTCCAATTTTCATAATAAATCGGAGAATCGTCGCTAGTAACCCACATTCCACTGAACAGCATCTTGTCCGACTAAATGTTTTTCGGCCTTTTCTGTGACTTCTCCCAGTTATCCAACGGCCGTGTAATACACCGCTGTAAAGCTTATTCATTACCCTTTCCACTGACACCGGGTACTGCTGGGTACGTTATGTGAATCAAATTTGAGGGGGAGGGGGGAATAAAGATGAGTGCTATGGTTTTCGAAAAGCGAGTTGGGTACCTTGTTAATATATCTTTATACCATTATGGGGGGGGGGGGGGGGGGGCGTCAGCATCGATTCAAAAATGCTATGAACTATCATTTTCTTTCGGTTTGACAACTTGTGCCGAGTACCTGACAACCTGTGGTGAGAATCCGCAGCAGAAAATAGAAACAATTAAGTTACCGAAATCACCACCTACCAGTTACATGTGTTAATAACTTTTTCATTTACTGAAAGACAAACGTGACTTTAAACAATATTAGCATTGCAAAGAAAACAGAAAGTAGAACTAGAGGCCAGAAATTTAGGTGGAAAAAACCCAACATAAAAAAAAGAATAAAAAAATAAATAAATAAAATAAGAAAAAAACCCCAAAACTTTGTTTTGAGCCATAACAATAAGTCTCACCACTGTGGTGGTGGTGAATCTTAACCCTTTGATACTTTTGTACATCTTATGACGTTCGAAATCAAACAGCGTGTTGATACTTTGTGGTCATTTGTTTTGTTATTATTGTTCGATTTTTTAAAGTCCTAACCTCAATTCCTACTTTCTCCCGAATAGTGCTCAGTGACAACCGTTGAGCTAAATATTATCGCGGCTTAAAATACTAATATAATCCTGCTGTCAAGACTTCTTAACTGGTTGAGTACTAGAAGCCACTATCAGGGCTTTCAAAAATGAAGATACCAGAGCAAATCCTATATTTCATATTCAAACACAAATAATATTTTGTTTATATCAATTTGTTTTATTACAAATTAATGGAGAGTGCCCGAGGGCACTCTCCAATAATTTGTAATAAAACAAGTTTTGAATAACAAATTCAGACCACCAAAAATAATCTAGCCCTCAACCAGATAAACACCAATGTGAAAAATATCTTATTTGTACTTTTCGACGTTTGACGTCGCATTTTGAAAAACGTTGAAGAAACTGAATTCCCAGTGACGTTTGAACGTCAGAATAATTAAAGTCTCAAAGGGTTAATAAGTTAGGTTGTAATTGTGCTAAAGAGAGCAAGTTGAAACTCTATATCAGTTAGCGAATTTCTATCCCCATGCTGCCCCAACCACCGTCCAGGGAGTTCTGAATGTGTGTAATTAGAGAAGTAGTTCATTCCAAAAAGAACAAAGTTTGCGGGGACTCATAAAGGTATAGTCCCCATTCCCTACCAACCAATTAAAGCTAATATAATACGCACTATTCTCGGGAAAGAGTTGTTTATTATTAGTTGATCGCTTATAAAGCCAAGGAGATTTAAAGTTCCTTCAATGGAATTTTTCTACTTGTAGCAATAGTGACCTTGACCCTTACCAAATGACCCCAACCACAATGCAAATCATTGTCACCTTATATGGACAAGGTGTATATTAAGATATAGTTTGGTATGCAAAAGAAGACTATAGTTATCACACGAAAAGCAAGATTTGATGTATAGTAATAGTATTTATTTAATGCTCAGGCATCAATTCACGCTGAAAAATTAAGTCATATTCCCCTGTCGGTCGGCAAAACGAAATATCAAAATGATATTTAGAAATCGATATTTCATCGTAGGTTCGGATGACGAATCACATGTACTTTAAACGAGTCAGCACATCAGTAATGAATTCCAGAGTCCCAAATACAAACGAATTCGAATAATTGATAGTGACAGTGACTAAATCAATTCATTAAATCAGCGGTTTCAAAGTTTGACTTTCTCATTCACCTTCCAGCGAAAAGCCGAAATCACTTTCAAATTTCTTCAGTTCAACTTCACGCGTCTTCAGTGCATTGAGTTCAAAAAAAATAAAATGACGTGTCTTGTTATTGAAAATAAGAAAGTGGTGTTTTTTGTTATTGTTCTATTTCTTCGAAACACATTGCGATTATTTCAATTCGCCAGCCTTGGTAAATCGTAAAGTTAGGGGAGAAATAAGACGGGACTACTTTTTGTGCGGATATTCACACATTCCAATGGTTGGAGTTTGGTTGTTGTAATTTTTGTATGGACGCCGGTTCGGCACATAAATTTTGCGCCTTAATGGCAAATAAAGGCCACAAATTGGAGAGTTTGTAGTCGTAGAGCATTAAATAAAAAGAAAATTCACGAAAATTCGTGGCTACAAGAAATATGAGGATCTTCACTCGCGACTGCGTCGCTCGTGAAGATCCTCATATTTCTTTGTAGCCACTCACGAGATATTTTCGGTATTCATCAAATTTTCGTGAATATCCTCTATTTATTGGTGTTTAAGGTCACATATTCCTGCACAATGGCTAATCATGACCACGACAGTTTTACGGATGCTGTAAGCCGGAGTACCGGAGAGAACACTGAACAACGGTGAGCAACTACTAACTCAACACAAGAAGGGTTATCATTGGTTGAAGACAGGTGCATCATCGACGTGCAGTACGCCTTAATATACAACGCTAGCGTGCCCGCACGTGGACAATGGGGGGGGGGGGGGGGGGGGTGAAGTGTCTTCGCAAGGACACAACGCGGTTGCCACAGCTGGGATTCGAACTGAGGACCTCTAGGCTTGCAGCCAGCACCTCTACCTACTGAGCCACCGCGCCCCCTTATAGTAATAGTAACCTTGACCTTTAGCTATTAACCCCAAACACAATCTAAATCATCCACACCGAGCAGACTATCTGTGATGATGTCAAGAGTCAATACCAATAATCGACACATTCTACGCAATCTGCGTATGACGTTAGAGTTATGTATGCAAAATTTATTAATTTATTTATTGGGGTTTAACCCTTTACCCAACGTAACGGCCAAAACCGGCCAGCGCTATTCTCAAAAATCGCCAATTAATTTTCATTATTTTTTCATTTTTTGTCTCAAAAACATAGGTTATGACCCCTCGTTGGTACGAGCTCGTCGAGCTCGTTCCAACGAGTGGTCATAACCTATGTTTTTGAGACAAAAAAATGAAAAAAAATAGTTATTCAAGAATTTTTTTTGCAAGTGTCGTCTGCTTTTCATGTTAGGTAAATGGTTAAGGACAATTTCAACAGCCAGGGTCACCCCATGTCGGATATGTATGCATAAGGAAAGGAAAGTTATTGCACAGAAAGCAAAATGCTATTTGAGGTAACAGTCACTGATTTTTTTATGTATTGGCCATAAACACAATCCTAATTATTAACAGCTAATAGTTAATCTGTGTATTAAATAATACTTTCGAATGCAAAATGAAACAAAAGTTATTTATTACCCAGAAACCAAAATTCGATTTATTGTAAGTCACCATGACCTTTGACTTTATAAACCCAAAACGCACTGAAAATTATCAATACTTTGTAGTCAATCTGTGTATGTAGTTATATCGGAAGAAAACTAAAGTTATTGCACGGAAACAAAAAAACAATCACCTTGACCTTTTGGCCCCAATAATAATCCCAGTCATCCAAATCTTATACACAATCTATGTGTGAGGTTATAGTTTTGTAGGCAAAATTAAACTAGGGGGCGCGGTAGCTCAATAAGTAGAGGCGCAAGCTGCAAGCCGGGAGGTCCTCGGATCGAATCCCACCTGCGGCAACCACGTTGTGTCCTTGGGCAAAACACCTCACTCCCATCGCCCACGTGGGGGCATGGTGGCGTTGTGTACTATGGCGTACTTGTCTTCAACTAATGCTAACCTTTCTTGTGTGGAGTTAGTATGTTGGGGAGCTGACAGTTGCTCGGTGGTTCTCTCCGGGTACTCCGGCTTCCTCCACCCTTAAAACTGTCGTGGTCATGATTAGCCACTGTGCAGAAATATGTGACCTTAAACACCAATAAATAAATAAATAAATAAATAAATAAATAAATAAAAGGAAACTAAAGTTATTGCACAGAAACCAAAATTTGTTTGTAGGCATAGTAACAGTGATTTTGACCTTTGACCTATTGACCCCAAAAGGGAGCGGTGTGCAGTGGAACAGTGGTTACGGCATTGGACTTCAAACTGAGAAGTCCACAGTTCGATACCCACCAGGGGTAACTGGGTTCTATCCTTGGGAAAGACACTTAATCCTGATTGTCCACGTGGGGGCAGGGTTGCTCTGTGTACTAAGTCGGGCTGTACGTCGATGGTGCACTTGTCTAGAGCTGAAACGGTTAACTGATTAATCGGTTGATCAATGATCAACATCTTGATTGATCCAAAAAGTAATTGATCGATTAACCGTTACTTTTGAACTACTGTATTATATGGGTTAACAAAGGAACAAATTTGCTCCAAAACAGGCAAACATTGTCACACTAACTCACATCAATTATATGAGACAGAGTAAAGCATGCAAGTTACTTGCTGACATGGCAATTATTCAGATATCTATTTGGACAAGTGATTAATCGGTTAACCAAGGTCAATCGATCAAGAAATCCCCTTGAGCGATTCAGCTCTATACTTGTCTTCAATCAATAATAACCCTGCTTGTGCGGAATTAGTACGTTGGAGAGTCTGACCGTTGCACGGTGGTTCCCTCCGGCTACACTGGCTCCCCCACACGTAAAAATGTCCGACACGGGGTGACCCTGGCAACTTGCCTGTCGAAAGTGTCATTAAACTCCAATGAATAAATAAAGTTTCACGACCTTAATCCTAACTCAAAGGTCATGGTCGGTCACCTTTCGTCCGTTCTAACGTTGCCCGGTCCGTAAAACTGATCCAATAGACAGACCTTGTTCATACTTCACACAATACTTGCTAATGACTTAATCCTTTACCCAATGCAGACGATATCAAAATTTATTATTTTAAATAACATTTTCTCAAATTTTTCAAAATATTTCAACAAAACCATATCATGTGACCCCTCGTTGGAACGAGCTCGTTCCAACGAGGGGTCACATGATATGGTTTTGTTGAAATTTTTTGAAAAATAATATTTTTTCAACTGCTGAATTTGCATATTACGCGGACGAATGCGACCGATTCGTTGGGTAAAGGGTTAATAGAGTATAGTGATCTCGATGCAAGTTCATAACTCCAAGGTCAAGGTTATGGGATAATTTTTCTGCATTCTAACATTGTTTAGTCCATAAAGAAAGATTTAATGGACAGATCTTGCTCATGCTTCACAAACTGCTTGCTCATGACTCATGGGTTTGTCATGACCTGGACCCAGGGTCCTTGGTCCAAAATGTATCAGGACAACTCTTACCCTGGACGATTCGTACCCAGGACAATTCGTACCTTTCCTTGGACAATTCGTACCTTTCTTTGGACAACTCGTACCCCGCCTCTGGACAACTCGTACCCCGCCTCTGGATAGCTCGTACCCCGCTTCTGGACAACTCGTACCCCGCCACTGGACAACTCGTACCCTGACTCGTACAGCATTCATACCTGCAGACGACACTTGCAAACAAAATTATTGAATAACTAATTTTTAGCCTTCTTTGCTTCAAAAACATAGTTTGTGACCCCTCATTGGAACGAGCTCAACGAGCTCGTTCCAATGAGGGGTCATAAGTTATGATTTTGAGGCAAAAATGAAAACTGAATGGCAGATGAGATAATTTATTTGACTGTTCGTACCTTTGCAGTAGACAATTCGTACCTTTACATTGGACAATTCGAACCTTTATCCGGGACAATTCATACCGTTAAGAGACAATTCGTACCTTCATATTAGGGTACGAATTGTCCAGGGTACGAATCGTCCAGGGTACGAGTTGTCTAGGAACCGTCCAAAACCAAGGGTCTCATAACATTCGTCCATTTTAACTTTGTCTGGTCCATAAAAAGTGTTTCAATAGACATGATTCTGTTTATCGCCCCCCAAACAAATATTGCAATACATACTCTTGTCCGTTCTTGTGATATTTCAAAGCTCTTTCAAAGTATTTCATATGTCTTGGTAGTCTCTCTTTCACAAATCTATCTACGTAGGGCTGTGTGTATTCCTGCTGAATGTAATAGCTTGCTACTGGGTCTTTACCGTGGAATGCCAGCCTTCCTGGAAATGAATGATGCGAATTTTGAATAAAGCATAGGCATATAGATTCGCAAAACATAATTTGTGCATGTCAAACAGAGAACTAATTTGATACACAGTTAATTGTCACCAGAGGCATCAGAAGCATTTGAAACTTGGAGGGGGCACGTTCATATAGGGGCACCCATGCACTAGTATATATCAATGATGACTCATGTGTCTCTGTGATTTGATATTTCGGAGAAAAGATGTGGGAAGAGAGCACATGCCATCTGTACCCCCGGTTCCTACACTCCTGCTTGCCGCTCAGTGAAGTACTCATTCCTCGTATTTTGAAGTCAAACAAAATTTTACACTACCCTGTTCTTATCTCTGTGCGATTATGGTACACTGAAACAAATTTTCGTTAAAATTAAGGTAGAAATACTGGCAACAAATCGTCTTTAATTCTTCTGGAAATTTTACAGTAATGACTGTTACTGATTTAACATTCATAATAAGTAAACTAATTAGAGGAGTGCTAGATGAGTGCTTATAAACAGGGCCGGAGAGAGGACATTTGGGGCCCAGGGACCAGGGTTAATTCTGTGGGCGCCCCACCCCCTTTCAAAAGTGCCGGGATATAAAAGCTATAACTCGAGGTCACTGGATACTCATTGATGAACTTGGAAATTTTAAACATGCTGCTAAAAAACGAAAACGTCATTTTGACGTCCAGAAAATAACGTGATTTTTTATCCCAGAAGTCTCCATTTCATAACTGATTTCAAAATGTTCTTGAGATCGCGCGCAACTTCGGCATTCGCAGCAGCTGCCTTCGGCATCTACATCAATATCCGGACACCTTTAAAGGGGGGGCCAGTCACAGAATTAGCCCTGGGGTCCGAAGTTCCTCTCCCCGGCCCTGTAGTATATGACAAAATAATACAGCATAATTATTAAATGCTCAATCCCGCAACCTTCCACGGAATCGCCCGATGCGCATGAATACGATAAAAAATATCATGAATACGATAAAAACAAGAGGCCCCAGGGGGCATGAGGGCGCTCACCTGACATGGGAGCCTAAACATCAACCCAGGGAACTGATTTGAACAAGATGCATCTGCCCCTCCCAAGAAAAGCTAAAACCAAATATCCAAAGATTCCCACTAGTGGATCTAAAAAAAGAGTTTTAAAGAATATTTCTCATTGAGAATTCAGTAATAATTCGGGCCAAATATGAACCCAGGGACTTGGCTTTTACAAACGTATATCTCACCTCCCTAAGGATACTGTATACCAAATATCAAAAGATTCTAACTGGTGGATGTGAAGAAGAAGATGTTTGAAGAATATTCCTCATATTGAACTAAGTTATAATTCGGGCTCCCACAGGGAGCCCAAATATCAACCCAGGGACTTGGCGTGAACAAACTTGAATCTCACTCCCCTAAGGATGCTGCATACCAAATATCAAAACATTCCGACTGCTGGATCTGAAAAAGATTTTTAAAGAAAATTCCTCATTTTGAACTAAGTTATAATTTGGGTTACGACAGTGAGCCCAAATATCAACCCAGGAACTTGGCTTGAACAAACTTGAATCTCACTCCCCTAAGATTCAAATATCAAAATATTACGACTACTGGATCTGAAGAAGAAGATTTTTAAAGCAAATTCCTCATTTTGAATTAAGTTATAATTCGGGCTCCCACATGGAGCCCAAACATGAACCCATGGACTTGGCTTGAACAAACTTGAATCTCCCCCCCCCCCCCCCCAAGGATACTGCATACCAAATATCAAAAGATTCTGATTGGTGGATCTGCAGAAGAAGGTTTTTAAAGAATATTCCTCACACTGCACTAATTTAAACATTTGGGCTCCCATAGAGAGCCCAAATATGGACCCAGGGATTAGGTTTCAATAAACCTGTGAAACAATCTTCCAAAGATGTTATAGGATAAATTTGCAAGCTTTTGGGGCAGTGGTCTGGGAGAAGAGAAGTGAGGGAGGATAGTTTTTACTTTGTTGAGACTATAGTTTGCGCGTGCAATTTTCGAGCATAATTGGGATATATGAGCCTTGTAGAATAAGTGTTCATAATGCTAATTATTAAAACGTTAACAGATTTTTCTGTTTCGGTCCCCTACCTTGTTAAAATACTCTCTGCAACCGGAAGAGCTAAATTATGCGAATTCGAACGCACCCGTAAATAGTCCGTCATACTATAGAGATACGGAATCGGATTCCACACTGTGGATTTTCCGGAGACCAGGAAAAGATCATCAAACAGTTGATATTTAGCGGTTAAATTACGAAGTCATAAAAAATAAAGGGGATTATCAATTCGAGAAAAGAGGATATTCACCGAGGCCTGCGGCCTCAGTGAATATTACTTTTCAAGGGTTGATAAGGGTTGATAATTTAACTTTTCAAGGGGTTAATAATTCCTTTTGTTATATGGCTATGTAATTTAACGCTAAAAATCACTACTGTTTGACGGTCTTTTCTGGTCCCCGGAAAATCCAGAGTGTGGAATCCGATCCGTATCACTATAGGATGACGGACTATTTCCGCGTGCGTTCGAATTCGCATAATTAGCTCTTCCGGTCGTAGAGAGAACTTTACTCCGAGCTGGAATAAGTGCGCTCGAGCAGAGGTCTGGGTCAAAAAGAAAGTTGATTGTTCACTTTATTATGTATTCATGCCAATCGAGGGGGGGGGGGGGGGAGGGGAGGGGAGGGATTGCCCCGAAGTGTTCACCTGTTAGAAAAATAAGTGTAAACGAAATTATTTCTTTTTTACTTCAATCCAATTTACCAAAATAGGGTGGCGGAATTGTTAATGCTAGCGTTTGCATGGGAGGTTGAACTATAAGTCAAATAATAAACCTTTTATCGCTACAGTGTGATGTGATCTGGGTCGTCGCATCACGTCTCGTTGAGGAAGTCAGATCGCCGGATCAAACTCGCTGTCTGCGGCAGCTCGTTAAATTTGATCCGGCCATCTGACATCCTCAACTCTACGTGATACTACGACTCAGGCCACTTCACTGTAACGATAATATATATGTATCAACCTCAAGGAAAGTCAATAACTTTATAATAGCTGTTACTATTTTCTTTGAAGAAATTTCTGCTGCGACGTAATTATAATTAACAAATTATATGGACGATTAAGATGAACCTACTAGCGGGTTGCCATTTCGGTTCTTTATTTTCAAACTTGACTGACCTACTATTAATCATCAATAGCGCCTTGTAAAACCAGGAAGAAAGGGGGCTTCAGCCCGTTTTTGCCGGGTCATGTTTTTTTGTATGCATATATTTTAACACAACCAATAACTGGTGAACCAAGTGACGGATCCAGAGCATCCCCCATATTTTGGCCAGCTATGCTTCTCTCGTACTGGTTCAGTTTCGATGGATTTCGGATCATTTTTTTGCAATAAGTGGCAGTAAAAGATAAAATGTATACAGTCTGTAAAAAATCGGTTAACCCTTTACCCAAAGTAACGGCCAAAACCGGCCAGCGCTATTCTCAAAAATTGCCAATTAATTTTCAAAATATTTTCATTCTTTTGTCTCAAAAACATAGGTTATGACCCCTCGTTGGAACGAGCTCGTCGAGCTCGTTCCAACGAGGGGTCATAACCTATGTTTTTGAGACAAAAAACGAAAAAAAATAGTTATTCAAGAATTTTTTTTGCAAGTGTCGTCTGCTTTTCATGTTAGGTAAAGGGTTAACTGAAGTAGATCGTAATCTTACAGACAAACATGTACCAAATCCACCCCAGACAAGATAATCCACAGACAGCATAATTGCTGTTAACGTCTGGTAAACAATACAGGTGAGGTCCGTTTATCAGCTTTGGTCATTACGACAAAAGCTGATAAATAGACCTCACCTATATGCTTTACCGAAGTTTTTTAACGGCTCTCAAAGTGTGAAATCTTTCAAATACATCTGAAAAATCTCAAAATATCTGCTCACACGCACGGAAATGGGGGCTTTGGGACCCTGGAATTTCAATTTTTTTACGACGGCCCGAACCATGGTCGACCCACCATACCGACGACCATCCATCGCCCGATCCAGCTCCAGCCCCAGCCCCCCCCCCCCCCACACACACACACACTTTGAAAATCGTTCTGCCGCCCCTGTAGATAGTTGTGTTCCAGTCCGATATACTCATCAGGTTCAACAATAAAGACAAATAATGATCGTACCTTCTGCTATATAATCGTGGCAAGACATATTTAGCTGACTAGCTCTCCACTTATCTTCCCCATCCGGATACATTCCAAACTGATAGCCAAGGTAAGCACCGATTGTGCCAGTCTGCGACAAAGTGAATTCACCTGCAAAAAAGAGTAACATATCCATATAGTCTGACTGCTTAACCGTTTATTTAACCCTTTACCTAAGATGGAAAGCAGACGACACTTGCAAAAGAAATTCTTGAATAACTAATTTTTTTCATTTTTTGTCTCAAATACATAGGTCATGACCTCTCATTGGAACGAGCTCGTTCCAAAGAGGGGTCATAACCTATGTTTTTGAGACAAAAAATGAATTAAATAATGAAAATTAATTGGCGATTTTTGTGAATAGTGCTGGCCGGTTTTTGCCGTTACGTTGGGTAAAGGGTTAATGCAATAGCATTTCTTTTTCTATTCTTGCCCCCAAAACATGGCTGATAGCATCTCTTTGGGAAGAGCTCAACTCCGTCATTGTGATGATAGTTATTGTCTATATGTGTTGGAGGCGTACAGACGTTTGTGTGTTCTTTTCTGCAGAGGCGGCGGCACGACGGAGAGGGGCGGGTTAGACGGGTGGGCGGGGCGAAAGACACACGTACCTCTTCACTTCCTTCCACGGACATGTTATGCGTTTACATAACGAGTTAAAATGGGTGTGTGTTTCGATCCTCGCCAGGGGTAACTGCGTTGTGGTCTTGTGCAAGGTACTTCATCCCGACTATCCATTTGGGGGCAAGGTGGCGCTGTGCACTAAGGAATACTGCACGTCGATGTTGCACTTGTCTTCAGCCAATACTATTTCCGCTTGGGCGGAGTTAGGACATTGGGGTGGCTGACAGTTGCTCGGTGGTTCGCTTCGGGTACTCCGGCTTCCTCCAATCATAAAACTGTTCGACACAAGGTGATCCTGGGCGTCGACAGTGTCGTTAACTACCAATAACTGAATAAATAAATAAATAAATAAATAAATAAATAAATAAATAAATAAATAAATAAATAAATAAATAAAATGGGCGTGTGCAAACGTGTCAATATACAGGCATCCCTGTAATATATTATTTGCAAATCCAAACAATATTGGGGGGGGGGGGGGGTGAGGCTCAGTAGGTGAGGTGCTGGCCGCAAGCCGAGAGGTCCTCGGTTCGAATCCCACATGCGGCAACCGGGCTGTGTCCTTGGGCAAGACACTTCACCCTCATTGTCCACGTGGGGGCACGGTGACATTGTGTGCTAAGGCGTACTGCACGTTGATGGTGAACCTGTTTTCAACCAATTCTAACCCTGATTGTGTGGAGTTAGTATGTTGCGGATCTGACAGTCGCTCGCCATTGCTCGGTGGTTCTCTCCAGGTTAGCCATTGTGCAGAAATTTGTGACTTTGAACACCAATAAATAATAAATAAACAATATTTGGCCAAAGAATGCCTCCTTCGGTCGCTTCTGTCCGTTTCTTCTACTTCAAACATCTTCCAACTCGCCTTTAGGTTGGGGGATAATTGGAGTAGAAGAAATGGATAAGAGTGACCAGACCGCGTCATGCTCATCAAAATGAGAGACTATAGTGTGTCACTGAACATTTAATCGACATACGATTGTAACTTTTCTCCAACAGGGCCGAAGCATGGTATCCTAGAAAATTTCGGATTCTCCAACTGAATCGAGCTCCCTCTTCTTTTCTCGAAAGATCTATTGTAAGCGTCATTAAGATTTGCATGTTTCTTGTTAACCCGTCTAGTCCATAACATAGAACTGAAATGTGTACACAGCTAAAGCTGTTGCGGCGAGATTCACATTTGACTATGAATACTTGGAACGCCATAGGTTAAAGCAAGGCTATATAGGTGAACAGCCTGGCCTACGTGAAGGGAACAGTATAGTTAATAATAACAATGGGAATATACCAGTGATGCTAGTGAATAGTACAAATAAACATTATACTCTGAGGAGGGGCTGCATTGCGGGTAAAGTTGAACCCATGATCCAAGAGGAAAAGTTAGTGGACACAAAACAAGAAATTATGGATACAGATACAGTTTAGATGCAAAAAACAAGACATGGGATAGTAGTAATCACACTAAAGATAGTGATATTAAAGTTCCCCAATAACAACATGACATGCTAATGAAGTTAATCAATTGGAACTGAGACGTGTTTGCCCAAATTGATAAAGATTTAACACAGACTGACACAGTTACAATGAACAGGCCTGGCAATCTAGAAAATCCAGGAGTGCAAAACAGTTGCCCTCCTCAGATTGCTTGGGAGTCCAATTGCACCTGAAATTTTCAATGCAAAAACTTGTATGCTATTTCGGTAATATTCGCTTCAAAGAATTAATATTGTTACTGAAAAATTGTACTACATTCAGATACAGAGTGGAAAAATTGGCACACACATCTTCTCATTATTCAAAATGTTGCATACAATTCTTATGTGACTGTCTTCTACACTCAAAATGTATCGAAATGAAACACAGAATGGGTCATGAATTATTGCGAATCAATGCAACATTGACAAATCGTCCCCTGAGTTCCAATGTGTTCTCTGTGCCAGTAGGCACAGAGAACACATTGGAACTCAGGGGACGAAATGATAATAGATTTTAAAGGCAGTCCTAAACAGGTCTGGCATTCCAAAAAATCAAGGGGAACAAAAAATTGCCCTCCTCAATTTTTTCTAGGCGTGTAGTGGGCGTGCAACACTCCTGCCCTCCTAAACCATGCCAAGCTTGAATGAAAATAGACACTGGATATGCAAAACATATAAAACATAGAGCTTACAGAGTACCTCTGTTGAAAAGAAAAATTATGGATGAGACGATCCCAAAAATGCTAGAACCAGGCATCATTCAATGCTTGCAGAGCTCCTGGATTTTGTTGGTGAGCAAGGGCGGCTCCCGACGTTTTTGCGAGCATATCCAGCGCCTAAACCAGGTCAAAAAGGTCACGAGCTGGCTGGCATCTGTCTCTCATTGATGACGTAATTATATTGTTGAATGGATGCAAATACTTTACTACCCTCAACTTAAAGTCTGCGTGTGGCAAGTAAAATTGGATGAAGCTGATAAATAGAAGACGGCCTTCATGTGCCACAAAGGTTTTATAAGAGTTCAATATCATGCCCTATGGACTCTATAATGCCCTCTTATTTTCAAGAGCTCACGACAGTGGTACCAGATGGAATGATATTTTTCTTTAGCTTATTTGGACGATATTCTGGTTTTCTGTCGTGACGCCAAGTCCCATATTGAACATTTACAGGCAGTTTTCAACCATCTAAAACAACTAAAGGCTAAAAAGTGCTCATCCTTTCAAAGTGAAACATCTTATCTTAGTTTTGTGATTAGTAGTGATGGAATCAAGCCAGAAAATAAGCAGCCTGTCATCTGCAAAATAAGGACCCCAGAGGATGAATTTAGTGATGCTACCCTGCATAGCCCTGCATAGCAGGCTAGCATCACTAAATTTACCCTCTGTGAACCTCAATCTGAATCAAGGTCTCAAACCTAAACAAAAAGAGGTGCCCAGAGGATAAATTGGCCCACTGTATGGGATAGCACCATCAAATTCACCCTCTGGGGACCTCATTCTGCAAATGTCATACTGCTTATTTTCAGGTCTGGATGGGATCAAGCCCGAGTCCAGTAAAGTAGCAGTTACTAGAAAACTGAGTTCAGCTACGCGTACCACTGTAACAGAAGTTAGAAGTTTTATGAGAATGGTTTCATATTACAAAAGGTTTATTCCAAATTTTAGTGAAATAGAGCAGCCCTTATAGCAAAGAAAATGCTAGATTCCATTGGAAGGAGGCCCAACAGAAGGCCTTTGAATATTTAAAGTAGAGTTTTACTCCGATATCACATTTATCTTACCCCAATCCAGAAATCCATACGTTCAATACACAGATGCTTCTGGCAAATGCGTTGCGGCAGTACTGACTCAACCTTGTGAGGGTGGTAAAGGTCAGTAACCATGGGTACCCGAAGAAAACTCATTGTATTTTGTCTCATACATCAAGTAGCATAAAGTACCCTGATGTAAGAACCTGTGGTTTCTACAAGTATCCTCCAATACTCCCCCAAATCACCACGGTCTTCAGTCCCAAAATACCGAGACGAGCCATAGAGTCATATGTGGAGTCACTCCAATTCCTCAATAACTCATTTGCTCGATGAAATTCGAGTCGCAAGAGCATTTGCCCATGGTACAAGTACTCTCGTGGCTCATTTGCTCAATCAATGAAAACATCAACCCCGTTTCAAAGTACACCACTTACAGAATCCCTTTTTGAATCCCTTTTTTCCAAAATAAGTCGTGGAGCAGTACGTGGAGTCACTCGTTCAAGCAACTTCTCTATAGCTAATTTACTCGATGAGAGTCAAATCGTAAGGGCATTTGCTCATGGAGCAACGGCTCATTTGCTCGATGGGATTCCAGTCATTCAAGCAATGACTTTTCATTAACGGCTCGATAGCTAATTAGGGGAACTGGAAATAGGTGTGAAAAAGTTGTTAGAGTAAGTAGTAGTAGAATGATAGTGATGGGAAATGGGACCCATAGCGGCATTAATGTACTACGAGTCACAGTAGTACCACAAGTTAGTAATGCTTGAGACACAGAACAGAAGAGCGGTAACCAAAAGTAATAGCAAAGCCTTAATGGTACAAAACCGCAAGGTTGGTAAAACACCACACTCAAGATGAATACATTAGAGACTAATCAAAGGACAGTGGTGATCATGGACAAGTGGTGACCTTGGAGCTATGAAGGTGATGGATGATTTAGAAGCTGTATAGGAGCTAAGACCATACAGGAGCCAGGTACTGTGAATGAGCCATATTGTAGGTATCCTCAAATACCGAGATGACTCATAGTGCAGTATTTGGAGTCACTCTTTCGAGCAAATACTCTATTGCTCATTTGCTTGAAGACATTTGACCTTTTTTGACCAACTGAAATATTCCATCTGACAATGTGAAAATAGTGTGGACTATTTAACCCTTTGAACCCTGATGGTATCTTCCATGCCAGTTCAGTGTTATCAATTGGAAAAGTCTATGTTCGTTACTTGGGGGAAGATGGAATCTGAACAATAGAAATACGAGTATAAGCAGAGAAATGGAAAGATCCGAGCCAGTACACCAGATCAAAGAATTTGGGGTAACATAGCAACCATGTGCTGTCATAACAACCATGACAACCCAGCATGTTGCCACTGGGTCACGTGACTATAACGTCACGCATAAGATCCTGCAAATGAGGTCTGTTCGGGAACATGACATACTACTATCATGTTATAAACATTGTCCAGAGTGGACAATGCTGAATTGTCACAAACAACTCACCTTTCTTGATGACGGGTGGGGCAAAGTGCGGCGCACCTTCCAGTTCTCCATCAATAATCCACTTCAAGATTTCTTCTCTTGTTGACCCCTTCTCTTTATATGGAACACCCGCTTCTTCGAAAAGAAGTCTAACGAATTCTGCTCTTCCTGGAAATCCCGGATAGTAGTAAAGTTCCCACTCTGCTGATGCCATGTTCATACAAACTGAAAGAAATATAAAACTTTTTTTGTATAAGTATGTATATAGTTACGATCAAAATAAGTTATAGAAGAGTAGTCTTAATGAAATATGTTTGCCTGTTTTTCGCGGTCGTCGACACAGCTCGTGTTATGGTCTTTGAGAACCCACTCGGAAAGGCTATAAGAAATATGAGAAATTGAAATTTCGTCGTGGTTGCCATCATAACGTTATAAATTATTGTGATGAGTAGGCGGTAACATGGTCTGAGGTGTGCGGCTCGGAGTTTATGTTCAACTTAGACGCAAAGCGTCTATGTTGAACATACGCTCCGAGTCGCACACCTCAGACCATGTTACCGTCAACTCTTCACAATACTGTATATGTTCCAATAAGACACTACCCATAACCTAAAACTTACTTCGTGAAACACGAGAAGTTTATTTACTAAACTTGTGATCGTTAAAAGTTGACTTGTTCAAGGCAACTTTTAATGATCACAGGTTTAGTAAATAAACCTCTCGTATATCCAAGACGGCACTGGATAAATAATCAATAAACCAGACAAACTCATTCCATCTTAGTTTCAATCGTAAGTCGGTTTGTAATTTAAACAACACTTCATCCAGAACACCGTCTGCTGCACACGTGAAACATCCAGAAAAATGAAGCGACTTGCTGGTCACCCCGTCGATGAAGCAGTTACGAAATGGGCGCGACGTCATTTCAAATATTTCGCGTTGTGGCGTCAGACGGTAACATTTGTCACTTGAGCCATAAACATAGAATATGCTAAGCGAGCTCTCGTCCAATCAGAGGAGGAGGATCGTAGTCTTATTGGAACATAATTGGATGGTATAGGCCTGCCGTCACGGTAGTGAATATAAAACACAACATGTATTCGTAAAAGGAGAAGGACTGTGAGAGCAAGGGTGGACTCTTACATCCAAGACCCAAACTCCATGTAGTTAACTCCTTTCGTTTAATTTGCATTATCGAGTCATCTCATACTACAAGAATCTTGAAGTATGGACCGTTTTTATTCTAGAATCGTCTTCCCTCCGTGGAGGCATATACGACAGAATGCATTTGTCAAAGTGGTAGAACACCTATAGTATTGGGTAATTTTTAAGTATCAGACGCTGAAGCTCTTTATTTTTGTGAAATTAACGAAAACCTGCGGAAATTCCGATGTAAGATATAGTAATTTCCTGTGTATTATTTTTAAAGATGGGCGTATCTAAGACATGAATACCACCGTTCAGAACTCTCAATACGTTAAATTCTACATGCAGCTCGGAGTCAACAACCATTTCATCTACAAAATGATTCTAGTCTACTGAATATAGCCAACCAAATAAGAGCTTAAAAAAACAGTCAGGGACTTTCCAGTAACATACAATCATTATTCATTGATACATAAGCAATCTCGGACAAACCTAACACTGGTGAGCGATGGTCTGAATGAAACTGACCATCGCTCTATTGGGATTCCTCAATTTTTCTTGGAATTTACGCCATCCTCCTCAATGCCACAGGGCGGTGCACATCAGAATATAGATATTTATTTCTTCGTGATCATTGCTTTTTTAATTCCGCGCTTGCGCAGGGTTTATTCTGGTAAATGCGAAGAAGAATAATTGTTTGGGGGTTGTGTAAGTATGATCACTTTATTTCTGGGGTGTGGTTCCCGTGTTGGTCTCGTGGCATAGTTGGGACCTTGAAATGAAAATACATTGGTTTCACATACAAGTTCGTTTATTGGAATGCTTCTATAGATTATATAGCAAAATATGTATTTACAGTAATTAAAATATAATACAAAAAATGATAACTTCCCGAATTTGGGTGGGGAAAACTCGCAAGACTGAGAGGTACCCTTTCATTCCATCTTGTGTTTTCTACACGTTCTCCTTCACTGACAAGCGGCATAGCCACTTCTTGTCAGTTAAAGGATGAACATGATGTGCGACAGCTTAATCGTATAAGAGACAACTCGATTAGGAATAGTGATCCATAATACTTCGTACAGTAGGCCCTCCATCAGACGAGAGGGATAGTGTATCCCTCTCATCTAAAGGACGGACTCACTATAGCATTTTATTCTTTTTTTCTGAATGTAAGGGTCCCACACTAGTAAGTTCTTGCGTTACCCGTCCCATATGTAATTGTTCTTTTAATATACCATAATCCCTTTATCCGAGCTCCAGATACAAAGAGCTTAGAGTTCTCGAGATAAAGTGACGATTTGTACATATTGACAGTGTTAATAATATTCGGACGCTATGTCCAGCAACTTTAGGTACTCCCACATAGCAACAACTAATATAATATAACAAACCAACTAACGGCAAACAACACATCCAATGTCGGGGCTTAGAACAGCCAATGTTTCGCAGCAACGAGAGAAGTTATGAACTGCTCTCGCGGCTGGGAAACATGTACTGAAGCAATTTAGCGATATACATTAAGCATTTGTATATTACGAGCTACTAAACACTAGTTTGCTAAACGGAGTGCGTTACCAACACGTTTGTCGCTTGGCTCATAAAAAGGACTAATAATCCTTCCTCTGATTCAAGAGGCAACTGTGAACTAACCCTCTCTATAGGAATGAATAAATGACACACGGCAAAAGACATTAACTCACAATTAAAAGCTGTACACGAACTTTTGACTACTCGGAATATATTGACGCTTTATTATTTTATTAACGCATCAAGTGTTGAATGTAAAATAACTGTGCTTATGCTACTCGCGAACCCACTAAAATGCTTTCTGTGTTTCAGTATTTATTTATTTATTTTATAAATCTAGACATAAAAAGCCCCGAGCTCTTAAAGCGTTTTCGTAGTAAGTAACTTTTAGAGAGCTTAACCTCTCCGAATTTTTCTTTGCACATGTACGCGGCCCAGATAGCTGATATTTAATCTTACACATCCGTCGCGTTTTCCTTTCCAATGTTTACACAAAATAAGCCTAAAGCCTTAAAATAATAGCGGGGCTAAGTGAGCTCTGTAGAAGGCTAGCGTTTTGCTTTACAGTTCTATGCGAGCTCTGAAGAATTCAATCTGGTGCGTCATAAATATTCTTAGCGTATCTAGCATCTTTAAAAGGTACTGTTTATTATAACAGTTACAGCTTGCAAATAGTCAAAGTTAATATCTAGTAATAATATATACATGAAATAAAAAAAATGAGCTTACCTTGAAATGAAAATACATTGGTTTCACATACAAGTTCGTTTATTGGAATGCTTGCTCTTCCTGAGAAGACAAGCAATTTATATATCCAACAAGGGCGCAGGTGTCGCAATTCTCTTTCAAGGGAATTTCTTTCTTCTTAAAATAAAACTTTTTATGTGTCACCGTAATGAAAGATTCTCTCCCTGGGGTACCCGTAACCGAAGAATAAGGTTTAACCATGGTTAGTGGTTATATAAGTTCTGGACATTTGCAACAAAGTGCGAAAACGGCATATCTTGATTTGCCGACAAGATTATTGGCTTGGCCACGGGGAGCATGTACAATGGGATTAATTAATGGCCCAACTTATTATGCAGGGTAGACGTCGTGTCTGCGTTAATGACCCGACATGTCCAGAAGGCAATTAGACATGGGTAGGGGAGATTCGCTCTGAAAGCATAATTGTTCTCTTTTATTCCCTTAGCGTGAGAATGTGTCCGTACAGTTTACCAAGTTCTATGTTAACCCATTTCTTTAAAACTGCCGTTATAATATAAGACCGGTCCTGGGAAATGCTTGACCAACCAACCACATACAACTCTACTGGGCGAACCACCCTAAACATTGAGCCACTCCTTCTGTTGCGAAGTGAGCCCACAGGGGTTAATTAAGCTCGCAAGCTCGGGTAAGAGCTTGAGCTCTTGGGGTTGTTATTGAAGAGAATATTAACAGTAAATAACAGGACAAATAAATTACATGGAATTGTATTAAACTGGCGATCAGAGTACAGGCGTACTCTGTGGGTACACGCCAGATGTTCTGTTGACAATATCAGGCATACCTTTGCAAGCCAATATTGTCAACAAGCAGTAACATTTTAGGATTTGTTGATAGATGGAACAATAACATTCGGCAATATTACTGGGATGTTAGTGTTCGAATTGTCTAACAAATAATAACATGTACCTGGAGAAACTCTCCATTGAACTGGGGATGCTGAGTGGCATATTAGCACCAGGCACCAGAACATTCCGCCGGTTAACTGACGCCCGGTGGAATACTATTTGATAACCGCGATTCCATGGGTTGCATGCAGACTGACCGATAGTCTGCATGGCAGTAAAAGAGTCTACAAAATGGCGACCGCCACGTCAGGGGACTTTCCCTAAGTTTCCCTGAGGTCAGAGAGAAAATGCTGACGGTCGTCACGTACCCCAAGTATTGCATCAGAAATTTGGTGTATATAAGCACCAATTTCTTACTGCTCAGACAAGTTGTCTCTGGGCTCCTGATGAATACAGACCGACCTGCAAGAAGAAACCTGGATGCCGCCACTGTGTTTGAGGTATGAACTTTGTTAATTAAATACTATAATTTATGCCAGAGAAAACGACGGTTAGTCGTGTTGTAAATACTTCGATTCATTAAAATAGTAGAATATTTGGAACTGGTCTTCGTTATGCTGTACACGACAAGTTCGTGAAGTTACTGAACCCAGAATCTGGAGCCTGTGTCTGATATCGTCTAAAAGGAATCCCAATCTGTCACGGGCTGGTGGGACCTCACAGAACTGCCAGTAATCACAACGTGGAAATCAACGATCACAGATCGATAAACATTTTCCTTCTATTCCGCAACACTTCCCAGCCCATCCCACCCACCCCCCCCCCCATTAAGTTTGAGCCGACTCACCTTCACAACTTCACATTGGGCCTGTAAGCCCGATTTCGAATTTCAACCAGCCAATTGTAAGTTGAAAGCGGTCCTCACCCCGTGGTTCACTACAGGCCTGGAAATTACTCAAATTAGCAGACGGTTAATGTCGGTTATCTGAATGAAAGTGTCAATGACACTGTAGCTTAACTTCTTAACTGTGTGTAGTATTTTATGAAAAGGATAATGTTAAGTGTTTATGAAAGGATTATGAAATAAGACAAGAATTGTGATAATTGAGAATATATTAATTTCGGTTCCCTACATGCTATGTTTTCAATAGGAATAATTTGAGGTGTAGACTGTACTAAAAAAATGAGGCCCGGGTTAATGCGGCCCTCACAGTTAATTTATGTCAACCAAAGTTACCAAGTTACAGTAAAATCATTCCAAAACGAGTCATCCTACCAAGTTACAATGAAATCCATTGATAAATATAGACTTTGCTAAATGAATCTAGATCACGTGACGGTTCGGCGGTCACGGCTGACCGAGCATGACCAGAATAGGACAGTCTCATCTAGATATCATACCAAGATATCCTACCAAGTTACAATGAAATTCCTCCATAAAAACAGCCTGTAAACAGTGCTAGAGGAATCTAAGTCACGGGACCAGGCGGCTGTAACGACTACCCGATCGTGACCAAAATAGGACAGTCTCATTTGGACATTGTGCCGAGTTATCCACACAAGTCACAACGGAATCGCTTCATAAATATGAACTGTAGACTGTGCTGAACAAATCTAGGTCACGTGCCTGTGCGGCCATCACGGTTGACCGATCACGGCCAAAATAAGACATTCTCGTCTAGACATCACACAGAGACATCCTACAAATTTGCAATGAAATCCCTCCATAAATGTAAGCTGTAGACTGTGCTAAATGAATCAAGGCAGCGCGCCCCTGCGGCAGTCACGGTTTAGAGAACCCGACCTAAATACAACGTTCTCATCTAGATATTATACAGAGTCATCCAACGAAGTTACAATAAAATCCCTTCATGAATACGACCTGTAGACTGTGCGAAAGGTTTTCGGGTTTCGGGCCAGCGCAGCCGTCACGGCCCCATCTAGACATGGCCTTAAACCCGCATATGAAATTTCGCAATGATCGGAGAACTACAGGGTGTATCCTGTGCTAAAGAAAATGTGAACAGACTGACCGACGTACAGACTCACAGAGTGACAAACGTCCGCACGCGTGATGGCAGTAGCTTATCTTGACTTTGTCAAGTTAAGCTACAAATGTGTGGAATAAACTCACGCCACACAGGTATCGCTCCCCCGTGATGCTCTGTTCTATCACAACATCAAATATCATTCAAATCGGAGTAGCAGTGGCTGGGATACAGGGGAAAATGTTGGTACGAACTGACTGACAGACTCACAGATTCACAGACTTCCGCACGCGCGATGGCAATAGCTTATCTTGATTTTGTCAAGTTAAGCTAAAAATGAGATCCCCAGAGGGTGAAGTTGGTGATGCTACCCCGCATACCAGGATAGCATCACTAAATTTACCCTCAATGAACCGCATTCTGAATCAATGTCTCAAGTATAAACAGAAAGAGGCACCTAGATGATAAATTTGGCAACTGTATGAAAGTGCATCAGCAAATTCACCCTCTGGGACCTCGCTCTACAAATGACTGATTGCTTATTTACAGGCTTGGTTCGGCGGCCGAATGAGATTCTTGTTCCACTACAATCAACCAGGACGCGGTGGCTCAATAGGTTTCAACATTGTACTAACACGTACTGCACGTTGATGGTGCACGTGCCTTCAATGAATGCTAACCCTGCTGAGTTAGTATTTTAGGGAGTCTGATAGTTGCCCGCCGCTGCTCGGTGGTTCTCTCCGGGTACTTCGACTTCCTCCACCCGTAATACTGTCCGAAATGAGGTGACCCTGGTTGTCGCAAGTGTCGTTAAAGCCCAGTAAAACAAAACAAAACAGTACCAGTCAAGCAAATAATTGGGTCGCTGCTAGCTTCCTCCGTTAGACCCAGTACAGTAGCAAATCGTTCCATCAATGTGTCCCAAACACCAAACTGACCACGTAAATTTAAGAACAAAACATCAGGTTCGGAGCTATCTAAAGAATTTTGGTTTTGAATAGGGCATCGCCCGATCACTCGACTGCCAGTTCGCAAACGTGTGTAGGGTGTATAATCTCACTGATAAAAGCTGTACTGTCCCGAACCTGCACATATAGGCACATATGCACATGTCACAGAAATAAAGGTATGCTTACTTACATACTTACTACTTACTTACTTACTACTTACTTACTTACTTACTTACTTACTTACTTACTTACTTACTTACTTACTTACTTACTTTATAGGTGGCAATAGATACAAGGCCTACACAAACAAGATGAACCTCGGAGTTATCAAAATACATCCCCAAAAGCATAGGTGCTCAGTGCAAGCTGAGAACTTAGAAAAAATGACATTTGATAACTTTTTTATCGACCCTCTTCGCCATCCCCAATAGATACATAACTGTTACGTTACATTTAACATCCCATTAAGAGGGCAAAGGGGGTCGATCAAAAAAGTTATCGAATATCATCTTTCTACTTCTCAGCGTGTGCTACGCCAGGCGTGGAGCAGGATATGCCAATCTGCCATTGCAATGGCCGAAGGACTGACGTAGTCGCCGCATAGCGGCGAATTGTGGAGACGGTAAGGAAGGGGTGCCACCTTTCCATTATTGTAAAACTTTGAAATAACGTCTTCTGGGCGGAGCAGTAGCTACCCGCCCCATCCAAGTTCGTCGGGAAAAAATCCAGTAAAATTATTTCGGCATGAACCAACCCGAATCAAATGTTAAAGTATCGTCAACGTTTGCAGTAATACTTGTTCATCTTTTCAACTGTAATTGGCTCACCCGATATATCTGTGTTCCTATCTTGAAGACCCTCATAAATACCCTTTAACCTGCTACAGGCGTCGGAATATGTAACACTAAACTTCCACCTAGCTGTCCTGATACTTCAGGGGCGTACAGGCCGCAAATACCGGAAAATTTCCTAGTAGGTCCAGTGTTTTAGGAGTCCCCCGGGGCTCTTCAGGGTTACTCATATTAAGTTTTCTCGATCTGATACACAAGTCAGTGTGTCGATAAATATCTCAGATGCGATAATTTTTCCTCTTTTCGGTCCTGGAAATCAACATTTGCCTCCATGGGGCCAAACCATGTTCAACCTTGTGTTCGACACAATTGAAATTAGGCCTATCTTGTTATAAAACACAACTCGGGGCGTCAACAAATGTCTCGAGTGCAAGGATTAGGCGTCTATTCGGTCCCGAAAATTACTCACTACCCGGAGCATCGATAAATACCTCGGGACTGAAAATCAGAATTTCCTCCCATAGAGCCGAATCATCGTCGGCCTCGTGGGTTCTACTAATGGCTCCGGCCGGAACTATCCGGCCGGATCTGACTTTCACTTCTCGTTCCGGTTCCGGTCGGAATTCTTTCAGAATACGGCTGGAATTGGTCTTTCTTAAGATTCTGCCAAACTAGACTTCTTGCTGGTGTTGTGGTCACGATATAGCTTTAGATGTTGAAAAGACTTTTTAAATATCACATACATGAGAGCACAAATGAAACTTACATGCATCACTGAGTACATTTTCATGACTTAAATAAACACAAAAGAAAATGTAAATATTATTTTTTGCCCAGACGTCGGTTTTGAACCATTATTTGACTAAGCTTGATATGTTGGTTCTGAGTAATCATAATCTGTGGTTTGGAGGAGTTAAAAGTTAAAAATTTACAGAAAGTTTGAAATGGTGATTTTGATTTTGATTATATTTGGCCCACAGAGTCCTATTTCCACAAGCCCACACAAAAGTCAACCTGTTTGGTCTGATCCGTGACAGCTCCAGGAACCTCCAATCTCAGATAGCAATCACTGCACTGAGATCAGTTTTTCCCAAAATGATTGAAATTCTTCATGTTTGAACTGCAACTGCCAATAGATTTCAGAAATGGGTTTTATTCTCTGACCAAGTGTGTGTAAACACTTACAAATATTTTGAGAAACATGCTTCTGTGGGAAGACCTGATCAATGGATACAGTTGTTAAAATATCCGTTTCCGGTCGGATAATTTTCCGGCCGGATAGTGTAAAACCATTGACCGGTTCTGGTTCCGGCCGGAACTCAAATTAAGTTCCGGAGCATCCCTAGGTTCTACACCAGTGCAATTCTTTCAGGGACGTGACATCCGTTACTTATTCCCAGTTCCTTATTCGACATTCGTTATCAACCGATAATATCGGTTGATAACGAATGTCGAATAAGGAACTGGGAATAAGTGACGGTTGTCACGTCTGCAATTATTTCGTTACTACCCACTATCCCTGGAGTTGTTACTCGGGTTAGGCATGAAGTTCAGTATTCGGAATTCAGTACTTGTCGCCCCCTCTCTCTCCCACTCACTCACTCACTCACTCTCTCCACCTCTCTTTCCTTTTTCTCGCTGTTTATCACTATCTTTCTATTTCTCACACTTCTTAGATTATTTACATACATTTATGTAATCTTCAACATTGTTTGTGTACATTTTATATTTATTACTGTTTTTGCCGCACTAGTTTATATGTATGTTATTTGAAACAGAAAGGGTGTATTGCTAAGTGTCAGTGGCGCAGATCTCTTCCCAAAAGTGTGGGGGGGGGGGGGGGGGACGGGCAGATGCCGAAGGCATCTGCAGCGAGTGCCGCATGCACGAGCCGGCAGAGGGGGGTTGGGGGGGGGGGGGGTTCTCCCCCCAAGAAAATTTTTAAATTGCGCTTTCAAATGGTGCATTCTGGTGGCCTCTGGGGTATAATTTCTCTTAATTATTTAGTAGAAAAAAATATGTTTTTCAATGGCCTGTTGTAATTTTGTCAAAATGCTTAACCATAATTGTTCTCGCTTTACCGAGCGTTCCCTATTAGATTACACAATTCAACTGTGCGGTGGATTAGCATAAGGGCCCAACAGATGGAGCGACGACGTATGTGTCGGGCCCGTTAATGGATTAACAGATCCAATAACAGCCCGACACATACGTCATCAACAAGTCGCGTGAATTGAATGAATTCGATCGATAAATTTCGTTTTCAAAATGTAAACAAAACAGACGATACTTTCTTGCACATTTTCACGAGCTCAGTACCGGCCTATTACTCTCTCTGCATAAGAATTCTGTCTGCAACATTGATATTCCGATATCAAATAGTTATGCTGCTTATGCATTCGTGCAACCCACAGCTGTGTCTGGCTGAGTAACAACTTATTTGAAGGCGCAGTGTTGAACAACTGTTCGTTGAACGTTACGTCAGTCCAAACATGGACCCACAGACATAGTCCGTAATATAATTTTTGTGGTTGATACGGCTACAGTACAGGCCGTACCAACCCCAAAATTATATTACGAACTGTGGGTCCAAGTTTGGACTAGTTGAACGTGTATCAGAAGTGAATCTCGCATTAAAATTGATGAGAGGGTGCAGAAGTGGGGAAGCATAGTGGGGGACATGTCATACCATGTCCCCCCAGTGGTGGTGGGGGGGGGGGGGCATGGCATACCATGCCCCCCCCCCCTTGATGAGATCTGGGGGGGGCACGTCCCCCCGTCCCCCCCCCCCATGATCTGCGCCCATGCTAAGTGTTAATCACTTGTCCTCCGATCCGATTTGCTGTAAGAGAATTTGCAAATAAAATATGTTTGAACTAATTAAACCCACTATCCCGATCGTCGACAAATGCAGAGGCGTTGATTTTGCGTCTCTTTTATCCAGAGCCGGATTAAGATTTTGTAGGCCCCTGGGCTACAGATACTGTGAGGCCCCCAGTGATAACAAATGCACGCAAATCTAATTTCGGATTCTTGAACATCCTATAAAAAAAGAAGGTTGACAATTTCAGATATATATAGGCTTGACAAGTTGACACAATGTCACACTACTTTAAGACTTTGACTTGGTATGAATATAACAATTAAAGTGCAGAATTCCACGAAAATATAGGATACCGTAAATTCAAATTACCTCACAGAACAATGCTAATCTACCCTCTATCAGCACTTTTGTCTTTGGTACAAGCACAACCGCAAAGCACTGACGAAAGAAGAAGAAAGAAAGTTTCGATGGAATGAGCGATTTCTTGTACAGGCCCTAAGCGAGTATGAGATCGTCTCATTGTAATCAGGAGGATTGCAAGTGCCAACGGGTTGGAATAAAGGGTAATAAAAAAATTCCAGTATATTATACAGTATATTAAATGAGCCCTTTTTTAAAGAGATAGTTCAGCATACTTATACTTTCATTCTGCATTTACAAGTGAATTACCTTTTCACAGTAAATTAATTTCACTTTATCCCTGGAGGCCATCAGCTGGCGGGCGCCCCCGGGCTGCAGCCCATAAAGCCCATGCCTTAACCCGGCACTGCTTTTGTCGAATTTCCCGGCCCGCGCGCTCCTTACAGGTCAGGTAATTGTTAACCCTTTACCCAACGTAACGGCCAAAACCGGCCAGCGCTATTAAAAAAAATCGCCAATTTATTATCATTATTTTTTTCATTTTTGTCTCAAAAACATAGGCTGTGATCCCTCGTTGGGACGAGCTCGTCGAGCTCGTTCCAATGATGGGTCATAACCCATGTTTTTGAGACAAAAAATGAAAAAATTAGTTATTCAAGAATTTTTTTTCAAGTGTCGTCTGCTTTTCACGTTAGGTAAAAGGTTAACTTAACCCACATAAATCCCCCCTTCCGTCCCGCCGCAATCAAGAATGCTTCGCGACGGTCCCGTAAGTTCTGGTGCCTTCTGGCGTTGGAAATGGCGTGGATAAATAAAATGCAGTTGTAGTGGCGTACTTCAATTATCACATACTGTACCTGGATCCCAACCAAATATGTCATGATGGGTCTACTGCAGAACAACATAAAAAAAAATCACCAGCCCTGGACAATTGGACTTCCGTCACACACGGTCGGAAGTCCAATTATTTCCGAATGAAACAAAATACTGAGTGTTGATTGGCTGTGAGGTATGGTGTTACTTGCTATTCACAATAGATTTTTTTTACACCGTGGTTAACTACGGTGTAAAAACAAGAAAACGCAATAGCAGGCTATATGACTAAAAAAAGTACCCATTTTTAATTATTAATTCATAACTTCTGCTTGGTTTTGTTAGAACAAAAATAAAAATACAGGAAATTTAATATTTATCAGCAATATTATATTACAGATATGGATGTCATTGGAACTGGCTCACTCTGGTTTTATTAAGAAACATACAAAGTACAAATCTTCTGTCAGTTTTTGCCCACAATGTAGTATAAAGTATTGAGTACGCCCAAATTCTTGGAAATAAATCCGTTATCCTTGTGTTTTCTAGGATGTATGGGAGTTTACACCGGTCTGGGACTTCACATACCCTTCGACTTCGTCTCAGGGTGTATGAGTTCCCAAACTGATGTAAATTCCCATACACCCTGGAAAACACAAGGATAACTAATATTATCCAGGGTTGGTGATTGTTTTTGATTTTTTTTTAAAAAATTAAAAAAATCGATTTTGTTCAAATCAGATTTTTTTTATTAAAATCGATCTGATTTTTATTTTCATGCCATAAATCATTCACTAGAGGCTAGGTTTTTCAACATGCTTCCTTTATATAAGAGAAACAAAGTGTATTGGTAGCAGGTTCTTACTTCTATCAAAAGCTACCCAAAGAATGGACACAAATAACTGATACTGAAATATTTACCTGTGTTACCCCCATTTCAGTCTTTAGGGTGGCACGAGGGGAAGAATTTCAGATTACATTTGGTATAGGATAGACACCATAGATGGAAGAGTGGAATAATTCAAAATGCTTTCTCATTGTCTCATCTCAATTCTTTTTGCATTGTACATCAAAGGTTTAGGCGATGAACTCCCACATAGCGACGAGGGGGTAGCAGTTGGGTACTTGAAGATCCCAGGGCTATTTTTTTGCAAACGATATGGTGCTAGTGTCAGAAAGCGAAGAGGGGCTAGCGAAAATGCTGGGAATTGTTGGGAAATATGGTAGCAAATGGAGAATCGAACTTAATGAAAGCAAGAGCAAAGTTATACCCGTGGGCCGGAAAGTGGACCCACTCGAAGGTGGAGAGTGGGCCGCAAAGTGGATCCCACTCGAAGGTGGAGAGTGGGGGAGTTCTGTATTCCGGATGGTAGAGGCAAACTTCTTAGTGTAGGAGACAGGTGACTACGAGTATCTGGGGGTAAATATAAACATCACAGAAAGAGACATCTACCGAAACCACACAAATACATTGATTCTGAAGGGGAGGCGAATCCTCAACCAAATGAAACTTATAGGGAGAAACAGTTTCAATAAGGTTTTCGTGGGGAAAACCAGTTGGGAAAAATTGGGTCTGCCAAGTATAACATACGGTACGGAAGTGGTACCCCTAAACCAGACGGCTGTGAAGAGCTTGGAAATCCTGCAGAATGATGCAGGCCGATGGATAACGGGGTAGAGTAATGCCGCCGTGCTAGATGCAATCAGGGGTGAGCTTGGGTGGATGAGGATCAAAGACAGGATAGACCTATTAAGACACCATAGATGGAAGAGTGGAATAATTCAAAATGCTTTCTCATTGTCTCATCTCAATTCTTTTTGCATTGTACATCAGATGTTTAGGCGATGAACTCCCGTATAGCGACGAGGGGGTAGCATTTGGGGACTTGAAGATCCCAGGGCTATTTTTTTTGCAAACGATATGGTGTTAGTGTCAGAAAGCGAAGAGGGGCTAGCGAAAATGCTAGGAATTGTTGGGAAATATGGTAGCAAATGGAGAATCGAACTTAATGAAAGCAAGAGCAAAGTTATACCCGTGGGCCGCAAAGTGGACCCCACTCGAAGTTGGACAGTGGACTGCAAAGTGGACCCCACTCGAAGGTGGAGAGTGGGGGAGTTCTGTATTCCGGATGGTAGCAGCAAACTTCTTAGTGTAGGAGAGACAGGTGACTACGAGTATCTGGGGGTAAATATAAACATCAGAGAAAGAGACATCTACCGAAACCACACAAATAAATTGATTCTGAAGGGGAGGCGAATCCTCAACCAAATGAAACTTATAGGGAGAAACAGTTTCAATAAGGTTTTCGTGGGGAAAACCAGTTGGGAAACGTTGGGTCTGCCAGGTATAACATACGGTACGGAAGTGGTACCCCTAAACCAGACGGCTATAAAGAGCTTGGAAATCCTGCAGAACGATGCAGGCCGATGGATAACGGGATCGAGTAATGCCGCAGCACTAGAAGCAATCAGGGGTGAGCTTGGGTGGATGAGGATCAAGGACAGGATAAGACTTATTGAAACTAGGTTATCTTAATTATTTGGTAAATCTCCCCCGACAGCCGATGGTGTAAAATAATGTTCCTGAGAATTTTCAACTCAAATATCAAGACAGGGTGGATGGTCCAAGTGATGGAACTAATAGAGAACTACACATTGGAGATCTCGGACCTAGACGTTGGGGCAAACCAGGGTAAAACAATCGTCAGGGAAAGGGTCACGCACGGAGGATGGTAACCTTAATTGGCGAGAGGAGGTTAAATCAAAGAGGTCTTAGGGTGGCCTGTGTGATAAAGAGAAGCCTGGTTTTGAAGAGTACCTTGATGGCACCTTTGGGGGTCACTGATGTTCAAGCTGGGGTCGTGGTCCCTGGAGTCCCTGGAGCTGAGGGGAAAAATTTGGAAAAACAGTGAAAACGAGTGCCAAATGTGTAATTTGGGCGTGGTGGAGACCCTGGAACACTTTCTTCTAGAATGCCCAAAATACCAGTCTAAAGGAATAAGATTCACTGGGAGTTTTATGAGGAAGTGGGGTGGGAGAATGAAGGACATGTGGTTAGTGGGAGACTCAAGGGAGAGGGTTAATATGCTAATAGGAGAGATTGGGAAGAATGGGGCAAGGGATGTCATCGAGCAGTTCGTCTCTGGGTGTTGGGAGGAGAGAAGAAGCGTGGGAATAGGGAGGCAGTTGGGGGTACAGGGGTAACCAAGGCCTTCTCACCCGAGAACCGCGACAAATTAGCGGCCGGCCAAAGTGTTATTATTATTGTCACAGCATTGCTTGAAGGAAGATGACTTCTTGGAAATAATTTATTCTACTTACAACATTCTTAAATTACTGATCCTTGTTCTCAGAGTTGATTTTGTATTTTTGATGGGTTCATTAAAAGATTATCGTAAAAACTCTCCCAAAAAAGAAAGTGTGCATGCTAAAAAATAACACTAAAAAAAGATATATATCATTTTCATTCATGGAAATTTTATTCAATCACAGATGAATCAATTTGTGATCAACACGAGAAATTTCATTACGCCACGACGAATACTCTTGGTGCCATGGAGAGTCAAAGACACTAAGGGTCAAACACAAAAGTCACACACTCAATATCTGGTATGACCTCCGTCTGCATCGACTACTGCTGTGCATCTACGCCTCATGGAAGCGCAAGTTAGCATGGAAGTGTTGTGGGATGTTGTTCCATATTCTGATAAGCTGTCTATGGAGTTCCACAAGCGTTGACGGTGCATGGGGAAGCCGGCGTAGCTGACGTTTCATTTCGTCCCATACGTGCTCAATGGGTGAGATATCGGGCGAATTTGCGGGCCAGGGAAGAACATCTACTGGTTGTTACTGCAGATACTGTTGAACAACACGAGCTGCGTGGGGTCGGACGTTGTCCTGCTGTAGAATGACGCCGGGGCCGTGACGTTGCAGAAATGGGACAACAACAGGTGTAAGCACTTCATCACGATATCTGGTTGCATTGAGATTGCCATCAATAATGACCAGCTCAGTTCTGTTACGGGCAATGATGCCACCCCACACCATGAGAGACCCTCCCCCATAACGGTTTCGCTCCACGACACATGGATCTGCGTAGCGTTCGTTTCGACGTTTGTACACTCTCTGGCGGCAATCTGATGATGAAAGATGGAAACGACATTCATCTGTGAATAAAACACGTCGCCACCAGTGTAAGGGATGCCTGAGATGTTGTCTACACCACTGCAGTCGAGCACGACGATGACGTAACGTCAAAATCGGACGAACTGTAGGTCTTCGAGGACGTAAGCCGTATTCTCTCAGCCGGTTGATTACTGTTTGAGGATGTATCCGTCTCAGGTTAGGGATGTTCCTGGCTGTCGTCGTTGCCTTTGTTGCCGGTTCCGGAGATGGACGACACGGATATACCGATCTTGTGCAGGGGTGGTAACTCGGGGTCTCCCGGAGCGGGGTCGGTCTCGAACGTCATCATGTTGTGAATGTCGATGGACTAGCCTGTCTACAGTGTTACGGTGGCAGTTCAAATGCTGGGCAACCTTTCTGTGTGTTCTGCCAGCTCTAATCATACCCAGGGCAAGGAGACGTTGATTCATTGTCAATCTTGGCATGCTAATGTGGAGTCGTTTTAACAGCAGCGCAAGTTTGAATGTGAACGATAGGAAGGCCTTACTTTAGTGTTTAAATACCAAAGGATTCACACTGCTGCATGAATTTTCAGACACTCCACGTGCAAAACATGCCTTTTCACAAACGTGCAGCACGTAATTTAACGTTAATGCAATTTTAACGGGGAAAGCTGTTTTTGTGTTCAATATAACTTATTCATGAACAGGTTAAAACTCTTTACACCTACGAAATTATTATTTTTGGAGTTTCATCAATTTCTGCAATGCACACTTTCTTTTTTGGGCGAGTATATATGGTCTAAAATCTATGTTCACTTTAAAATGATTTTGTTCATTTGAGCTGAAAATTATATAAACTTATTCAGCAACATTTAACTATAGTCTGCAGCGCATTCCAGTAGGCAAGATTCAGTGGTATGTATATTCCCACTCTACAAATTAGTTTCAACTGTAACAAACACTGTCTATTTACTGTATTTCAACAGTTAATATGCATTTTCCATCTTGTTGGGGCTCATTTCTAATTTGTTTGAAAATATTCCTGATAATTTGTAAATATTTGATTTAACCCTTTACCTACCCTGAAAAGCAGACGACACTTGCAAAAATAATTCTTGAATAACTAATTTTTTTCATTTTTTGTCTCAAAAACATAGGTTATGACCCCTCGTTGGAACGAGCTCGTTCCAACGAGGGGTCATAACCTATGTTTTTGAGACAAAAAATGAAAAAAATAATGAAAATTAATTGGCGATTTTTGAGAATTGCGCTGGCCGGTTTTGGCCGTTACGTTTGGTAAAGGGTTAAATCAATGCATTTTAAAAAAAAATCAATGATTTAATCAGTCAACCCTACAATTATCAAATCTTGTCTTGTAAGAATGTATATACATTCTTACAAGACAAGATTTGATAATTGCAGGGTTGATGGCTAGCAAAAACGAATCGATATCTTAGGCACCAATTCAGACGAAAATGTCCCGACTGAGAAAATTATTTGAGGCGCCACACCCCTTAATAAAATCCCTGGAGATAACATTGGACATCCGCTATCCCCGGGGACGTGACGTCGATGGGGGGGGGGGGGGGGGAGGGGGTGGCACCACCCCACAATCCTGGCCAAAATTTCCTATAGTTGGAAATTCGGAGGGCAAGTCATGAGTAGTTGGAAATTCCATCTCTCTGGATTTTAGAGCTTCTTTGGTGCTGCTGATGTCTCCTTCACTTCCCAAAATTCCAACTCGGTTTCAAATGGGCACAAATTTCAACTGTTAGAATTTACAACTACAGTGTACGCAATATCGAGCTTCGTAAGCATACATGATGTCAATCGGTACGAGATTTCCATAGTACGTTTACTTATCGTAATAAAAAAAAATCATCGAAAGGCACTCAGTGGCGTAGATAAAGGGGGGGGGGGGGCGGAGCCCCCCCCCCCCCCCCCGCCACCAGAAGTTTTGTCGGAAATTTTTGGGGAACATTTTTAGGCGAATTTATGTCTAATAACATTAAAATGCTGGCTTTGGGGATAAAAAACATGCCATTTTGGGTAAATTTGGGGTAAAAAAGACCAATTTTCAGTACATTTGCAGTAAACAACAGATTCTTTTTGTTTGTTTGGGTTTTTGTTGTTGTTACACTGTCGGAAAATTTTCGGTCTGTCGGAAAATTTTGGGCTTGCCCCTCCGCCAGCGAAAAGCTATCTACGCCACTGAATGCACTTCAAGAAAATCACATCATGTAAAATCGTTATCCTGAGTTAATTCCATTATTCACAGTTACAAAATGATGAAACATCGAATATTAATGCATAAGATCTGATTTAATGTTAGGACAGTGTGAATTGTCACAGTCAAAGTTCCAAGCTTGAGCATTTGTTTAGCATATATTCAGTTCCCAGAAGAATGCCAAATAATAATAACCTGATAATTCTATCATAAATGTGTTGGCATTTTAGTTACTAGAATCAATTTTATGCCCCTTTCGTGGCTTCATTTTCAAAATCTTTCTCGATAGTGAAGTCCAACTACGGGGATGGACCAGGAAGGTGGTTTCCCCTCCCGGTCCCTCCCCCCAGTTGGAAATTCACTACACTACACACCCCCAATCGGAAACAGCTAGTCACGTCCCTGACTGCCCCGTTTGTGGCTGTCCATGCGTTAGATATCGCGGATAATACCGTGCTCCCCATCTCTGTGTTTGCGCAAAAACCCACCTTATTGTTGAGCAAATTTACCGTACGCCTACCAGTGAAATGTCTTTACTGCAAAAGAGAACGCGCCGCAAATTGGTGATGGTAAGTCTTATTGTTGGCCTGCGCGCTTACGAGTTATTGTTCGTTCACATGCATACTTCCGCATTGCCAACCTTTCAATTTGAATATCAAACACGTAAAACCCGAACAAAATAACTGTGTTTTGTCACAACACTCCCAATCATTCGATGTAGATCTAATGTATAACTGTGCACAAAAAGACATTGTACGCCTCGACGATCACTCGTACATTAGAAGATGTGCACCGATCGATGTACGCCACGTGTAGAGAAATAGGATTCACTTTTCTGTTTTTGCCAACGCGAAATAACACGATTTTCTCGGGCGTTGCATTTCATTAACAGATCTCCGACATTAGCAACCTAATAACCATCCATGAGTTTTTTCAATATTTGTTTAAAGATACCAGTCTCATACCTGCTTATAACAGATGATGCTCCTCAAGCGAACCTCAAATCCCAAATGAAGCTGACGAGAATTTGTTTTCCTCCAATATTACCGGGTCAAAAACCGGGTTGAAGTTTACTTAATACATTCAATAAACGATGGATTGGTTGTGTCAATGAATCCGTGAAGGTCAAACGATCAGGACAAGATACGGGTAGATTTTGAGAAAAATAAATTTATAACCACAAACAAAAGTTTAATTTGCAAAATAATTCATCTCCAAAATCACCTTAAACGCGAACGAAAGGTGTGATTAAATATAAAGTAAAAAGAATGACGAAACGTTTACAAAAATAAAATACACAGGTTCAACTCGATAGGTTTTCTTATAGGAGTGTACACCAGCATGCATCGAAAAGATGAAAACTGTGTAGGGTGAAACGAGGAACACTCAAGCTCAAGCCCGCAAATTGCGATGTGCTTATGACAACGCCAGTTCCGCCTAAAGGTTCTTTCGCACTGCTGCGATGCTCCCTATGTAACGGACGCGTCGGGAGCTTTCACAGTATCACAGGGTATAAGCGGGCAGTCGGCTGAAACGGAAATTGTGAGCCGCTCTGCGAGACCCACCTAACTGAAACGTTGATTAATTGAAAAATTACACGCGGGTTACCGGTAAGTTTTATAAAAACAAATATGTTCATTTTGTGAACGTACCAACGAAATCCAGCCAACACACAGGAAGTAGAATAGTTTGATGTTATTTCCAGAACAAACTGAGGTCCGAGGCTGTGTGGATGTAGAGAGTAATCGGTTGACTGGACTGGTTACGTGAAATAATTCATGAGAGGTGAGGAACGTTGTACAAACACGAGTGCGCGAATTTGCACGAGTGTTTTACAATATAGTCCCTCGCCTCGAAAGAATTATTTCACGTAACCAGTCCAGTCAATCGATTACTCTATTTATTACTTTTCATTATTAACGATAATTATATTATTTAATCCTTTACCTGAAGTAACAGCCAAAACCGGCCAGTGCTATTCTCAAAAACTCGCCAATTTATTTTTGTCTCTAAAACATAGGTTATGGCCCCTCATTGGAACGAGCTCGTCGAGCTCGTTCCAATGAGGGGGTCATAACCTATGTTTTTGAGAGAAAAAATGAAAAAATTAGTTATTCAAGAATTCTTTTTGCAAGTGTCGTTGGCTTCTCATGTTAGGTAAAGGGTTAAAGAAAACCCCAATGAAGTACCCATTACACCCACGGCTTTGCGTCTTCGTTTGCGCACACGGATACCTGACACAATTGCTGATTGCATAATTCACTTGTGAAGTTATCGTTTATAATCAAACCCGGAAATCCCAGTAAATGACACTTTGGAAAGTAATAAATGTCTTTAAACGCAGAATATCTTGACGTGACTCACGACAATATTTGTATTTTTTGGCGAACGAGAATGTGATAAATGATATCGAAATACAATCCCAGAGGCGTTTCAAACGCATTTTACTCTCGAAATACTTAAGAAAGTCACTTTTCAATTCAATGCGGGGGGGGGGGGGGGGGGGCGGTGGCTCAGTTGGTAGAGGTGCAGGCTGCAAGCCGAGAGGTCCTCGGTTCGAATCCCACCTGCGGCAGTCGCGTTGTGTCCTTGGGCAAGACACTTCACCCCCATTGCCCACGTAGGGGCACGGTGACGCTGTGTACTAAGGCGTACTGCACGTCGATGGTGCACCTGTCTTCAACCAATGCTAACCCTGCTTGTGTGTAGTTGGTCTGTTGGGGAGCTGACAGTTGCTCGCCGTTGCTCGGTTGCTCGGTGGTTCTCTCCGGGTACTCCGGCTTCCTCCACCCGTAAAACTGTCACGGTCATGGTTAGCCATTGTGCAGAAATATGTGACCTTAAACACCAATAAATAAATAAATTCACTTCCCTTCATACGGAAAATCTGTAACAAGTGAATCGTAAATCGGGCTATCTGGGGCCATTGTAGTCTCTCTGACTACGACTAATTACGAAGTCCCTGTCCGACAAAATGAAACCGACAAAATGAAATGTACAAGAAAGTTTTTGACCGCCTAATTGTACCAATATAACTGTAAGAATCCCAGTATATGCTGCAGTGCAGCTCTGCTTTGCAGATTAGTCACGCCACACTGGTAGAATATTAAGTTATTAATTTCATAAACACTCGTAATACATATTTCATCAACAGTTCCACCGGAATCTTGGAAAATTCGGTAGTGCCGACTTGCTGATGTGACCTAGTTGTGTCATAATGAAACAATACACGTGTAATATTGGATATTCATTCAACATCTCCGGGAAATACGGGACTTATATTTCTGTGAAAATCTTGATTTTAATCATGTGTTGTGGAGAAGAATTCTCATGTGACTTCTCATAAGGTGAACGAAATATAAACCCTGGTTTCCGAACACGGTTTTAATAAAAGATAATTTGTATTTGAGCACTATTTTTTCTTGATTCCCCTCTTTTTGAATGCAGTTGTGTAGTAATAACCCGATGGTTCATTGAGAACTAGAGGTTAAGATATTAGAGAAAAACAGAGAAAAGAGAAGGACAGAGCTATGAGGTGAAGGGGAGAGAGAGAGAGAGAGAGAGAGAGAGAGAGAGAGAGAGAGGAGAGAGAGAGAGAGAGAGAGAGAGAGAGAGAGAGAGAGAGAGATTGTTTGTGTTAGAGTGTATTTGAGGGAGAGAGAGAGAGAGAGAGAGAGAGAGAGAGAGAGAGAGCTGACTTGAGACTTGATCAATTTCTCATGAATGGATTTATGGGGATTGTGATCAAATATAATCAGAAATGTATGTGGGTGCAAAGGATACTTGTTAAAACAAGAGGCCCCATACGGCCTGAGGCGCTCACTTGACCAAAGTTGTTCATAGAAGGATTTAATTAGCGTCTATAGTTCGTTTACACGATAGAAAGTGATTATTTGTAACTATTTCTAGTATTGGGCTGCTACCAAAGAAATAATGCGAAGATTTTCAGTAATGCAAAACTGGGGAGTATCAACCTAGGAACTTTAACGTGAACAAACTTGAAGGATGTTGTACACCAAATGTCAAAGGATTCTGACTGTTTGTTCTAGGGTTACCAATATTTTGAGAATATTACCAATTTTGCACTATGTTAAAATCCTCCTCCCCCCACTCCGCCCAGGAAACAAATATCAATCTGGGGACTTTATTTGAACAAATTGAATCTGAATCCTCTAGCTGTATACCAAATATCAAAAGATTCTGATTGTATCTTAAGAAGGAAATGTTTAAAGGTTATTCCTCATATTGGTTTAAGACTAAGTTAAAATTCGGGTTCCAACAGGAAGCCAAATATTAACCCAGGAACTTGATTTGAACAAACCTGACCTCCCTAAGAATGATGTATACCAGTTATCAAAAGATTCAGACTAGTGGATCTGCACAAGAAGATTTTTTGAAGTTTATTTCTCATAAATCTACTCAGTTAAAAGTCTGGCTCCCTTAGAGAGCCCAATTATTAGCCGATGGGACTGAGTTGAACAAACTGAATCCAACCCCTGTAAGGATTATGTATGCGATATATTAAAGCATTATGACCGGTGTTTCTGGAGAAGAAGAGTTTTAAAGATTATTCCTCATATTGGACTAAGTTAGAATTCTGGCTCCAATAGGGAGCCATAATATTAACCCAGGGATTTGGTTTGAAAAAAAAAATGAGATATACCCCCCCCCCCCTAAGGATGCTGTATACTAAATACCAAAAGATTCTGACTGGTGGGTCTGAAGAAGAAAATTTTTAAAGACTATTCCCTATATTGCACTAAGGTAAAATTCGGGCCCCATAGGGAGCTCAAATATTAACAGAGGGATGTGCTTTGAACAAACCCGAATATGACCCCAAAAGGATACTGTATACTCAATATCAATAGTTTCTGAGTAGTTGATCTGAAACAGATTTTTAAAGATTATTCCCCATAAAGCATCAAGTTAAAATTCAGCCTCCCATAGAGAGCCTAGTTATTAACTGGTGGGCTCGATTTGAACAAAATGGATACTGACTCCTGTAAAGATTCTGTGTACCATATATCAAAGGTTCCGACCAATGGTTCTCGAGAAGAACAGTTTTAAAGACTGTTCTCATATTGGACTAAATAATAATTTGGGTTCCAATAAGGAGCCCATATACTGACCCAGGGACTTGGTTTGAAAATTTTCCCCCATATTGCACTAAGATAAAATTTGGGCCCCCATAGGGAGAATATTACCAATTTTGCACTATGTTAAAATCCCCCACCCCTCCCAAAGGGAACACAAATATCAGAACCCAGAGACTTTATTTGAACAAATGAAATCTGAACCCTCTAAGGGAGTGTATGCCAGGTATCAAAAGATTCTAATCGTATCTTTAAAGCAGATTTTTCAAGATTATTCCTCATATTGGGCTGAATAATAATTCGGACTCCAACAAGGAACTCAAATATTGACCCAGGGACTTGGTTTGAACAAACATAGATCTGACCTCCCGAAGAATGAGATATACCAAATATCAAAAGATTCTGACTGATGGATCTGAAGAAGATTATCCCCCATCTTGCACTAAGTTACAATTCGGGCCCCAGAGGAATTCAAAATTTTAACTGAGGGACTTGATTTGAACAATCTTGAATCTGACCCTCACGACAATGATGTATACTAAACATTAAAAGATTCTGATCGGTGGTTCTGAAGGAGATTTTTTAAAGATTATTCTCCATATTGCCCAGAGTTAAAATTCGGGCTCCTGGATTGAGCCCAAATATGAACCAAGGGGCTTAATTTTAACAATATTGTATCTGATCCCCAATGGATGCTGTATACCAAATATCAAATGATTCTGATCGGTGGTTCTGGAGAAAAAAGAAACCCATTTTTTTTTGCAAATATACTGACTCAGCATTTTTTCGATGCCCCTTACAAAACACCCTTATGCAACCAATGGCATTTTTTACCTTTCCATTCTACGGGTCCTATGGGTGCTTTATACCAAATAACAGTTCTCTGTTCCGTGTGGTTTGGGAAATATGGGCGTTTGAAAATATTTCTATTTTCATCTCCTGGGGTTCACACGGGGACACGGGAATTCTTTTCACGTGAATCAAGTATTTATAACTGAGTAATACCACATACTAAATTTGGTTCTAATCGGACCATCAGTTCAGAAGATAAAAATTCGGGGCGGGCCAAAATCTTGCCCCTCCCAATACAAAGGTAAATATTGCTTCTCGAACTCCGTTTGAACAAACTTGAACCTACACCTCAAAACGAACGTCCATACCAAATATCAAGTTACTGTACTCACTGGTTCATTAGAAGTCGATTTTTAAAACATTCTCTCCCAATGAGGCTTGGCAATTTGATTTGAACAAAAACAAAATGCGATGTCAGGACAAGCAATCACCACAAATTTAACTAAAATCGGTTCAGCAGTTTTGGAGGAGGAGGTTCAATCACCAAGTTCATGGACGACGGACGAAGAGTGATCCCTATAGCTCATCCTGACTTTCAACCAGGTGAGCTAATAAGCTCATCGTGTCACATCACCTCAACCCAGAGAATGGGCGTGACTGGGTCATTGTGTGATTTTAATTTTGCTTTAAAATAATTTTTCAAGGTCTTAGACAAATTTTGTGCTAAGCACATTCTTGCACTATTGGATTTTCTGTGCGGGGTAGGGGTGGGGTGGGGGGTCACCTTTTTCAGAACCTGCAAGGTATATATTGTTCAAAGTTATGTAAGAGTGAACCTGAGACTTGTTTTTTAAATACTATATTTTTGCGAACTAGTAAGTGACAAAGAGGAATATGTATTGTAAAAAAATCATCCTCATGCAATGAATCGATCTTAATTTAAGTTTTAATTCTTTTAGTCAGAACAAAGATTGTTTAAGTATTACCAAATTTCAACCAAATAATTCCGTCTTGAACACAACATGATTTGGTTGAAATATAGTTGTTACTTAACACTTTTTGTTGTGAGTAAAGTAATTTAAAGTTGAATTAACCCTTTACCTAACACATGTTTTCTTTAACATACACTAAAATTGAGTCGGTAGTGTCCAGTTTTTTATCGTTCAGTGTGGACAGAGTGTGTATCGAACGTAGCCTGACTTATCCTTAGGCCACAAGTTGAATAAAGGCGGTTGGTTGCATGGTGTTTTTTACGGGCCTATATCGTGGGGACATGAACTGTGGTCACAACATTAAAAAGGGATACTGGGTTGAATCTGTGCGATATGGGGGGAAAGGTGAGTTTGTAGAGTCAATGGAGTCGGGTGGAGGCGGGCGTAATATGTTGGGTGGCCATTGACAGTAAGATAATCTTTCCATTTCGATTCAGTTGAAAAATTCGTACACGGTTTTGTCTGAACAACTAGAGCCTAATGCTGGAAAACTTGTACCCATTGCTGGACAACTCGTATCCGTTTCTCTTTGAATGGGTTTGAGTTGTCAAAACGTGGGTGCGAGTTATCCAAACGTGGGAACGAGCTGTCCAAACGACAAATAGATAGGAGTTGTCCTATTGTGTGCACGACTAATCTGGTACGATTTGTCTCGTAAGTAACACGACTATTTACGAAGGACAGTAAAGCGTTCATGTATATTATTCAAAGAAATCTTTTCAATTCCGTTACAACAGTTTGGAGTTTGTCGGACAGTGCAAACGCAGTTGGTCATACAGTGAAAAAATATGTTCTCGTAATTTGTCGTACAGTCAGGGAGACTAGAGGGAGACTACAGTGGCCCCAAATATGAGCCCGGTTTACGGTTCAGTTATTAAAGATTTTCCGGATGAAGGGCCCATTGAAAGGCCTATTGGAGGGGAAATTGACTCTCTTTAGCATTTCTTTAGCATATTTAGAGTAAAATGTTTCTGAAACGCCACTGGTCTTGTAATTCGATATCATTTATCACATTCTCGTTCGCAAAAAAATACAAATATCGTCGTGAGTCAAGCCAACAAATTCTTCGTTTAAAGACACATCCACACAGCCTCGGACCTCAGTTTGTTTCGGAAATAACAGCAAACTATTCTACTTTCTGTCTGCATGCTGGATTTCGTTGGTACATCCACTAAATGAAGACATTTTTACAAAAATGACCGATAACCCGCGTGTAATTTTTCAATTTCCGACGTTTCAGTTAGGCGAGTCTCGTCAGACAGCTCACAATTTCCATTCCAGCCGACTGTCCGCTTATACCCCGTGAGTATGTGCGATTTAAAAATAGCAGCACACGACTTCTGAAGCAGTCAGTAGTGTAGCTCGAACACATATTCATCCCCCTTTTGGATGATCCCAGTCACATGACTCAGTTATGCCATATTTGGTTGCCATGGCAGCCCTTGTGAGCGACCATGTTGTGACGTTGTCATGAATGATACCTGTTGCCAAAGTGCATGCGAAGTGTGTGTTGGGGTGACATGTATTTGCGTCATCCATTTTGATAACAAGAGGTCGCCAACTGATTACTCTCATAGGAAAGTATTGTGTTTGGACGGTGTGCTCGATTGACTGGGAGTATATTTCATTTTCCAAAACGACCTAAAATCACTAAAAATGACTGAAAAGTACCAAAACGAACCTATCCTTGACACGAATTCTTCCAGAAGTATGTCGGAATGAGTAGCACATAGCGTGGGTGTCGTTCCATTGTGTAAGAGAATGACTAATTTATACAAACAAGCCCACAACGTTCTCCAAATTTCCAGAATCCTCGTTTCCAACAACTCCAGGCTCTTTTCCGGCTGCTCCTATAACTATCTCTGGTCTAGACCTATGATCTTGGCCAGTCAGGTCACTTCACTCATCTAAGTCCATCCAGCACTTGGTTCATGCGTCGTTGTCCAGGGGCGGACTGGGCTAAGAAAAGTTACCGGGAAATGCACTGGAGGCGGGGAACCCGAGAAAATTTTGATTTTTCGAACTGAATGAACGCTGCTTGCCTGCATCTGAGCGGTCCATTGCAGTCCACATAGAGGACATTTCGATGGCATATTTATATCATCTTCGTCTCATTCGGAAAAATAGTCGCGCCATCTAGCTGACCATAGTTCGACCCAATGAGAGAAAATTTTGATTTTTCAAATGCAGAATGCTGGTGTATCAAAATGTGTTAACCCTTTTCCCAACGCAGTTGATATCAAAATTTATTATTTTATATATCATTTTTTAAAAACTTTCAACAAATTTCGACAAAACCATATCATGTAACCCCTCGTTGCAACGAGCTCGACGAGCTCGTTCCAACGAGGGGTCACATGATATGGTTTTGTTGAAATATTTTGAAAAATAATATTTTTTCAACTGCTGAATTTGCATATTACGCTGGCGGATGCGGTCGATTCGTTGGGTAAAGGGTTAATATGGATTGCCAATAGCAGTCCACATCTAGACAGCATTTCGGTATACCGACAGCCTAGGCAATCAGATCCAGTTCGCCTGTTGGTCATTTTTACAAACTTTCATGCACCACTGGTGTTGAGTTGCATGAATTTTGGGGCCCCAGAGGGACCCCAATATAGGGGCCCACCGGGAAGTTTCGCTGTGGACCATATTGCCAGTCCGCCTCTGCAGTTGTCTCTCTTTCGTGATGCGTGTGGTTTCTAACCAGTTGATTGAGCTGAAGAGCAACGAGAGCATTTACTTCTTGGGATAAATTATCTTACGACTCTTGACTCATTTCGGGAAAAGGGAGTCTATGACCATAGACATAACCAAGATGGTGGCTTCCTGTTACCAAAATGGACGACGGAAATATGTGCCACTAACAACGCACTTCGCAAGCGTGCCGACACCACGTATTATCATGACACCGAACATGGCTGTTCATGTGGAACACCATGACAACACAACATGAAGTAACTGGGTCATGTAACTTTGACGTCACTTCCGAGGTCCTGCCACCCTTGCCTGAAACCTCCATAACACACTACTTACGTCGATTTACGTTTTTGTTTCGAAGTGCTGACGACTGGAAGCATACGTAATAATAAAGTCTGATTTATTACCTTGTTGATAAACAATAAAACTCCGTTGAATATACTGATATTCAAGAGTGATCAAGTTTGAAAATTTTTACAGTCGATTTTTCTTCAATGAAGATGAAAGAAAAGACGATGTCGGATACACTGAATAAACTTTCGACTGATTCAGGCATAGCCTGCCCAGCAGAGATATGGCGAAGGTGGGGTATTAACTAATTTGTATAGGCAGGACATTTCGTCTGGAATCTTCGGATGAAGACTGTGGGTTTGATACTTGAATCTTTGTCACGCACACATTCGACCTATACCAGCAAACTAGATTTCACGGTGTATGTACACTTGGCGTTATCGCCAACGCTGTTATTCTAGACTAACGTTGTACCGGATTCGGACAGCTGAGTCCCTTATAAAAGAAGTACCATGGTGCACCGTGGTAAACCATAATATTGTCCGAAAACACTATAGCAAACCATTATGTTGTTCAAAAACATCGCGGTAAACCATAATATTGTCCCAAAACGCCATGGTAAAACAAGTAGTATTCCAACACATCGCGGTAAACGATATTGTCCACAAACACATACAACCAAGGAGAGGTCCCGTGGATAGTAGTCAAATTATCTTTGCAGTGATTCCTAGCTGCCTCTAGATCAGCAAAATTTGGAGAGAAATCATTGTTAACCCTTTACCCAACGTAACGGTAAAAACCGGCCAGCGCTATTCTCAAAAATCGCCAATTAATTTTTATTTTCATTTTTTCATCTCAAAAACATAGGTTATGACCACTCTCTGGAACGAGCTTGTCGAGCTCGTTCCAATGAGGGGTCATAACCTATGTTTTTGAGACAAAAAAAAAATGAAAAAAAATAGTTATTCAAGAATTTTGTTTGCAAGTGTCGTCTGCTTTTCATTTAAGGTAAAGGGTTAACCCTCTAAACCCGACATGTCGTTTTTCTGGCCCAGGAGCATGATACGTCAAAACTTCATTACGAAGGATACCAGCTATGTAAATATGTGATGTAGACCAATCAATATTTTCAGCGTGCAACCCAAAGGCTGCATGTTGAAAATATTGATTGGTCTACTCCCAAATAACGAATATGGACTCTTCCATTGGCTGCCATTGAACTGACGTATAAGATACAACCAAATTTCAAGGGGTTAAGTTGCTGGACTCACAAGGTGTGGTGCAGTAACAGGTGAGGAAAATTACCCACACGTTCAAGGGTTAAAAAAAGACTCAACATGTTCCCATAAGATTGGTTGTGCAAACGCGGATTTTTGTTCAGCAAAATTTCTAGTTGGGGTATTCGCCGCTCTCCTTATTTTCAAATCAGGCGGGCTATGGAGGGAGATCGTTTGTCTCAAAACGAGAGGTCCCCTCCATCATTAACATATCTATCGTACTAAAATTAATGGAAGTGATGGCCAGACGAATATGCAAACGTTCCGTATCCGTTACAGAGAAGGTGTGTGTTTGTGTCCAAACACATCATTTATTGGTCGCTCACGGTTCGGCCACACCTCGAATCCGTATATTTTTACGAGAGGAGAAAGTGGCGCTTGCCCATCAGGGAAGCTCTCATAATCCAGCACCATCATGGTGATCTCCAAAGTTGTCTGATCGTATTTACTCCTTTCTGTCCTTTTGTGGATCCACCTGTGAAATCTTTGATGCGCTCCGTAATTCTTGCTTGCCCATCAGGGAGCTGTGGAATCCGGTGCTCTTCCCCTAATTCTAACTAGGGCCTCCGCCATTACCCTCAACGTCCTGACTGGAAGTGGGAGGAGGGGGTACGGTCGGAGGATCTTACTTAGAGCTAGTCCCTCCCCCGGTACATTTTACAAAATTCTACGCCCATGAATGAACATGAGGCATTTGTGGCGTGTATAGTCTTTTATTATATGGTAGCCTGTGAATTATCGCAAATTATCTAAAAGACATTTCTCGATAGGGCCTATCCATCGACTCGCTGGATATCGAGGAATATCTCTCAGTAGCTTCCTAAACGACGTCACGCTACGCCGCATCACGTCGCCTTGAAGGAACGATTAGACTGACGAGTTATGCCCCTGGCTTGTTACACTTCGCTCTGTCGGCAAGAATTTGAGACAGATTAATCAATCTAAGGAACGATCGGCTGATCTTTGTTATTGTTTTGAAACTTTCGCATTTGGAGTCGATTTGGGCTGAATATTGTGCAGAAAATTGTCTCGTAGCATGCAATAAAAAAAGAAAATCTACTCTATTTTCGTCAGTATCTGGAATTATCTCAAGAGTGTGGACTTGAAAGTTTTATTTTTCACGAGCGCTTGCGCGAGTGAAAAATAGTAATTTCAGGTCCACACAATCATTTTTTTCAGTAGCTTCCTAAATGACGTTACGCTTCGGTGCATGACGTCGCCTTGAAGGAACGAACAACAGCCTTTTATTATTGTCTTGAAATTGTTTGCAGTCGAATTGGGCTGAATATCGCGCAGTAAAATGTCACGTAGCATATAATAAAAATAAGATCCACGCTGTTTTACTGAATACAAGCGCTCGTGAAAAATAAAACTTTCAGGTCCACACTCATGAGATAATTCCCGATAGTAGTAGGAGATGTATGAAACAGAGCCTATTGGATGGACCACGGGCTGGACCCCGGAAGTGACACCATGTCATGTGACCTGGTGGCGCTATGTTGTGTTGTTATGGTAACCCGCGTGAGCGGCCATCTTGTGTGACGTCATCTTCATAGTGATACGTGGTGTAAGTGCGCATGCGCAGCGCGTGTTGTTAGGGTGATACATGTTTCCGTCGTCCATTTTGTATACTGGAGGCCGCCATCTTGGTTTCTATGGTAGCACGTGGTTGCTATGTAACCCAAAACCTTCTAACAAGACAGGGGTATATTCGGAGGATGTGTTCCTTTGTATAGGAGTAATTTTCTGGCTTAGAATTCTCCCAGAATCGGAGTATCACGAATTACCACAAACAACCCGACAATCCCTCCAAATCACCGAAATTGACTTTATTTCTCCATTTTATCGGTATAGCACGTAGTGCTATAGTACCAAGGGGGTACAAGGGGTGCGTTCGATTGAACTAGAGTAAATCTAATTACCCAAATAGACCCGACCACGCTTACAAACCACCAAAATCTACACCAAACCACCCAAACGGACATGTGACGCCCCATTTTGGGCATATAAAAATAACACGTAATGCTTTAGCACCGAGATATCTCATGGGGGGTATGTTCTATTGAATAGGAGTACAGGACCTGGTTTTCCCAGAATCCCATTTTAATGCCCATTGCATATGTTTCTCTATCACTAACAGTCTATACAGTTCAAACTATTTCTGGTTCTCTCGTCCAAGTCTTATAATCACCAGTGCTTGATTTCCCATAATGCAGAGATATCTCCCCTGTGTACAACAAACCCCATATCATTCTCAAACCCAATAAGCCAAGAGAGTAATTGCACCAATGCTTGATTTCCCATAATGCAGAGATATCTCCCCTGTGTACAACAAACCCCATATCATTCTCAAACCCAATAAGCCAAGAGAGTAATTGCTCCATGAGCAATTGCTCGAACGACTCGAAGCTCATCGAGCAAATGAGCCTTAGAGCAATTGCTCGATCGAGTGACTCGACATACTGCTCGAACGAATCGAATCCCATCGAGCAAATGAGCTAACGAGCAATTGCTCATTTGAGTGACTCGCACATACTGCTCGACGACTCATTTCAGAAAAAAGGATTCCATAGCCACAGGCGTTTTCATAAAAGGGATTCAACAAATGGGATTCCAAAAAGGGATTCCATAAGTGGGATTCCGTCTTATGTCGAGTGACTCGCACATATTGCTCGAATGACTCAAATCCCATCGAGCAAATGAGCTAACGAGCAATTACTCGATGAGCTTCGAGTCGTTCGAGCAATTGCTCATTGAGCAATTACTCTCTTGGCTTATTGGGTTTGAGAATGATATGGGGTGTGTTGTACACAGGGGAGATAACTCTGCATTATGGGAAATCAAGCACTGGTGATTATAAGACTTGGACGAGAGAACCAGAAATAGTTTGAACTGTATAGAGTGTTAGTGATAGAGAAACATATGCAATAAGCATTAAAAATGGGATTCTGGGAAAATCAGGTCCTGTACTCCTATTCAATATAACATACCCCCAGGAGATATCTTGGTGCTATAGCATTACGTGTTATTTTTATATGCCCAAAATGGGGCGTCACATGTCGTTTGGGTGGTTTGGTGTAGATTTTGGTGGTTTGTAAGCGTCGTCGGGTCTATTTGGGTAATTAGATATACGCTAGTTCAATCGAACGCACCCCTTGTACACCCTTGGTACTATAGCACTACGTGCTATACCGATAGAATGGAGAAATAAAGTCAATTTCGGTGATTTGGAGGGATTGTCGGGTTGTTTGTGGTAATTCGTGATACTCCGATTCTGGGAGAATTCTAAGCCAGAAAATTACTCCTATACATAGGAACACATCCTCCGAATATACCCCGTCTTGTTAGGTTTTGGGTCACATAGTAAACACGTGCCACCATAGAAACCAAGAATGCGGCCTCCAGTATACAAAATGGACGACGGAAACACGTATCACCATAGCAACACGCGCTGAGCATGCGCACTCACACCATGTATCACTATGGAGATGACGTCACAAGATGGCCGCTCACGCGGATTACCATGACAACACAACATATCGCCACCAGGTCACATGACATGACGTCACTTCCGGGGTCCAGCCCGGGGTCCATCCAATAGGCCCCGTTTCATACATCTCCTACTACTCCCGATATCCACGAAAATAGCGTAGATATCCTCTATATATTGGGGATACTGTTAAGGGTCTACGTTATTTGAAAATTCCGTAATCCAAAAAAGTTTTATAAACAACAAAAAATGTAAAGTTGGATTTATCTTGTAGTAAATGTAAATTACCAGATCTTTTTGATGATATGGTTGAATGTAATTCTTGTAAGTGTACAATTTAATGATTTTTCAAATAGCTGATTTCCGTTGCTCCGCGCGTTTGTGTGTTAAACGTTTTTGTTCCTTCAAATTATGTATTTTACTCATGTGTAAATTGTTTTATCTTTTGCAAATAAAAATTTCTTTAGAAAAAAACAATGTTTACTCCCCCCCCCCCCCCCCCCCCCCCCACCCTCACACTTCAATAAATCGCCTCCACAAAAAAATTCTCCGACCATGCAAAGCTACAAAAATGATTAGTTAATCTACTTTCGTGATTAGGTGCTAAGTTATTAATTGATGTTAAAAGCTGGGGAACTCGATCTGGCTCGTACTCGGTTGTTGGACAACCACTTTTTGTGACTCAGCGACAACAAGTTGCCCGTAAGTCACAAAAAAAAATATTTTTTTAACCCTTTACCTAACACTGTATTTTTAGAACATACATTAAATTTCACATTTTTTGAAAACAAATTTCACAATTTTTTAACAAAACCATACCAATATGGATATCTTTAGAACCAGCTCGTCGAGCTGTTTCTAATGATATCCATATTTGTATGGTTTTATTGGGAAACTTCCGAGACATTTTAGGCTGTGGTAGGCTTATTCTGGTTAATTTTCTGACCGTTTTTGTCGCTATGTTAGGTAAAGGGTTAAAACAAAATTTTAATTATAACTATTCCCATTTCAAATAAGCACAACATGTCTAAAAATTACATTTGTATCTTTAAAATTAAGAGATTAATACCCAGAAACTTGATTCGACTCTGCTTTTCTTCGACTCGGACTCGGATTATGACCACCTCCAAAAGGAGGGACAGGAACATATGACAAAATATAAGTGAAACAGAGTGAAGGGCAATTCGGGGAAAATGTAATTGATGGCCAAGTTGGGTGAAATTGTGGAGGCTGGGTTGGGCGAAATTGTGTGGGCAGGTGTAGCTGTAGGCCGACTTGGGTCTAATTTATTTTTGTCTACCGTTTCTTTTTCAAAGATAAGGGACGAACTCTTCCATGGCCCGTGAATTAAACATATCTCATGGAATATGACTGAAGCGCGACTTAAGACTTGCACTCTCAATTTTCGCAAGTAGGAACAAAGAAACCGCAAGTAAATTACTGATCTTAAAAACACCAAAAAAAAAAAAAACGCGAAAGTATACGCTATATCATATGTAAAGCATATTCCGAAGTTGGTTGTAATATCTTGATTTTAACCCATATTATTTCGGGAGGGGGAACTATTTTCAAAGTGTGTGTGTTTGGGGGTGGGGGGGGGGGGGGGGTTGGCTGGATCGGGCGATGGCTGGTCGTCGCTATGAAAATTTTAAATTCCAGGGTCCCAAAACCCCCATTTCCATGCATCTGAGTGGATATTTTGAGATTTTCAGGAGATGTATTTGAAAGATTTCACACGTTAAAAAACGTTGGTAAAGCATACAGGTGAGGTCTATTTATCAGCTTTGGTCGTAACGACCAAAGCTGATAAATAGACCTCACCTGTATGCTTAACCAGACGTTTACAGCAATTATACTGTCTGTGGATTATCTTGTCTGGGGGTGGATTTGGTACTTGTATGTCTGTAAGATTACGATCTACTTCAGTTAACCGATTTTTTAACAGACTGTATACATTTTAGCGTTTGCTGCCACTTACTGCAAAAAATGATCCGAAATCCATCGAAACTGAACCAGTACGAGAGAAACATAGATGGCGAAAATGTAGGGGAGACTCTGGATCCGCCCCTTGTTTCACCAGTCAGTTGTTGTGTTAAAATATATGCATACAAAAAAAACATGGTCCGGCAAAAAAGTGGCTGAAGCCCCCCCCCCCCCCCCCCCAACCCTGTTCCGCCGCCCATGTATTTTGTCTTTAATCTCTGATAGAAAACCACATTTGCGGTCTAGGGAAATTGCCTCTGCGACTAATAATAATAATAATAACACTTTGGCCGGTCGCTGATTTGTCACGGTTCTCGGATGAGAAGGCCTTGGTTACCCCTGTACTCCCAACAGCCTCTCTATTCCCACGCTTCTTCTCTCCTCCCAACACTCCGAGACAAACTGCTTGATGACATCCCTTGCCCCATTCTTCCCAATCTCTCCGATTGGCATATTAACCCTCTCCTTTGAGTCTCCCACTAACCACATGACCTTCATTCTCCCATCCCACTTCCCCATTATACTCCCAGTGAATCTTATTCTTTTAGACTAGTATTTGGGGCATTCTAGAAGAAAGTGTTCCAGGGTCTCCACCACGCCCAAATTACACATCTGGCACTCCTTTTCACTGGTTTTCCCAATTTTCCCCCTCATCTCGAGGGACCGCGATCTCAGCTTGAACAACAGTGCCCCCCCCCCCCCAAAAAAAAACAAAAAGTGCCATCAAGGTACTCTTCAAAACCAGACTTCTCTTTATCACGCAGGCCACCCAAAGACCTCTTTGATTTGACCCCCTCTCGCCAGTTATGGTTACAATCCTCCATGACCCTTTCTCTGACGATTGTTTTACCCTGGTTTGCCCCAACGTCTAGGTCCGAGATCTCCAATGAGTAGTTCTCTACTAGCTCCTTCACTTGGACCATCCACCCCGTTTTGATATTTGAGATGAAAATTCGCAGGAACATTACTTTACACCATCGGCTGTCGGGGAGATTTACCAAATACTTAAGATAACCGAGTTTCAATAGGTCTATCCTGTCTTTGATCACCATCCACCCAAGCTCACCCCTGATTGCTTCTAGCACGGCGGCATTACTCGACCCCGTTATCCATCGGCCTGCATCGTTCTGCAGGATTTCCAAGCTCTTTACAGCCGTCTGGTTTAGGGGTACCACTTCCGTACCGTATGTTATACTTGGCAGACCCACCATTTCCCAAATGGTTTTCCCCACGAAAACCTTATTGAAACTGTTTCTCCCTATAAGTTTCATTTGGTTAAGGATTCGCTTCCCCTTCAGAATCCATTTATTTGTGTGGTTTCGAAAGACGCCTCTTCCTGTGATGTTTATATTTACCCCCAGGTAGATAGATAGACAGATAGATAATAATTCTTTATACACGGTATTAAAAAATGGTTTACAGTACAATTTACATAATCTTGTGTTACAGAAATAGGCACACCGTAGGGAATGACGTAGCCAGATTGGCTGTCTACCCGACATTCCCTTAAGAAAATAACAGTCTATTTGCAGTCTAACTATGAGCGCAAATGGAAGTAATAGTAGCTCTTTCTTTCAAGAAAGTTTATACAAGGCGGGAGGAAATTATTTATTTATTCAGGATCCACGTTTTACAGTATGTCCAGTAAGAAATCCAGTGGTTTTTTAAGATAGATAAACCTAAATGCCAGCCCACTCCATATTCTAAACCCGTCGTCGTTACGAATAATCTTGGAGCTTCTAAAAGTTCTGACACACAACTTACAGCATATTACAGCTATTAATTGGAAGACTATATGGAGTGGTTTCTGACAACAAGTTATACGAGACGAGGTATCCAGAAAAGATTCAATTCTTGACATTTATATTGTACAATAGATTTCAGGTGAAGGTTATATCAGTAGGTAATATCAGGAGCCAGCACCATAAGACATAAGGCATAGACAGATGCATTTTCAAGAGTTGCATTCTTCATCTTTTAACCCTTTGCTCAAATGGGCCCGACCGCATAGATACCGAATTTCATGATTTGAAGTTGTTTTTTTCATTTCCAGCATACAATAAAACCATACAAAATATTAACATCCTTGAAACCAGCTCATAGATCTGGCCTCAATCATATCAACATTTGTTTGGTGTTATTAGATATGTGCCACAACATGCGAAGCCGAGGAAGCCACACTTGGGCTAAAAATCTGTGCGGCTGTAGTCGTTTTGTTAGGTAAATGATTAGTATAGTTGATTATACAAAGTAAATAGCTTTTTGGAGGATAAGAAAATTTGTCGTCTGGCTAATTACCAAGCCATTAAAAATGGCGATTAGCCATCTTAGTCGATTCAACATCCTGGCTAGGAAGTAAATTAAAGGAAAAACAGCCGCAAAATGCCACACAGCTTTGGGGGTATGTCCAACATTGAGCACGCTCAACCATCTGGGAGAATCATCTACGCTTTATTTGAGATACCTGGTATTTGTCTGCGCATGCTAATAATCAATATGGTTTAAAATAAACTGGGATTTTTATTTCTTGTCAATATGTGCAGTCTGGACACTAAGGGTTGTTACAGTAAATCTCACTTGAATATGACGACAATATATAGTTAGTTAGCGTCTTCTTGAAGATGTATCTATTTCTTATATCACGGATCGAGCTGTCAAGCGCGTTCCAGATTCTAGGAAATGCATACAATGGGAGATTTTCTAGTGATTTGGTTCAAATTTTTTCTACCTTTATCCCTGGTGGGTGTATTACGCTGCTGAATGTATTGTTGAAGGATGTTGGTAGTGTACCATTGTGCCAGTCTAAAACAAATAAGGACGCGTGAAGTTTGTACAAGTCCTCAACTTTAAGTATTTTGTCTTGTTTAAAAGGGGGGTTCGGTGTGAGCATTGTATCGCTTGTTATTGATTATGCGCACCGAACGTTTTTGCATGATCACCAAGTCTTTTGACTGCCTTAGACCGCCCCCAAATCTGGACACCATATGTCAAGTGGCTGTGAATTAAGGCATAATAGAGGGTTTTCATGGCATCGTGGGGAAGAATGTGTTTAACTTTGTTCAGGCTATAGTTAGCACAGGATATTTTAAGGTAGATCTGTGATATGTGGGCATTGTAGGACAAGTTATCATCGATATTTATTCCGAGAAATTTCAATGATTTTTCAGGCTTGGTGGACCCCATCCTGGTAATGGGTTGGTTATTAATCAAAATGTCATCTTTCAGATTACTAACCAGGTTGCGTTTATTACTTGGGTTTATTAAAATACTTTTTGTTTTGTTAGTATTTAACTTTAATTGATTGCTAGATCACCACTCAAATAGTTTTTGAAGTTCTTCGTTGAGGTTCCTGATTTGGGGAGTAATGTCAGATTCTGAGTCATGTACTGTGGTATCGTCTGCAAAAGCTAGAAGGTTTAGTGTTGTTGCATTGCTAATGTCATTAGCGTATAAAAGGAACAGAATGAGCCCAATATAGAACCTTGGGGAACTCCACAATTCATTGGAACTAAATGAGATAGGTGTTCACGGTACGAGACATACTGGGTTCTGCTAGAGAGATAGCACACAAACCAGTCCTTCGCTACTCCTCGTATGCCAGATACTCGTAGTCACCTGTTTCTCCTACACTAAGAAGTTTGCTGCTACCTTCCGGAATGCAGAACTCCCCCACTCTCCACCTTCGAGTGGGGTCCACTTTGCGGTCCATAGGTATAACTTTGCTCTTGCTTTCATTAAGTTCGAGTCTCCATTTGCTCCCATATTTCCCAACAATTACCAGCATTTTCGCTAGCCCCTCTTCGCTTTCTGATACTAGCACCATATCGTCTGCAAAAAATAGCCCTGGGATCTTCAAGTCCCCAACTGCTACCCTCTGGTCGCTATGCAGGAGTTCATTTCCTAAACCTTTGATGTACAATGCAAAAAGACTTGGCGAATGGATACACCCCTGTTTTAGGCCTATCTCCATAGGCACACGTTTTGTTGTAATGTTTCCCAGGCTAAGTTCACTCTGTACATCTTCATATAATGCTTTCATAATTCCAACAAACTCGCCTCCCAAGCCCAGAGCCTCCAGCTTGCGCCACATACCCTCCCTCCATACTCTATAGTATGCCTTTTTAACATCCAAAAAGGCCATAAACATCTTTTTCTTTTTTGCTTTCGCGGATTCTATCATTTGGGATAGTGCGAAAAGATGGTCAGATGGTAATTACTGTTGATAATAGGTAGTCTGCATATCGCAACTCACCATCTCTACAAACTTCAAATAGAGGCCGCTAAAGATGTGTCCTATCTTAGCAAATGTGATTATTAACGTTACTGGTATATTTGATCAATGATCAAAACTACCGTTACTTTGTGATTTGTTGTTTGCGATTATTAGAGGCTGAGATAAAACTTATACTAACCGATCTTTAGGGGACGCCGAACATAAGTGTGGGCAAATTTCAGGTAATTTTCCCCAAAGTCCAAAAAGGCCAGAAAGGAATAACCTTAAGAAATTTTTTTTTATCATTTTTTTAGAATGAAACATAAATCATGTGGAAGCTAATATTTTCCATGGAACTCTAACCATGTGGTAGAATGCACTGCCTGAAAGTCTGTTATTGCATAAGTAAGAGACCAGATTTTGAACAATAAATTTACTGAATAGTTATATTCTGCAATCCTTCTGGTACAGACTCGGAGAAATCTTTTTCTCATTCTCGCAAGGAACGGACAGTAAGACTTATTGTAATTTAGGGTGTCTAAATTTCACAAGGACTGCCATTTTTCTTGTGTTTGTTTTAATGAAGTTCAACAAGGGTTAAATCCACACAGTTCACAAGAACAGGTATGGAATCATGAGAGAGTGCATCAGTGTAAAATGAAGAATGTCCAATGCAGCTTTTGTTAGTATGCAATGACCATACCCCCCCCCCCCCTCACACACACATAATTCTGTGGCATTTTGCATGAGATTTGTGTGAAATTGATAAAAAAATAATGATTGAGATTGACACACCAGAAAAACTACCAAAACGCCTCATCTGGTAATATCTGTGACCATTTCTAGTGTTGCAGGAGCAGTGACAGCTGCCAAGGGTGCCATGTGAATGCTCAAGTACAGTACGTGTAGAGTAGATTGTAGCTAAATCACCCGCGGAGTGGAGTTATTACCCAAGCTATAACTGTCAAATTTTGTATATATCGACAGAAAACACAAGCAATGTTTCAGCCAATGGACCTCCGGGTTTAACCCGGAGGTCCATTGGCTGAAACTTTGCTGGTTATGCTTTGCAACAAATTTGCAATTATTGCTCGGGTGGAATCTCCACTCTGTGGGTGATTTAGTGATAATACACTCTCCACGTACTGTATGGCCAAAACAAGTTAGAAAACATAGATTCCAATTCATTTGTGCACATGGTTTGATATACTTCAATTGTTTTAAAACTATCGCCCTGCATGTTGTAGTTGATGTTTGGTTTGTTATTCTTGCCAGTTACTTAAGCAGCTGGTAATTTCTTTGTCATCAAAAGCAAAAATATATTTTGTTCGAAAAAGTGGATAAATTCAAGTTTTGTGTAGTTTTGTCATTATTTTGGTATATAATGTGTCCCTACTCACCACAAGTGGATGACGATTTATCTAACCGCGGGAACAGTACAGAGGACCCACAGAAATAAAAGAGGAAGCGAAAGATGGGACCTTCCCCCAGACGACGCGATACCCACCAACTGACGGATTTCGTGGAAAAGAAAAAGAGGGAAAATGAAGAGGGGGGACTAGTGGTACTTTGAAAGCTCAAGAATTGACACCTCTGACCGTTTCTCGTTCAGCTCGACACCACCCCACCCCACCCGATGGAGGGTCTGGAGGACGCTGGTTCGCCATGAGACAGTCCGATCTCCAGCAAATCACACTCATCGCTGGAAGATGAGATGGAGGAGGGAGGTCTGTCTTTGGTACAGGAGTTGGGCACTAAAATAAAGATGTTACCGGTACAGCCATCTTTGGAATAAGTTTTATATATGATAAAACATATACTTTCGTGTTTATTTGGTGTTTTTAGGATTTGTGGTCTCTTTGTCCCTGCTTGCGAAAATTGAGACCGCAAAACGGAGGTCGCACTATACATCAAAAGAGGAATTATAGGGGTTAAAATTAAAATATCGATATCAAAAGTTCGTATATGTATTGAATATTCCCCAAATCACCAGCGTTTATTGGTGTTTTAGGACCATTAGTTTACTTGCAGTCTCTATGCCCTTAGTTGCGAAAAGTGAGATCGTTAAAGAAGGGTATAGCGCTATACATTAGAAAATTTTTTTTAGGGGTTAAAGTTAAATATCGCCACCAGTCTTAGGATATATATTGGGTGCGCGGAAGAAACAAAATCTGGCACCTTCATAAAGGAGGACTACACAAAATTCTAAGATTTTGATATATCATCCGAAACCGATCTCCTGTACGGTAAACTCACACTGACAACAGAACAAAACGAATATATCTTCCTGAAAATTTAGATGTTCATCCCAGCTAGTGGGCTTCGTTTGAGTCATTATATTCTCGGACTAGCACCTCTCATGTACAAGATGAAACGTCTTATAAACGTCATGTGTCCCTCATCTTTGAACTTGCCATCCAAGGGATTTCGTAGAGAAAGGCAGCAACTTCTGTATCCAGCCCTATGTGCACGGCTGCCTGTTTCAACAACACACATCTTAATTGTAAACAGTGTAAATCTGTATTCATTTGTGAATCAATCTATATATCGTATAAACGCATCTATGTGTTGATTTTCTATTGTATTTATGGAGAATAGTGAACATTAGTTGTTTTTCTAGTACTCCAATACCTGTTGCAAATTTATGTTTAAACTATACACAAAAATAGGAGAACTTCGAAACTCATTCTGGAAAAATGTTCTAACTGCCTGGTCACTTCTGAACGAAAGTTACACGTTGACTCCGGAAGAAATATTTTCGGAACCAATTTACTGTAGTAATGCAATAAAAAATAATAATAGACATTTTTGATAAACGGTGGCTCAAGGCTGATGTATTTTTTTTAACAATGATCTCTGAACAGAGAATAGAAAAATCTTACCTTTTACTGATTTTTCCGAAAAATACAACCTCAAAATACCATTCACTGTTTATCAGGGAGTCATTCATGCTGTTCCAAAATAGTTGGAGGAAACAACGAAACAGTACGAAAAAAACTGAAGACATAAAAAACGAAATATTGAAAAACTTAAACACTCCCAAAGGGTCTGTCAGGCCTTTTATGCATCAGTTTGATACATCTCCTCTACAAACAGAAAGAAAATGGAATGAAATTTTGAATACCACCCCACACTTTGGGAGCAGATATACAAAAAAAATCATTCACAGTTACTTACAATGCTTATTTACAGAGTCTGCATTACAAAATACCACAGAGGATTCTCTTCACAAACTCGACACGTCATCAATGTAATTTATCTGAAACATAATTATGTACCTTCTGTAATAATACTGAAGAGACAATCATGCTCATCTTTTTTAATGTTTCTTATCGAAAATAATATTAATAAACTTGAAGGAAAAGTTAAAAGAGGGATGAGGAATCTTACTACCGCTCGAAAAACAATTTCATTTTGGGTTACAACAACAACAACAACAACAACAACAACAACAACAACAACAACAACAACAACAACAACAACGAGAAAACGGAATCAATACCAGATATATGTATTCGTATCTATAAAAATTCATTTATTCCTGCAAAGTGAGAAAGTGCTCTCTAGCTTTCACAAGCTTCATTGAACAATTGAACGAGAACAAAAATATAGAATTAATGTCATTGGTGATACTCATCTAAAACGGCATCGGAGCTGAAGGCGAGGTGGGCCGGATTGTCAACTTTCATATAACAGCTGACAGTTTGGCCAAACTCGGTATCAACTCTAGTGTGACTAGCTCAAAAAAAAACGCAACTCTTCGAGTTTTGGCGGCATATTATTGAGCTTTATGCGCCATGGGGCGAACCAGCTCTCCTGATCACGAATGGAATCCTGCAGGCGAGTTTTAATTATATTTCGAGATCTACTGGCCGTCCACATGCCTTTATCATCTGAAAACTGCGATAGTTCTACACAGTTTTTCCCTACTTTGTCTATGTCATTCACATATGTTATGAAAAGAAGCGGGCTTAGGATCGGTCCGTGTGATGTGCCTGCTTCGAGCATTACTTCCCCGACACCTCGCGGTTAACCCTCACTTTGATTTTTCGGCCAGTTAGAAAAGATAATATGATCCTCAGAATTTTATTGGGTAATCCCATTTCACTAGTTTATATTTCATGCCATTGTGCCATATCGAGTCGAACGCTTTCTCTACCTCCGAGAAAAGCGCAGTTCCTATTTTTTCGTTTTGACTAAGCGCTGTTTTCATATAATCGACCAGTCTGTATACGTGTTCGATTCCCTCTTTCTGCCTCCTGACCACTCTTTGCCATTTGTTAAAAAAATAGCAAAGAGTGATTGATTCGAGATAGCAGCGAAGTCTCATGGTGAGGATTCGCTCAAATAGTTTTCCAACACAGCTAAACAAGCTTATTGGGCGGTAGTTAGAGGGGTTGGTAAGGTCTTTGTCGGGTTTAGGAATCATGACTCCTGTGGCTACTTTCCGGCATTTTGACAAATGATGATGAAATGAAAGTGACAAACGAATGAATGAATGAAAGGTTTTAGCGCGCCGAAGGCGCGCAGGGAAGGTGTGGGATTTACAAATCCCTTGCGACCCGGTTAACCTTATTTTATTTCACTTGGGCCACACAGGCCTAGCTTTCCTATCGCCTCAAATGGGGTCCGAGGGGGGTATGCACGCGGTTGGAATACCCGAAAGTTTACGTTGGAGTGATAGATTGTCAATAGTCAATCCCCCAACGCCATTAAGACTATTAGAGAGTGGGCTCTATTCGGTTCCAGCTTGTCGATGGTAGAGTGGAGTGACAAACGACAGACTTTACCCCCCATTATATACAAAATTATTTCCTTTTAACAACACGTTTCTAAGGCACAGAAAATGGCAAACTGTGTGAAAATCAACAGATCAATTATCGTGAAAACGTTTCATTCATGAGATCAGGCGCCGAAACGACTTGCCCGAAGTGCCGAAACGACTTCAAACTAGGTGCCGAAACGACCTGAGAACTGATGCCGAAACGACCCGGTCCCGAAACGACTTGATACCCCATGTCCCTTGGTATTAGCAAAATTTCCATTTCAAATGCTTGTCCACTTAACTCCTCCTGCATTTTTCATTGGCTTTTAGTTTAAACAATATTTATTACTGACAGTGACAATCGTATACATTACGCAAACAGATAAAAGGGAACAACTCCTGAAATTAATGGTATACAATGTAACAAAACAACAGAATTCAAGAATAAATGTAAGGGATTCAACAATAAGCTGTAAGCTTTTGGAAGTCGTCTCCCTTGTTGGATAGAGTATTTGATTAGAAAATAACATGAAGCATTTGCTGGACTAATATTGTTTAAACCAGTAGAAAGATAACATGAAGAAGAAAATAGAGATAGAACAAGAGAAGAAACAAAGAGAAGACAAAGATGAGGATGAAGCCAACTTGAATTAAAAAAAAATAAGCAGCCGATGAATCGGGTTGGTAGATAAGTAATGTACTTATTTAGTGACGCAAATGAAATTAATAGCTGGTGTCGACTGGTTCAAGCATTATACTCAGTCAGATGCACACGTACCCTTGCAGGTCACGTAATCGCTGCAGCTAACTGAAACGTTTGCTAAGTAAAATGAAATCCTGGACAACTTAAAATATAAAGCGGTTTTCTGCATTATCAAGAAATTCCGAACCAAATAGAAGAGTACTAGGATCAAGAGAATGGGGGAAGGCGATAAGTGGTTATTGTATAAATGTGCGTTAAGATTGCTGCAGCGCAAACGTTACCTACAGTGGTAAATCTGACCAGCCCGCGACTTAGCGCCGCCGTAAAATGTCGGTGGTCGTAGATTGCCATCATTTAGGAAGGTCGTAAAATTACTCAGGGATGAGTTTTCTCTGACAGATAATGGTAAGTTATTCCACTGACCAGTCGTATTTGGGATAAACGAAGATTGGTATGGCTGCGAGTTACAAAAGGGAACTTGATGATTCTGGTGGAAACGTAGGTTACGACGTTGACTGGTTATCGAAACTGTCGGTGGAATTTTGTTAGCAATATATTGAAGCGTCAGATGATGGTACATTTTGAAGAAATGTTTCAATCTGTGTTATCGACGTCTTTCTTCGAGAGAGCACCAGTGGGTTTCGGTATACATGAGGGTCTTACTGGCACTTATAGTTGCACCGGTAAGAATCCTAGCCGCTGCGATCTGAATTTTCTCCAAGTCAGCAGCCTTGGTCGCCGTACAATTGTCCCAAACCGTATTACCATATTCCAGGAGGGGTCTAATAAACGCAAAATAATTTTTTCCCGCACATGACGACCAAGGATGATTTGTGACTCCTCGGTGTGTCAATACGGGACCAGGCCTTGGAACAGATATTGGCAACATGGTCATTCCATGTACGAGTATTGTTTAGAATCACACCTAGATGTTTATGGCTCTTAACTTCAGAAATTTGTTTACTACCAAAGAATAATGGAGGGTGTAGAAGGGGTGTAATTCTATGTGACATAAGCATGGTCTCTGTCTTTTGGGGATTGAACACAACCAACCAAGTTTTAGCCCAATGTTCAATTGTGGTTAAGTCTTGGTTGATTATAGCTGCGGCTTGGTGTGGGTTTTCAACTACGAGATATGATGATATGTCATCCGCAAAGAGTCGTATACTCCTTATTAGGTTTTCTGTAATGTCGTTAATATATATAAGGAACAGAAGGAGACCAAGGATCGACCATTGAGGAACTCCAAAGTAAATGGGTTTCCAGGATGAAGTCTCAGAAGCTATAGCAACCCGCTGAGCCCTGCTGGAAAGGTAGGATTTTAGAAACGTAAAAAGTACACCGGACACACCAATCTTCTCGAGCTTGTGAATGAGACCAACGTGCCATACTTTGTCAAAGGCTTTACTTACGTCACAAAAAACTACCATTACCTCTTTACCTTCACCTAGGTCTCGGCAGAATTCATCATACAGATCAGTTAGTTGAAGTACGGTCGGGTCACCGGGAGTGAACCCTGACTGGAATTGACTCAAAACATTGTTATCGATTAAGAATTTCCACAACTGTTTGAAGACTCACTTCTCAAATATCTTACCAATATATTATTATTATATTATGATATTACCAATACAACTGATATGTGATATCGGACGATAGTTGGTGACAGTATTTGAGGGGGATTATTTTTTGAGTACTTGCGACACATTAGCTTTCTTCCAAGGGGACGGGAAGTGGGAATTACTCATCAGAAGATTGAATAGTATAGGAAGTGGTTCAGATAACGATGATTTACATTCTTTGAGTAAACATGGGCTTACCAGGTCAGGACCAGCTGCCTTGGAGACATTAAGAGATTTCAGCGCTTCGTATACTTCACTGTGAATGGTTATGCTATCGAGTATATGTTGGGCACTCGAGACAAGATTTGGTGGGGAGGCACCCGAGTCGTCCACAGTTGAGACAGAGCTGAAGTCTTCATTGAATACTTCTGCTTTCTCCTTATTTGTGGGGTATGTTTTGTTTTGATGGGTAATTGATAGGATTCATGATGAATTACTGTCAATATATGATTTAAGGGTTTTCCACCATTCCGATGATGATGTTTCGCGACTATTCAGTGTGGGCTGTACTTTGGAGATATATGTGGCCTTAGCCTTCCTAATAGATGAGACTACTTCGTTTCTCTTTTGTTTATATTTCACCCACGCATGCGGAAGGTCAGTACGTTTGGCTATACGTATAGCCTTTTCCTTTGTCTTAAGAGTAGCCGTATCTCGTTGTGCATCCATTTTGGTTGGGTTAGTCTTGCCGTAATTATTTTGTTGGGTATAAAACGGGAAGCAATATCAAGAAGCTTGCTAGTGAAATCTGAGACGATCGTATCCAAACACGAAACATTGAAAATAGTGTCCCAGGTTTCAGAGGTAATAGCTGCATTTAAAGGATAATTACCTTGGGAATACAACCATATGCGTCTTTTGAAGCAGAAGGGCGCTAACTTTGCGAATTCAACTTCAAAAGAAATTGGACAGTGTAAGCGGATCATGTCGAGTACAGACGGATCTAAAACCTTGCATGCCTTTACGTTGATTGTTTTACTTACAGCAAATATGTCAATATAGTAATATACGTCTATTTGCTGACGATACTTCTTTGTATTTAATACTAGAAAATCCTGAGCAAGCCTCGACTTTAATCAACCAAGACTTGGCCACAATTGAACATTGGGCCAGGACATGGCTGGTAGAGTTTAATCCGCATAAAACAGAGAGTATGTTGATATCGCGCAAAAACATCCCTGTTGCCCACCCACCACTATTCTTTAGTAAAAGGTCGAGGTCTGAAGTAAAAAACACTAAGGAGTCATATTAAACAGTTCTTGTACGTGGGACGATCACATTGACCACATCTGCTCGAAAGCTTGGGTTCGTTCAGACTTATTAAGAAAACAGAAATTCAACCTCGATCGTGACGTCCTAGAAAAAAATTACTTTGCCTTCATCGGACCATTACTTGAATATGCGGATGTTGCCTGGGACAACTGTTCTGCAGTCGATGCTGAAAAATTAGAGAAAATACAGATTGCAGCCACGAGAATCATAACCGGGGCAACAGTTAGTTGCAGTTAGCGTCTACTTAATACTGAAACACGCTGGGACTCTTTACAAGAAACACGTCGCAAACACAAATTGTTACAATATTTCAAAATATACTATCGAATGTCACTCCCGTATATTGCCAATAAGGTCCCTCCAATCATCTCATCATCAAATTTATCGCAAAATTTCCGGTCGTGTAACAACCACAGAATTCCTTTCCGTCGGACACAATTATATCAGTCTTCCTTCATCCCCAGCATTACGAAGCAATGGAACATCCTGCCCATGTCTGTGCGTGAAAACTCTTCATTGCCCAACTTCAAGATATTTTTAAGTGCTGGGAAGACGAACGAAATGGTTTCGCGCGCCGAAGGCGCGCAGGGACGGTCTGGAAAACAAGCCCCTTTCGGCCCTCGGTGACTGTATATGATTGGGTGTCACATGTCTAGGCGTGTTGTAGGAGGAAAAGGTTCCGGTACTCGGCAGGTGTCTCCTGTTGCGTCGTGGCGGCCTTGTTGACTGATGTCGGTTGAATCCTCGGGTGAGGTCTAGTGTGGGAGGTTTGGTCCTCTCACAAAGGTACTACCTCTCCCCGAGGGTGCAGTCGATCTGGATTTGCAGGCAAGTATAGTCTGCCACTTCGGAGATGATATTGAGTGATGGCCATCACTGGCAAGTATAATCTGCCACAGGCTGTCTCTGTTTGGTAGGACGTCTTTGAAAGAAACAACAACGACCCCTTTCGGGGACCACCAGAAAGAAGACCCGAACTTCCCTGGTCCGGGGGCAGGCCTGCATTGTGGTCATATTGGGTTGGGACAGAAGATGCGCTATGCGCTTACAAAAAGGGGTAGAGGCGGGACGCAGGACCAACGCTCGCCTCCCTTAAAGTGGTCGATCACTTTTAGCGATGGAGTGGAGGCTGTTCAGAAACCATGGGGGTTACCGTTTCCATAACGGTTAGACTGTCCGTAGCGGTTATTTGGGTGCTGGTCAAAAAGCATCTTCTGTGTACCTGCTTAAAAGAAGAAGGAAGAATTAATTAGTTTTCATTAGAATATGTAAAATGTAAAAAGATAAAAGTAGCACATTTTGTTTAATTTATGATTTATTCTTTAGCTGAGTCGGTGAAGGCAGCCCTTTCTGGTAGAAGGCCACAGTTAAGCTGTTAATCTGCCTATTAGCTCACCTTCTCGTTCCCTATTTGTCCTCGAGCATGTTTAGTTTTTAAACCTGATGTAATCTTAGTTGAGTCGGTGACGGCAGCCCTTTCTGGTAGAAGGCCACAGTTAAGCTGTTAATCTGTCTGTTAGCTCACCTTCTCGTTCCCTAGCTTTACTCGAACAGTTTTAGTTTTAAACAGTCTTGGAAAGTGATCTAATTTTAGTTGAGTCGGCGAAGGCAGCCCTTTCTGGTAGAAGGCCACAGTTAAGCTGTTAATCTGCCTGTTAACTCACCTTCTCGTTCCCTATTTATTATTAAGCTGTTTAGTTTTTTACAATATTTAATCGTGATGTAATTTTAAAAGAAGAAGGAAGAATTAATTAGTTTTCATTAGAATATGTAAAATGTAAAAAGATAAAAGTAGCACATTTTGTTTAATTTATGATTTATTCTTTAGCTGAGTCGGTGAAGGCAGCCCTTTCTGGTAGAAGGCCGCAGTTAAGCTGTTAATCTGCATGTTAGTTCACCTTCTCGTTCCCTAGTTTTTTCCGAGCGGTCTTAGTTTTGATTGGAATATTTGGGCTTTTGTCGGCTTTCGCAAATGGCTCCAAGTTCGGAGATTAGTTCACTGCCGGTCATGATTTTTCGCGGCCAGGGTGGCTAGACGGTCTTTGATGGTTGGGATATCGGCCCTGTCGTGGAGTGTTTTGATGGGTGTGTCCCATGGGGCGCGGAGGGCGACTCTAAGCGCGTGATTTTGGACCTTCTGGAGTTTTCCCATATTAGTTTGATTGAGGTCAGTTGGGATGATTGCCTCGTATTCGAGTTCTGGGCGCACAAAGGCTTTGTATAGTTTGAGTAGGGTGGACTGGTTGGCTCCCTATGAAGTTCCCTTTAGCATTTTCAATAAGTTAATGCGTTTGGTGGTTTTTTTTCGCCCTGTCGTCGGTGTGTTTGTTGAAGGACAGTTTTGATCAATGGTGATGCCCAGGAATTTCGCCTCTTTGCATTCTGGGAGGGTGTTATCGATTAGTTTTAGGTCAAAATCACGTTTATTTGTCTTGCGAGTAAAGGTGATTCGTTGGGTTTTATTGGCGTTTAGCTTAATTCTCCATTTGGCACACCTGGGAACCAAAGGCCTCCTAAGTTTTATAGTGGTGCAAAGTCCCGCAAAGCTCAAATGTACCACACCGGGTTACGTCTGGGTTGCAGTAGCCTCAATTCCCACCTGTATTCAAATAACCTATCGCCTACCTCTTTATGCCAGTGTGGGGTGTGTGAGACCGTGGAGCACTATCTTCTCCACTGCCCAGTCTTTACAAATGCTCGTGATAATTCCATTAAGCTACTGCCATTCCCAACTGACGTACCAACGCTTCTTTTTGGATCTGGATTTTTGAATAACCAGGAGAACCAGCATGTTTTTGAAGTGGTTCATGACTTTATTTTATCAAGTGGACGTTTTCGCTAACTGTGAAAATCGCATTTCTTCAAACATGAATCTTTCTCTGCTCTCTTTTCAGTCGTTCTCTGTGTCGATCACACTGTAAAACACCACTACCCACCCTATCTCCAAGTAAGGTGCATAGGCTGCATATAATAATAACTGTTACGAATATATAGGCAATAGACATCGTGTTCAAGCTAGTTTCTCTGTCCTTTCTTGTCTCACTTCCCTTCACTCTTTTTCCATCTTTCTTACTTTTCTCACTTCATGGTTTAAGCAAAATCGGGTATAGTCGCCATATGTTCTGACAACTCACGTTTAATTTCCTATCCTTCAGGCTAACTTTGATCAAACTATTAGCCTTACACTGGCCGGGGAATCGCACCCATACACTGTTGTGTTCATGGATGCGATGCCCCACCCAGTCAGCTGGGCACCTGCCCAGACTATATTATAATTTTGAATATGGGTCATGACCTTAGGTAGCTTTGAACAAGTTTAAGTAGTGTTTCTACCACCTCAGATAATTGATATATTTCATGGTTTAGGGAGATGACGCACATAAGCTTTCAGCTTTTTGTCAAATTCCTCTATTATTTTGTTACTCTACATTGTTGAACAAATGTTATATAAGATATCTCATCATACTTCGTTACTTTTTGTAAACATTTTGTTACATATGACATTTTTAAAGAATAAAATATTGTTTAAACCAAATATGTCAATAATTGAAGCAAGGGATTCAGCATAGCCGGTTGGCTCATTCGCAGGCTGTCTTAAGTCGTAATATTGCATAATGTTTGTCAGTGGCCCCCCTGGTACCACAGGTTTGATTGTCATTGGAATCACCAGTAATGATCAGATCAGAAGTAGATGCATCTGATGTTTTATCAATCGAAGGAGAGATGATATCCCATAACTCGGGACTATTTGGGGGGACGGTAGAAGACTCATAATAGTAGCGATCTACCTCATTTAGTGAACGCCAACAGACACTCGATACGTGGAAATCCGAGATCAGGTCTCTGTCGAAATCCGATGCCATCTTTGACATATATTGCAACACCACCACCCCTTGATGAACGATTGAAGCGAAGTGGATCCTGAAGTCCTGGGATTAAGATTCAAGCTGGTGGATCATCATCATACAGCCACGTCTCAGTGAAGGCCGGGATGTCGTGGGATGATGATTCGCACTGGATTGTGTCCAGTTTAGGTTTAAGGCTCTGTATATTGAGATGGAGGATTTTAAGTGAGTTAAAGGAGTGTTCCTAATTATCAGCGATCGGACCCGGGTTGGGTTCTATGTCACCAGAAATTAACAATAGTATTCCCAAGTTAAGAACAAGCAAATACACAATGTTGACAGCAACACCTTTACGTTGTGACTTATTTATCGGCTCGTGAGCGGAGTCATTTGATGACGTGGGCTTCTTTTGATTGGCATCTGGTCGCCATGCATGTATGTCACTGCCCTCTGTGGGTGATGCAAACCCGATCTTGAATGCACAGAAACACACGAGGGCCGCTATAGTTAAGCATTTATTGGATTTTTTTCGAAACTTGGTGTGCTTTATAAGTAGTATTATAAGTATTATGTGTACATGTGTATATGGAAAGGAAGTTTTGATTCGAATAATTTTACGAGAGTTATATCCCTTGTCGACTTTGAATTGGTTCCAGGTCAACTCACCCTCGGGTCAACTCGCCCCCGCCAGTTTTCCCGGGTCAACTCTCCCCCGATCGGGGGGCGAGTTGACCCGCATTTGAGGGGCGAGTTGACCCGGGAACATTTTTTTTTGGGGGGGGGGTGGGTATTTTTTTTTTAAAAATTGGGGGAGGGGTAATTTTTTTTGGGGGTTAAATTGCCGAGAAAAACTGAAAACTGAAAAACAAATGAAGTACTTACCTTCAAAACTTTTAATCATCCTTTTAGAAAATCCAAGAATCAAAACGTAAATCCTTTCATAGAAAACCTATGGAATAACAGGGAGCACATAAACACAACATACTAACATCTTGAAGGCAGACTATACAATGATTAATAGTGTTAAAATAAAAAAAAATTGCTGATATAACTAGAGTTACGTTTTTTTAACTGGGGGCGACTTGACCCGGGGCGACTTGTCCCGGGCCGACTTGACCCGAGCGCGACATGACCCGGGGGCGAGTTGACCTGAGGGCGAGTTGACCCGTTCCCTATTGTATATATTGTATATATTTTTCACAACTGTGTATGAATACAGAATCTAAAAAACGAAAAAAATATATATTGGGTGTACCCCATATAACCAGATTGCGTTCACTTTGCCTGCGGTCTCACTTTCCACCTGCGGGATCATTTTAGTACGACCGATTTTAGGAACCTGTACATTTTGACCTGCTTCCGGTCCGGTAGAAAGAAAACATTGTCAGGAAGGTCAAAAGAATTTCTGCAGTGTGCACTTGCACATCTGTAGTAAGGTGGAAGCGTTGAAAACATGGCCTTGCACTGCAGACTCACGACACGGCTTCTTGCTTTCACCAGGGTCGTGAATTTCGGACAATCTAAACTTGCTAATTGCCCCAAAGTATCAATTCAAGCAGCAAATCTCACAACTTTGCCCACTGATCAGAACAACATAAAACCGTGGCCATACCAAACGAGGCCTTATACTTTTATTCATCAGTTCTGGGATAGCACAACTAAACGTTTTGATGAAAATACAAAAGTAATTGCTGTTGATGGCAATATCGCAGTTGGTAAAAGCGAATTTTGCGAACGACTTGCAAAAGAATTCAATATGAAATTTTTCCCAGACTGTGAAGTGGAAGAGACATGTCGACATTATTTTGAAGATGGAAGTTTTATTGATTTACGTTGTTTCAATGAGCAATTGCCAGAGAAGTTGAGATATTATGACTTGGATCAGTTTTTTAAAACTGACAAGAATCCCAAAAACTTCCAACAAATAGCAAGGACACAACTTTCTCTGTACCAGTTGAGAGTGCTTCGCTATGCAGAAATAATGAGTCATGTGTTAAACACAGGTTAGATTTATGCATTTTTTTGGTTGTATGTGTATTTTAGTAGTTCAACAGTCTGAACATAGTGATTAGTTAGCGCTCTGAATTTACATGTAGTGGCTAAATGCAGGAATCGCCAATAAATACCAGAATCAGGTTTAGAGTCTACTCTGCCCAATTAAGAATGCACTTGCACCAAAGTAGGAATCGACTCATCCTAAAGGAAGAGTTGAAAAAGAACAAAGTAAGAGTCTGCTTGGACAAACAACAACAGAAACAAAACAACAAACATCTTACATTTTGATTATTATTATTACAGTTTATTAACAGCCTGAGAGGGATGAATAACAGCCCAAAGGTTTAAAATACACTGAAAGTCAGAAGTAGTTGTAGTAACAACTACGGTATAATCAGGAATAGAAACGTGGTTGTAAGCATTCAAAAATGCATCCATCATTTTTTTCATGGTTACTCTATGGGAAAAACTTTTATCATTTCGTTTCTAGTCCCGTTTATAAACGATGATAAACGTTTGGCGGCTCACTCGCTTGACCAGTAAATGCGACAAATACAACTGAGAATACATCCATTGCCCAACTCCATACTGCTAAAAATAAATAAACGAGCCTGAATAAGATATCGGTACAGGACAAGTTACAGACAGAGGAAGGTCTGTAAATATGTACTGGTTAGTTATATTTCTATTTCTCAGCCGTTGTTTCAAACTAACAATTTGATCCTTTGAGATCTTGTACTCTCACCCGGTCACATGAGAGACTCTAGCACTTGTGACCCCCACCCCCCCCCCCCCCCCCCCCACACTTTCCAATTCAGCTCACCATCCGACTGTAAAACAGGACACCCCGTCCTACAATATTGAGTGGTCACCTATGTTCTTACCAGCTGGAGCCCATTCCTACCTGGAAAACCTTGAAGAAATCCTAGAAGAACATACTCCCACCTAAGACCACAGACCATTTCCCCCCTGAGTTAAATGGTGATATTACCACACACCCAATCGATGAGAGTAACATCTTTCCCACCCAATCACAGATAGCGCATTACATCTCTGACCGGCCGTCCCGACAATTTCCAACCGTCAATACATTTCTCGTATTAGTCCGATGATACTCCCAGTGATACCCCACAGAATGACACCCCCTTGAACCACCCTACAAAGACAGCCATGATCCAAACCTGCAACCACGCCACCCGGCTTGACCGACCGCTACCACAGTGTCCGAAAAGGGTCAACTGTCATCTGTTCCCCTGTCAAGCAACTGCAGGTAGACATGAAACCCAAATTGTAACTACACCTAGTGAAACCCCTGTATCAACAACCTAACTCTGTCTCAACCCTGGACAGCATCGACTAGTGTTGGGAGGTTAGAAAATTTTTGCTCGGTGTCGGTTTCTACTCGGTTTTTTACAAAAAGAGTTTACTTCGGTTTCAGTTATTTGTTCTGAAAAACATAATTTACTGAGGTATCTATCAGTTTGTAGCACTAATTTGCCGTCAGTGCCATGGATCATGTATGTTATCTCCATTACTAGTCTTGTTGAAATAAATATCAAAAATACAAGCCCAAATCTTTTAGTTTTCTCCACTTTTCAATCCATCGACTGCTACCACAGCATCCGAAAAAGGTCAACCGCCACCTGTTCCCTTGTCACGCAACTACAGGTAGAAATGAAACCCAAACTGTAACTACACCTAGTGAAACCCCTGTATCAACAACCCAACTCTGAAAGCCCACCATACCCAAACTAAATCTATCAAAAACCCAAATAGGCAGTGCCCTGCAATGAATACCCATCAGAGGAGTAGACCTAGGTGCCGTTGGGCTGACAAATGGCACATACGCAGCTCCACCCTAACCCAATTGGCTGACTCTGCTTATAAGTTCATAACACCCATTGAATGACCATGAAAATTGTGTACTTAGTAAATAGTGCTGGGCGGTTTCCTGATTAATCGACAGTACCCGGTTAAAAATTCAATATCGTCAGTAATATCGTCTAAAAAAAATCTTCATAATCGTCAGTTATCAGCAGGTGTCAACTTGCCATCAAGTAATCATACTTCACATGTGTGTGTCTGTGTGTGTGAATAAAAATAATTCTAATTTAACGCAGCTTGAGTTTTTCAAGTCTTAAATTAAAAATAAAATGTCCGCGTTATATCCGCATATGCAAATTAATTTATAAAACACACAGAGAAAGCATCCATATTGGGAGTGAATCTGTTGAATCAGGGCATGTCTGGTGACCACAGAACCACTTTTGCATAAATTAAAAGAATAGCGATGCAAGGGAGCTAAGTGTTGTTCATTCTTGCATTGTTTTTACTTAGTGCATTTTTCGTTTGTAGAACGTTTTTGATTGGATACAACAAAAGAAGAATGATTGCTAACTGAATGAGTTGTCCTTAATTATGTGAATTCCTCCCCTTATCACCCTGCTAATCCATGAAAGAAATGTATGGAATACCTATCGGGAACGTCTTTTATTCATCAATGCTGACTTCTTATTTACATGCTTATTCCATTTAAATAAACAGCCAGAATGGGTTTTTCCAAATAATTTCGAACATCATGTCACACATAAAGGACAGTGAGGTTCAGTTTGGATCACATTCTTTACAAATATAACTGGTAAGATTTACGTTTTTTTTTGAAGTCATTGGCCAGTTGATAACTTGATGTCAATTGAAGCCTGTCAATGCGACCCACATGCCTTCAATGTATTCGTAATACAGGTGTCAATCAACGGTATTATACCCCTCCCCACACAGTTTCACAGTTTGTGACATCTTATGTCTTGGGTTTTTGAAAAAAATAAAACACGCAGGCACATAAACAATTAAAATTCTTTCAATTTTATTCCAAATACAAATCATATTACAAAACAAAGAACAACAGATGATACACAATACACAACTTCGAAAATCAAACATTTGTAGAACATCATTTACATGTACAGTTTGCTGGTTGTGAGTTGGGTGTTAAAAACCACGATGTCATTACTCAATAATCGCGGTTTTTATTTTTTTCGATATCGCCCAGCACTATTAGTAAATCAATAAAGCTCATTCCCAGTCCAAAAGGGGAAAAAACCCACCCATTTCCACTTCCATAGTGATGTTCAACTGTCATGCAGCAACCGCATGTGCTTGAAAGTTTAAGTTGCCAAACAAACCCCGTCCGGGCAAGTACACCAGTTTCTCCCTTCCCCCAATACCCCCCTTATCTGAGTGACCATCCAATTGAATTCTGTGATATATATTTTATATGGGAAAGATGCCCCCAAGGCACGAGAGCTACACCTGTCCTATCAGGTAATATAACGGACCCATCTCCCGTTGAACTACTCTGTCCCCCACCCCTAAGGGTCCCCTCTGGACAAGCTTGAGTAGGCCAATTTAATCCCTGATTGACCGGAAATCTGGTGCCTCCTGACCATAATATGCCCCCTTCCCCTGAAATTTATGCCTAGCTTGGAGTGGATTATAATTTATTACCCATTTATAACCTATTCAGTTTGACCCATATACTGCATGGCTTCCACTTGAGTTTTTTGTTTGAAATAATAAAACAAACTGAGTTTCTTCATCTGGAGAACTTGTTCCCCCCTTCACACTCCTTGAAAATTTTGCCATTGAATATTGCGAGCGTAGTGGCACCCTTTTGCATGATTCCACCCCAAACATGCACAGAATAAGGGTGTTTGGGTTGAGGAGTCAGTAATGCCGGTTCACCCCGTTTTCTGTAACACTTGTTTACTGAGTTTCTCATTTAGATTGTAGATTCATCAGTGAAATTGTGGCTGGACCTTTTCCTCATGCTTCCATTGTACATTACAAAATGTTTTGCAAAATGCAAAAAAATGGTTTTAGTGTGCCGAAGGCACGCATGGACGTTGTGGGGCAGACCCATTTCGACCCTCATTTACGGTATAATATTATTCCATTAATTTTGAGATATCATCATCAGCATCATGTCTGAACGGTGTAAACGTGGAAGAGGATGGGTGTTGAAGTTCCATGTTGTAGTTCTTCAGGCAAGTATAGTCTGCCGCTTATAATGTTGTAGATTAGATTAGGCCTTCATTGGCAAGTATAGTCTGCCTTGGGCTCTGTTGCTGGAGTGCACGGTTCTTGACTAACATTGAAAACCCACAGAAAATGGACCTTAACAAGGTCCCACCCACCTGAACATTCCTGGTTCAGGTAACAGGCCTGCTATTTCTTATTTGGCTGGGACATGAAGTGTGCTGAAGAAGCGCTATACAAAAAATGGTCAAGAAAGTGAGACGCAGGACCAACGCATGCCCTGCTTTCTTGACCAATGTTACAATGTCTGTGGGTGCATTTAGACACCAACATTTTTAGCTTAACTTGACAAAGTCAAGATAAGCTATTGCCATCACGCGTGCGGAAGTCTGTAAATCTGTGAGTCTGTTCACATTTTCCTTTAGCACAGGCCACACCACGAAGTTCTTGTCTGATCGTCACAAAATGTCATATGCAGGTTTGGGATCATGTCTAGATGAGAACGTGCCCTTTTGGTCATGATCGTTCAGTCAGTATGGCTGCCCTAGGCCCCTAGCCCAAAACCCGAAAACCATTAGCACAGTCTAAAGGTCGTATTTATGAAGGGATTTTATTGTAGCTTGGTAGGATGCCTCTGTATAATGCCTCGATGAGAATGTCCCCTTTTGGGCATGATCTGTCAACAGGGGTTTAGCCAGGATTTGAAAATAGGGTGTCCAAATTTGGGAGAGGGGCAAGTTGGAGTCTTCGGAGGCAAATGCAGATGCCGAAGGTATCTGCTTGCAAGTGCCAAAGGCACTTGCCATTTTAGGGGGTCCGGCTTCTCCCCCAGGAAAATTTTTTAAATCTAGCATCAAATGGAGCCTTCTGGTGAGTTTTAGGGGTTGAATCTACTTTTAATTTTGAGTGGGCAAAAAGACATTTTTTTAACAGCATGTTACAATTTTCCAATTTTCCCACCCAAATTTACTGACATTTAATCGTTGGGGCCACAGACTTATATCTCTCCCCTCCCCCGGGCTCCCCATAACGGCCTAACCCCAACCGTGTATTGATGTAATAGTTACTAACTCAGGTGGAGCCTTGAGGTAGAAGGTGCATTCATGTATTCATGAATTTGAACAACCTGCCCACGAGCGGTGAGTGTTACAGCACGTAGGCAGGTTGTTCAAATTCACGAATACCTGCAGCGAGGTTACCTTAGTAACAGTCTTAAACCAAAGTTCACAAAATGCATTGACCCGTGTTGGAATCTTGGTATGTGATTACATGTATTCGATTCAAGAACAGTTCTATCAGGTATTTCATTCATCTCTCATTATACCAACCCGGTCGCAGAAGACAAAGGAATTGGGATGTAACTTATAACTTTGTAAGTGCAATTTCTGACCTTTGAGTCTGTGACAAGTCTGTCCGTTTTGGCTTTATACAACTTACAGTGGATGGTCGTTCCATAACTTCCATTCCATCATGCAAATTGTTGCAATGCATGTGTTCCGAGTGGGAGTTCAGTGCGCACTACAGACATTGTAGATGTGGCATTATTCTGTCAACAGTCGACTGACCTCGATGGAAATGTCAATGAGTGGACTAAATTTGTCATTGAAACTAGGACGGGTGAAATTCACATCTCGAAGTTTAGACCACGTGTGATCATCAGCATTTCACTGAAACGTACGTTCGAGGTTATCCATAAGCAAAATTAGATCTTAACGTCATTCGCGTCACTGAATGGGCAGAGACAGTAGAAAGATTGACAGGTGATGTCGCCATTTGCGTTCTCTGGATTTCAGATCAAATCTAAAGCAGGTAGACCGTACACAGATTTCCGTGATATCTATCAGTATCTGACAGTATCATATTGGAATTGGGGTATTTTCTATGCGATTAACAAACGGCGAACCAGTGGCATTTGTAACATTTAGGAAAGACAATCAACAGGGCACCGTGAGGGACGCATAGCAACATCAGAAGGGCCGTCTTCTTGAAAAAACAATGCGTCCAAATTGTAAACAGGGCGTCCAAAAGACGGCTGGACGCATCTCTGGCTAAACCCCTGTCTGTCAACCGTGACGACTGCCCAAGCCCGAAACCCAAAAACTTTTAGCACAGTCTACAGGTCATATTTAATATGGAGGGATTTCATTGTAACTTGGTAGGATGACTCCATATGATGTCTAGATGAGAACTTCCACATTTGGTCGTGATCTGTCAACCATGACGACTGCCCAAACCGAAAACCTTTAGTACAGTCTACAGGTCATATTTATGGAGGGATTTCATTGTAACTTGGTAGGTTGACTTCATATAATGTCTAGATGAGAACGGCCCCTTTTGGACGTGATTGGGCAACTGTGACGGCTCCAGGGGCCCAAAGCCCGAAAACCTTTAGCACAGTCTACAGGTCATATTTATGAAAGGATTTGTCGTAATTTGGGCACAGCATTTATTGCTGCAAATTTTGGGGAATATAAAGGCCTGTACCATACATTTAAAACAAATTTGTCCATTTGATTGCCAGGCCTGAAACTAAGAGGGTTGCTCCAGGAGGAGGTCTCCGACCCTGTCAGTCAGAAAGTTTTGTTGCATTGCAGAGGAATCATCGCTCTGCAAAACACCAAAAGTTTCTTCACAAGCCACTACTCTGGTCATTCAAATAATAATATGGGTGGAATAATAATGCTGTATGAAAAATTTAGTAAACGAAAATGATAGTATGGGGTGAAATAATACAGTTGAAAGTAGAAGTCCTGTAACAATTTGCACAGGAAATGCTTGTTGGTTAATGCACTCCTTACTGCAGAAGAATGAAATACCAAAGAGCGTTTGCACTGTGCAATGCAATATCTAATGCGCTGTTAGTGAGGTCCGTAGTCAAATCACGAACGGAACCGATCAAACAGAAAGAAAATATTGAAACAACAGTACCAGTATGTGGAGGGTGGATTACTATTAAATTGCTGTGGGATAGATTTTTTACTTAGTAATTATTTATAATTTCTGAGGACAAATCACAAGAACTTTAGAAGCACTTGCAAACTTTCATCATAGGGACCTCCGGATTGCACCACAAGGTCCATGTGATGAAAATTTTCAAGTGTTTCATGTACTGTTATGAACGATTCTAAATACTTTTTGAGTGGAAAATATATGGCGGTGCGATTCAGTGGTAATACACTCTCTTCGTTCTGTATATGCAGTCAAATTTTAATATCTACATGTATTTACGTTATCACATGTACTTTGTACATGTATCCCAGTAGAAGGGAGCATGGTGGCTCAGTAGGTAGAGTTGCGGGCTGCAAGCTGAGAGGTCCTCGGTTCGAATCCCACCTGTGGCGACCGCGTTGTGTCCTTGGGCAAGACACTTCATCTCCATTGCCCGTGTGGGGGCATGGTGGCATTGTGTACTAAGGCGTATTACACGTCGATGGTGCACTTGTCTTCAACCAATGCTAACCCTGCTTGTGTGGAGTTACATGTAGTATGTTGGGGAGCTGACAGTTGCTCAGTGGTTAATGGAATTACTGGGACATAGGATTCTTAACATTCAAATACGGATGATCACACGCAGTGCTGACAATGCCAATATTGAGTTTTACTTTAGAACATTTGCCTACAAAATGTAATCAAGATTATTGAACGAAGACCCGGTGTATGGTGCCCTGAAAGTGAGTATGGGATTAAGTAGATGGCGCCACTGGGAGGTGGCATCTACTGAAATCTCGCACTCAGAGTCATGACTGAGGGAGAGAATTGCATGAAAATACGGAAACTGAAAGTGACTATTATAATCCCTGATGGGTACGGGTGTGGGATAGGAAAATCTCACCCGAGGACAAGATATTTGGGCCAGACACGAGGCTTGCCGAGTGTCTGGACCAAATATCTTGTCCCGAGGGTGAGATTTTCCCATCTCACACCTGTACCCATCAGGGATTATTTTTCTCCCCCCACCATACAGCAGTTACGTTAGCCAGAGGTAAGCGGCGGTCACGTGCTGATATAATCAACTCATTTGGTATTCGTTGTTTTGAAAAACTAATGACACCATCGGAAAGAGCATGCAAAAGTTATGTATATACCAAAGGTATATACCACAAAATCAATTAGGAATGGTGGCATCTTGGGGTTTAAAGAGTTTTAGAGCATCAAACTTTGATCACACGGCTTTCTGATGACGTCAATATGAATTAGTTGGTAGCAAGAAACTGATATGATATGCATAACGTCATAATAACGTTGTAAATGTATAACGTCACGTGGGTGGGGTGGGATACATCTGTCTCTCCCTGCTATCTCACCCTGGACAGACGTATGTTACACATGCAGTGGGGGAGAAAAGGTTATCAGGATAAAACACATGCCTACTTCACTGATGTTTTGACAATGTCATAGCGAGTACTGCATGCATTTGAAACTGACAACTTGCCTATGAGTGAGTGTGGTGATGTCTGTGTGAGTCGGGGGTGTGTTTGTTACAGTGCTGACACCTGTAATGAAGTAGTTCAAAGGTAACGGTTAATCAATCAAGGACTTTTTTGATTGATCACCATGTTGATCGTCGTTTAATCGATTAACCGTTTAACAGTTTCAGCTCGGATACCCAATCTCTGTATGAGGTTTTCGTGGGCATATAGTTGAGGGCTGCATCCATCTGTCTGTCCATCAGTCCATCTGTTCTTGTACAAATGTACTTACAAACAAACATTTCACATTATACATGTAACTCAAGCTTTGGTTGTTGGTTTTTGATGTCCTTTCTATGACCAGCATAAGAGAAAGGATATTCATATATTCTGGGGTTTTTCCATGCATAAGTAGTAAGTACCATAGTTATGAAGTAAGTACCATAGTTATGAACCTGGTTACACTTAGAATATTTTCAATACGAATGTTTTTCCATCTCAAATTAGGGCTGCACGGTAATTCGGTATTTTACCGAAACTCGGTATTTTTTGATACCGAGCAATTTTCAACATAATCGGTATACCGACTTTCACGGTATTATCGATTAAAAAAGTCCATGTGTGCCACGAAAATGTGAAATGAGATGTATGTGGGGCTAACCAATTTCATCTCGGATCAAAGTTAGACTGAAAAATTACATACTTTAGACTGATGTGCTCCTGTTAATCCGTCGAAATAAGCTTCCAACGAATGGTGTGAAATTGGTACTCAAATCATGCATTAGTTGTCAGATTTTGATGCAGGCCACTAAATTTCACGCGAACGATCGTTTCGTTTGCGGGATGGTTATGCAAATCCAAAAACCCACGAAAGATGTTTCGTTCATGCAAAAAATATAACGTGAACGAAATTTTATAGTCCGAATTTTTTGTTGTTCATTGATGTGTCAGTGTGCTGTGGTACCCTGATTGCCAGATAAGAAATACAACGAATGAGTATGAAGTAAAAGTGGTAGTTTGTCCTGTTGCTTGAACTTATATAGTACTGTATTTTACACATGCGATTCTAAACACATTTCAACATTTATTTTCAAGTATAGTAACTGACAGCACGAAAGCATGAAAGATATCAACCATTGTGGGTTTTTCTGTGGTTGTGTTCTATTTGATATTGGTGTAGATTCAGTGTGCTTTCCCCCTCATTAATGTTGTGTGCGAATTCGCCACTGTTTTTTTTTCTTCATATCTTATGGATCAAACAAAAGGATGTAGAAGCTGAGATTGAAGACACTAATTTTAGAATTTGGACTTAAATAGTATTTGCAGTGGCGTTGATATGGAAATGCAGAAAAATATTCAAGGAAAAACTTGATCTGACGTTAAACATTTATGTGGGCTGAAATGGCATGGGCCTGGAACACCTATGGTTGTTTCACTAATAGACTTCAATTTTTTGGTAAACACGCATGCACTGGTGTTTGTTTTATATTTTTATGAATGGCGCAGTGATCTGTCAATATCTTCTCAGCCCCAGTCCTGAGGTCTTGCATCCATTAATGTTTATCAGCGAAAGAATCTTATACTGACTCGAGCCTTCCTTTGCTGACATTGACAACACCACCACTTGTATTGTCTATGTCAGCAAAGGAAGGCTCGAGTCACATGTAATATTCATTGATTGCGGAATGGCTTCTACGTCACTATTCATTATTGCTCAAATTTATTACAATGAATACTAATCCCTTTAAATACTTTGTTTCTTAATGGTTTTACCATATTGGTATAAGTGTAAACCTGTACAGCTTATGTCAACCACTGAATATTTCATCTCATATCTTGTTTTAATCACGTAACCACGTAACCTTTGGCGTAACCAATTGGTTGCGCGAAAATAATTAACGTGAACGAAACAATGGGTTACGCAAGCCCAAAACACGCGAACAAAAAATGGGTTCCATAAATTTTTGAAATTTCATGGCCTGTGATGTAGTGAGAGACCAGAAAGGGGGAAAGGAGGGCTACGTACAGTGTATTGTGCATTCATCCTAGCATATGTCAGTCCATACATGTACATCTGTACAAACATTTTGCATTATTACTCAAGCATCGGTTGTTGGATTTTAAGATCCCTTAATACGTGACAGACCAGCATGGGGGGAAGTATATCTACATATTGTAGGTTTTACTCAAGTATACATACATGTACATCAATTAGAGTTGGGTCCCATGTTGAACATGTACTTACAAAATTGTCCCTATGAACGTTTTGCATTATACATTGTAACTTGAGTATTAGATGCTGGATTTTGATATCCTTAGTATAGTGATAGACTTGTATGGAGGGAAGCATATCCGCATATTTTGAGTATCGTCAGTGCATACCTAGCACAGTTATGTCCCTTGTTACACTTAAAAAACTGTCCTATGAACAAAATTGAATAATTTCTATATCACCCATTTTGAATGGGTATGCAGGGGGAGTTTCACCAAGATGGTGTGCATATGTGTCTGTTTGTTTGTTCAAAATGGCATATATTTATGCCACCTTGAGAAATGCCACCACTCCAATGAGCAGCATATGCTACCTGTGGTCCTTGGGCAAGGCACTTAACTGCGATTGCCCACATGTAGGGGCACGATGATGCCGTGTACTGAGGCATACTGCATGTCAGTGATGTGCATGTCTTCAAAAATCTAACCCTGCCTGTGGTGGAGTGTGGTGTTACGATATTGGGGAGCTGGCAGCTGCTTGTCGTTGCTCACAGGTTTTCTCCGGATACTCCGGCTTCCTCCACCCGTAAAACTTTCATTGACACGATATGACCTTGATTGTTAAAATGTCATTAAACCTTAATAAATAAATAAATGCTACCTTTGGTAGTGCATACATTTATGCAATGCCCTGCATTTCTTTGTGTTCTTGGTTTTTTTTTCAGTTAGATTGTATTAACCATTGGCTTCTTTATTTTAGGACAAGGTGCCGTTGTTGAGAGAGGTGCCATGAGTGATATGGTGTTTGCAGAAACCCTTGCAAAACTTGGTTACTTCTCTCGGACTGGTAAGACACATTCTCTTGATTGAAATATTAAATAAATTATATTCTGACTGTTCGAGCTAAAATATGCTTTACGTCCTCTTTAAGTTTCTGAAATTCTATGAGGATACTTCCAACTTTAACCCTTTACCTAACATGAAAAGTAGACGACACTTGCAAAAAAAATTCTTGAATAACTATTTTTTTGCATTTTTTTGTCTCAAAATCATAGGGTTTTTTTTGTCTCAAAAACATAACCTATGTTTTTGAGACAAAAAAAAGAAAAAATAATGAAAATTAATTTATGCTTTTTAGCTCAACTTTGGCGAAGCCAAATTTGAGCTTTTGTCATGGCCTGTCGTCCGTCTGTCCGTACGTCAACAATTGGATACGACTCGGGCTAGAGGCCGTATTTATGAACCGATCTTGACGAAACTTCTTGGGTACCTTTGTTATGACCGTGGGACGAGAACGAGTGTTTTTGGGTGTGGTCCGAAATTCAAGATGGCTGCCAGCCGCCATTTTGTACCGACGATGCAGAAATCCGTTTTTTGTACAGAACTTCCATATGAAAGCTCTGATTTGAATAATTTTTTGTATGAATGTTTAGTACCATGGGATACATCACATATAATACAGGTTTTTTTCTCGTGCGTAAATTGTGCAAATTAGACTAATTTTGATGTTTTTTGGGGTTACTTTCAGCACTGTAAGTGCAAATGCCAATACGGCTTGGGCTAGAGGCCGTATTTATGAACCGATCTTTACGAAACTTCTTGGGTACCTTTGGTATGACCGTGGGACGAGAACGAGTGTTTTTGGGTGCGGTCCGAAATTCAAGATGGCCGATGGCAGCCATTTTGTACAAAATTAGGTGCAATCAGATTTTTGCACAGAACTTCCATATGAAAGCGCTGATTTGAATAATTTTTGTGTGAATGTTTAGTACCATGGGATACATCACATATAATACGGGTTTTTTTCTCGTGCAGAAATTATGCAAATTAGATGAACTTTGATTTTTTCAGTGCGACTTACACACAGTAAGTACACATGTCAATACGGCTCAGACTAGAGTCTGTATTTATGAACTGATCTTCACGAAATGTCTTGGGTACCTTTGTTATCACCTTGGGACCAGAACGAGTGTTTCTGGGTGCGGTCTAAAATTCAAGATGGCTGCCAGTGGCCATTTTGTACCGAAATTAGGTCTAATCAGTTTTTTGTACACAACTTCTATACAGCTCAGACTAGAGGCCATATTTATGAACCAATCTTTACGAAACTTCTTGGGTACCTTTGTTATCACCGTGGGATGAGAGCGAGTGTTTTTGGGTGTGGTCCGAAATTCAAGATGGCCACCAGCAGCCATTTTGTACCAAAATTAGTGCAATCAGTCTTTTGTACAGAACTTCTGTATGAAAGTTCTGATTTGAGTAAATTTTTGTATGAATGTTTAGTAACATGGAATACATCACATATTCTAAGGGGTTTTTTTTCGTGCAGAAATTATGCAAATTAGATGAACTTTGATTTATTCAGTGCTACTTACACAATGTAAGCACACATGTCAATATGGTCAGGGTAGAGGCTGTATTTATGAACCGATCTTCACAAAACTTCTTGGGTACCTTTGTTATCACCTTGGGATGAGAATGAGTGTTTCTGGGTATGGTCCAAAATTCAAGATGGCTGCCAGTGGCCATTTTGTACCGAAATTAGGTCCAATCAGTTTTTTGTCTCAAGTTCTATACAACTCGTATTTATGAACTGATTTTCACAAAACTTCTTGGGTACTTTTGTCTTCACCTTGGGACAGGAACGAGTGTGTTTTGGGGTGCCTTTGTTATCACTGTGCTATGAGAACAAATATTTTGGGGTTCAGTCAGACCTACTCTGGGACTCAAAGATTTTTTTCTAGTTTAGCATCTGACTGTCACCCACCTTTACAATACTTTACCTATACATTTGTTACAGGCAACGGTCAGTATTTATGTGCAGACCGTTACAATACTTTATATGTACCTTTGTTATCAGGTCATTACCTAGATGTTTGTCATTGCTGTGTCACATACTATACATGTACATGTCTTTGTCTTGACAAGTTGAGCTACAGTGTCATTGACACTTTCATTTAGAATAGCGCTGGCCGTTTTTGGCCGTTACATTGGGTAAAGGGTTAATGAGAGAGGAATCAAGAATTTTGTGAAAAGTGGTATCAAACTACTTGGGAGAAATTGACAGTATATCATTCATGTGGTTCAGCACAAGAAACAAGTCATGAAATTCTGTAACTGGCACTAATGTACAGATAGATTATGTGTATTTTATAAATTATACATGTATGGTTAACCATTTCTCTAGCTGGTCAGTCATTTCCTAACTTTTTAAGAAAGGTTCTCAGATTGTCTTGTAGGAAGACATGATTTTACAACAGAAGGCTCTGTTTAAACTCAAGGATACGACTTTATGTATACATGTATATTCTGAAAGTACATGACAAGTCGGAAGAAGTTGTAGTAACAACTGTGGTATAATCAGAAATCGAAATGTGGTTATAAACATTTAAATAAGGTGTTGAGCATTTTTTAGTGGTTATCCTACTGGAAAATTATTTTTCAGTTCCTTTCTGCAGTTAAAACTAGAAGTCCTGTCATGAACTGCATGCTTATCTAGGCTTAATTGTGCATAGGAATTGCGCGCAATTGCCATATCGAATGGCATCCAAAGCATGGCAGGTTCTCCTGGTTACTCATAGCAAACATAGGCAAAGTTTCTGACAGTGGACCTCCGGGTTACCCAGAGGTCCATTGGCTGAAACATTGCTTGTGCACAGGCCATATGTAAAGAATTTGGTAGCCTTACTATGGTCGTAAAGCATAGATTAAAAAGCAGATCGACGTGCTATTTGTGCGCATTTCATGGCAGGACTTCTAGTTTTAACTGTAGTCCTATTTATAAACAATGAAAAACGTGGTTGAAATGACAATATTTCTTTTTTGATCTAAAGTGCAATTACGAATTATATGAGTATACTGGCTTAACTTTTCATTCTCATCACAAGTTTAAGGTGGAATAATAATGCTTTTAAAAAGCGTTTAAAAAGTCTTAGACCATTTCTATTGAATGTTGATGAGATCTGAACTGGTAGCATGTCGAGACCACAAATCTGTGGTCAAATTTCAAAACTGAATTTCGCAAACAACCGAGTACAAAACAATTAAAAAATTGATTTCTCACAACCTTGTTGATGACTGCGTAAACCGCGAGATAATTGTGGTTTTGCTACAACTACTTCTGACTTGTAGTATAAGCGATTAATATACATAATTGATACAGTGAGACCTTGTTAATTCAATAGTCACTTTTCCAGTGAGAATTATTCAGTTAACAGAAGTACTCAAATGGGTTTCACCATATCAGTTGTGCAGTACTGTACAAACACTTTGCTGTATTCTAGAGATAAACTAAGTATTTATTCTATTATATCTTGTTTGACAGTGCTCCATGAAATAATAGTTTAAATGCTTGTATTGGATGTACTGAGACCAAATATGCTACATACTACATTTAAGTGGAAACCTGTATATGCTATTAGCGTCTCATTTGCATGATTTTTTCACCACCTTTGACTTTCATACCTCAATATTCTAATAGCAACAAAATGTCACTCAGTTGTAATTTTGTCTGTTGATTGTGTCAGTCGGTCGTAATTTGCTCATCGAACATGTTATGGTGATGCGCACCAGAAAACATATTAACATCCAGTGTGTTGCTTATGCATGTGATACCATAGTTACTTGTATACAAGCCAGTATTGAATGCGGAAATGTAAGAAACGATGAAACAGACACTTTCATTGTTAAATTTGAGACAAAATGTTGCGATTGAATTTCGATATGAAAAACCACATTCCATGCCACACAATTTAACAATGAACTCTTATCAATGTTGGTAACCAAAATTAAGTGGTGAGGAAGTGTTGGGCTGGGAGTGGACGTAAGATCGTTTCACCTGATCCACCAGTTTTATGCTATTTTGGGTTAAATTATAAAATATTGTGGAATTTCCAAATACTCAGTCATCGACTTAAATAGAAGACAAAACTCAATTTCTGTTTGCAATTTATTTACAAAAAAATCAGTCCAAGTTCAACACCCCTCCCCACTTCCCACAACAAAAAAACAAAAGTGTATGATGAGTGCCAGTGAAGAATGCCTGTGACAGTGAGTTGCAAACAGACAATTGCATCAACAAGTGTAATGATGTTATTAAACCATGAGTAATGGTACCATCTTGAAATTAATTTTTTAAATGTGCAATTCTATGTATTTTACATGTAAAATTATACATGTCAGGGAACTTGGATAGAAAGAAAACAAGTTATTAATTGAAAATAGAATATGTTTTAATTTATGGAATTCACTTTTAATAAAACAATTTACACAATCCAGCCTAATTATTTAAAATAGTTTGTTGAATCCTACACCCTGTGTAACAACATAAAACCAACTAACCCTGTGCATTTTAACATCCTTAGTGTATATTTTCATGTGTGATACAGTAGAACCTGTCTTGAGAGACCGCCCTTTGGACCACACAAAAGTGGTCTCTCAAGACAGGTGGTCTCTCATAACAGGTTTCAGATTTTCTCAAGTCAGTGAATAACCAACCACAAAATTCAGAAATGGAGAAGAATGGATTGTTGTAAATACTTTGTAGTAGTTCTTTATTATGAAGTTTTTGTAACAAATTGAAATGGACTGTTATAAAAATTATAAAAATAAATTAGTGTTGAAAATCTTAGATTTTCAACACTAATTTATTTTTATAATTTTTATAACAGTCCATTTCAATTTGTTACAAAAAAATTTTCAACACAAATTTATTTTTATTCCTATCTGTCACATTTCAGGTATGTATGAAATTGTTTATTCAGCAATAATCCTAATCTTTTCACAGGGGTCTTATAAAAAACATCTCAATCTTTAATGAGTTAGCAATTGAAACCCAATTGAGAGGTTTTAATACTTTTAATTGTGTTAGTATAACACATTGGATTTTGCAATTCCAGAAAAGGTAAGAAGCTTTTGTCATGGTTTCAGTCTTCAAAGGGGCGGTCTCTCAAGACAGGTCAATTATGGCATAAAAATACAAGTTTGTACCAGGTCACAGTGGTCTCTCAAGACAGGTGGTCTCTCAAGACAGGTGGTCTCCCATAGCAGGTCCATTATAGAGTAAAACCAATCGGTGCCTGGCAGATGTCTCTCAAGACAGGTGGTCTCTCAAGTCAGTGGTCTCTCAAGACAGGTTTTACTGTATGGCAGTTAGCAATTTAAAAAAAAAGTTTATTATTAATTGAGTTGCTAACTCTGTGCACTGTACAGAATCAGTTTAAATCTCATCTATATCAACTCTTTACCCCAAGTAATGGCCCAAACCCAGCCCTGGTAATTCACCCTCAGCAATCAGCAGTTCCGAGGAAAATCATCCGTTTTCCACAGCAATTTTTTGGGCGAGGAAACAAGGATGAATTACCAGGACTGCAAACCAGTTAGTACTATTCAAACTCAGCTTTAAACCCCTCATTGGTATTTTTAGTGAATTCCAAAAATGAAAACATATTCTATTTTCGATTAATAGCTTGTTAGAAGTGAATGATATGAGACTGTATGTTGGTGGGTGCCAGGAGGAATGGAGCGCGTCATTTGAGAGAACCAGCATAATTTAGGCCTTTTTATCTAAGAATTATTATCTACATGTACCTAAATGTTATTATTTTTACATGTAATGGTTCCCTCAAGCACTTGCTACAGTGAAATCGTGAAACTTGTTTCGGTAATCAGATTTCTTACACATACTGAAATAAAACTCAATTACAAGAAAGTTGATCATCATGGTTAGTAAAAGTCTTCTAACATGTTTGTACATCTTCAAAAACTATGAATGATGATTGTGCACGTATTGCATCACGGGCACATTTGTCTTGCAATTTATAACACAACTTTTTGAAAATATCATGCTCATGCTATGGGAATATCGTCATAATAAGGTGCAAATATACAACTTGTTACAGGCTGTTCTGCAGGTCTATAAAAAAGGGGAATTCGTTGATTGCCAGTAATATTTTTATACTGTACCAATGACCCAGACATAGCTGGTGCTAACTCTTAAAATATAGGGCCAAACACAAATTTTGCCCCCCAATCCCCAAAATTTGCATCTAAAACTAAAGAAAACATGTCCTGAAAGGCCCTCCACACTTCGCCCCTACTGCGCATGCGCAGTGTCAAGGACGTTCCGAAATTGGCGCCATTTATTATTCTAAGTTTGGCCCTTCATCAGTTAACATCTGACTGATCTTTGTGCTTTTAAATCTCAGTTTAAATGATGCCAGACACATAAATATTAGTGAAATGGTGATTCTAAGGAGGATAGAAAAGGAGGAGAGGAAAAGAATGTGTGACAGAATATTATCAGGGCTGTAACTTAAAATTTTTTAATGAAATTATGTTAAGTTACCTATTTTCAAGGCAGCAGCCATTTTGTTGTCATTCTGATTATTTAGTTACACTGTTTTTTCAAGTGTTTTTCCTCTCTCCCTGTCCTTTAAGTTCCCCCTTGCTATTCTCCCATGCTTTTGGCATAGTTTCTGTAATTTTTATTACTAAAATTTCTTGGGAGTTTTAGCTGTATAACAGAATGAATTCTGTTCTTTCCCCATGTTTACGTCTTCACCTACGGGTGGTTAGGCGTTGTGTTCTGCATCTACCATCTGATGTTCTGCAGTTTCTTCCCTGGAAGTCTCTGTTTTGCGTCAGATGGTGTATTTTTGGTAACTGATTTCGGGCCTGGGTGCCTGGAGTCTTATTTTAGTGTTTTTACACTCATTGTTTACATTTACAACAGCCCTCTGTGTGAGGGGGGGATTTATAAATAATAATATCTTTATGTTATTTTAATCATAACGAGATACATTATTATTGTTCGTAAGTGTTGAATAAATTGTTTAAAATATTTTTAAAATTTTTGTCCACACTTAGGCTTGGGATCCATTGGGGCTCAACGTTACTTTTCAGAAACTTGGGCTGTTCTGAAAAAATATTTTTTCAAAATATTTTGATTTCAATTATTTTTTCTATATTAATGGATCATATTATTATTATGTATTTTGATTGCCAGGGGTTAGTGCGAGTACCAGGACTTGTTTTCTTTTCACATTGAAAGGATATTGATCAATTGTTTTAAGAGGAAGTCTTCCTCTGACCTTATTATCATTCTATATGTGGTCAGTGTACTCGCATTAACTCCTGTTCTGTATCGTATGATTTCGATGACAATATGGGAAGCGTATGTCACGGTATGTTGTTGGGGATTTGGACACTCCGGTCCTTTCCCCGCAGGGTCACTCTACTTTATCAATTTCTATTTCAGACGATCAAGATTAGGGTGATGTATCTGTGATGTCTTCCAACAGTGTGCCTCCGTCGTCACAATTAATGAAGGGCTAGCGGAAAAGTGCTCATGTAATACGCCAATTGCCTAAGAGGACCCTAGTAGGTTCGACGGCCTTTGACGTCCGCTAGCTCGCCCGGTGTAGCGTCCATTCACCGAATGGTTCGGCAGCCGGGTTCGTCCGTTGCGGTCTAGAAGGAATTTTGGGGTGATGCGAGCACTATAAAATTAACTTAATGCACACCCAGTGACGGCGGATCGGAGGGAGAACGGAGGAAGCCTTTTAGTCCGGTTCATAGCTCATTCCGGTCCATCCGGACGGCAAGCGAGAGAGGCCCCTCTCTCGTTCAACAACATCTGGCCCCAGATGTTGTGGTACAAATGTGTCATTAGCGGAGCATACGTCCGTCGCTCGGGACGCTCCGTTGTATAGGCAGTCCGCTGAGACTGCTAAGGCTTCCTCTTCTCGTCAGCGCACACGACCGCACCTTGGCTGCGTGACCGCCGATATATTACCAGCTTGCCGATAAAGGATTCTTCGGCGACCAGGTCACACCATCCGGCAGCCAGGGATTCGAGACCGATGGACTCCGGACGTTCGCATAGGAAAAGTATGCGGGAGCCATCTGATGCGGAGCTGCCCTCGGCGAAGCAGCGATAGACTGCGCCTCCGCAGGTCTCGACGCCGGACATTCTTGTGCACATAGCACAGCTTATCGCAGCATCCCAGCAGCCGACAGAAACGGTGTCGGATCGAGAATTATCCGACAGCGCTGGGTCGGTAGCCGGGGACTCGAGGCCTGCAGACTCCGGACGTTCGCATAGGAAGTGTGCGGGAGTCAACGTTCACGGAGCTTCCAGCGGCAATGCATCGTAAGTCCGCTACTGCACAGGCCTCGGGAACGGACGTGCTTTCCTTAATAGCACAGTTTATCGCAGCATTCCAGCATCAACTGAATCTGTCGCATATATTTTATCCGACGATGCTGGGTCGGGACGCTCCGCGGAAGCGGGTACGGACGTCCGAAAGTTTCATCCGGTCCGACGGGATACCGAAAGGGATTCGGTGGATTTCAAGCTTTCCCTTTCGGAACAACATATGCTGCGATGCCGGATAAGAAACTGATAGCGTCGGTGGACTTAGAAATTTTTGGTTCGGTTCAGGGACATCGTCCCTCAGTTCCGACATAGTCCAATAATGTCACACAAACTTTCGAATTATTGAACGACGCTATATATATTATTATTTTATGCTTGCTATCCAAGCATTTCTGGGTTCTTGTTCGAAGAGTTATGGAGATGTCTTTCAAAAGTGTGCCTCTGTCGTCATAGTTAATGAAGAGTTAGCGGCAATATGTGCTCATGGAATATGTCTATCGCTTACGGAGTGACATTCGCTAGCTCACCCGGTGTAGCGTACATTCATCGAATGGTTCGGCTGCCGGGTTCGTCCGTTGCGGTCTAGGAAGGAGATTTGGGTGATGCGAGCACTTTAATTACTTTAGTACTCACCCAGTGACGGCAGATTGAGGACAGATCGGAGGAAGCCAACAACATAGGGGACCGCATGTTGTGGTTCAGATATTTTACATACGGAGCATATGTCCGTTGCTCGGGACGCTCCGTTATATTGACAGTCCGAGAGACTGTCTTTAATGCTTCCTCATCCTCACAGCAGGGCACACGACCGCACATTGGCTACGTGACCTCGAGTATCCGATCAGTTTCGGCATTCAGTGATTCCACAGCGAATAGGTCGCGCCATCCGGTAGCCAAGGGACACGAGGCCTATACACTCCGTTCGCTCGCATATTGGAAGTATGCACGGGGTAACGATCTCGGAGCTTTCTGCGGCAATGCATCGTAAGACCGCTGCTCCTCAGGCCTCAGTGACGGACGTGCTATCCGAGTTAGCTCAGTTGTTTCGCAGCATCCCAGCAATTGACGGTTTCTCGGTTGAATCAGGAATTATCCGACGGCGCTGGGTCGGTGCGGTCCGCGGTTGCATCAAGCTACGGACGACCGAACGCTTTATAGGGTCCGACAGGATGGCGAAAGGGATTCGAAAGATTTCGAGTTTTCCCTTTAGTAGTATCGGAAGATGCCTTTCATATCTTCTGGCATTTCTTCCAGTGATTATTTTTCGGACTTCATTGCTGCGATCTTGGATAAGAGACTTATAGCGTCATTGGACTCGGATTTTTCGATCGGTACAGGGACTTTGTCCCTGACTTACCGACGCAGTCCAATATTGTCATTACAACATGTGTTTTATTTTTCGACGCTATATATTTATATATATATACAAGCCTGCTACTAAGCATGATAGTTTAGTTTCTTGTCCGCGTGGCTCATTTCTGCCATTTTATCTTTTTTACATATAGTTTATTTTGGCAGAGCAGGGCATACCGAGAGTTCATATGCGTCTAGACGGTGTGATTAAAGACTGCATATATTCTTTTTCGCCGTTTATGTCTTTTTCAATTTCAATGTTGGGAACGACATTATGTATAGTAGACTTAACTTAGACGCTTTATTATACGTAATCCGCCTTACTGAGGCGTTATCATTACGTCTTCAAGAAAAGATTTACGGGATATTATTCTCAATGTAATTTCTTTTGAGGGCAGTAGTTTGTTCACGTATAACTCCGCCCTTCAGTGGCTGATTGGAGTTGGTTAGACGTGATGCAGCCCTAGCTACATCCACGCGTGGATAGTAGGTTAAGAACTCTCTCAGAGTCGCTTCGTTCTCGGAGGAGCTTCTCTTCGACGGCAACTTTCCGGCAATCCATGAATTGCTTGATTTATATATTCTCTTGTCTATCTAGTGTTACAAGAGATTCAGACTGGGGCAAACATTCGGTGGTTGACTCAGAGAGTGCCGCCGCAGTTGCCGGACCCGAGTGTGGCTGTTATGACGGTTGCCAGTCAAACAGATTGGGATATATTCTGATCCCTACGGATTCGAAGTGCCAGAGTCTTTGGGTTCCGCAGTCTTTTAGCTATCAGTTTAACTTCCGCGGAATAATGTTTTTTAGGCTTGCTTTATGTCATTGCATGAACATTATTCAGAAACGCATGCCCAAATTCCTGTCCTTTAATTCGACAGTAGTGGCGTATCTCCAGAACCAGGGAGGGACTCTTTCGTTTCCGTTATTCAATTTAATGGAAAGAATCCGTCTGTTGGTTATAGTACACCAAGTTCAGTTTTGGTCCGTCATATTCTGGGTCGTCTGATTGTTTTATCGCACTCCCGTTCTCTTACGGGTCGCTTGTTGCTGTCAGAATGGACTCTCAACAAACAAGTATTTAATCAGATTTGCTATCTATGGGAGCGCCCAATGATGTTTTATTTATGACACAGCTTGCTAATCAATTGCAGACGTATGTGTTGGCTTGTCCAGATCTCTGAGCTAATACTGTTAACGCTCTATTGATCTATAGGACGGAATGATAGGATACGCGTATCCTCCGGCGCTGTTGTTTTAGCAGGTATTGCTAAGATAAACATCCACAATACATTTCTGTTGATAGCATCTCTATCTTCACAGAGATCATGAGTAATTTACTCTCTTGTCTACTGTGGATCTTAACGTGAAATCTTCCTCTATGTGAGGATCTTTTTTCACTGGGTAAATCGTGTCATCTTTATCACAACCAGCAAGGTCGCAACCTTCATGTATTCCGTTGTGTGGTCCGTATTGCATTGTAAGCACTGTACTGGACGAGCTTTGGATGCGATTTCTTACTATAGGAGATCCTCTTCTTCGCTATTCTATGCGACTAAGTGGAGGCTCTTCCGTCGTGGTGTAGGGATCATTATGTTCATATGGTTGATCCCTCCATACTACTCATTGCTATTTTTTAGTATACTTGTATCACAAGATCTACTGCAGCCTGTTGTTATTTAGGTTATAGGTTTATGTTACCTCATACCTATGCACTCTACGATAGTTTACAATTGAGTCTTTTGTCTCTTTATCTAAGTCAGTTAGTAACTTTTTGATAAATAGACTTAGAATCTTTAGATTAAATTCCTATACGGAATTTAACTTCGGTTCTTATTTAGCTAAGTAATCATTTGAGCCTCTGGAAACAGTAGTTTTCAAATTCTGACCTTTTAGACAGTAATTCTGTTGGTTTCTCTTTTACTGTAGAGTCAGTGAGTTTCATGCACTATCGATGGATGATTTTCACTTTCATAGTTTCGGAATCAATACTTCCGTTACTATTTAGGTTGGATTGTTGCATAAGAGTTAGGCTCCTATTATCCGGAACCTATTATTTTAAGGTCCTTCCGTCTTCGTATGGGCATAGGCCTTTACTCTTTCCGGGTACAGTTTATGTATTTATAAACAGATATCTGTTTATTACAAGGGCGTAAGCTTCTTCTGTCTTTGATGTCTAGTAGAAGGACGTTACGCTCCATTTTATTGTTAATGGATTCTATTAACTAGCGTACTGCTTATGGTATATCATTGGCTTAGCAGTTGTGCTTAAGATTTCGGCTCATGAAGTAAGAGTTCTTCTACTTCTTGGGCTTACATTAATAGTGTTGCTATTATAGATTTTTGAAGGCTGCTCATTGCGCTCAGCCATCCATTCATGAATTTTATCTCAGAAATATCGAGTCCATTTCTGGAGGCCTCTATTGTTAGGTCTATTATCTACTGCTCAGATTGTCATTCACTTAACAGTTGCTACTATAGCTAGGTAGGCTGTCTGTTTCGGCAGTGTCTCCGTTCGGCTGCCCTCTTCGCTCTGGGCTATTTGACCCAGGGCAAGAAAAAGGGGGGGGGGGAGGGTGTTCCCTTGGGTCACCTGTTTTTACTATGAAAACAAGGGGATACCTCCTCCGGAGTTAGTAATTCTGAGCTGTTATTGGGATGGTTGTTTAGTGAGAAGTTTAAGTTTATAAAATTCATTCAAGTCTTAGTTTTTAAAGTATAGCTTTTGAATATTGCATATGTCAACGGACATGATTATGCAATTCTCACACACTTTTAGGAGTATAAGAGTCTCTATTCTCTAGACTTACTTTATTATTGGCTTACTTTAAAAATTATTAGTATAAGGATTATTGGATATTAATAGAGTACATGGATGTATGAAGCTCAATTTTTGGAAGGTGTTGTATCTTTCTAATTTATCATAAATAAGAAAGATACATGTAAGGCCTATTACTTCTTTTCCCTACAGGGGATGACTCTATTTTATTTTATTCAGCGTATTCCATTTTGCTCTATGTCCTTGGCCCTCCAGCCTTTTTACTATTCAGCTATGTCTGGGTCATTGGTACAGTATAAAAATGTTAAAAAATTTATAGTAATTTATATATTTTTTATACTTACCAATGACCCAGACGGGGATGGCCCTCCCAGGAGTTGGGAACTCTTGCCTCCCCGCTGAGTACATAGCGCTTACCAGGCACTGGTTATTAGAATGATAAATGGCGCCAATTTCGGAACGTCCTTGACACTGCGCATGCGCAGTAGGGGCGAAGTGTGGAGGGCCTTTCAGGACATGTTTTCTTTAGTTTTAGATGCAAATTTTGGGGATTGGGGGGCAAAATTTGTGTTTGGCCCTATATTTTAAGAGTTAGCACCAGCTATGTCTGGGTCATTGGTAAGTATAAAAAATATATAAATTACTATAAATTTTTTAACTTTCTGACATATTACATGGTTTTTAGCTCAACTTGACAAAGTCAAGCTGAGCTATTGCCATCACTTCTCGTCCGTCGACGTACGTACGTACGTACGTTAGTATGTTAGTACATTAGTACGTACGTCCACAATTTCCTTTGGCACACCTCACAGGTCGCATTTATGATCAGATTACTTTGAAACTTCTTATGCTTGTTTGGGGTGACCTCTAGATGGGAGCTATCGATTTTCTTCAATTTCCGGCAAAAAATGTTGCCGCGGCCAACGTTCTTAGAACTTAGTTTAGTCAAACCACAATATTTCCCTTTGGCACACCCTACATGGCACATTTATGATTTGATTGCTTTGAAACCTGATACGCTTATTTAGGGTGACCTCTAGATGGGAGCTATCGATTTTCTTCCATTTCCGGCAAAAAATGTTGCCACGGCCAATGTTCGTAGAACTTAGTTTAGTCAGACCTCAATATTTCCCTTTGGCACACCCTACAGGGTACATTTACGATCAGATTGCTTTGAAACCTGGTATGCTTGTTTGGGGAGACCTCCAAATGGGAGCTATCGATTTTCTTCAATTTCTGTCAAAAAATGTTGCCGCGGCCAACGTTCTTAGAACTTAGTTTAGTCAGAAGACTCAATATTTCCCTTTGGCACACCCTACAGGGTACATTTATGATCGGATTGCTTTGAAACCTGGCATGTTAGTTTGGGGTGACCTCTAGATGGGAGCTATCGATTTTCTTCAATTTCTGTCAAAAAATGTTGCCGCGGCCAACATTCTTAGAACTCAGTTTAGTCAAACCACAATATTTCCCTTTGGCACACCCTACAGGACACATTTATGATTTGATTGCTTTGAAACCCGGTATGCTTATTTAGGGTGATCTCTAGATGGGAGCTATCCATTTTTTTCAATTTCCGGCAAAAAATGTTGCCACGGCCAACGTTTGTAGAACTTAGTTCAGTCAGACCTCAATATTTCCCTTTGGAATACCCTACAGGGCCCATTTATGATCGGATTTCTTTGAAACCTGGTATGCTTGTTTGGGGAGACCTCTAGATGGGAGCTATCGATTTTCTTCAATTTCTGTCAAAAAATGTTGCCGCGGCCAACGTTCTTAGAACTTAGTTTAGTTAGAAGACTCAATATTTCCCTTTGGCACACCCTACAGGGTACATTTATGATCGGATTGCTTTGAAACCTGGCATGCTTGTTTGGGGTGACATCTAGATGGGAGCTATCGATTTTCTTCAATTTCCATCAAAAAATGTTGCCGCGGCCAACGTTTTTAGAACTCAGTTTAGTCAGACCACAATATTTCCCTTTGGTACACCCTACAGGGCACATTTATGATTTGATTGCTTTGAAACCTGGTATGCTTGTTTGGGGAGACCTCTAGATGGGACCTATCATTTTTCTTCAATTTCCATCAAAAAATGTTGCTGCGGCCAACGTTCTTAGAACTTGGTTTAGTCAGAAGACTCGATATTTCCCTTTGGCACACCCTACAGGGTACATTTATGATCGGATTGCTTTGAAACCTGGCATGCTTGTTTGGGGTGACCTCTAGATGGGAGCTATCGATTTTCTTCAATTTCTGTCAAAAAATGTTGCCGCGGCCAACATTCTTAGAACTTAGTTTAGTCAGACCACAATATTTCCCTTTGGCTCACCCTACAGGGCTCATTTATGATTAGATTGCTTTGAAACCTGGTATGCTTATTTACGGTGACCTCTAGATGGGAGCTATCGATTTTCTTCAGTTTCTGTCAAAAAATGTTGCCACTGGCAAAAAAACTGACATTGGTCACAATGATCTTCAATTTTGCCATTTCATTTATAACTTACCAAGTTCAAGTTTGTCAAGTTGAGCTACAGTGTCATTGACACTTTCATTATGTGTACCCATACTATGTATGGTACACATAATGCCGGCATCCGGCGTGACCATCCGTCGTTCGTCCATCATTTGTCCGTCTGTCCATCCGTCTGTCCGTCCATCAGTCTGTCCATCCGGCATCCGTATCCATTTTCTTTGGCATTCGATAACTTGAAAAATATTGCTTGGATTGTCAAGTTACTTTATATTTGTGTTCAGGTTACTGATGTGCCGAGCTGTATAGTTTTTGGTGTAAATCGGATAGTTTGATCCTGAGATCTTAACCCTTTATCCTTCGAATTGAAAATTCCTCCAATCCCTTTGGCATTCGATAACTTGAAAAATATTGTTTGGATTGTCAAGTTACATTATATTTGTGTTCAGGTTACTGATGTGCCGAGCTGTATAGTTTTTTGTGTAAATCTGTTATTTTGATCACGAGATATTAACCCTTTATCCTTCAAATTGAAAATTTCTCCAATCCCTTTGGCATTCGATAACTTGAAAATTGTTGCTTGGATTGTCTAGTTACTTTATATTTGTGTTCAGGTTATTGATGTGCCGAGCTGTATAGTTTTTGGTGTAAATCGGATAATTTGATCCTGAGATATTAACCCTTTATCCTTCAAATTGAAAATTCCTCCAATCCCTTTGGCATTCGATAACTTGAAAAATATTACTTGGATTGTCAAGTTACTTTATATTTTTGTTTAGGTTACTGATGTGCCGAGCTGTATAGTTTTTGGTGTAAATCTGTTATTTTGATCCTGAGATATTAACCCTTTATCCTTCAAATTGAAAATTCCTCCAATCCCTTTGGCATTCGATAACTTGAAAAATATTGCTTAGATTGTGAAGTTACTTTATATTTGTGTTCAGGTTACTGATGTACCGAGCTGTATAGTTTTTGGTGTAAATCTGTTATTTTAATCTTGAGATATTAACCCTTTATCCTTCAAATTGAAAATTCCTCCAATCCCTTTGGCATTTGATAACTTAAAAAATATTACTTGGATTGTCAAGTTACTTTATAATTGTGTTCAGGTTACTGATGTGCTGAGCTGTATAGTTTTTGGTTTTAATCTGATAATTTGATCCGGAGATATTAACCCTTTATCCTTCAAATTGAAAATTCTTCCAATCCCTTTGGCAGGAGATAACTCAAAAAATATCAATCCGATTGTCATGTTACTTTATATATTTATTCAGGTTACTGATGTGCTGTGCTGTATAGTTTTTTATATAAATCTGATAATTTGATCCGGAGATATTAACCCTTTATCCATCAAATTAGACACTCCTCCAATCCATTTCTATATGTACCCATACCTTGTATGGTGTACATAATGTCGGCATCCGTGGTGGCCCTCCGTCCTACAGCTTTCTACTAGTTGCGCATATGGGTACACATCTGACGATTTCATCGGCCTATTTTTTAGCTGAACTTGACATCAAATGTTTAGCTCAACTTGATGTCAAGTATGAGTCTCAGGGATGGTTGCAATCTGTCTGTCCATACGTACGTCCATACCTCTGTCCATCCACAATTCCTTTAGCACACACTACATGCCATATCTCTCACCTGATCAGTTTCAAATTTTGAACGTGGCTTGGAGGTAATGTCTAGATGGGAGCTATCAAATTTTTCCAAATTTCATTGAAAAACACAGCTGTCAGTACCATGTTGGATTTGGTATATAAATTGACAACAATTCCACTAGCACACCCTTCAGTCCACATCACTCACCCGATTCTTTTAAAATTTCATATGTAGCTTTGGTGTGATGGCTAGATGGGAGCTATCAGATTTTTCTGAATTCCGTTGAAAAACATCGCTGCCAGAGGCCATCTTGAATTTGGCATATAAATTGTCAACAATTCCATTAACACACCTATACCCAATCTTTTTCAGATTTCATATGTAGCTTTGATGTGATGTCTAGATGTGAGCTATCATATTTTTCTTAATTTTATTGAAAAACATGGCCGGCAGTGAGCATCGTGGATTTGGCATATAGATTGTCAACAATTCTAGTAACACATCCTACAGGCCACACCTCTCACCTAATCTTTTTCAAATTTCATATGTAGCTTTGGTGTGATGTCTAGATGTGAACCATGGAATTCTTCTGAATGGCCGGCAGTGGCCATCAACTGTTCCATTAACACGCCCTACAGGTTGCGCTCCCTCACCGATCTTTTTCAAATTTCATATGTAGCTTTGATGTGATGTCCTTTCTGTAGAATCTTGAGTGAATGACTTGGCATTACTGGAACTTTCTATTTAGTTCAGTCCCATTTTGGTCAAGTTGAGCTGCAGTGTCATTTACACTTTCATTGTTCAATTAACCCCTTATCCAATGCAGACGATATCAAAATTTATTATTTTAAATATCATTCTTTAGAATTTTTCAAAAAATTTCAACAAAACCATATCATGTGACCCCTCACTGGAACAAGCTCGTTCCAAAGAGGGGTCATATGATATGGTTTTGTTGAAATTTTTTGAAAAATAGTATATTTTTATACTGTACCAATGACCCAGACATAGCTGGTGCTAACTCTTAAAATATAGGGCCAAACACAAATTTTGCCCCCCAATCCCCAAAATTTGCATCTAAAACTAAAGAAAACATGTCCTGAAAGGCCCTCCACACCTCGCCCCCACTGCGCATGCACAGTGTCAAGGACGTTCCGAAATTGGCGCCATTTATCATTCTAAGTTTGGCCCTTCATCAGTTAACATCTGACTGATCTTTGTGCTTTTAAATCTCAGTTTAAATGATGCCAGACACATAAATATTAGTGAAATGGTGATTCTAAGGAGGATAGAAAAGGAGGAGAGGAAAAGAATGTGTGACAGAATATTATCAGGGCTGTAACTTAAAATTTTTTAATGAAATTATGTTAAGTTACCTATTTTCAAGGCAGCAGCCATTTTGTTGTCATTCTGATTATTTAGTTACACTGTTTTTTCAAGTGTTTTTCCTCTCTCCCTGTCCTTTAAGTTCCCCCTTGCTATTCTCCCATGCTTTTGGCATAGTTTCTGTAATTATTATTACTAAAATTTCTTGGGAGTTTTAGCTTAATAACAGAATGAATTCTGTTCTTTCCCCATGTTTACGTCTTCACCTACGGGTGGTTAGGCGTTGTGTTCTGCATCTACCATCTGATGTTCTGCAGTTTCTTCCCTGGAAGTCTCTGTTTTGCATCAGATGGTGTATTTTTGGTAACTGATTTCGGGCCTGGGTGCCTGGAGTCTTATTTTAGTGTTTTTACACTCATTGTTTACATTTACAACAGCCCTCTGTGTGAGGGGGGGATTTCTAAATAATAATATCTTTATGTTATTTTAATCATAACTAGATACATTATTATTGTTCGTAAGTGTTGAATAAATTGTTTAAAATATTTTTAAAATTTTTGTCCACACTTAGGCTTGGGATCCATTGGGGCTCAACGTTACTTTTCAGAAACTTGGGCTGTTCTGAAAAAATATTTTTTCAAAATATTTTGATTTCAATTATTTTTTCTATATTAATGGATCATATTATTATTATGTATTTGATTGCCAGGGGTTAGTGCGAGTACCAGGACTTGTTTTCTTTTCACATTGAAAGGATATTGATCAATTGTTTTAAGAGGAAGTCTTCCTCTGACCTTTTTATCATTCTATATGTGGTCAGTGTACTCGCATTAACTCCTGTTCTGTATCGTATGATTTCGATGACAATATGGGAAGCGTATGTCACGGTATGTGTTGGGGATTTGGACACTCCGGTCCTTTCCCCGCAGGGTCACTCTACTTTATCAATTTCTATTTCAGACGATCAAGATTAGGGTGATGTATCTGTGATGTCTTCCAACAGTGTGCCTCCGTCGTCACAATTAATGAAGGGCTAGCGGAAAAGTGCTCATGTAATACGCCAATTGCCTAAGAGGACCCTAGTAGGTTCGACGGCCTTTGACGTCCGCTAGCTCGCCCGGTGTAGCGTCCATTCACCGAATGGTTCGGCAGCCGGGTTCGTCCGTTGCGGTCTAGAAGGAATTTTGGGGTGATGCGAGCACTATAAAATTAACTTAATGCACACCCAGTGACGGCGGATTGGAGGGAGAACGGAGGAAGCCTTTTAGTCCGGTTCATAGCTCGTTCCGGTCCATCCGGACGGCAAGCGAGAGAGGCCCCTCTCTCGTTCAACAACATCTGGCCCCAGATGTTGTGGTACAAATGTGTTGTTAGCGGAGCATACGTCCGTCGCTCGGGACGCTCCGTTGTATAGGCAGTCCGCTGAGACTGCTAAGGCTTCCTCTTCTCGTCAGCGCACACGACCGCACCTTGGCTGCGTGACCGCCGATATATTACCAGCTTCGCCGATCAAGGATTCTTCGGCGACCAGGTCACACCATCCGGCAGCCAGGGATTCGAGACCGATGGACTCCGGACGTTCGCATAGGAAGTATGCGGGAGCCATCTGATGCGGAGCTGCCCTCGGCGAAGCACCGATAGACTGCGCCTCCGCAGGTCTCGACGCCGGACATTCTTGTGCACATAGCACAGCTTATCGCAGCATCCCAGCAGCCGACAGAAACGGTGTTGGATCGAGAATTATCCGACAGCGCTGGGTCGGTAGCCGGGGACTCGAGGCCTGCAGACTCCGGACGTTCGCATAGGAAGTGTGCGGGAGTCAACGTACACGGAGCTTCCAGCGGCAATGCATCGTAAGTCCGCTACTGCACAGGCCTCGGGAACGGACGTGCTTTCCTTAATAGCACAGTTTATCGCAGCATCCCAGCATCAACTGAATCTGTCGCATATATTTTATCCGACGATGCTGGGTTGGGACGCTCCGCGGAAGCGGGTACGGACGTCCGAAAGTTTCATCCGGTCCGACGGGATACCGAAAGGGATTCGGTGGATTTCAAGCTTTCCCTTTCGGAACAACATATGCTGCGATGCCGGATAAGAAACTGATAGCGTCGGTGGACTTAGAAATTTTTGGTTCGGTTCAGGGACTTCGTCCCTCAGTTCCGACATAGTCCAATAATGTCACACAAACTTTCGAATTATTGAACGACGCTATATATATTATTATTTTATGCTTGCTATCCAAGCATTTCTGGTTTCTTGTTCGAAGAGTTATGGAGATGTCTTTCAAAAGTGTGCCTCTGTCGTCATAGTTAATGAAGAGTTAGCGGCAATAAGTGCTCATGGTATATGTCTATCTCTTACGGAGTGACATTCGCTAGCTCACCCGGTGTAGCGTACATTCATCGAATGGTTCGGCTGCCGGGTTCGTCCGTTGCGGTCTAGGAAGGAGATTTGGGTGATGCGAGCACTTTAATTACTTTAGTACTCACCCAGTGACGGCAGATTGAGGACAGATCGGAGGAAGCCAACAACATAGGGGACCGCATGTTGTGGTTCATATATTTTACATTCGGAGCATATGTCCGTTGCTCGGGACGCTCCGTTATATTGACAGTCCGAGAGACTGTCTTTAATGCTTCCTCATCCTCACAGCAGGGCACACGACCGCACATTGGCTACGTGACCTCGAGTATCCGATCAGTTTCGGCATTCAGTGATTCCACAGCGAATAGGTCGCGCCATCCGGTAGCCAAGGGACACGAGGCCTATACACTCCGTTCGCTCGCATATTGGTAGTATGCATGGGGTAACGATCTCGGAGCTTCCTGCGGCAATGCATCGTAAGACCGCAGCTCCTCAGGCCTCAGTGACGGACGTGCTATCCGAGTTAGCACAGTTGTTTCGCAGCGTCCCAGCAATTGACGGTTTCTCGGTCGAATCAGGAATTATCCGACGGCGCTGGGTCGGTGCGGTCCGCGGTTGCATCAAGCTACGGACGACCGAACGCTTTATAGGGTCCGACAGGATGGCGAAAGGGATTCGAAAGATTTCGAGTTTTCCCTTTTGTAGTATCGGAAGATGCCTTTCATATCTTCTGGCATTTCTTCCAGTGATTATTTTTCGGACTTCATTGCTGCGATCTTGGATAAGAGACTTATAGCGTCATTGGACTCGGATTTTTCGATCGGTACAGGGACATTGTCCCTGACTTACCGACGCAGTCCAATATTGTCATTACAACATGTGTTTTATTTTTCGACGCTATATATATATTATATATATATACAAGCCTGCTACTAAGCATGATAGTTTAGTTTCTTGTCCGCGTGGCTCATTTCTGCCATTTTATCTTTTTTTCATATAGTTTATTTTGGCAGAGCAGGGCATACCGAGAGTTCATATGCGTCTAGACGGTGTGATTAAAGACTGCATATATTCTTTTTCGCCGTTTATGTCTTTTCCAATTTCAATGTTGGGAACGACATTATGTATAGTAGACTTAACTTAGACGCTTTATTATACGTAATCCGCCTTACTGAGGCGTTATCATTACGTCTTCAAGAAAAGATTTACGGGATATTATTCTCAATGTAATTTCTTTTGAGGGCAGTAGTTTGTTCACGTATAACTCCGCCCTTCAGTGGCTGATTGGAGTTGGTTAGACGTGATGCAGCCCTAGCTACATCCACGCGTGGATAGTAGGTTAAGAACTCTCTCAGAGTCGCTTCGTTCTCGGAGGAGCTTCTCTTCGACGGCAACTTTCCGGCAATCCATGAATTGCTTGATTTATACATTCTCTTGTCTATCTAGTGTTACAAGAGATTCAGACTGGGGCAAACATTCGGGGGTTGACTCAGAGAGTGCCGCCGCAGTTGCCGGACCCTAGTGTGGCTGTTATGACGGTTGCCAGTCAAACAGATTGGGATATATACTGATCCCTACGGATTCGAAGTGCCAGGGTCTTTGGGTTCCGCAGTCTTTTAGCTATCAGTTTAACTTCCGCGGAATAATGTTTTTTAGGCTTGCTTTATGTCATTGCATGAACATTATTCAGAAACGCATGCCCAAATTCCTGTCCTTTAATTCGACAGTAGTGGCGTATCTCCGGAACCAGGGAGGCACTCTTTCGTTTCCGTTATTCAATTTAATGGAAAGAATCCGTCTGTTGGTTTTAGTACACCAAGTTCAGTTTTGGTCCGTCATATTCTGGGTCGTCTGATTGTTTTATCGCACTCCCGTTCTCTTACGGGTCGCTTGTTGCTGTCAGAATGGACTCTCAACAAACAAGTATTTAATCAGATTTGCTATCTATGGGAGCGCCCAATGATGTTTTATTTATGACACAGCTTGCTAATCAATTGCAGACGTATGTGTTGGCTTGTCCAGATCTCTGAGCTAATACTGTTAACGCTCTATTGATCTATAGGACGGTATGATAGGATACGCGTATCCTCCGGCGCTGTTGTTTTAGCAGGTATTGCTAAGATAAACAACCACAATACATTTCTGTTGATAGCATCTCTATCTTCACAGAGATCATGAGTAATTTACTCTCTTGTCTACTGTGGATCTTAACGTGAAATCTTCCTCTATGTGAGGATCTTTTTTCACTGGGTAAATCGTGTCATCTTTATCACAACCAGCAAGGTCGCAACCTTCATGTATTCCGTTGTGTGGTCCGTATTGCATTGTAAGCACTGTACTGGACGAGCTTTGGACGCGATTTCTTACTATAGGAGATCCTCTTCTTCGCTATTCTATGCGACTAAAGTGGAGGCTCTTCCGTCGTGGTGTAGGGATCATTATGTTCATATGGTTGATCCCTCCATACTACGCATTGCTAGTTTTTAGTATACTTGTTTCACAAGATCTACTGCAGCCTGTTGTTATTTAGGTTATAGGTTTATGTTACCTCATACCTATGCACTCTACGTTAGTTTACAATTGAGTCTTTTGTCTCTTTATCTAAGTCAGTTAGTAACTTTTTGATAAATAGACTTAGAATCCTTAGATTAAATTCCTATATGGATTTTAACTTCGGTTCTTATTTAGCTAAGTAATCATTTGAGCCTCTGGAAACAGTAGTTTTCAAATTCCGACCTTTTAGACAGTAATTCTGTTGGTTTCTCCTTTACTGTAGAGTCAGTGAGTTTCATGCACTATCGATGGATGATTTTCACTTTCATAGTTTCGGAATCAATACTTCCGTTACTATTTAGGTTGGATTGTTGCATAAGAGTTAGGCTCCTATTATCCGGAACCTATTATTTTAAGGTCCTTCCGTCTTCGTATGGGCATAGGCCTTTACTCTTTCCGGGTACAGTTTATGTATTTATAAACAGATATCTGTTTATTACAAGGGCGTAAGCTTCTTCTGTCTTTGATGTCTAGTAGAAGGACGTTACGCTCCATTTTATTGTTAATGGATTCTATTAACTAGCGTACTGCTTATGGTATATCATTGGCTTAGCAGTTGTGCTTAAGATTTCGGCTCATGAAGTAAGAGTTCTTCTACTTCTTGGGCTTACATTAATAGTGTTGCTATTATAGATTTTTGAAGGCTGCTCATTGCGCTCAGCCATCCATTCATGTATTTTATCTCAGAAATATCGAGTCCATTTCTGGAGGCCTCTATTGTTAGGTCTATTATCTACTGCTCAGAATGTCATTCACTTAACAGTTGCTACTATAGCTAGGTAGGCTGTCTGTTTCGGCAGTGTCTCCGTTCGGCTGCCCTCTTCGCTCTGGGCTATTTGACCCAGGGCAAGAAAAAAGGGGGGGGGGGAGGGTGTTCCCTTGGGTCACCTGTTTTTACTATGAAAACAAGGGGATACCTCCTCCGGAGTTAGTAATTCTGAGCAGTTATTGGGATGGTTGTTTAGTGAGAAGTTTAAGTTTATAAAATTCATTCAAGTCTTAGTTTTTAAAGTATAGCTTTTGAATATTGCATATGTCAACGGACATGATTATGCAATTCTCACACACTTTTAGGAGTATAAGAGTCTCTATTCTCTAGACTTACTTTATTATTGGCTTACTTTAAAAATTATTAGTATAAGGATTATTGGATATTAATAGAGTACATGGATGTATGAAGCTCAATTTTTGGAAGGTGTTGTATCTTTCTAATTTATCATAAATAAGAAAGATACATGTAAGGCCTATTACTTCTTTTCCCTACAGGGGATGACTCTATTTTATTTTATTGAGCGTATTCCATTTTGCTCTATGTCCTTGGCCCTCCAGCCTTTTTACTATTCAGCTATGTCTGGGTCATTGGTACAGTATAAAAATGTTAAAAAATTTATAGTAATTTATATATTTTTTATACTTACCAATGACCCAGACGGGGATGGCCCTCCCAGGAGTTGGGAACTCTTGCCTCCCCGCTGAGTACATAGCGCTTACCAGGCACTGGTTATTAGAATGATAAATGGCGCCAATTTCGGAACGTCCTTGACACTGTGCATGCGCAGTGGGGGCGAGGTGTGGAGGGCCTTTCAGGACATGTTTTCTTTAGTTTTAGATGCAAATTTTGGGGATTGGGGGGCAAAATTTGTGTTTGGCCCTATATTTTAAGAGTTAGCACCAGCTATGTCTGGGTCATTGGTAAGTATAAAAAATATATAAATTACTATAAATTTTTTAACTTTTTCAGCAGCTGAATTTGCATATTACGTGGCCGGATGTGGCCAATTTGCTGGGTAAAGGGTTAACAAGAGTTTACTCTTTAACCTACATGTATAAGTATTTCATAGGTCAAATTTGCACTGCTGGTGTGGTAAATCATTTTGTGTTTGGAAATTATATTCAGTTAACAGGTGTGTTTGGACATTATATTCAGTTAACAGGCTTATTCTCTTTGGAGATATCCAATTAAGTGAGCATCAGTGTACATGTACTAGACAAGCTGCTTTGATGACATGCTCTGTTCTGTTGAGAGATAAGTGTTATTATGTGCCTTTAACTTCTTCAATGACTTTGGCAGATATTCCTGCCAGGATAGCAAATCTTATGCCACCAGAAAATGTAAAATTTCGGAATTTAAAAAAATATTCCTCTGTAAAATGTACCAATTCTTTGCTCAGTAATTACTTGAGTTAAATTTTTATTTATTTTTTACTAAATCTGTTTTGGCTGCTTCACAGCAGCCATGACTAGATTTTATGAAAAATCTATTTTAAAATACTCAGTGGGTGAAGAGTTAATATCTGTTATTTGGGTGCCTTTACTAACATTTACCTAATGAACAGGACTTCAAAATTTATTATTTTGATTATTGTGTTTTTCAAAATTTTTAAAAAATACTACAAAACCATGTGTGACCATGTGTGATTTTTGAAAATCACTGACCCCTCATTGTAACAAGCTCATTGTTATGAGGCATCACATGATATGGTTTTGTTGAATTTAAAAAAAAAAAAAAATTTTTCAAGTGCTCGATTGTAAATTACGCGAGGAGATGTACATGTTTTGTTAGGTAAAGAATTAAGATCCCTTTCCAATAGGGTGTCGCATAATAACATTTATTTAGTTTATTGAGAAAAAACACAGACATCACCTGAATTGTACTGGCTTGTTCAGATGCCATTTCATGCAGACCTGGAAATAAGTGGTCGGTCACAGACAGTGACCACCACGAAACATCAATGTGTCCGGAGCTAACTGTATCCAACCGGTCATGAATGACTGGTGCATTTTTCTCCCAAGTATGTTAATTTTTCACATGAGACCTTGTGTTCTGAATCATTAATTATGGCTGTTGATGGTGAATAATTTCCACATTCGAATATATTCTCTAAAATAAATGCATGTACAAATACAAAATCGCAAAACACAAGACAAATTTATAAATGAGAGACGCTCCTTTTGCAAACGAAACTGAAACTCATTTGTACTCTGTTTTTTCCATGCATGTTCTTCGCAAATCGAACCAGATGATCCCCTCCTCTTCCGATTCCTTTGTGTAATATACTTTCTTTGAAGACTGTGAGCTGAATTTGTCATAATTTCTGGAAAGCTTTAGAGTAATTCAGTAATACTTCCAGAAAAAATATAACCGGTTTTAACTCAGGTGACAGATGTGCAAGTGTCGATTTTATTTGGTGCTGAGGTTACCTGGTGCCAAAAATGATGGGGGTTGGTTTTGACCAGGTGCCAGATTTCCCAGTGGTGAGACATCCAGGCTCCAGGTGCGGAGATGTTCAGTATTCAATTTCAAAGAAATTGTCGCATTGGAGGCCAGTTGGTACGTTTTAAGAAAAAATTGTGATTTGCGGACTGAAGACATCCCTGTCATGCAGTTTAATGTTATGAAAGTTAAGTTTCATTTCAATAAACTTGAACGCAGGTAGGACCTAATATTTTGTATATTGTTACAACGTTAGCCCAACTTAATTTACATGGGATTTGCCCTAGTTAATGTTTGATTTGGAAGCTAAAAAATATGACTGACCCGGGTTACTGTATAACCGATCCGATCATTATGGAGCTAGTCATTATGACCGATGCACCAAAAAAATTTATTTCCAGGCCTGCATATCATGTGCCCCCTCACTGGAATGAGGTTGACAAGATAGTTCCAGTGAGAGGGTATTGGTGAATTCTTTTGAAAATATATTTTTTTTTCAACTGCTTAATTTGCATATTAAGTGGATGGATGAAGTCAATTTGTTAGCTAAAGGGTTAAGATTGCTTTTCAAAAGTGTGTCACATAACATTTCTTTAATTTATTGGGGAAAAAACCAAAACATTACCTTGGTTGTTCTGAGTTGTTAAGATGCCATTCATATCGGAACTTATTTCATGGTTTTCCCAATACTATTTAACTGAAATACACTTGTGCTGATTTGCTATCTGTAAATTAGAACATTGCAAGATTTTCTTTAACACTTTCAAGACTTGCACCCTCGAAGGTATCATTTCAGTCAATACTGTCAACGGCGAAATGGGCGAAATCATCCTGGTTTGTTGGGAGGTTCAGTAGTAATTTAATCCAACAGCGCTCTGTCTTTCGATTTTGAGGGAAGCTGTCATTGCACATGTTGTTTTTAATTTTTGGAAGTAGACAACAGCAAGTAAGTCTTCACTAACAAATTGTCTACATCTGCCACATAATATACAAATTGTACAGTAGAAAAAGCTTCCCCCAAAAATTCAACAAAACCAGATCATCTGACCCCCCACCTCCCTCCCCCAACCCCCCCTCCCCATGCCCCCACATCCTCCATTGGAATGAGCATGTTGAGTTTGTTCCAACGAGAGGTCACATGATCTGGTTTTGTTGAAATTTTTTAAGAATTGGGTGAAAAAAAAAATTTGATATCATCATGTTTTTTCCCTAAAGGGTTAAAACTATTCATAGGAAATAGGCCAAGTAATACAATGCTTGCTCGAAACTGTGAACAATACACCATGAATTATAAGTTGTTGCTTTCCAGGACTTCAGAACAAAACAAATTTAACTTTCCGAAAATTGGTTTGCAAACAACATTATTTCCAAATGGAATGAAATACTGCTTTCTGATTGGCTAAAAGGAACATTTTAATTTTAAGACTACAGTATCTTTTAATTCATACACCGTGGTTAACTATGGTATAAAAACAGTAATACACGATAACTGGTAAAAAGGCTGAAAAAAGGTCCTGCCTATTTATATTATTATTATATATATTTATTTACAAGCTCATTTATATGTTTAAAAAAATAAATATACGGTTAATTTAATATTTTGAAGTAAATTATTACACAAACATTTTAAAGAAAATAAGAAATACATATGTATCATGTAGGGATTATTTATATTTTTATACAACAACCAATGGCCCAGACTAGCTGGGGCTAACTCAAATTAATCTAGGGCCAAACACAAATTTTTCCCCCCAATCCCCCAAATTTACATGCAAAACCGAAAAAATCAAGTCCTATCTGGTCCTCCATACTTTTTATACGCCCGTTTATAAAAACGGTCGTATTATGTTATCAGTCTGTCTGTCCATCTATCTGTCTGTCTGTCCGCAAACAATTTGGTTTCCGTTCATTTAAAGTCGAACGCTGTGACGGATCGACATCAAACTTTCAGAAGTTGTTTTTACCAATAAAATACAGGTCAAGTTCGATATTGGTGTTTCTCAGTCCATCTGCTGCAGAGATATGGCCCTTTGAAAACACAATTTTTCTAAAAAAATTGGTTTCCGTTCATTTAAAGCTGAACGCCTTGACGGATTGACACCAAATTTTTCAGATGTTTTTAGCAATGAAATACAGGTCAAGTTCGATATTGGTGTTTCTCAGTCCATCTGCTGCAGAGTTATGGCTCTTTGAAAACACAATCTTTCGAAAAAAATTGGTTTCCCTTCATTTAAAGTCGAACGCCTTGACGGATCGACATCAAACCTTCAGATGTTGTTTTTAGCAATAAAATACAGGTCAAGTTCGATATTGGTGTTTCTCAGTCCATCCGCTGTAGAGTTATGGCCCTTTGAAAACACAATTTTTGAAAAAAAATTGGTTTCCGTTCATTTAAAGCCGAACGCCTTGACGGATTGACACCAAATTTTTCAGATGTTGTTTTTATACGCCTGTTTGAAAAATGGGACGTATTATGTGAATGGTCTCTCCACACGTCTGTCCATCCATGGACACATTTCGTTTCCGGATGATAACTTTAGTCGTAATGGTTTGAGCTGAGTTAAATTTGACATGTGGATTTAGTATGACAAAATACAGGATGGGTTCGATTTCCGTTTATAGCGGCCCATTTGCAGTAGAGTTATGGCCCTTTATTTATGGGAATTTAGCCCAACTTCTCGACGATAACTTTAGTTTGCCTTGACCGATTTATTTCAAATTTTCAGTTTTTTGTTTTTGACCACAAAATACAGCTCAAGTTCACTTTTGACCACAATCGCATATACCTTTCCAGAGTTATTTCCCTTGAATGATTGCAAATTTGTGGATTTTGTGGTTTCCAGATGATAACTTTAGTTTGCCTTGACCGATTTTTTTCAAATTCTCAGATTTTGTTTTTGACCACAAAGCACAGCTCAAGTTCACCTTTGGCTATAATCGCATGTACCGTTCCATAGTTATTCCCCTTGAATGATTGCAAATTTGTGGATAATGTGGTTTCCGGATGATAACTTTAGTTTGCCTTGACTAATTTGTTTCAAATTCTCAGATTTTGTTAATGACCACAAAGCACAGCTCAAGTTCACTTTCGGCCAAAATCACATGTACCTTTCGAGAGTTATTCCTCTTGAATTTGTGCATTTTGTGTTTTCCGGATTATAACTTTAGTATTGCCTGACTGATTTTTTATACGCCTGTTGAAAAACCATCGAATTATGGAATCAGTCTGTCTGTCCATTTGTCCATCCGTCGGTCTGTCCGTTCGTCAACATTTCGTTTCCAGATGATAACTTCAGTATTTTTTTTTCGATTGACTCCTAAACTTGGTATGTGGTTTAATCAAAACAAAAGACAGGTCAGGTTCGAATATGGAGTCAGTTCGAACATCGAAGTTCCCCTGAATTATGGCCCTTGTTGGACATAGAATGCATCAAATATTTGGTTTCCGGATGATAACTTTTATTATTTGTTTTCCGATTGGTTCCAAACTTGGTATGTTGTTTAATCACAACAAAATACAGGTCACGTTCGAATATGGGGTTGGTCCAAACAATTTTCACTCTCACCCCCATCCTTACCCCAACCCTTCAAAAATACAAAACGGGTATATAATGTCCCGCTACGCGGTGCTCTTGTTGGATCTGTGCATGCGCAGTATCCAGGAAGGTACCGAAATTGGCGCCAATCATCATTCTTTGTTTGGCCCTAAAGTCAGCAACATTGAACTGACATCTGTGCTTTTAAATCTCCTTTTTTGAGGATGCCAGACACAAATCAAAGGTAAAATTAGCGGATCCAAGGACATAAATGGGTGATGGAAGTGAACTACGGTGGCTAGAAACATTCAGGATATGTGCCTGACGTCATCATTCTTGCTAATGATTTATCCACTGTTTGTTAAGTGTTCCTTCCTTCCCTATCCCTCCTTGAAGCCCTCCTGTTAAACTTCCAAGCTTTTTGGCTTATTTTTATCGAAATTTTTTATTAAATTTCTTGGGAGTTTAACGTGTGTGACAGAACGTTTATTCTGTTTATCCCCATGGTTCCGTCCTCACCCTAATCATGTTGGGTCGTTTGGGTCATGCATCTTCAATCTGATGTATCGTTTTTTCTTCGTTTGAAGATCTTGCTTTACATTGGGTAGCTTTAAAATCTGTTACTGACTTTGGGCCTGTCTTCTGTGCCTGATGTCTTGTTTCCGGTTTTTTCCTTGATGTTGTTTACATTGGCAACGTCCTTAATATATGTAGTATTTAGTTATTATTACTGTAGGATTGTTGTAAGCTCCGTGGGAGCCAGAACACCGATTATGTCCTTTGCGGTCGAAGGAAGTGTATTGGGTAGAGCGAGCACCTTAAAAACAAAACCAACTCACCCAGCGATGATGGAACTAGGGAGGAAGCCAACAAGTTTCTTGGCTCTGAAAAGGCCGTGAGCGGGAAAAGTCCCTCTCTAACCCAGCAACATCTGGGGCCAGATGTTGTTATGAAAAACTTGCATGGACCGGAGCATACGTCCACACCTGCTGATCGAGGTGCCCCGTCTAGACTGCAGCCGGCTTCGGCGACAGTCATGGCTTCTTCCGCTACGATCACTAAGCACTCGCGACCACATCCTAGCCAGCTAAGCGAAGAAGCAGCCAATCTTCGCCGGTGAAGTTGGATCATCTGGTAGCTAGGGAGCCGAGGCTTTGATCATCGGGACGTTCGGAGAAGAGATCCATCCCCAGAACGCCATCCCAGGAGCAGCAGGCGGCTAAGAAACAGAAAACCGCTGCTCCTCAAGCCTCGGTGATGGACTTGCTGTCGCAGATTGCGCAGCTGATCATAGCATCCCTGCAAGTGCGGGAGCAGCATCCCTCAGACTCAGAAAGTGAGCTGTCGGACGGTGCTGGGTCGGTCCAGTCGTCTGTTCACAGCTGATTCAGTTGGATGGTGAAAGGGATAAGGAAGAGGATTACCCTTCCCTTTTCGGAACAACATATGGTTGCGATGGATTTTATCCATCAATACTATCCTGAGTTTGTTCCACCGAATCAGCAAGCTGCGACAACAAGGGAGAAACTGCTGGCATCTCCAGGGATTCTTTTAGGTGTCTACAGGGTCCTATTACCAGACTCATTCCCAATGGTGTTGGGGTATGTTTTTTTCCCAATTCCCAACTCAAAATTCCCAATCTCTGGGCCTCAAACAAAATTCATATCACTATTTTGAAATGGGCAATTATAAACCTGAAAAAATACAATGAATCTCAGTTAAACGGAGCACAAATACATCAGAATTTGACTTATTCGAGGATGTTTTACCCCAAAACGGCTTCGCCTTTTATTTGTAATATAGCGTGTGCCATTTGAGATGTGTTGGGGAACCCAGTGCCATGTGCATTTTGAGTACTCTCCTTTAGTTTAAACAGTATTTATTTCCGTAGTATCAAGAGACAAAAAAGACAAGAAAATACAAGTATAGCTTACATATCAATAGATACAGGAGGAAATGGATTCAGCAACAAGTACTCTCCTTTGATGTGCAACTGTTTTGAACAGCTGATTTTTGATTCCAGTCTGATTAAACAGCATGTCAAAATATTTTTTCACTGAGTAAAAATTCTTTCAACACCCTTACCAGTATGTAGTATTCTTTGGGGATGTTTTTGCAACAAATTTCTTACTTACCGGTGCCTGGTAAACTGTTTGACGTTTGTTGGATGTTGCTGGCCCGCATCGGAAAAGCTCACCTAATTTTGTGTCAATTTCGTGTCCGAATTTTGCTGCTGATTGCAGGTCATTCAAGTTCAACGTCTCGAAAATGTCAAACCAACCCATATACATGTACCTTTCCCACTTTTTTACTGTACGCACCCCTGGGCTTATTCACTAGCAGGAAACCCTTATATTTGTTCATTTTCGTTCTTTTAAACAATATGCCTTTTTATTTGTAGTTTCCCATTTCTGTGCGAGTCATTTATTTCATCGTGGTGGTGCCTGAGAATCAACTGATATTTTTTAAAAATTTTGGCCTTATATTAGGTTTCTATATATTTAAAAGAAATTCCCAATCTGACCACTTACAATGCTAATTGCCCAATGAGGGCAAAAGAATCCCTGGTCTCTAGACGCAGACTTATATGGAGGAAGGAAGAAGTCCTTTCTTTCCCTGTTCAGTCTAGGCAGGTGTCGCAGGCCTTCGACCACATAGACAACTCCATATTTAACCTCTCAAGTGTGAGGAAAAGAAGCGTTTCTTGTCAACATCTTCCATAAATATACTGTTCCTTGGACCACCTCCATTTAAAACGGTTGGAGAAGATGTACAGAGAGCTCCACTGCATTTAGATGAGCAGGCCTGGGTTTTAGACATATCCTTACCTGCTTCATTCAGCATTCACTCAGATTTAATGGAAACTGCTATTTCATCGAATAGAGCGAATTTGTATGCAATGTCCTATGCAGATCACCTTACCATAGCTATGGTGCAACAGCTCAATTGGAAGGAATTTGAGGACATGTGTACCTCGCTTAGAGTTCTTTCCAGGGCAATCATGTATGCCACATATAACTCCGCCCTGACAGTGGCAAATCTGGAGTTAATTAGACATGATGCTGCCCTTGAGTCATCACTTATAGTTGAAAAGCTCTCTCTGGGTCGCTCCAGTCTCCGGGCAACCTATCTTTAACGACAAGCTTTCATTAGTTTATGAATAGGCTGCTAAGAAAGCTTCCGGTGCTGTGCTCTTGAAGACGCCGTCTCAACAACCCGCTTCAGCAGACTGGGGTAAGCGAGGACATTCCAAGTCAGAATCTTCAAAAGGGAACTCCGGCTTACTTGGACGACATTCTGCAGAGATGCGGCAGCAGAATTATTCTTCAGAACGATGTTCAGAGTCTGCTACTATTGCTCCGATGTTTCGGTTTCATAGTAAATGAGAAAAAGTCGAATCTAGCTTCGTCCAAGTCATTCACTCACTTGGGAATGAGCTTCGAGACTCACAACAATCTGTTTCGCCACCTGCGAAGTTAGTCAGTTGTTATGAGTGAAGTTAGTCAGTTGTTATGCTTGCTTTTGTCTACACTCAGACACAATAACATCGAGGGAGTACGAGCGAATGATGGGGCTGTGCGGAGCGGCTGCAGATCTTATTCTGATGGGCTGTCTGCGTATATGTCCCCTCCAGATATTCTTTACTCAGAACTGGAGTGTGAAGACGCATTCACTCAAAACCGGTATTGTTTTAACGGACCTAGTAAAACAAAAGGTTCAGATTTAGACAGATCTTTAGTGGTTAACTCAAGGAGTTCCACTGCAGCTGCAGGATCCGGCTTTCACGATTATGACAGACACGAGTCAGACAGGCTGGGGCGTGACCCAAAGTCCCGCAGACTCGTAGTGTCGGGGTCTTTGGGACTCTCGGTTCCTAGAGAAGCACATAAACATCAAAGAGATGATGTTAATATGGCAAGCACTACAACATTGGATTCACCATATAGCGAACGTCCGCGTTCAAATTCTGTCGGACAATTCGACAGTAGTTCCATAATGTGAATTAATGGAGAGGATTCTCCTATATGTCATGAATCATTGCGTTCATCTCTCTGTCCATCATATACCAGGTCGTCTGAACGTATTAGCGGACTCGCTCTCTCTCTCGGAAAGGTTGCCTGTTGCCATCGGAATGGACTCTCAACAAGCAAATATTCAGACAGATTTGCTACCAGTGGGATCATCCCACGATAGATCTTTTTTGCAACACACCTGAACAGTCACTTACCAATGTACGTGTCATCGTGCCCAGATCATTGAGCATATACAGTAGACACTCTGTCATTATCATAGGACGGGATGATAGGAACTGCATATCCTCCAACTCCGTTGATTCAGCAGATTCTGTTAAAAATCAAACAGTCTCGTTGCAAAATCCTGCTAGTAACACCTCTGTCATCACAGAAACCTTGGATCAATCTTCCCAGGTGTCTGTTTTGGGACATTCCCTGGAAGCGTCCTCCATGAGAGGATCTTCTTTATCAGGGGAATTCACATGCACTGCATCACAATCCGGAAGGTCTCAACCTTCACGCATTTCTGTTGTGCGGCCCTTCCTGCACGGGAAACAGTTTACAGGATGCGCAGTGGATGCAATTTCTAACTGCAGGAGGTCCTCCTGTTTGTTGAACTATGCAGCGAAGTGGAGGGTTTTCTTTCATTGGTGTAGGGATCAGTCGATAGACATATACGATATGTCCATACCAGATTTTGCTGATTTCCTGGTCTACTTGTTGGACGATCTCAAATTGCAGCCTGTTACTATTAAGGGCTATAGGTCTATGTTATCAGATACCTACGCTCATCATGATAACTTGGATATTGGATCAAATACTTCTTTATCCAAGCTAGTTAGAAATTTCTCTATCAGTAGACCTAGAACACTCAGATTAATTCCTAAGTGGAATTTGGCTTGGGTTCTGTTGAAGCTCAAAGAAGCTCCTTTTGAGCCATCGGGCATCGTAGAGTTCAAATTCTTGACCTATAAAACAGCGTTTCTCTTAGCCTTTGCATCTGCTAGAAGAGTCAGTGAACTTCATGGATTAACTTTTGATAAATCTCATTACCGTAGCATGGGTAATACCATTACCCTCACTACGGAAGTAAGGTTTTTGGCTAAGAATCAGATTCCAGATAAGCAGCCGGAGCCTATTGTCATAAAGGCTTTACCGTCCTCAGATAACTGTAGACCTTTGCTGTGTCCAATCATGGCTATGCACATTTATAAACGTCTATCAGATTTTGTTAGAAAGGGAAGAAAACATTTCTTTCTTTTTGTTGATTCCTAACTGAAAGGATATTTTTGTTCATGCTGTCGCTTGATGGATTCAGTTGGCAATACGCATTGTGCTATGAAAATATTTCGGATCAACGTTCTGTCAGTAAGATCTCAGCGATGAGGTTAGAGCACTGTCCACTTCTTGAGCTTATTCTAACAGTACAGCCATTACTGATCTCATGAAGGCTGCATACTGGACACAGCCCTCTTCATTTACCAAGTTTTACCTGAGAAATTTAGAGTCCATCTCTGGTGACCTTAGATCTTTGGGTCCTCCTTCTGTTGCTGAGAATGTCGTCCATTAATGTTACATCTATAAGGTCTTTAGGCAATCCGTTCCAGCACTGACACTGTTCAGCTGCCCTCTTCGTTCTGAGGAAATTTACCTCAGAACAAAGGGAGGGGGGAGGGGTACGTTTTTTTTCCTTATGATCATATGGCTTTATAGTGAAAAGCAAGGGAAGACCTCCTTCGGTGTCAATAGTCCTGCATCGGTGCTGGTACATGTATGGTTTTAGTGTGTAGCTCGGTGTGAAGCAATAACTATGTCTCATTTATGTATGGTTTTTAAAGTGTAGCTCACTGTGAAGCATTTGTATATGTTATGTGTCAAACGGGCGTTAATATACAATCCTTGGACACTTTTAAATGAGTATAAAGAGTCTCATTCTCTGGACTATCTTTATATATTGGTTTTCCCTCACCAGATTAGCATAATGGGTTATGCTGGAATTAAATAGAGAATTATATATTATGTAATACTCATTACATTGTTGGTGTTATGTCTTCCTCTTTTCTCGTAATTTAAGAAAAAGACATATATAATTCCTATCTTCTCCTATTCTCCTGTTGGAGCTATTCTTTACTGAAGTAATTGAGAGGTTAGATTTTCCTTTAAGTCCTAGGCCCTCCAGCCTTTTTACGGTTCAGCTGGTCTGGGCCATTGGTTGTCGTATAAAAATATTAATTTTAATTTGTATATTTTTTATACTTACCAATGGCCCAGACGGGTATGGCCCTCCCAAGAGTGGGCACTCATACCTCCCCGCTGTTTATAACATTTAACAGGCAATCTGTAGAAAGAATGATGATTGACGCCAATTTCGGTACCTTCCTGGATACTGCGCCTATGCAGATCTAAAAAGTATGGAGGTCCAGATAGGACTTGATTTTTAGCTCAACTTTGGCGAAGCCAAATTTGAGCTTATGCCATGGCCCATCGTCCGTCTGTCCGTCAACAATTCAATACGGTTCAGGCTAGAGGCCATATTTATGAATCGATCTTTCGAAACTTATTGGGTACCTTTGTTATGACCATGGGACGAGAACGAGTGTTTTTGGGTCCGATCCGAAATTCAAGTTGGCTGCTGTTGGCCATTTTGTATAAAATTAGGTGCAATCAGTTTTTGCGCAGAACTTCCATATGAAAGCGCTGATTTGAATAATTTTTTGTATCAATGTTTAGTACCATGGGATACATCACATATAATACAGGGTTTTTTCTTGTGCTTAAATTATGCAAATTAGACTAACTTTGATGTTTTTTTGTGTTACTTTCAGCACTGTAAGTGCAAATGCCAATACGGCTCGGGCTAGAGGCCGTATTTATGAACCGATCTTTACGAAACTTCTTGGGTACCTTTGGTATCACCGTGGGACGAGAACAAGTGTTTTGGGGTCCGGTCCAAAATTCAAAATGGCCGATGGCAGCCATTTTGTACAAAATTAGGTGCACTCAGATTTTTGCACAGGACTTCCATTTGAAAGCGCTGATTTGAATAATTTTGTGTGTGAATGTTTAGTACCATGGGATACATCACATATATAACAGGTTTTTTTCTCATGCAGAAATTATGCAAATTAGATGAATTTTTATTTTTTCAGTGCTACTTACACACAGTAAGTACACATGTCAATACGGCTCGGGCTAGAGTCTGTATTTATGAACCGATCTTCACGAAACGTCTTGGGTACCTTTGTTATCACCTTGGGACGAGAACGAGTGATTCTGGGTGCGGTCTAAAATTCAAGATGGCTGCCAGTGGCCATTTTGTACCGAAATTGGGTCTAATCATTTTTTTGTACACAACTTCTATACGGCTCAGGCTAGAGGCCGTATTTATGAACCGATCTTTACGAAAACTTCTTGGGTACCTTTGTTATCACCGTGGGATGAGAACGAGTGTTTTTGGGTGTGGTCCGAAATTCAAGATGGCCACCAGCAGCCATTTTGTACCAAAATTAGTGCAATCAGTCTTTTGTACAGAACTTCTGTATGAAAGTTCTGATTTGAATAAATTTTTGTATGAATGTTTAGTAACATGGAATACATCACATATTATAAGAGTTTTTTTTTCGTGCAGAAATTATGCAAATTAGATGATCTTTGATTTATTCAGTGCTTCTTACACAATGTAAGCACACGTGTCAATACGGCTCAGGGTAGAGGCTGTATTTATGAACCGATCTTCACAAAACTTCTTGGGTACCTTTGTTATCACCTTGGGACAAGAATGGGTGTTTCTGGGTACGGTCCAAAATTCTAGATGGCTGCCAGTGGCCATTTTGTACCGAAATTTGGTCCAATCAGTTTTTTGTCACAAGTTCTATACAGCTCGTATTTATGAATTGATCTTCACAAAACTTCTTGGGTACCTTTGTTTTCACCTTGGGACAGGAACGAGTGTGTTTTGGGGTGCCTTTGTTATCACTGTGCTATGAGAACAAATATTTTGGGGTTCAGTCAGACCCACTCTGGGACTCAAAAGATTTCTTTTCTAGTTTAGCATCTGACTGTCACCCACCTTTACAATACTTTACCTATACATTTGTTACAGGCTACGGTCAGTATTTATGTACAGACCGTTACAATACTTTATATGTACCTTTGTTATCAGGTCATTACTTAGATGTTTGTCATTGCTGTGTCACATACTATACATGTACATGTCTTTGTCTTGACAAGTTGAGCTACAGTGTCATTGACACTTTCATTTTTTTTTCATTTTAAAAATTTTGAACAGACCTAGCAGGCCTGGCATTATCAGGCGAGCAATTTATTCGTTCACCTACTGATCACCTTAAAAAAATTAAGGAGGGCGAAAACTAGCCACCCTGGCCTTAGAAAATAATGATTACCATAACACCCTATCCCTAAAACCCACATCTTTTTAGATATCTGCTACTCTACATGTATGTTAGTTCTCTGTAAGTCAGCCACACTGCCCCTCCCAAACCTCTGGGCATTGCCGAGGCTTGGAGGTGTGGGAGGAGGAGTGTAGCCGCCTCACGGAGACTACCTTGTAAGCAGCACCAAACAAAATGTGTAAAGCCCACTAGGCAGAATTCATTTGTAGTAAAACTTCATTTGCCACTTTCAACTTTTGTAAGCTTGAGGAGAGCTAATTGCCCCCAAGGCCATGTGAGGGAAGTGATTTTTAGCCCTCCTGCATTTTTAAGAATGCCAGGCCTGCCCTACATGAAGAACACCATGTCTGGATTTCAGGTTATAAAATTATTATTATTATTATTATTATTATTATTATTATTATTATTATTATTATTATTATTATTATTATTATTATTATTCTGTTAACCAGTATAATTAAGTGGGAACCACTATATCAACTCACTCAGTAAGTGTTGTATAGATAACTTTTCTTGTCATTTTGGTTTAGGCCTGTTTGTAACGTATATGTAATAGGCCACCACCATCAGCAACTTAATCATTTCATGTAACTCTAGTACTGTTGAACCCTTTGAATACTGGTGGTATCTTCCATGTCAGTTAAATGGCCCAAATTGGAAGAGTCCATATCCATTATTTGGGGGTAGAGTAATTAATATTTTCAACGTACAGCCTGAAGGCTGCACGTTGAAAATATTAATTGTTCTAACACGTCGTCACTTAGTAGCCATCCTACTTAATGAAATTATGACGTATCGTTTTCCTGGACTGGAAAAACGGCCTCTCGTGTTGAAAGAGTTAATGATCGTTTATAGTTGAGTTAATTGAAGGATAGAGCTGATGGTGAGAACTAATTTTTCTTGTTCCAGGATTGAAGCTTTATAATTCTATTAGAAAGTACAGCATTTGTGAATTTCCGAGACCTCACGTTGTTATATATATGGATGCACCAGTTAGTTATGTTCGAGATCAGATTTCAAAGAGAAATATTGTAAGTATTTGCTTAAATTCATGAAAACTTTTTTGTTAACTGCATATTTCTTTTGTTATGTTCTGTACATTCCTGTTCTTGTAAACAATTACAAATGAGGTTGCTATCAACGGCAGTAAAATGTTTGAAACATAAAAGTGAAATAAATCTCTTCTGTCAGCACACTGTTCTGTGATAACCTCTTTCCCATCAGTTAACAGTTTTATTCAAAATAATTAAGTTATTTGTTTTAAGCTTATAAATTTTTACAAGAATTGACAAGTAAGTTTTACTACTTATATTGAGGCCTCTCATTAGTCTACTGGTGTCAGTATGTGGGATGACCTTTGCAGTGGCAATTTCATGGCCTTGCTCTTCTTGAATACTGTGAAAAGATCATTAGGTTGCATGGAGAGTGTCTCTTTCATCTCCACCTGATCAGACTGTAATCTGTGACAGCATCAACCCTACTGATGGGCAATGGACGGAAAAACCGAACCGATACTGATAATATGTGGATACAGAAACAAACCAAACCAGTCATTGAATATTGAAACCATCTGTATTTTCTGATTTTCCTACATGCGCTATTTATAAGGCCTTGTTGAGGCTTGATAGCAGGTGAAGTGTTCATTTTCATGAAGCTACAGATTTTCTTTTCAGTTTTGTTAATGCTTAAGTGCCTAAGCTATTGCCTTGATTTTCCACAGGACTACAACCTGTACATATCCAGCTGCTTAGCAGTAATTTCTAGTCAAGTCAATGCACACTCTCTGAGATCGCAAAAGCCAGAAATACGCCTTTAAAGGCAGACCTTTAGATTACCCTAATTTCACACCTTTTACAGATGTGCCCAAATTAGAGAAGGTGGAAAGGTATCGATAAAAATATATAAATTCTCTGTGCCTATTCTGCATTTTAGAATAACTTCCATCATAATATGGTCACAGAAACACAAAGTAAGCCATGGCAATAAAACAACAGGATAAGACTGTTATTTCTGGTTTTAATGTGCCCAAATTAGGGCAAAATGTTGTACCCAAAATAAATGAATTTAAAAACCTGTTAACCCTTTACCCAACACAGACGATATCAAACTTTATTATTTTAAATATCATTTTTTTATTTTTAAAAAAAATTTCATCAAAACCATATCATGTGACCCATTGATCTCGTTTCAATGAGAGGTCACATGATATGGTTTTGTTGAAATATTTTGAAAAATTCATTTTTTTTAACTGCTCAATTTGCATATTACGCGGACAGTTGTGGGCAATTCGTTAGGTAAAGGGTTAAGGTGCGTTTGGAACAGGTTTCAAAATTACTGTAGATATGATTTGTATTGGCAAAGGAGAACTCATTGGCAATAGTATTAGAATGATACAAGAACAACGTATTCTGTCTTTTCCAGAGAGATTCTCAAGGATCAGAGTCAGGTGCAGGTAGTATTATGAACCTGTGGTGCTGTGGGGTAGGGTCCTGCGAAGATTCAAGATTTAATTCAATTTCGAATCTGAAGTACATATTCAGTTCGGTTTGAAATTGACTGCCTGATTCGTTTCCTCTCGAATCTTTTTCATGGGAATATAGCTTGGTATCAGTCATCATCATTGTTCAGATGGAAAACGTTCATAACTAATTATACCCCCACTTTCGAAGAAAATGGAGGTTATACTGGATTACATGCGTCCATCCATCCGTGCGTCCGAGAATATTCATAACTTTCAAAACTTAAGTAAATTATTATGGAGCTTGCTATGTAATTAAATTGTAACATTTCCCAAGACTAGAATGATTTTCAGTGTTGTCAGATTATTATTTTTTTTTTTATTACTTGTTCACTTAGAAATTGTGTCCATCTGAGCCAAATTTTGTCTGTTCAGCCTGTATCTCGGGTATCGAATGTTCTATTGCAAAGAAATTTGCCGTGAACACTGCTTATGGTATAGACTTTAAAAAAAGGAGTCAACGATATTTCTCACTTTCTCCTTTTTAGAGTTATCCCACTTTTTTGACTTAGAAATTGTAGGAAATAGACATTATTTGTCTGTTCAGCCTGTATCTCAGATTCTGAAAATGCAATCCTGTTGGAAAATACACATTTTTTTCTATAATATTTGGTCATAGGTATGCCCACACCAGGCGGTACACCACGTGGGGGTATGCACCGGACGACAGTCCAGCTCTTGTGTTGAAATAAAAGTCTGAGTGCAACTTCTTCTACATTAACATAAATAACATCTTCACTCATGCCACCAGCCATACTAATTCCAGTATCACTAGTCCCTACCACCGTTGAATGCAAATTTAAGATTTCCACGCAATGTTGAAGATGAACTATAATCCTTACAGGGTAATACTCCAACTACATCATCAAGGCATGCCTTTGATGAAGGCATGCCTTGATGATGTAGTTGGATTATTTTATCAGCCAGAACTTGAGCCATCACAGTTGGGAACAAATCAGGTTTATAGCACACCAACTCCTATCGGTCATCTTCAAGACGTCCCTAATTCGATTCGATATGAGGTTCAATTTGATTTCAGATAATAGACATGATTCGATTTGAGATTTGATTCGAAATTGAAAATGTGTGATTTGCAGGGCCCTACCGTAGGGAAGGTTTATAGTGAAGAGCTCCATCCATCCAACCATCTGTCTGTCCTACCATCCACTTGTTCTGTGAGAACTCAGGTACCCTGGGATGTGGAAAAGTCCTTGTTTACTGCAGTAAACAAGTTTTTCTTTACTGGTAAAATAGGACCTAGAACCACAGCGGGGGATAGAAGGCCTCTTATGTGGGCAGCATAGGTATCAACGATTGGCTAAATTTGACTTCTTATATATGTTGTGGTTATGATGTAGCCAAAGATGCTGAAAATAACATTACACACCAATAAATGAATAAATAATCAATTTATCCATCCAGCTGCCTGTCTGTTCACTCTATCCGAAAGTTTAAATGAAGTTTGCAGGGGATATAGAAATGGTGTCCGCCCATTCGTTCGCCTGTTTGCCCATCCATTTGTCCATCTCTAACACCTTTTGACCTTCATATCTCAGTCAATGTATCTTGGATTTAAATGATCTTTGGTATGCTGATAGACCACCATGGGGAAAGGATATACACAAGTAACAGGTTTTGTCCATTTTTTTTTCTCTTGTTATGTGCCTTTTCCCACTTTTTTCAACCTAGAATTCCCCTTTTTAGTAAACCACCTTGGCAGGGGATACCAGTGACACTGCACATTGTTATAATTATTATTGCTGTAAGCTGGTGCTACTCCAAGGTTCTGCACCTTAAGGCATATACTCTGGTTACCGTTACAATCAGAAATATCAGTCAAGAAGTTTTTTCTCCAAATGCTTTGTGGTGCCAATGTTGAAAGAAAAGTATATGCATAGTGTGAACAAGCTGGTAAGAGTTAATCTCCATGTTTTCACAACAGTATAACACACACAGGTTGACACAGCAATATATAATTTTTATGTTTTTAGCTCACCAACTTTAGTTGAGTGAGCTTATGGCATGGCTCGATCGGTTGGCGTCGACGTCTGCATCAATGTACGTGTCCAATAATGTTAAAGTTTCTGTTTAGGTCACTTACCGTATTTCCAGATCATGGCTTTTATAATGCTGCTATATGATGATTATTATCATTTTACCATGATTTAACCCCTCATACCCTACATTTTAGACATTTTTCTTGACATTTTTAGTTGCGTTTAGTTTTCTGTTTAGCTCAGAATTTCATGTTTAACTAAGTGTTTAGGTCAGCTGCTGTGCTCCTTCTCTTCCAATGGCACTTATATTCATCATACATGTTCCTCAGTATCATTGTTCCATGATTAACCCCTCATACCCTGCATTTTAAACATTTTTCTTGACATTTTTAGTTGCGTTTAGTTTTCTGTTTAGCTCAGAATTTCATGTTTAACCAAGTGTTTAGGTCAGCTGCTGTGCTCCTTCTCTTCCCATGGCACTTATATTCATCATACATGTTCCTCAGTATCATTGTTCCATGATTAACCCCTCACACCCTGCATTTTAAACATTTTTCTTGACATTTTTAGTTGCGTTTAGTTTTCTGTTTAGCTCGGAATTTCATGTTTAACTTAGTGTTTAGGTCAGCTGCTGTGCTCCTTCTCTTCCCATGGCACTTATATTCATTGTACATGTTCCTCAGTATCATTGTTCCATGATTAACCCCCATACCGTACATTTTAAACGTTTTTCTTCACATTTTTAGTTGCGTTTAGTTTTCTGTTTAGCTCAGAATTTCATCTTTAACTAAGTGTTTAGGTCAGCTGCTGTGTTCCTTCTCTTCCCATGACACTTATATTCATCATACATGTTCCTCAGTATTATTGTTCCATGATTAACCCCTCATACCCTGCATTTTAAAAAATTTTCTTGACATTTTTATTTGCATTTAGTTTTCTGTTTAGCTCAGAATTTCATGTTTAACTTAGTGTTTATGTCAGTTTCTGTGTTTTACTTCTAAGAGGTTGTGTTTAGGTAAGCTTTGTCGCATGTTATGAGCCTGTTTGATACAGTTCTTGTGTTTGCCAAAGTTACTATCAAAGAGGAATGTTGGTGAGCTATAGGGCGTTGGCGTCCTTCTTGTTCAATCTCATTTTACTACAAATGTAAAAATTTGGCCGTAAAAGTAAATAGCATCAATAATAATTTTTTGGGTACAAAAATGTTTTTGGGTACGAAATTACATACTAAAATGGGTACGAAATTACTCGAAATTCTGGGGACGAAATCGTTTTGGGTACGAAATTACTGCATACCCCATAGCATTACCCTTAAGACACTACTCAGAGTACCCCTTATAATTAGCTCACCTGACTGAAAGTCAGGGTGAGCTATTCTGATCACTTTTCGTTCGTCGTCTGTCGTCCGGCATTCGTCGTCCGGCGTCCGTCGTGAAGGTGGTGTTTGGGCCTTTTTCTCCCAAACCACTGGCCGCATATTAATGAAATTTCATGTGAGTAGGGGTTATATAAGGGCATTTTGATTTTTTGTCAAATTAGGTTTCAGCTCATATTGAGCAGAGGGATGGGGCAAAAATGCTCCAATTCTTAAAAAATCTTCTTCTCAAGAACCATCAATAGCAGAGACTTGATATTTGGTATGCAGCTTCCTTTTGAGGTGTAGACTCAAGTTTGTTCAAGAGAAGTTTGTCAGGCATTATTTGCCTTCGTTACGGGAGGGGCAAAAATTTTGGCCACGCCTAAAATTTCTATTTTCAGAACCGTCAGGTCGATTTGAACCAAATTTGACATGAGATGATAATGGGTCATAAGTAGTTGATTGATACAAAAATTTTTTTTCTCATTGCCCCTTGGGAACCTCGGGAGCTAAAAATAGGAAAAACCTTAAAACTGCCATATCTCCAAAACTACACGGCACAGAGAATTCTTATTTTGTATAAAGCTTACTTTTATCCAGTAGAATAGAATGGTTAAAAAAAATCCCTATCGGTTTGATCACAAGGTACTTTTTTCAGGACTTTGAAAAAGTGCTGAGTCAGCACTTTTTAACACTGTAGGCAATGGGAAAAAGATTAAAAAATCTTCTCCAGATCCAGCAGGCAGAATCTTTTGATATTTGGTATGCAACATTGTAGGGTGGATCTGATTCAAGTTTGTTCAAATCGGCCCCCTGGGTTTATATTTGGGCTTAGTATAGGAGCCCGATTTTGAACTTCGTGCATTTCGGGCAAATTTCTTAAAAAATCTTCTTCTCCAGATCCAGCAGGCACAATCTTTTGATATTTGGTATGCAACATTGTGGGCTGGATCTGATTCAAGTTTGTTCAAATTGGCCCCTTGGATTCATATTTGGGCTCACTATAGAAGCCCGAATTCGAACTTAGTGCATTTCAGGCAAATTTCTTAAAAAATATTCTTCTCCAGATCTAGCAGGCAGAATATTTTGATATTTTTATACTGTACCAATGACCCAGACTTAGCTGGTGCTAACTCTAACAAAACCAGGGCCAAACACAAATTTTGCCCCCCAATCCCCAAAATTTGCATCCAAAACAAAAAGAAATCATGTCCTAAAGGACCTCCATACTACGCCTCTACTGTGCATGCGCAGTGACGCAGTCGTCCCGAAATTGGCGCCAATTATCATTCTCTGTTTGGCCCTTCATCAGTCAACATCTCACTGATCTTTGTGCTTGTAAATCTCAGTTTAAAGGATGCCAGACACGTAATTTTTGGAGAAAATGTGATTCTAAGGAGGATAGAAGGAGGAGAGGAAAAAGAAGTGACAAAAAATAATCAGGGCTGTACTTAAAATTTTTTGATGAAATTATGTTAAGTTGCCTATTTTCGAGGCATGGGTCTCTTGTTGTCATTCTTGCTAATTATTGCACTGCTTATTCAGTGTTTCCTCTCCCCTAGCCTTCTAAAGTCCCCCCTTGCAATTCTCCCATGCTTTTGGCATATTTTTGAGAAATTTCATTTCTAAAATTTCCTGGGAGACTTGCTTGGTTACAGAATGTTTTCTGTTGTTTTCCCCATAGTTACGTTTTCACCCATGGGTGTATAACGTTTGTGTTCTGCATCTTCCATCTGATGTTCTGCAGATTCTCCCCTGGGAGTCTCTGTTTTGCATCAGATAGAGTGTAATTGATGACTGATTCCGGGCCAGTTTTTTCAGTGCCTGGAGTCATGTTTTCTGGTGTTTTTACACTGTTTGTTTTCATTGGCAACAGCCTTTTTTGAGGGGGCTGTTTGCCTTTGCTGTAGTTTATCTCACTATAAGATACATTTATATTATCCGAAAGTGTCTCATTAATTATTTAATGTAAATTTAAAATTTTTTACCACACTTTGCCATCGGATCCATCGGGGCTCAACGTTACTTTTCAGCAACTTGGGCTTCGCTGAAAAAATATTTTTTCAAAATTATTTTGTTTTGCAATTGTTTTTTCATTTATTAATGGATCATGTTATAATGTATCTTTGTGTCAGGGGTTTTTGCGAGTAACTAGGACTTATTGTTGTTCTTTCACAATGAAGGGACGTTGTTCAAATTGTAATAGGAAGAAATCTTCCTCTGACTTTCATGATCATTGTATTAATTGTAGTCAGTGTTCTCGCATTAATCCCTGTCCTATATGTGAACATTGGGATGAGAAACATTGGAAACGTGTGTCACGATATGTTGTTTCTTTCTCCGCAAGGTCACTCTACTCTCTCAGTTTCTATTTCAGAGGAACCAGAACAGGGTGATGTTTCCATGTTATCTTCTTCAAGTGTGCGTCCGTCGTCACAAATGAATTCAGAGCTAGCGGCAAAAGTGCTCATGGAGATTAGACAAATGTCGTCCGCTAGCTCGCCCGGTGTAGCGTCCATTCACCGAATGGTTCGGCAGCCGGGTTCGTCCGATGTGGTCCAAGAGGAAATTTTGGGTGATGCGAGCACTATAAACATAATAGATGCACACCCAGTGACGGCGGATAGTAAGCGAGAACGGAGGAAGCCTTTTAGTCCGGTTCCTAGCTCGTCCAGGTCCAGCCGGGCCGCGAGCGAGAGAGGTCCCTCTCTCGTACAACAACATCTGGGACCAGATGTTGTGGTACAAAATGTGTCTTTAGCAGAGCATACGTCCGTCGCTCGGGACGCTCTGTTGTATAAGCAGTCCGCAGAGACTGTTAAGGCTTCCTCTTCTCGTCAGCGCACACGACTGCACCTTGGCTGCGTGACCGCCGATATATTACCAGCTTCGCCGATGAAGGATTCTTCGGCGACCAGGTCACACCATCCGGCAGTCAGGGATTCGAGACCGATGGACTCCGGACGTTCGCATAGGAAAAGTATGCGGGAGCCATCTGATGCGGAGCTGCCCTCGGCGAAGCAGCGAAAGACTGCGCCTCCGCAGGTCTCGACGCCGGACATTCTTGTGCAGATAGCACAGCTTATCGCAGCATCCCAGCAGCCGACAGAAACGGTGTCGGATCGAGAATTATCCGACGGCGCTGGGTCGGTACGCTCCGCCGAAGCATCGGGGGCGGACGACCGGGAACATCATGAGGTCCGACCGGATGGTGAAAGGGATACGGATGACTTGGAGCTATCCCTTTCGTAACAACATAAAGCTGCCGTGGACTTCATCCGGCACTTTCTCCCTCAAGTTGTTCCGTCGGGCCAGACTGCTGCGCTTCCGGACAAGAGAATTATAGCGTCATTGGACTCTGAATTTTTTGAGCGGTTCAGGGACATCGCTCCCGAGTTTCCGTCGCAGTCCAATAATGTTGCTAGAACATTTGAATTATTGAACGACGCTATATTTAAACTTGCTTCCAGGACGGGGAAAGCAGGTTTCTTGTCCGCTAATACTCTCAACCTGCCTTTCATTAATGCAAGGAATAAATTCGATACGGCAGGACAGGGTATACCGAGAGTTCCTCTGCGTATGGACGACGAGGCGGAAGACTTAGAGCTATCATTACCGTCGTCAGCTTCTATTCCAACCGCGGTGTTGGAAACAGCTATTGCGTCTAACAGAGCCAATTTAGATGCCTTATCTTACGCAGATCACCTTACTAAGGCGTTATCACTGCGCCTTCAAGGGGAAGAGTTTAAGGATATACAATCCTCTTTAAGACTTCTTTCAAGGGCAGTAGCTTATTCCACGTGTAACTCCGCCCTTTCAGTGGCAAATCTGGAGTTGGTTAGACGTGACGCAGCCCTAGCTACATCCACACTAAGGGATTCTAAGGTGAAGAACTCTCTTAGAGTCGCTTCGGTCTCAGGAGAACTTCTCTTTGACGGCAAGCTTTCCGCTATTTATGATAAAATTAAAAAGAAAGCTAATGATTCTCTGTTGTTCAGATCTGCTCCTAAGAAGTCGGATACAGCAGACACGAATAAGACAGGCACTTCTGGGTCTAATGCGCCCAAGAGAGGTTCCTATAGAGGTTCCAGTGCGTCCTCTTGGTCTTATTCGAGAGACCGTCAGGATAGCGACTCTCGTTCGGGACGTCCTTCAGGCCGGGACAATCGGTCAGACGCCCCGAGGTCGACGAGGCGAGGTGCGGGTCGTGGAAGACGTGGTTTCTCCTACCGCAGGCCTCGCAGGTCCAGGAGGTGATGGCTTAAACCTCTATCGCGTTCCGGTTGGCGGAAGGTTGTCGAGCTTTTCACAAGAGTGGGCGTAGATTACGGACGACCCTTGGGTGAGAGGAGTGACTTCGGAAGGTCTAAAGATATCCTTCAAACAAAAGCCTCCATTAACTCGAAGTCCAAAGTGGACTCATCTTCCGTCAAATTCACAGAAAAGAGACGCTCCGTTATCAGAAGTGCAGTCTCTTTTAATGAAGAACGCGGTAGAGGTCGTAGAAAACCAGGAATCTCCGGGATTCTACAGCCATCTGTTTCTGGTTCCGAAACCAGACGGCTCGTTCCGTCCAGTCATAGATTTGAGCTGGATAAACAAGCTGATCGTCGCTCCGAAGTTTTATATGGAGACGATTCGATCGGTCAGAGCGAGTATTCGGGTGAACGATTATGCAACGAGCATAGATCTCAAAGATGCGTACTTTCACGTCATGGTACATCCGACATTCCGAAAGTATCTACGCTTCGCAGTCCTTGGAGTGGTGTATCAATTCCGGGCGATGTGCTTCGGATTGAATCTAGCACCCTGGGCTTTCGCTCGGGTAATGAACTCGGTAATGATCTACTTCCGAGCTCATTCGTCTGCGGTAATGTCGGCCTACCTGGACGACATTCTTCAGAGGTACGGCAACGAGTTAACGCTTCAGAACGATGTTCAGAATCTTCTTCTATTGCTCCGACGTCTCGGTTTTATAGTAAACGAGGAGAAGTCGGATCTGGTGCCGTCCAAGTCATTCACTCATCTGGGAATGAGCTTCGAGACGCACAACAATCTCGTTCGTCTGCCGTTAACCAGAGCGAAATTAGTCAGTTGTTACGCTCGCTATTGTCTGCACGCAGACAAAGTCACGGCGAGAGAATTTATGAGACTGATAGGTCTGTGCGGAGCCACCGCGGATCTCATTCCGATGGGGCAGTTACGCACACGTCCTCTTCAAATTTTCCTGACTCAGAATTGGAGTGTGAAAATTCATTCGCTCGATGTAGACGTTCTCTTGGCAGATCAAGTGAAACAAGAGATTCAGACTTGGGCAAACATTCAGTGGTTAACTCAAGGAGTTCCGCTGCAGTTGCCGGATCCGAGTTTTACCGTTATGACGGATGCCAGTCAAACAGGTTGGGGTGCATCATTAATCCCAACGGATTCGAGATGCCAGGGTCTTTGGGATCCACAATTCCTGTGCAAGCACATAAACATCAAGGAAATGATGTCAATTTGGCTTGCGTTACGTCACTGGATGGACATTATTCATGATGCTCATGTCCAAATCCTATCCGACAATACGACAGTAGTGGCATATATACGGAATCAGGGAGGCACTCATTCAGTTCCGTTGTTTAATCTAACGGAAAGAATCCTTCTGTTTGCGTTAGAACATCATGTTCTTCTTTCGGTCCGTCACATACCGGGTCGTCTGAATGTGCTAGCGGACTCCCTTTCACGAAAGGGTCGTTTGTTGCCGTCGGAGTGGACTCTCAACAAACAAGTATTCAATCAGATTTGCTACCAATGGGAACGGCCAATGATAGACTTATTTGCGACACATCTCAACAATCAGTTGCAGACGTATGTGTCTCCGTGTCCGGATCCAAGAGCATTTGCAGTAGACGCTCTGTCGATCCCTTGGGACGGAATGATAGGATATGCGTATCCTCCAGCGCCGTTAATTCAACAAGTATTGCTAAAGATAAAACAATCTCAATGCAAGATTCTATTGGTAGCATCTCTGTCGCCACAGAGACCGTGGATAAATCTACTCAGGTGTCTGTTGTGGGACCTACCGCGGAAGCTTCCTCCACGGGAGGATCTTCTTTCGCAGGGGAAATCGCGCCAACTCCATCACAACCCGCAAGGTCTCAACCTTCACGTTTTTCCGTTGTGCGGTCCTTCTTGCATGGCAAGCACTTTACAGGACGAGCAGTGGACGCGATTTCTAACTGTAGGAGGACCTCCTCTTCGCTAAACTATGCGGCTAAGTGGAAGGTTTTTCGTCGTTGGTGTAGGGATCATTCTGTAGATATATTTGATCCCTCTATTCCAGACATTGCAAACTTTCTAGTATACTTGTTTGACGAAATCAAACTGCAGCCTGTTACTATAAAGGGTTATAGATCTATGTTATCTGATACCTATGCACATCATGATAGTTTACAAATTGGATCTAATGTCTCTTTATCGAAGTTGGTTAGAAACTTTTCGATAAATAGACCCAGAACTTTTAGATTAATTCCTAAGTGGAATTTAGCTTGGGTTCTCCTTAAATTGAAGGAAAAGCCATTTGAACCTCTTGGGACAGTAGATTTCAAATTCTTATCTTATAAGACAGCTTTTCTCTTAGCTTTCTCTTCTGCCAGAAGAGTCAGTGAGCTTCATGCACTATCAGTGGATGATTCTCATTATCGTAGTGTTGGGAACACTATCACCTTCACTACTAATGTGGGTTTTTTAGCTAAGAATCAGGCTCCTAATAAATATCCGGAACCTATTGTTATTAAGGCTCTTCCGTCTTCAGACGGGCGTAGGCCTTTACTCTGTCCTGTTAGAGCACTACGTATCTATAAACAGAGATCTCAGTTTATCAGAAAGGCACGGAAACGTTTCTTTCTGTCTTTGATGCCTAATAGAAAGGACATTTCAGTCCATTCTATTGCTAGATGGATTCAGTTAACTATCCGTACTGCTTATGAAGATTTATCTTCTTCTCAGCAGTCTGTGCTTAAGATTTCTGCTCATGAAGTAAGAGCTCTTTCTACTTCCTGGGCTTATGCTAATAGTGTTGCTATTACAGATTTAATGAAGGCTGCTTATTGGTCTCAGCCATCCACATTTACGAATTTTTATCTCAGAAATATTGAGTCCATTTCTGGAGACCTGCATTGTTTAGGTCCGTTATCTGTTGCTCAGAATGTCGTCCACTAAACAGTTGCAACTATAGTTATGCAGGCTTTCTGTTCCGGCAGTGACTCCGTCCGGCTGCCCTCTTCGCTCTGGGCTATTTGACCCAGGGCAAGGGGAAGGGGGGGGGGGGGGGGGTGTTCCCTTGGGTCACCTGTTTTATTATGAAAACAAGGGGATAGATACCTCCTCCGGAGTTAGTAATTCTGAGTCGCTTCCGGGATGGTTTTAAAGTGTAATATTAATGTTTAAATTCATTCATGTCTTATTTTTAAAGTGTAGCTCGGTGTGAAGCATTTGTATATGTCAAGTGTCAAACGGGCTTTAATATACAATACTCGGACACTTTTAAATGACTATAAAGAGTCTCAATTCTCTGGACTACTTTATTTATTGGCTTGCTTTAAAAATAATTAGTATAAGGGTTATACTGGATGTTAATAGAGAACATGAATGTTATTGTGCTCAATTATTAGGGTAGTGTATCTTTCTAATTTAATATTAAATAAGAAAGATACATGTAAAGCCTAATACTCCTTTTCTCCTTAAGGGGTTACCTCTTTACTATATAGTTGAGCTTATTGGATTTTCCTCTATGTCCTAGGCCCTCCAGCCTGTTTACTATTCAGCTAAGTCTGGGTCATTGGTACAGTATAAAAATGTTAAAAAATTTATAGTAATTTATATATTTTTTATACTTACCAATGACCCAGACGGGGATGGCCCTCCCTGGAGTTGGGAACTCTTGCCTCCCCGCTGAGTACATAGCGCTGACCAGGCACTGCCAGTAAGAATGATAATTGGCGCCAATTTCGGGATGCTGCGTCACTGCGCATGCGCAGTAGAGGCGTAGTATGGAGGTCCTTTAGGACATGATTTCTTTTTGTTTTGGATGCAAATTTTGGGGATTGGGGGGCAAAATTTGTGTTTGGCCCTGGTTTTGTTAGAGTTAGCACCAGCTAAGTCTGGGTCATTGGTAAGTATAAAAAATATATAAATTACTATAAATTTTTTAACATTCGGCATGCAATATTGTGGGGTGTATCTGATTCAAGTTTGTTCAAATCGGCCCCCTGGGTTTATATTTGGGCTCAGTATAGAAGCTCGAATTCGAACTTAGTGCATTTCAGGCAAATTTCTTCAAAAATCTTCTTCTCCAGATCCAGCAGGCAAAATCTTTTGATATATGGTATGCAACATTGTGGGGTGGATCTGATTCAAGTTTGTTCAAATCGGCCCCCTGGTTTTATATTTGGGCTCAGTATAGAAGCTTGAATTCGAACTTAGTGCATTTCAGGCAAATTTCTTCAAAAATCTTCTTCTCCAGATCCAGCAGGCAGAATCTTTTGATATTTGGTTTGCAACATTGTGGGGTGGATCTGATTCAAATTTGTTCAAATTGGCCCCCCTGGATTCATATTTGGCTCACTATAGAAGCCCGAATTCGAACATAGTGCATTTCAGGCAAATTTCTTAAAAAATCTTCTTCTCCAGATCCAGCAGGCAAAATCTTTTGATATTTGGTATGCAACATTGAGGGGTGGATCTGATTCAAGTTTGTTCAAAATGGCCCCCTGGATTCATATTTGGGCTCACTATAGAAGCTCGAATTCGGACTTAGTGCATTTCAGGCAAATTTCTTAAAAAATCTTCTTCTCCAGATTCAGCAGGCAGAATCTTTTGATATTTGGTGTGCAACATTGTGGAGGGGATCTGATTCAAGTTTGTTCAAATCGGCTCCCTAGGTTCATATTTGGGCTCACCATAGAAGCTTGAATTCGAACTTAGTGCATTTCAGGCAAATTTCTTTGAAAATCTTCTTCTCAAGATCCAGCAGGCAGAATCTTTTGACATTGGGTATGCACCATGCTTAGGGGGGTGAGATTCAAGTTTGTTCAAGCCAAGTCTCTAGGTCCATATTTGGACTCACTGTAGGAGCTTGAATTATAACTTAGTTCAATATGAGGAATTTTCTTTAAAAATCTTCTTCTTCAGATCCAGCAGTCGGAATGTTTTGATATTTGGTGTGCAGCATCCTTAGGGGGGTGAGGTTCAAGTTTGTTAAAGCCAAGTCCCTGTGGGAGCCCGAATTATAACTTAGTCCAATATGAGGAATATTCTTTAAAAATCTTCTTTTTTTTTTAGATCCACTGGTCAGAATCTTTGGATATTTGGTATAAGCTTTTCTTAGGAGGAGCAGATGCAACTTGTTGAAATCAATTCTCTGGGTTGATATTTAGGCTACCATGTCAGGTGAGCGCCCTCAGGCCCCTTGGGTCCTCTTGTTATATTTCTTTTCTTATTTCTTTCGATATCTACGATTACACAGTTCCTGTGTTAAGGTGCTATCTGTATAAGTTAAGTTATTCACAAGTAACAGGTCTGTCCATTTTTTTTTTCAAGAATTATGGCCCTTTTTCTGCTTTTTTCACCTTAGAAGCCCTTCAACTTAGAAACCCTTGGCAAGGGATACCAGTGGTGCTGCATCTTGTTAATTTTTTTATGCTGCTTTATATTAACAATGTCTTGGACAAGTTCTGTAATCGCCATCATTTGATGAAAATTAAGGGATTTGTTTCTTGAATTTTGCCTGAAATTTCATTGTTCATTCAATAACTTAAACAGTTGACCTCAGATTTCAAAAAAAATTTATAGACTGCCTTTTATTAGGCCTAAAAAGTTAAAAATCTGTTTCTCAGGTTCTCCTGCATGGTCCTTTTGGCTACAGCATGTTCTTAAGAAAAATAAAAATGAAATGATTGATATTTTACCCATGTTAATAAAATTGATAAATTTGTTCTTTGAGTGCAAAAAGTCTTTGCAAAAGCATTGCAAAGCCTTCTGGTACTCAAGTGACGAATACACCACCACCTATGCTATTCTGCAGATTATGAGGCCTAAAACGAAACCAACCAAGAACATGAACCTTGGATAGTAAAGAAATAACTACAATAATAAAAAATGAAATAAAAAAATGTCTGCCCACATGCAATTTTACAAACAGTGGCCTGAGAAACAGAAGATCTACTTGTGGGGCCTTAACATTGCCTTGCATAAGTTTGAAAACCATGTTGATTTCCCAAAAATTGAGTTATGGCACTTTGTTGAATTTTGCAATAACTTGAACTGTAAACATCAGAGTTGAATGAAGTTTGATATCATGCTTTGTATTCATATTTTTAAAAAATATGATGACTTCAAGAAAATTCAAAGAGTTATTGCCCTTTGTTTGTTCCGTTTAGCCTAACTAAATGATGTCTATGTGTTTACTTGAATTAAAGTAAATTTTGATATGCTGCTTTATATTAGAATTATTTGGGATAAGACAAAAGTTATGGTGATTTGTCAAAATCTTTACTTTTTCTTTTGATGTTTATGTGCTTACTTGAAAAGTAATCATCAGATTTCAATAAATGCTACTTTACTGTAATATTGTCTTGTACAAATTTGAAAAATATGGTGATTTTGAGCTCACCTGACTGCAAGTCAGTGTGAGCTTTTGCCATCACTTGGCATGATAAATGGCATCTGTCTTCCATTAACTATTGGAAACTTATCTTCTTCTTCACAGCCATTAAGCCAAATTCAAACATATATTGCACAGACCATCTACAGAGTATACCCTTTGTATTTTGTTCAAATGAAGCAGCTGCCATCTTTCAGGCTCTGGTTAATGCCCCAAAAGCCAAACATTCTTTAAAAATCTTCTTCTCATGAACCACATGTGAGAATGCCTTGATATTTGGTATGGAACATCCTTTGATGTTGAAGATTAAAGTTTGTGCAAGGGAAGTTGGTAGGTCAATATTTTGGCTCACTCTGGGAGCATTTCCCTTTTGGGCTATGCCCAAAATTTGTACGTCAAGAACCGGTGGGCCAATTTGAACCATATTTGGCATGTAGTATAAGTGGGTCCTAAGTAATTGATTGATGCCCGAAATGTTTTTTTTTTTTTTTACAGCCCCGTGGGAACCCCAGGAGCTAAAAAAAAAATTAAAACACCCATATTTCCCAAACCACATGGAACACAACTGTTATTTAGTATGAACCATCCTTATGACCAGTAGAATGGAATCCTGAAAATAAATTGCCATCGGTTCTGTCAGGGTGTTCTGTGCAGGTCACCGAAAAAATGCTGAGTCTGCATATTTGCAAAAATTCCAAATTTTTTTTCCTTCAGAACCACCGATCAGAATCTTTTGATAATTGATTCAAGTTTTTTTCAAATCGGGCCCATGGGATAATATTTGGGCTCTTTATTGGGGCTCATAGTTCAATTCAGTGCAAAAATCTTCGGATCCATCTGTCAAAATCTTTCATATTTGGTATGTGACATTTCTAGAGGTGTCAGATTCAAGTTTGTTCAAATCGAGCCCCTGGGTTAGTATTTGGGCTCCATATGCCGGTTATTTACTGATACATTCATGTCTTTTGACAACTTGAGCTAGGTGAGCATTTTAGGCTCATTTGAGCCTCTGGTTTAAAATTGATAGCACTAATGCCCTTTTTTAAATTTTGTTTAAAATTTTAAAATGATAAGATAACTTTAACACTTATCAGATTTGATTAATGTTTTGTTTGCTATCCATCTGTCTGGTCTGTAGACAGAATTGCACTGAACCCCAATGTCCACTGTAATTAAATATCTGCCTGGCCAACTGAAATCAAACTTAGCAAGTGGATTAGGCATGATGAGAGGAAAAACCCTGTTTATTTTGAGGTCATTCTGCCAAAGGTCAAGGTCACAGTGACCGTGAACTTAAACATTTTCCAGAATTGGCTTCTCTAATTTTGCTTGCCCCAAATGATACTAAACTTGTCTTATGGGTTGGGCATGATGAAGGCAAGAACCCTATTTATTTTGGGGTAATTGTGTCAAAGGTAAAGGTCACAGTGACCTTGAATTTATAGTTTTATCCATCCAAGTTAGTTTCCGCTCTCTAATTAAAATGCTGTTAACCTGATTGAAACCAAATTTGGCATGTAGATCGGGCATAATGAGAGAAAGAACCCGATGTATTTTGTAGGTCATTATGCCAAAGGTCAAGGTTGCATTGAACTTGAAATTAAAATTTTATCGATTAGAACTGGTTTTGGCTCTCTTAATGATTAAAATCAAAAATTCCCAATGGAAACCCAACTTGACAAGTGGGTTGAGTATGATGAGAGAATGAACTCTACATATTTTTAGGTCATTGTGCCAAAGGTCAAGATCACAGTGACCTTGAACTTAAAATTTTATCACTCCCTATCGAAACCAAACTGGACATGTCATTAAATACATGTAATCTTATCTGTATTATTTGAGTAAATAAAACCAACAGTGGCTGTGTTAATTTAATGTAATATATTTGCAAGGTTACTGTATCAGGGTCATTTTTTTGGAAAGGGATTGGCCCTCCCTAGAGGCTACCTCTAGTTATAACCAATGCAAACTTAAAAATAAAAAACAAAATGGTATATGTCTGATATTTTACCCATGTTAATAAAATTGTTAAATTTGTCCCTTGATTGCAACAAGGCTTTGTTTGTAATGCTTCAGCATTGGAAAGCCTTGTTGCACTCAAGGGACGAAATACACCACCACCATCCATGCTATTCTGTAGATTATGAGGCCTAAAACATGAAACAAAGCAAGAACATGAACTTTTAATGGTAAAGAAATAATTCCAAAAATAAAATAAAAAACTGCTAACCCACATGCAATTTTACAAAAAATTGGCCCAAGAAACAAGAATTACTTCAGGGTGTGCACATCCTTGAAAAGGCCTTGAATTTCAATCTTACTCCTTGAATTTTGAAAATTCTGAAAATGTACTTGAAAAGTACTTGAAAACCCATCAGACTCCTTGAAAGTCCTTGAATTTTGCCCAATATCATTTTTACCTGTGTAGTAGTGGACAATTGAAACATCTCTTTTGCACTTGTTTTAGTTGAAAAACGAACATAAATAATGGAAATCGTTAAACAAGGAATTAAAGTTCAGGCATTATTTAACTGGGTGTCATTCTGTAAGTATCATAATTTTGTTGCAGAGAATTTTAGAAGCACGGTTTTCCTGGAATTTACAAGGATGAGGTAGAAGACATTTTTAACCCTTTACCCAGTGTATCGGTCCAAACCGTCCACCACTATTCTCAAAAATGGCCAATTAATTTCAATTATTTTTTTCATTTTTGTCTCAAAAACATAGGTTATGACCCCTCTTTGGAACGAGCTCAGCGAGCTCGTTCCAATGAGGGGTCATAACCTATGTTTTTGAGACAAAAATAAATTAGTTATTCAAGCATTTTTTTGCAAGTGTCGTCTGCTTTTCATGTAAGGTAAAGGGTTAAATTAGGTTAGGCCTCTAAAAATGGTTATATTCCAAAAGTACATTTTAAAAAAACATCCTTGGAAAATGCTGATATGTCCTTGAAAAGTCCTTGAATTTTTTTGGTCCTTGACTATAAGAATCCTGTACTTTGTGTGGCCTTAAAATACTAAATTTTTATGTCGTCCGCATTGGTAGAGGGTTGATATAAAGAAGTTGTTTAGTGCTTGGGTATTATCATTTCAGCCATATGAAGTCAACAGCAAAGTTTTAACAGATGAATATATAAAAACTATAGATGATATGTACAAAGAGAAGTATCTCCCTGAGGCTAGGTAAGTGTATTCTGAAAGACTAGGAACATTCACTTAACTGGTAGAGTGCTAGAAGCCCATATTTGGGCTTTATTCTGAAGTGTAGGTACTAGAATTTGAAGGCTCATGTTCAGCGGATGTGCTTTGTATTATCTTTGAAGTGATATTATTTAATCTGTAAGGGTTTGCCTTGTTACAAATTATGGGAGAGTGCCCATAGGCTCTTTCCCATAAATTGCTACAAGGCAAAGACATGTGTACCACAATCTGGTGGCTGAAAATAATATAGCACTTATCCAGTTAAAAGTGTTGTCCACTTGTTAATATGTATTCAAGTGTGTCTGTCATTATTACAGGTACAAACAGTTCTGTGCCTGTAATCCCAAATTGGTACCTATCACAGGCCATAAGGCCCATTTGCCTGCTATACCATTACTAGGACAAACATTATATATATTTATAAATTTCAGCGATCAGCAGTTCTGTATAGATTTGCTGAAACGAGCTTCCATTGCAGATTAATGAGATGATGGGCATCACCATGGTCTGTGGTTTAGCCCTGTTGGCAGATCTTTCTTTGGTGAATGCAACTGACAATTGCGAAGAAACATTTTCAGTTAACTGGTAGATGCTGAATTATTTTTCAGTTGTTACAATTTATTGGAGAGTGCATTTTGGCACTGTCCAATAAATTGTAACAAAACAATTTATATAAACATTTTTTGTTCCACTGCTAAGCAAACATCAAACTAATGCATACCGTATAAAGCCACTAAAGTTGCTCTCAGCACTTTTCAATAAAGCCATTATAGTGGTGACTAGCACTCTACCAGTTAATCATTTTAAATAGTCCTTTTGATTTTAATTCACAGGAAAGTTGTACTCTTGCTGACCTGCATAGTTATAGTTGGCCTTTTTGAAATGCCATCCATATTTTCCTGCAGTGTTTAACCCTTTACCTGACATGAAAAGCAAATGACACTTGCAAACAAAATTCTTGAATAATTAAATATTTTTATACTGTACCAATGACCCAGACATAGCTGGTGCTAACTCTTAAAATATAGGGCCAAACACAAATTTTGCCCCCCAATCCCCAAAATTTGCATCTAAAACTAAAGAAAACATGTCCTGAAAGGCCCTCCACACTTCGCCCCTACTGCGCATGCGCAGTGTCAAGGACGTTCCGAAATTGGCGCCATTAATCATTCTAAGTTTGGCCCTTCATCAGTTAACATCTGACTGATCTTTGTGCTTTTAAATCTCAGTTTAAATGATGCCAGACACATAAATATTAGTGAAATGGTGATTCTAAGGAGGATAGAAAAGGAGGAGAGGAAAAGAATGTGTGACAGAATATTATCAGGGCTGTAACTTAAAATTTTTTAATGAAATTATGTTAAGTTACCTATTTTCAAGGCAGCAGCCATTTTGTTGTCATTCTGATTATTTAGTTACACTGTTTTTTCAAGTGTTTTTTCTCTCTCCCTGTCCTTTAAGTTCCCCCTTGCTATTCTCCCATGCTTTTGGCATAGTTTCTGTAATTATTATTACTAAAATTTTCTTGGGAGTTTTAGCTGTATAACAGAATGAATTCTGTTCTTTCCCCATGTTTACGTCTTCACCTACGGGTGGTTAGGCGTTGTGTTCTGCATCTACCATCTGATGTTCTGCAGTTTCTTCCCTGGAAGTCTCTGTTTTGCATCAGATGGTGTATTTTTGGTACTGATTTCGGGCCTGGGTGCCTGGAGTCTTATTTTAGTGTTTTTACACTCATTGTTTACATTTACAACAGCCCTCTGTGTGAGGGGGGGATTTCTAAATAATAATATCTTTATGTTATTTTAATCATAAATAGATACATTATTATTGTTCGTAAGTGTTGAATAAATTGTTTAAAATATTTTTAAAATTTTTGTCCACACTTAGGCTTGGGATCCATTGGGGCTCAACGTTACTTTTCAGAAACTTGGGCTGTTCTGAAAAAATATTTTTTCAAAATATTTTGATTTCAATTATTTTTTCTATATTAATGGATCATATTATTATTATGTATTTTGATTGCCAGGGGTTAGTGCGAGTACCAGGACTTGTTTTCTTTTCACATTGAAAGGATATTGATCAATTGTTTTAAGAGGAAGTCTTCCTCTGACCTTATTATCATTCTATATGTGGTCAGTGTACTCGCATTAACTCCTGTTCTGTATCGTATGATTTCGATGACAATATGGGAAGCGTATGTCACGGTATGTTGTTGGGGATTTGGACACTCCGGTCCTTTCCCCGCAGGGTCACTCTACTTTATCAATTTCTATTTCAGACGATCAAGATTAGGGTGATGTATCTGTGATGTCTTCCAACAGTGTGCCTCCGTCGTCACAATTAATGAAGGGCTAGCGGAAAAGTGCTCATGTAATACGCCAATTGCCTAAGAGGACCCTAGTAGGTTCGACGGCCTTTGACGTCCGCTAGCTCGCCCGGTGTAGCGTCCATTCACCGAATGGTTCGGCAGCCGGGTTCGTCCGTTGCGGTCTAGAAGGAATTTTGGGGTGATGCGAGCACTATAAAATTAACTTAATGCACACCCAGTGACGGCGGATCGGAGGGAGAACGGAGGAAGCCTTTTAGTCCGGTTCATAGCTCGTTCCGGTCCATCCGGACGGCAAGCGAGAGAGGCCCCTCTCTCGTTCAACAACATCTGGCCCCAGATGTTGTGGTACAAATGTGTCGTTAGCGGAGCATACGTCCGTCGCTCGGGACGCTCCGTTGTATAGGCAGTCCGCTGAGACTGCTAAGGCTTCCTCTTCTCGTCAGCGCACACGACCGCACCCTGGCTGCGTGACCGCCGATATATTACCAGCTTCGCCGATCAAGGATTCTTCGGCGACCAGGTCACACCATCCGACAGCCAGGGATTCGAGACCGATGGACTCCGGACGTTCGCATAGGAAGTATGCGGGAGCCATCTGATGCGGAGCTACCCTCGGCGAAGCAGCGATAGTCTGCGCCTCCGCAGGTCTCGACGCCGGACATTCTTGTGCACATAGCACAGCTTATCGCAGCATCCCAGCAGCCGACAGAAACGGTGTCGGATCGAGAATTATCCGACAGCGCTGGGTCGGTAGCCGGGGACTCGAGGCCTGCAGACTCCGGACGTTCGCATAGGAAGTGTGCGGGAGTCAACGTACCTGGAGCTTCCAGCGGCAATGCATCGTAAGTCCGCTACTGCACAGGCCTCGGGAACGGACGTGCTTTCCTTAATAGCACAGTTTATCGCAGCATCCCAGCATCAACTGAATCTGTCGCATATATTTTATCCGACGATGCTGGGTCGGGGCGCTCCGCGGAAGCGGGTACGGACGTCCGAAAATTTTCATCCGGTCCGACGGGATACCGAAAGGGATTCGGTGGATTTCAAGCTTTCCCTTTCGGAACAACATATGCTGCGATGCCGGATAAGAAACTGATAGCGTCGGTGGACTTAGAAATTTTTGGTTCGGTTCAGGGACATCGTCCCTCAGTTCCGACATAGTCCAATAATGTTACGCAAACTATCGAATTATTGAACGACGCTATATATATTATTATTTTATGCTTGCTATCCAAGCATTTCTGGTTTCTTGTTCGAAGAGTTATGGAGATGTCTTTCAAAAGTGTGCCTCTGTCGTCATAGTTAATGAAGAGTTAGCGGCAATATGTGCTCATGGAATATGTCTATCGCTTACGGAGTGACATTCGCTAGCTCATCTGGTGTAGCGTACATTCATCGAATGGTTCGGCTGCCGGGTTCGTCCGTTGCGGTCTAGGAAGGAGATTTGGGTGATGCGAGCACTTTAATTACTTTAGTACTCACCCAGTGACGGCAGATTGAGGACAGATCGGAGGAAGCCAACAACATAGGGGACCGCATGTTGTGGTTCAGATATTTTACATTCGGAGCATATGTCCGTTGCTCGGGACGCTCCGTTATATTGACAGTCCGAGAGACTGTCTTTAATGCTTCCTCATCCTCACAGCAGGGCACACGACCGCACATTGGCTACGTGACCTCAAGTATCCGATCAGTTTCGGCATTCAGTGATTCCACAGCGAATAGGTCGCGCCATCCGGTAGCCAAGGGACATGAGGCCTATACACTCCGTTCGCTCGCATATTGGAAGTATGCACGGGGTAACGATCTCGGAGCTTCCTGCGGCAATGCATCGTAAGACCGCTGCTCCTCAGGCCTCAGTGACGGACGTGCTATCCGAGTTAGCACAGTTGTTTCGCAGCATCCCAGCAATTGACGGTTTCTCGGTCGAATCAGGAATTATCCGACGGCGCTGGGTCGGTGCGGTCCGCGGTTGCATCAAGCTACGGACGACCGAACGCTTTATAGGGTCCGACAGGATGGCGAAAGGGATTCGAAAGATTTCGAGTTTTCCCTTTAGTAGTATCGGAAGATGCCTTTCTTATCTTCTGGCATTTCTTCCAGTGATTATTTTTCGGACTTCATTGCTGCGATCTTGGATAAGAGACTTATAGCGTCATTGGACTCGGATTTTTCGATCGGTACAGGGGCTTTGTCCCTGACTTACCGACGCAGTCCAATATTGTCATTACAACATGTGTTTTATTTTTCGACGCTATATATTTATATATATATACAAGCCTGCTACTAAGCATGATAGTTTAGTTTCTTGTCCGCGTGGCTCATTTCTGCCATTTTATCTTTTTTACATATAGTTTATTTTGGCAGAGCAGGGCATACCGAGAGTTCATATGCGTCTAGACGGTGATTAAAGACTGCATATATTCTTTTTCGCCGTTTATGTCTTTTCCAATTTCAATGTTGGGAACGACATTATGTATAGTAGACTTAACTTAGACGCTTTATTATACGTAATCCGCCTTACTGAGGCGTTATCATTACGTCTTCAAGAAAAGATTTACGGGATATTATTCTCAATGTAATTTCTTTTGAGGGCAGTAGTTTGTTCACGTATAACTCCGCCCTTCAGTGGCTGATTGGAGTTGGTTAGACGTGATGCAGCCCTAGCTACATCCACGCGTGGATAGTAGGTTAAGAACTCTCTCAGAGTCGCTTCGTTCTCGGAGGAGCTTCTCTTCGACGGCAACTTTCCGGCAATCCATGAATTGCTTGAATTATACATTCTCTTGTCTATCTAGTGTTACAAGAGATTCAGACTGGGGCAAACATTCGGTGGTTGACTCAGAGAGTGCCGCCGCAGTTGCCGGACCCGAGTGTGGCTGTTATGACGGTTGCCAGTCAAACAGATTGGGATATATACTGATCCCTACGGATTCGAAGTGCCAGGGTCTTTGGGTTCCGCAGTCTTTTAGCTATCAGTTTAACTTCCGCGGAATAATGTTTTTTAGGCTTGCTTTATGTCATTGCATGAACATTATTCAGAAACGCATGCCCAAATTCCTGTCCTTTAATTTGACAGTAGTGGCGTATCTCCGGAACCAGGGAGGCACTCTTTCGTTTCCGTTATTCAATTTAATGGAAAGAATCCGTCTGTTGGTTATAGTACACCAAGTTCAGTTTTGGTCCGTCATATTCTGGGTCGTCTGATTGTTTTATCGCACTCCCGTTCTCTTACGGGTCGCTTGTTGCTGTCAGAATGGACTCTCAACAAACAAGTATTTAATCAGATTTGCTATCTATGGGAGCGCCCAATGATGTTTTATTTATGACACAGCTTGCTAATCAATTGCAGACGTATGTGTTGGCTTGTCCAGATCTCTGAGCTAATACTGTTAACGCTCTATTGATCTATAGGACGGAATGATAGGATACGCGTATCCTCCGGCGCTGTTGTTTTAGCAGGTATTGCTAAGATAAACAACCACTATACATTTCTGTTGATAGCATCTCTATCTTCACAGAGATCATGAGTAATTTACTCTCTTGTCTACTGTGGATCTTAACGTGAAATCTTCCTCTATGTGAGGATCTTTTTTCACTGGGTAAATCGTGTCATCTTTATCACAACCAGCAAGGTCGCAACCTTCATGTATTCCGTTGTGTGGTCCGTATTGCATTGTATGCACTGTACTGGACGAGCTTTGGACGCGATTTCTTACTATAGGAGATCCTCTTCTTCGCTATTCTATGCGACTAAAGTGGAGGCTCTTCCGTCGTGGTGTAGGGATCATTATGTTCATATGGTTGATCCCTCCATACTACTCATTGCTATTTTTTAGTATACTTGTTTCACAAGATCTACTGCAGCCTGTGTTATTTAGGTTATAGGTTTATGTTACCTCATACCTATGCACTCTACTATAGTTTACAATTGAGTCTTTTGTCTCTTTATCTAAGTCAGTTAGTAACTTTTTGATAAATAGACTTAGAATCTTTAGATTAAATTCCTATACGGATTTTAACTTCGGTTCTTATTTAGCTAAGTAATCATTTGAGCCTCTGGAAACAGTAGTTTTCAAATTCTGACCTTTTAGACAGTAATTCTGTTGGTTTCTCTTTTACTGTAGAGTCAGTGAGTTTCATGCACTATCGATGGATGATTTTCACTTTCATAGTTTCGGAATCAATACTTCCGTTACTATTTAGGTTGGATTGTTGCATAAGAGTTAGGCTCCTATTATCCGGAACCTATTATTTTAAGGTCCTTCCGTCTTCGTATGGGCATAGGCCTTTACTCTTTCCGGGTACAGTTTATGTATTTATAAACAGATATCTGTTTATTACAAGGGCGTAAGCTTCTTCTGTCTTTGATGTCTAGTAGAAGGACGTTACGCTCCATTTTATTGTTAATGGATTCTATTAACTAGCGTACTGCTTATGGTATATCATTAGCTTAGCAGTTGTGCTTAAGATTTCGGCTCATGAAGTAAGAGTTCTTCTACTTCTTGGGCTTACATTAATAGTGTTGCTATTATAGATTTTTGAAGGCTGCTCATTGCGCTCAGCCATCCATTCATGAATTTTATCTCAGAAATATCGAGTCCATTTCTGGAGGCCTCTATTGTTAGGTCTATTATCTACTGCTCAGAATGTCATTCTCTTAACAGTTGCTACTATAGCTAGGTAGGCTGTCTGTTTCGGCAGTGTCTCCGTTCGGCTGCCCTCTTCGCTCTGGGCTATTTGACCCAGGGCAAGAAAAAGGGGGGGGGGGGGGAGGGTGTTCCCTTGGGTCACCTGTTTTTACTATGAAAACAAGGGGATACCTCCTCCGGAGTTAGTAATTCTGAGCTGTTATTGGGATGGTTGTTTAGTGAGAAGTTTAAGTTTATAAAATTCATTCAAGTCTTAGTTTTTAAAGTATAGCCTTTGAATATTGCATATGTCAACGGACATGATTATGCAATTCTCACACACTTTTAGAAGTATAAGAGTCTCTATTCTCTAGACTTACTTTATTATTGGCTTACTTTAAAAATTATTAGTATAAGGATTATTGGATATTAATAGAGTACATGGATGTATGAAGCTCAATTTTTGGAAGGTGTTGTATCTTTCTAATTTATCATAAATAAGAAAGATACATGTAAGGCCTATTACTTCTTTTCCCTACAGGGGATGACTCTATTTTATTTTATTGAGCGTATTCCATTTTGCTCTATGTCCTTGGCCCTCCAGCCTTTTTACTATTCAGCTATGTCTGGGTCATTGGTACAGTATAAAAATGTTAAAAAATTTATAGTAATTTATATATTTTTTATACTTACCAATGACCCAGACGGGGATGGCCCTCCCAGGAGTTGGGAACTCTTGCCTCCCCGCTGAGTACATAGCGCTTACCAGGCACTGGTTATTAGAATGATTAATGGCGCCAATTTCGGAACGTCCTTGACACTGCGCATGCGCAGTAGGGGCGAAGTGTGGAGGGCCTTTCAGGACATGTTTTCTTTAGTTTTAGATGCAAATTTTGGGGATTGGGGGGCAAAATTTGTGTTTGGCCCTATATTTTAAGAGTTAGCACCAGCTATGTCTGGGTCATTGGTAAGTATAAAAAATATATAAATTACTATAAATTTTTTAACTTTTTTATTTTTTGTCTCAAAAACATGGGTTATGACACCTTCTTGGAACGAGCTCAACCTATGTTTTTGAGACAAAAAATGAAAAAATAATGAAAATTTATTGCCGATTTTTGTGAATAGCGCAGGCCAGTTTTGGCCGTTATGTTGGGTAAAGGGTTAAAAAAGGTGTCATGCGTAATTATGGAATGCCTGTCTACAAGGTCAAGGTCACAGACTTAGTTCAAGTTCACATACACTTATCCAAATATACACAAGTTGTGTCTGACTCAGAACTAAGGTGGTCTTGAAAGATATAAATGATACTTGGTATTAATGTTGTTGCTCAACTTCAGAGAGTGTGTCATGAATAAAGTTGGAATGCCTGTTGTCAAGGTCACAGACTTAGTTCAAGTTCACATACCCATATCCACATACACAAGTCTTGTCCAGCTCAGAATGTTTGATTGTCTTGAAGGATATTAATGATACTTGGTATTAATGTTGCCCACGACTAGACGGTGCATCGCAAATAAGTTTGGTTGGAATGCCTGTCTACAAGGTCAATGTCACAGACTTAGTTCACATTCAAATCGAACTATGACTAGTCGTGTCCGCTCAGATCTTTTGATGGCTTTGAAGTATATTAATCATATTTGGTATTATTGCTGTGCACTGTCAGAGAGTGTGTTGTGGGGGGTGTTTTCTTGATCCCAAATTGGGACAGGCCACATTTAGTTTTGTCCTAAAATTAACAGTCACTCAGTTTAGGCAAGATCTTCCAAACATTGATTCTTATTTTGCTTATTTTTGGCATGTGAAACAACAATCTTTGCTATGTGAGTAAGGATTTGACTGGATCTGAATTAATTACTGTATTATGACCACAAACTAAGTTGTCCGTGAATTATTATAACCCGCAACGAGTTGTGTGGGTATACTTGAATCATCCTGTCTATATCTGTTCATCCGTCAATCTGCCCATCTGTCTGTAGACAAAGTTTTTCCAGAGATTTTCTCTGATGTTTACAGGCCAATCCCTTTGAAACTTGGTATGCATGTTCACCACCATGGGAACCTGTGCACTTTGGAATTATAGTTCTGGTTGGACTATTTTTGCCATAGTTATGCCTCTTTTCAACCTAGAATAATTTGCTGCTAGGTCTAAATTTTGTCTGGAGAGTTTTTATAGCTATCGCTTTAGCGGTATGCCAATCATTGCAGGGGTATTGATAGGCCCATTCAGGGACAGACACACCTTCAGTTTTATTTGGGTTGTGACATGTTTCAAATTGATGTAGTTGCCTGATCGGGGAGTTGTGTGGGAAAAATACATGAAAATTGATGGAAAATAGTTACTTCAGTGAGTATGTAAAATATGAATTTTTTACTTTACTTTATTATTATTATTATTATTTTATTTATTTATTTGAAACTACTACAGTACTGTCGCCGTAGACTGGTTGTAGTCCACCTGTGCATTTACCAGTTAATTAAAATCATCGGCATCATTTTAATTTAATGAAGCATGTGGGTGGAGGTGGGGGGTGGGGGGGGGGGGTACCTGGTGCTTCATTAATTAAATTTTTTATGTTTATTCCTATCATGAGTGTTTGAAATATTATTGCGTCCATGGAAATATTGCCCACCTATGGAAAGTGACAAGTCGCCATATTGTAGTTCATAGTCTAAAATATTTATTTTAAATGTTCCGGCTACTCACTTTGTTTTTTCATTTTTAGCTCAACTTTGACGAAGTCAAATTTGAGCTATTGTCATGGCCCGTCATCCGTCGTCCGTCCGTCCGTCCATCCGTCCGTCTGTCCGTACGTCAACAATTGGCTATGGCTCGGGCTAGAGGTCATATTTATGAACCGATCTTGACGAAACTTCTTGTGTACCTTTGTTATGACCCTGGGACGGGAACGAGTGTTTTTAGGTGTGGTCCGAAATTCAAGATGGCTGCCAGCGGCCATTTTGTACCGATGATGCAAAAATCAGTTTTTTGTACAGAACTTCTGTATGAAAGTTCTGATTTGAATAAAGTTTTGTATAAATGTTTAGTACCATGGGATACATCACATATAATACGGGGTTTTTTCTCGTGCGTAAATTAGGCAAATTAGACTGACTTTGATTTATTTAGTGTTACTTTCAGAGCTGTTAGTGCCAAGCTGCTATGGCTCGGGCTAGAGGCCGTATTTATAAACCGATCTTTACGAAACTTCTTGGGTACCTTTGTTATGACCGTGGGACGAGAACAAGTGTTTTTGGGTGCGGTCCGCAATTCAAGATGGCTGCCAGCCACCATTTTGTACCGACGATGCAGAAATCTGTTTTTTGTACAGAACTTCCATATGAAAGCTCTGATTTGAATAATTTTTTGTATGAATGTTTAGTACCATTGGATACATCACATATAATACGGGTTTTTTTCTCGTGCGTAAATTATGCAAAATTAGACTAACTTTGATGTTTTTTGGTGTTACTTTCAGCACTGTAAGTGCAAATGCCAATACGGCTCGGGCTAGAGGCCGTATTTATGAACCGATCTTTACGAAACTCCTTGGGTACCTTTGTTATCACCGTGGCACGAGAACGAGTGTTTTTGGGTCTGGTCCGAAATTCAAGATGGCCGATGGCAGCCATTTTGTACAAAATTTGGTGCAATCAGATTTTTGCACAGAACTTCCATATGAATGTGCTGATTTGAATAATTTTTTGTGTGAATGTTTAGTACCATGGGATACATGACATATAATACGGGGTTTTTTCTCGTGCAGAAATTATGCAAATTAAATGAACTTTGATTTTTTCAGTGCTACTTACACACAATAAGTAAATGTCAATACGGCTCGGGCTAGAGTCTGTATTTATGAACCGATCTTCACGAAACGTCTTGGGTACCTTTGTTATCACCTTGTGACGAGAACGAGTGTTTCTGGATGCGGTCCAAAATTCAAGATGGCTGCCAGTGGCCATTTTGTACCGAAATTAGGTCTAATCAGTTTTTTGTACACAACTTCTATACGGCTCAGGCTAGAGGCCGTATTTATGGACCGATCTTTACGAAACTTCTTGGGTACCTTTATTATCACCGTGGGATGAGAACGAATGTTTTTGGGTGTGGTCCGAAATTCAAGATGGCCACCAGCAGCCATTTTGTACCAAAATTAGTGCAATCAGTTTTTTGTACAGAACTTCTGTATGAAAGTTCTGATTTGAATAAATTTTTGTATGAATGTTTAGTAACATGGAATACATCACATATAGTACAGGTTTTTTTCTCGTGCAGAAATTATGCAAATTAGATGAACTTTGATTTATACAGTGCTACTTATACACTGTAAGTGCACATGTCAATACGGCTCGGGCTAGAGGCTGTATTTATGAACCAATCTTCACAAAACTTCTTGGGTACCTTTGTTATCACCTTGGGACGAGAAGAAGTGTTTCTGGGTGCGGTCCAAAATTCAAGACGGCTGCCAGTGGCCATTTTGTACCGAAATTAGGTCCAATCAGTTTTTTGTCACAACTTCTACACAGCTCATATTTATGAACTGATCTTCACGAAACTTCTTGGGTACCTTTGTTTTCACCTTGGGACAGGAATGAGTGTGTTTTGGGGTGCCTTTGTTACCACTGTGCTATGAGAACAAATATTTTGGGGTTCAGTCAGACCCACTCTGGGACTCAAAGATTTTTTTCTAGTTTAGCATCTGACTGTCACCCACCTTTACAATACTTTACCTATACATTTGTTACAGGCAACGGTCAGTATTTATGTACAGACTGTTACAATACTTTATATGTACCTTTGTTATCAGGTCATTACCTAGATGTTTGTCATTGCTGTGTCACATACTTTACATGTACATGTCTTTGTCTTGACAAGTTGAGCTACAGTGTCATTGACACTTTCATTTTTAGCTCACCTGGCCCAAAGGGCCACATGAGCTATTGCCAACACTTGTCATCTGTCATGGTTTGTCGTCCGTAAACTTTTCACATTTTCATCTACTTCTCTGGAACTGCTTAGCAGATGTGAACCAAACTTGGCAGGAACGGTCTATGGGAGGTTCTCTACAAACGATCCTCATTTTGTTTCCATCGGATGAAAAATATGGCTGTCAGAGGCATTCTTTGATTCTGATTGGTTAATTTTTGAAATTCTTCTCCTCTGAATCTACAAGGACAAATGTTTTGGAACTTCACATGATTGATGACTGGGATACCCTCTCCCAACAATCCTTATTTATTGTTGATCAGGTTGCAAACATGGCTGCAATTATGGCTCATAGTTATCATGGAAACCCTGTGGGAAACCACATTTTCATCTTCTTCTCTGAAACTACTTGGCCAGCTTGAACCAAACTTTGCACAAATAATGTATGGAAAGTCCTCTGAAAATAATCATCATTCTGTTTCGCACAGATGAAGGAGCATGGCAGCCAGCTGCATTCTTTGATTCTGATTAGAATAATTGAGGGATATGTAGTTCTTCCAGGTGAGCGATTACATGCTCTTTAGAGCCTCTTGTTAAAATTATTTGAGCGCACTCGATTTAAAACACATCTCGGACTCACCCCAACCAAAATTTCATAATACCAATGACAGCACTGTGACAATCATCTTCGTCAACCTATTTTTTCAACCATTTATTCAGATTTTGGGGACAGCTGAAAATTTAATTATTGTTTCCAAATAGGGTGTATCTTGATTTTGTTAACAAAAAGTGTTTATGTACATGTGCTGTGCTTTGTTCACAATTTAACTGGTAGAGTGCTGGAAGCCCAGGGACCAGCCTAGGAGGGAATTTTAGGGAGACTTCAAGTCTCCCTCCAGAAAAAATAGGGAGACTGCAGAGTCATGTAGGGAGACTTCATAGGCAAGTGGGGAAAATTAAGAATATTCATGTACCACCCCCGCCGCCCCTTCATATTTTCAATTTAGGGTCCTCCATTAACGTACAAATAATCCAGGTCCAGTTGTCTATGATGCATCTGTGCCAGGTTAAAAAATCACAATGTAATTATTGACTGAAAATCCCCCACTGCTACCTTCTCCTTCATGACCCCTCACCTCTTCTTCGTGCCAATCCCCCATCACCCTCCTGTGGTTGCCTTTCAACAAAGTCTACTAAGCTAATAATTTCCTAAGTCTGAAAGTGTGAACAGGACCAGATGTAAGAAGGTTGCTTGGGAGGTACTTTGTTAGTTAATAAACAAAATACATTCTGGGGTCGAGTATTTTGTAAAAGAAATGTCATTCCGCATCATTTTTATGGCATTCCGGTGTCATTCCGCGTCATTTCATGTCATTCCGATGTTTAGGAGGACCCTTTTTCAAGATCGTCCACATGCACACTTGTGTCCTGTACAAAGCTTTTCTTGACATCAAAAAGCTTTTTTTCATGTGTTTCAATTCCATTCGTGTTTTTTCTGGGAATAGACAGCCCAACAGTTAACAGTCGTCAGCAAATCGAAATGAAAATAATGTGTTATAAAATACGTCCGTTGTGTATACATTTTCGGCATCCTAAGCGACGTAACCTACTTTCAAACTGGGTTGTTTGTTGAGTTGCGTAAGTCACCTATTTTCGTTTCGACACTTGAAGCTCCGACTGGAACGCAACAAAATAGAAATAAAAAAATCCGCCAAAAGCGACAATGGACAATTACTTGTCGTGTGATTTCAAATAAATGGACGTTTATTTGACAAATTAAAATGCCCATTTATCACACTCGAGCACATTCGATTTTTGAAAATACTCGTTTTCATGTAAACCTCGCATCACTCAGTTCAGCCTTTTCTCATTTTGGCCAATTTTTAGAGGGCGACTTGTAATCGCCCCGACTATTTTTCTAGGCGACTTTGGGCTTAGAAGGGCGACTTAATCGCCCTAGTTGCCCTCACGGCTGGTCCCTGTGGAAGCCCATATTTGGGCTTTGTTCTGAAGTGTTGGTACCACAACTTAATGGCTTCAAATTCAGTGGCTGTTCAACATATCACCTTTGAAGATAAACTATTTAGTCTGTTAGGATTTGCCTTGTTAGAATTTATGGGAGAGTGCCTATTGGCACTCTCCCATAAATTCTAACAAGGCAAAGATATTTGAACAAATTTTGATGACTAAAAATAATTCAGCACTCTACCAGTTAAAGTGTTCTCTTTCTCAATCTAGTCAAGATAGGACTGGCATCGGGTCATGACACATTTATACCAGTTCATCGACACTTCTAAAATGAAATACTGCAAAATGAAGACAAAATACGATGAGGGCAGAGTATGGTTGCCTGAAATCAATGACCCAAGGTGGAGTTCTTTCTTGTATTTCACATGCTCCAAAGGTGCAAGTGAAATTCAAGAACAAATCCACCAAGGGTCATTGATTTTGCCCTCCCCCTTCTCATACTCTACCTGAATTGTGTTCTTTATTAAAACATATATAAACTTGACTTGAGTGAATGAAGCTGATCTTTTTAACCCTTTACCCAACGAATCGCCCACATCCACCCCCGTAATATGCAAATTCAGCAGCAGAATAAATATTATTTTTCAAAATTTTTTTACAAAACCATATCATGTGACCCCTCATTGAGCTCGTTCCAAAGAGGGGTCACATGATATAGTTTTGTTGAAATTTTTTTAAAAAATTAAAAAAATTATATTTAAAATAATAAATTTTAAAATCGTCTGCATTGGGTAAAGGGTTAGAGAAAACTATCACCACCAGAGGTCCTTTAACTTTCTTACTTGATGCTGTTTTGTGTCGAAGGTTTTAATTTATGTCATAAAGCATCATGTTGAATATGCACAGCAATCATGGTATAAAAATGAAAATACAGTACGTGGAGGGTGGATTGTCACCAAATCACCCATAAAGTAGAGGTATCACCCAAGGTACTTCTCTCAAATTTTGTTCAGAAACACAAGAAGCACAAGCTGTGTTTCAATCAATGGACCTCTGGGTTTAACCTCAGAGGTCCATTGGCTAAAACTTTGCTTATGCTAATTAGGTTTTGCAACAAATTAGCATTTATTGCTTGACAGAAATCATCACTCCATGGTTGATTTATTGATAATACATTCTCCATGTAATGTAGTCCCTGTAATATGGCAGCAGTGTAATGTTTTTGCGTTTTATTTTTTGACAGGATTCATTCCACGGCGTTGTGGATAGAAAAGCAGACTAAGAATATTAACTGGATTTGTCACTCCACTCCCCTGCATATCCACTGGGGTTGTATATGTGGGAGGGAGAGGAGATAACCTACTTAAACTTCCCCACTCTACTCCCCCCCCCCCCCCCCCCCCCCCCCCCCCCCCCCATTCTGGGTATCTCCCATACCCCCTGACAAAGGCAGCTGCAAATTGTTCGAAATTCGATTTGTCTCAAAACCGTGGCGATGATTCGATTTGGCTTGGAACCAATCACTGAGGTTCAACATTTTTTAACCCAAGGCCACTTAATTAGATATCTCTTAATTGAATATAATGTCCAAACACAAAACCATTTACCAAACCTTCTGTATAAATTTGACCTGTTAATTGCATATAGATTATAAAGTAAACTACTGTTAATTCTATAAAAATTTTGTAATATGTCATGAAATGATCCTGACAGTCACCGAATTCCGCTTGTTTATAAACCTATTTGGCCTCAGTACATCCAGTACATACATTTAATCTATTATATCTTGTTTGACCGAGCTCCATGAGCTCTGTCAAACAAGATATAATAGAATAAATGCTCTGTTTATTTCCATAATTCAGGAAAGTGACCAAATCTGTGTTAATTGTATTCTCCCGTTAACTGCATACTTTCCACCAGCAAAGTGGCTATTAAATTAACAGGATTCCAGTGTACTATGCTGAAACCCATCTGAAAAGAAAAATTATCCTGTGAGTTATAACATCATTGCACTGATCGCATTGTTTACAGTGTGTGATGTTATTTCTAAAGGTCAGTTGTTATTCCAACTGGTATCTCATTAAACTGTGGGCCTGGAATAGTGCAGTGTGTTGCTTAAAAAGAAAAATATTTCACAGCAAATTCCAGAAGTGTAGATTAATTATATTGCTATTGTATCAGAAGGTAAGACAGTTATGGAATGTTCATATTCACATTGAAAACATACTTTGTTTATGGGCAGAATTGTTTCTCATGTAGTGATCTATCCGCAATACTTGACTTTTCCTTTTTAGACCTCTTGTGTAATAGCAGATTTCTATCTTGTCTCTTCCATCCATCCGTCTGTCTGCTGTGAACTTTTTTTATCAGCTTCTCCAAAAAAACTACTGTACCAAATTCAACCACATATGGAATGCATATTACTTTTTGTATGTCAATTCAAGTTGTCTCAAATTAATTTGCCATGTCCTTAGGTGGCACAACACTGTTAGTATCCAGATTTTAAAAAAAAAATTAATGGCTCTTTGGCCCTCCGCTGATTTGTTGCAGTTCTCAAATGAGGAGACAAAATCAACTCGGTCCCCTGTCGGGTTATTCCTCCCCCACTCTCCCCAATCCCCCAGCATTCAGTCAAAAACTGTTTCATAATTACCCATATTGGTGCTTTCCATCATGTTATTCTTCATCCACTTATCCTTCATGTTTTCATCCCATTTTTATATGCCTGTCATTTTTTGACAGACATATTATGTTATGGTGTTATCCATCTGTCTGTCTGTCTCTCTGTCTGTCCGTCCATCCATAAACAATTTTTGTGTCGCCTACTAGAGATGGGCGGTTTTCAAATTTCTTGTCGGTTTTGGTTTCGGTTTCATTCAAAGAGTCGGGTTTTCGGTTTTGATTTCAGTTTTCCTTGTACAAACATAACAATATATTGCATTTGCATGTAAGAAGATGTATTTGGCACCAGTCTGTGTCAATGGGACTCCCTTTCTAGTTCAACTCACCTGTATAATATCCTATACCGGTACTCTGATTTCCTGAGCACAATGTATTTGCATAAATTATCTCAAGAGTTTCAAGTTTGAGAACAATGATTTTTGCCTCGAGTCTGTTGCAAAATTAGCCCCTCTCCCCAAATACCTGTGTTTAGGGTAACCCAACACACCCTAAAATATTATGCCGACCATAAAAATTTTATCGAGTAAAAGTCGCTCATATAGGTCATTGTAACCCAAAATTTCCATCCAACTTCAACTGTGATTTTGACGCTGGCTTTGGAGTTCATGGTTTCAAACTTACATATAGAAATAAAATATATTTGTCATTTTAAATGTGGAACAAGTGACAAGTTTCAGTTCAGCAAAGGAAATCGCATTTGATAAACAGATGAATGTTTAAAACACGATGCGTAAGAAGTAATTTTGTCACCTATTTTCACGGTAAATGCCATGCTCGAACGCAATACCAATTACTGCAGCTGTTCTGAAAATGGGGTATCACGACTCTGAAGTTTGAAAATAGGTTAATTTTAGGTTGTTTATCTCTTTATTTTGAGAATTGACCTGATTAGAGTTATTCGACACTGAAGTTGAAAACCGCGATGACGGTTTTCTGTAATTGTTTCGGTCTCGGTTTCGGTTTTGATCACAAAGTCGAAACTGAACCAAATTTTCGGTTAACCGCCCATCTCTATCGCCTACTCCTCCAAAGGTTTACATGCTATATTGTTCAAACTTTACAAACATGTTGATCTCCAATAGAGAATATACCCAACCTCCACCTTTTTGACTCATCTACCAACCAGCCCACAGATACTACCTTGCTTCTGTTTTCATTCAGTTCAAGTCGCAATTTATCCTCGTACGTTCCTACTGTGGTTAACATTTTTTATAGCCCCACTTCACTCTTGGCTAATAAAACCATGTCATCGGCAAAGAATACCCGCTCACTTCTGTAACTATGGCGCCGCCACTGTGTGTAATTATCAAAACCTTCCCTAAACTGTGTGGGGTGTTTGAGACCGTGGAACACTATCTTCTCCACTGCCCAGTCTTCACGAATGCTCGTGATAATTCCATTAACCTACTAGCATTCCCAATTGACGTACCAATGCTTCTTTTTGGATCTGAATTTTTGAATAACCAGGAGAACCAGCTTGTTTTTGAAGTGGTTCATGACTTTATTTTATCAAGTGGATGTTTTCACTAACTCTGAAAATCGCATTTCTTCAAAGAGAAATCTACCTCTTCTCTCTTTTACAGTCGTTCTCTGTGTCGATCACACTGCAAAACACCTCTACCCCTGGCCCATCTCCAAGTAAGGTGCATAGGCTGCATATATCCATATATCAATAACTGTCACGAATATATAGGAAATAGACATCTTGTTCAAGCTGGTTTCTCTGTCCGTTCTTGACTCACTTCCCTTTACTCTTTTTCCATCTTTCTTATTTGTCTTACATTCATGGTTTAAATAATATCAGGTAGAGTGACCATATGTTATGACAACTCACGTTTAATTTCCTATGCTTCAAGCTACCTTTGCTTAAACTATTAGCCTTGCACTGGCTTCGGCATCGTGCCCATACACTATTGTGTTCATGGATGCGATGCAACATCCAGTTAGCTGGGCACCTGGCCAGACTATATTATAGTTTTGAATATGGGTCATGACCTTAGGTAGCTTTGGACAAATTTAAGTAGTGTCTCCTACCTCCTCAGATAATTGATATATTTCATGGTTCAGGGAGATGACGCACATAAGCTTTCAGTTTTTGTCAAATCCCTCTATTATTCTGATACTCTACATTGTTGAACAAATGTTATATTGTAAGATATCTCATCCTACTTCATTACTTTTTGTCAACATTTTTGTTACATATGACATACTTAAAGAATAAAATATTGTTTAAACTAAACTGTATGATGCAAACAGTTAATATGGATAGGTACATTGCAGATGTCTCCACTTCATGCTCCTCGTAACTGAAGTTAAATTATTTGGCAAATCTTGAATTTTTTTTCACAGGCGATTTAGTAAAGTACTGGAAGTAGATGTGTCTCAAACTGTTGACTGGGATCTGGTAAGAATTAATTTATTGTGAATAGTTAACATATTGTAGTGATCTAAGGAGTTTGTGAAAATTTCTAGCAAAGATAATCCAGATTTCTGCAGGTCTTAAAATTACTCCTGATTTTCCAGAATAGATTTGGATTCTCTTGAACTCTGAGGCTGTGGAAGCTCGATAAGGTTAGAGATGGGCGGTTTTCAAATTTACCTTTCGGTTTTCGGGTTCGGTTTTTCGGTTTTCTTTCCAAACCATGGAATAAGCAATCTCTCATTTGCAGAATGAGTCCTGAAAAGTGTAAATTCAAATTGTTCATTTCCCCAAGCTATCCCATAGTGCCCGGGTCCCCCAATAATTCATCCTCTGAGTATCACCTAATGTTCCATATTCAGCTATGGGGTTCTAATTCGGATTCAGGCTCACAGTCACAGCCTCACAAGTTCAACTTTACAGAGGATGAATAGCCTCGTGTGAAGGGGTAACATCACAAAATTCACCCCATGTGTGACCCTATTGAATAGGGTCACACATGGGGTGAATTTTGTGATGTTACCCCTTCATGAAAAATGACAGTATGCATTTTTGGAATATTCCTGACCAGGTTGACCTATACCTGTATTTCCATCTCTCTACCATCTCTGGACATTGATATAAACTTGTGTAGACATAACTGAAATATGGGTGTGATCAGACTTGATTAACTAAAAACTTCAAAAGTAGAACATAAAAATAAAGTTTAGAACAAAAAATGATCAAATCACAGCTTGGCAAGTTGGCAGCCTGGGTTCATTGTTATATGTTATGCAATCTGCATAAAAGAGAACTGATCTACTTCGTCAATTTGATTTGGTATAAATTTTACTTGCTCCCGGGGAACCGTTTTCAGTCTGAACCCCAAACAGACCATTGATTACTATCTGGAACAAGGCTAATGAGAGATGAAGAAAGTTCAGTTCACATCTGAAAAAAATGGTGCATCCTCAAATGTGTTCTGTTTCGTAAGGGGAAAGGATTTTATTCAGAATATAAGTTTTCAGGGTTTACCGCAAAATGATGTTTATTTTGTTGAGAGAATGAGTTATATATTCAATGTTGGTTTGCTTTATTACAGTAAAGAACCCTGACGATCATTAGATTTGAGTGTGTTTTCTTTCAGCAAGAAGAAAAATTAGAAATACATCAATATCTCTCCTGTTAAAAGAGTAGTCTCCCTTACGCAAGTCTGTTCAAATCTGAGAGTTCTGAAGCTTTTCACATGCCATGAACATCGTGAATGCTGTGTCATGCAATCAGGCGTGTAGCCGGGAATTCATTCAATTCATACTTCATAATCATGAGGTGGATGGGCACCAGGCAATACCCATGGGTGGGGATGGGGAATACACAGCACACTTACTCGATTTGTCAGTTTGCTGATTTCACAGCATTAAACCCCTCGTACCTGCGAACCCAACCAGCTTAAATGCCTATGGCCTGCCCCCCCCCCCTCCCTACACACACATACAGTCACACACACCATACACTTGATTTTGCGTTTCACTTTCACCGTGTTTGATTTGCTTCAAGTTGATTTGATTTTGATCACTGATCAGATTGATCTTCGACTACGACGTAAATTAAAATAACACAATTTGGCAAATGGCTTCATGAGTCTGAGTCACAGTGCTGCCACGGTGGCACCATCTCGTCGCCTGAGTGCTATAATGTCATATGTCCCACAGGGGGACATACGACATTGTAGCACTCACGCGACGATAAGTCAATCTCATGTTCACTCTGACCCATGGGATGGGTATGACATGACACTCGACTCAGTCGAGCGACTCGGCGGAAAAGTAATTTGTTTGAACCTTCAGCTCCCACAGTGTCGATGTTGAGAGCTGGAAAATTTTTCTTTAAAAAATATGGGAACAAAATTTGGCCCCAAGCGTAGTCAAGCCATCCAGTGGAGTGGAGTATAGTATAGTGTATACTGTATACTTCATTTCAGGTTGGTGACATCTAATGATATTCCGTACTCACTGTCAGTGAACGTTTTGCAGAAGCTTTTGCATCCATGACTTTCTTCAAGTCAGCATATTCATTTTTGTGTTTGCATTCAATGTGTCGTTTTAAGTTACTCGTGTTTCCATATTCAGCTGTTATCGTTTTCGAGCAGAGTTTGCAGGTGGCATATTTACTTTTGCAATCCTGCCGTTCAAAGTACCGCCATACAGGACTTTTGTCGTCCTTTTCAATATTTTTTGATTGATCGCCGGAGAACATACCGAGCGTGTTGTCAGCCATGACTGAGAGTTACAGGAAAATATACGGAAACCGAAAGTACGTTTTTTTTACCTGCACGGTTTCGGTTTCGTTTTTTTTTTCAACAACCGAAACCGAGTAAAATTTTTGGTTAACCGCCCATCTCTAGATAAGGTGCACCAATTATCAAGGCTACTATGCTCAGCTCAGTGGGAGAATAAGTTACAATCGTATATTGGTAAATGCACCATGGCACACTATAGTGTCTTGTTTGGTTGAGCATTCTGTGGGGTGGTCACCGTCCTTCAGGTCAGAAGATAGTCAAAGTAGAAGAAATGGACCAAAGTGACCGAAGCGACTGAAGGTGCGATTCTTTGGCCAAATGTTGTTTGGATTTGCAAGTAATATTTTACAGGAATGCCTGTATATTAGCACATTTGCATGCGCCCATTTTAACTCATAGTGTAACCATGCAACATGTCTGTTGAAAAAAGTGGAGGGACACACTCCCCTGTGCCCCCCCCCCCCCTCCCTTCTCCCTGGTTTCACCGCCTCTACATGAACTCCTGCAAAAATCTATTTTCAGTTCTTTGTTTTATAATTTGAGAGTACTGTTATACCCTTGTCTTTATGAGTGCAAACTGTTCATTATCCCTAGCAGTGATCACATGTGCCAATTGCACTAAAAATTTTGTTTTGGAACTAAAATATCTCCATTTGGCTAAAAATTTGGCACCAGACAATCTTTGCTCTTCTTATTCGGAAATGTCACCACAGCAGTTATGAGAACTATTGATGATAAAACAAAGAAATCACTTTATTACTTGCCATAGAATTTACTGGTTGAATGCTTTTTTAAAGGCGATTTGGAACATGCACACCGGCAAGCCAGAAAATAAGCAGACTGTCATCTGCAAAATGAGGTCCCTAGAGGGTGAATTTAGCGTCTCAAAACTAAACAGAAAGAGGTGCCCAGAGGATACATTTGCCCACTGTATGGGATAGCATCATCAAATTCACCCTCTGGGTACCTCATTCTGCAAATGTCAGACTGCTTATTTTCAGGCCTGCGTACCGGTATTTGTTTTCAAACATACCTTTGCTACTAGCATGAACTTAGTTTATCAAAATTTTATTCATAAATAATTGTTTGACTACAATTTATTGGAGAGTTCCAATAGCACTCTCCAATAAATTGCAACCAAACAATTTTGAATAAGAAAATTTTCTTCTGCTGTGCAAACATCAAACAGTTGCATACAGTGTGAAGCTACTAAAGTGGCTTCCAGCACTTTTCAATAGAGCTGACAGTGGCTTCTAGCACTCAACCAGTTAAGCATCAGTAAGCAATTAAGGCAGCTACAATCATAGCTTTTTGCGAAGCACATCAAAGCCCTGTGAATGTGTCAATAAAGAAAACCTCATTGGTCAACATGATTGACAGAGAGAGGCTGAGGTGACAGACCAGTATTTTGACAAACAAAAGTCACATCAAGCTTATTCTACAGAACATTTTAACTAAACTTCAGTATTACAAAAGCCATCATTAAGGCCATACAAAGTAGATCTTCTGTTTCTCAGGCCATTATTTCTAAAATTGCATGCGGGTGAGCATTTTTTTATTTTTGTAATTATTTCTTTGCCATCAAAAGTTCATGTTGTTGGTTTTTGTTTTAGACCTTATAATCAATGGAATAGAATGGGTGGTGATGTATTTCGTCCCTTGAGAGCAAGAAGCAAATAAAGGGACAAATTTATCAACATCTCTAGGGGAGTCAAATTCAAGTTTGTTCAAATCTAGTCACTGGGTTAATATTTGGATTCCCTGTGGGAGCCTGAATTTTAACTTGGTGCAATATGAGGAAATTTCTTCAAAAATCTTCTTCTTCAGATCCAGTGGTCAGAATCTTTTCATATTTGGTATACATCATCTCTAGGTGGGCCAGATTCAAGTTTGTTCAAATCGAGTCCCTGGGTTTAATATTTGGGCTCCCTATTGGATCCCAAATTTTAACTTAGTGCAATATGAGGAAATTTCTTTAAAAATCTTCTTCAGATTCACCAGTCACAATCCTCTCATATTTGGTATACATCATCTCTAGGGGGGCCAGATTCAAGTTTGTTCAAATTGAGTTCCTCGGTTAATATTTGGGTCTGGTTCCGACTTAGAAATTTTAAACCAAAATTCGAGAAAACAATTTTTTTGCGATTTTTTATGCATTTTGTTCAGTTTTGAGACATTAAAAATAAAATTAGGCTGAAAATTTTGGGTCCAGTTCCGACTTGGAAATTTTGGACCAATATTTGGACATTTTTTAAATGTTTTTTATGCTTTTTGTTAAATTTTGAGGGGGAAAAAAAATTTTAGACTGAAAATTTTGGGTCAAGTTCTTGTCAAAATCAAGTTCCTAGATGTATTAGAGTGCTTTTATGTGAAAATGGTTTTAACCTATGCCCTCACCTCCCTTCCTTATGGTGGGGGGGGGGGGGGGGGGGGAGGGGGGAGGGGCAATTAGATGTAACAAAATGTTTGGCTGCAAAATATATTTTGAAAGATTTAGAGTGATTTTATGCAACCCGCCCCCCCCCCCCCCCCCCCCCAAAAAAAAAAAAAAAAAAAAATTAAATAAATACCCCTATGACTACCAACCTCACTCCCCACCCCCAGGGGTCAATTAAGCAGAGAAAAAAATTGCTACAAAATGTGTTTTGAAGGAATTAGAGTGAATTTATGTATATAAAAAAGAACCCCTATAATAATTTCATGACTTCATTCCTCTGAAGTGTTGATGAGCCATGATTTGCTGAATGTGATCCAAAATACTTCTTTGAACAACTTGTTTAAGAAGACTTCAGATCCACCAGTCAGAATCCTTTCATATTTGGTATACAACATCTCTCGGTGGGTCAGATTCATGTTTGTTCAAATCAGGTCCCATGGTTGATATTTTGGCTCACTATTGGGGCCCAAAGTTTAACTAAGTGCAATGTAAGGACATTTTTTAAAAAAACCTTCTTCAGATCCACCAGTCAGAATTCTTTCTTATTTGATATATAACATCTCAAGGGGATCAGATTCAAGTTTGTTCAATTTGAGCCCCTGATTTAATATTTAGGCTCTCTATGGGTGGGGGTTGGGGTGGCAGGGGGAGCATGTTAGGCTCAGGTTTGTTCAAATCCACTCCTTAGTGTTTTTCCATAAAATTTCATGACTTCATTTCTTTGTAGTGTTGATGAACCATGTCTAACTTAATGTGACCTCCAAATACTTCTTTGAACCACTTTGGCAGGTGAGCGATTAAGGTCCCATGGGGCCTCTTGTTTAAGTTTACATTCGTTATAAAAAGAGAGCATGCAGCAGCCAAAAGGATCATGTGGGAGGGCCTGAGAAACAGATTTTTAATTTTTTTTATTCCTATATTACATAAATACTTAAAACCATCGGCTTGTTTAGTCCAGTAGGTCAACAGTAATAAGTAATTAATCTATAATTATCTGAGTACAGCAACATGTCTTGCAGTATTTTAGAAAGCCGTTCACCCTGTTCGGTTTGGAGATTAATTGAATTGGACAGTGCACTTGTTATCAACAACTGCTAACTCTGTTTTTGCTGGCTTAATAAGTTCGAGAGTCTGACAGGTTCTTGCCACCAATCAGAGGTTTTCTCCAGGTAGTCAAGTTTCTTCCACCCATAAAACTGTTTGACACATTATGCCCCTGGCTGTTGAAGGTGTCGTAAAAGTCTTGAAACCAATATAAACAAACATTACTTCCAGCTGATTCTCTCAAGCTACCCGGCTTTCGACACACACATTTCTCACCAACTTTAAGTCAGTAAAACTCTTCTAAACTATTGGCATGAAGTCTGAATCAACACTATACAATTCTATGCTAAAAAATAGAGTTCATTAACATCATTCCTAATCTCTACTGAGATACATGTACGTGTAATGACGTAAATAGATATTAAAATTTGACTGCATACACAGATTGAAGAGAGTGGATTACTACTTAATCACATTGCAGTATCATATATTCCCCATTTGAAAATTATTTATAATTGCCCACAACAGCTCAAGAAATACTTTCAAACTTTCATCACATGGACCACTGGGTGCAACCTGGTTGTCTGTGATGAAAGTTTGCAAGTGCATTTGTATTTTATCCTCGGAAGTTGTTAATAATTACTAAGTGAACAATCTATCCACAATGATTTAGTAGTAATCCACCCTCCACATGCTATAGTCTCAATATTTTCTTTTTGTTTGATGGGTTCAGTTTGTGATTTCACTACCGATCTCGCCAATAGTGCATTATTTTTTGTATTGCACAGCGCAAACGCTCTTGTATATTTCAGACTACTTCATTCTTCTGCAGTAAGGAGCATATTAACTAACAAGCATTTTCTGTGCTAATTATGGCAGGACTTCTAGTTTCATTTGTACATATAGAACACATGTTCCAACATACAGATTTTTGGTGATCTTGCTGATGGAAGTTACAATTTTTCTTGATCAGCTCATGGTCTTGTAATGACCGGCATTCATTACAGAAGCTCTGTAGTCTACCTAGACTACTATCTCACAGATAAGGGTATCCAGGATCATAAGGATGAATCCTTTTCCTTTTGACAGGGAATATAATAGGGCTGCATGGTATTCAAATTTCAATACTGGTATCTGTATTGTAAAAAATACCTCGGTATACTGGTATATCGTAGACTAGTTCAGAATCTGAACGAAGTTATCAGTACCTGTCACTGATAGTCACTGATACTGATGATTACGTTCAGATTGCTGAACTAATTAACAAAGAAGGGGCAAAATTTAGATTTTAAATCCACGAATCGATTCTCGAAAAGATTCACCCAAATCTCCAAGTTTGCGAATCTAAGTTGATTCGCATAAAAAAAATACAGTTTTTAGTTGTGGAACATTTGTTACTTTCTGCATTATGGCTATTTCGTGACCGCAATACATGTATAAATTCAAGCTTATCCAGCTGGTGTATAAGTACACTTTTTCCCTAAAAAATGATCCCCAAGTTAAGGGTGCATCTTATACATCAGTTGGGTAAACTATCCAATTATAGGGTGAAACTGAAAAACTTGGGCAATGTTCTAGGCAGGTCAGTTCGTAAACAGTTTACAACACAGTTATATTTTGAGCGAAAAACAATTGAATAAAATTTACTGTACTCACTACCTTATGATAGCTGAAACCAATATCTTTAATAAAGTATTTTTTTTTTTACAAACATACACAGCTTTATTTTATTTTGATTTGATTTAAAATCACATCACAGAGACAGCTCAGACATGACTAAAAACAAATAAGTGCCATGACTTTTTTGTTCGAAAAAAAATATGCCACAATTCGTCACTGTAGAGTTTATTTTTCCTTTGTTCAGGAATATTAATTTACACAGCTGTTTATAGAGTGTGTGCACCTTGCACCATGCCTTTTCCTCTCCATTGTTTGGCTATCCCCGAAAGAAAATATTTTTTGGGGACTATTAAAATAACTGATGTCCGTCTGTCTGTTCGTCTGTGCATCCTTCCGTCCATCTGTCCCACTTTGGTTTCCCGATGATAACTTTAGTTATAGTTGACCAAATCAAATAAAATTTGGTATGTAGGTGTATCATCATAAAATGCAGGTCAAGTTGAAATTGGGATGCGGTCCGACATTTTTTGTGAGAGTTATGTCCTTTTTTCGACTTTCAAAAATTCTTCTTTTTTAGCTCATCTTGACAAAGTCAAGCTGAGCTAATCTCATCGCTCTCCGTCCGTCGTCTGTCGTCCGTCGTCTCTCGTCCGTCGTCCGTCGTCCGTCAACACCATGTTTTGGTCTTCTCCTCCAAAGCCACTGGGCCAATTCAAGTGAAAGTTTGTGTGAGTGATGGTCCCAAAGGGGCATTTCATTTTTGTTCAACTCAGCATGCCCAGCCCCATAGGGAGGGAGTGGGGGAAAATGCTCAAAAATATTTTAAAAATCTTCTTCTCAAGAACCAGTGTGTACAATGACTTGATATTTGCTATGGAGCTTCCATATGAGGTGTAGAATCAAGTTTGTTCAAACGAAGTTCGTGAAGTAATATTTGGCTTTGTAATAGGAGGGGTAAGATTTTTGGCCCTGCCCCAAATTTCTATTTTCTGAACCGATGGTCCGGTATGAACCAAATTTGGTTTGTGGTAGTATTGGGTCATAAGTACTTGACCCATGCAAAAAAAAAATTCCCGCATCCCCATGGGAACCCTGGGAGCTAAAAATAGAAATATTTTCAAACGCCCATATTTCCCAAACCCCATGGAACAGAGAGCTTTTATTTGGTATGAAGTATCCTTATGACCCAGTAGAATTGAATGGTAAAAAAAAATTGCCATCGGTTATGTTAGGGTGTTCTGTAATGGGCATCGAAAAAATGCTGAGTCAGCATATTTGCAAAAATTAAAAAAAATCTTTTCTCCAGAACCAATCATCAGAATCTTTTGATATTTGGTATACAGCATTCATAGGGGGGTCAGATAAAAGTTTGTTGAAATAAAGCTCATTGGTTCATATTTGGGCTCTCTACAGGAGCCCGAAGTTTTAACATAGGGTAATATGGGGAATATTCTTTAAAAGTCTTCTTCTTCAGAACCACCAGTCAGAATCTTTTAATATTTGGTATACATCACTGTTATGAGGGTCAGATTCTAGATTTTTCAAACCAAGTCCCTAGGTTAATATTTGGGCTTCCTACGGAAGCCCATATTTTATCTTTGTTCAATATGGGGGTAATTTAAAAAAATCTTCTTCTTCAGATCCATCAGTCAGAATGCTTTGATATTTGGTATGCAACATCTCTATGGGGTCAGATTCAAGTTTGTTCAAATCAGATCCCTAGGTATATATTTGGGCTCACTATGGTAGCCCAAATTTTTACTTAGTGCAATATGAGGAAATTTCTTTAAAAATCTTCTTCTTCAGATCGACCAGTCGGAATGCTTTTATATTTGGTATACAACATCTCTAGGGGGGGTCAGATTCCAGGTTGTTCAATTCGAGTGCCTAGGTTAATATTTGGGCTCCATATGGGAACATGAAATTTAACTTAGTACAATATGAGGGAATTTCTTCAAAAATCTTCTACAGATTCACTTGTCAGAATGCTTTCACATTTGGTATACAACATCTCTAGGGGGGTCAGATTCAAGTTTGTTCAAATCGGATCCATATGTTAATATTTGGGGACGCTATGGTAGCCCAAATTTGAACTTAGTGCAATTCGAAGAGATTTCTTTACAGGCTCTCTATGGGAGCCGGAATTGGCCATTTTGCTGAAGAATTCAAAATTTTGTATTCAGTACCCTCTAGAGGTACTAAGATTAATCCACATAGGTTGTATCAAGGGGCTTCATAGGGGAGCTCTACATTTTACTTATGATCGACTGAAGAAAAGCCATGATGCCCAGATTATTTTTGTCACTCCTGAGGGACTCAAGGATTGACAGTGTAGCCTATGGAGATGGCTTGCTTAATTTAGACTCATTCTTGGACTCTGTTTAAATTGTGTTCTGTACAAGATGAGCGCTTCAGGCCCCGTGGGGCCTCTTGTTTTTGGAGGGTGTGGGGGGGGGGGGTGGCTGAGTGGCCTTTTATTCTTCTCATGATGTATTGTATTTTAAGTGTTGATAGATATGATTAGTGGTATGTTTGTGTTGGCAGTTAATGTTCACGTTAATGGTCATTATTAATGTCTGAATGGATTATTATTGTGTAGGCTTCCCTGTGTTTCTGTTTCTGCACTGAGTACATACATAATCCCGAAACATCACCTGATGTGATGCGTGGTTAGCACCATTCTTAAAGGGTTAAAATCTAAATACTTGGTTTATTTGAATTCATTATTAATTTCTGGGATAACATCTGTAAAAAAAAATATTTGAAGTTTCAGAAAATTGTTAAGATTTAGATTACTGGTTGTCATTGTTTAACTTTAAAAACTGGGATGAAAAGTGATGGACGACCATCCCACGCCTTCATTGCCATTAACAGCTTATTACTATTCTTAACTTCAAAGTTCACAATGACAGTGTTGATGGAAATGTTGATCAACTGGACTCCAGGCTTAATCTGTTTTTGAGAGGGATAGAATAATTAAAACAAACACTCCCTTTTAGGAGTAATTGTATTAGCCGCACAGGAAAATGTGAGATTACATACACAAATGCGTCAAAGTATTTATTCCCTGAATTTGATGCACTCGTGAAAGAAATATTCAGCTTTCAGTTTCAAATTGCTGGTACGGGTATATTTATTTGTAACGTATGCAGCTCAAGAATGCTGAAAACTATGTTTTCATTGGTCACATGAAGATTGCTTGACATGGTCTTCATAAGGAGTTGCCAGTCTGGGAGGAGTTTCAAGTAATATTCATCTGTTTTCTCTGATGGACATCTGGAGAATGTCAGACATGATAGAATACAGTGACTGTTTTTTCCCCAACAATATTTCTACTTCAACTTCGATAATTTGATACAGTGCCATTTCTTACAATATACAGGTACTTTTAAAACAATACCAGTATTCATATGGTATCACTCTCAGTACCGGTACTTACCAGTATACCCTGCAGCCCAAGAGTACATAGAGGTTGAATCGCTCCATTTACGTTGTTAATTTATCGATTACTATACTTGAGGGCTTTGAACTTCATTCACTGTCACCTGCATTTGCCAGAGGGAATTCCATCTCCACTATGCACTTATAGCCATGGTTATTACACTATTGATGCAGGTATTTTAGCAAGCACTACATGAATTCCAGGTCCATTTTTGCCTAAGCATAGGTGGGGCTGTGGTGATGAACCGATTTCAATGAAACTTCTCAAACGTGACTTCTAATGGGTCAACATGTGCATATTTCCAAAATTTTCTTCTGTGATGATTTTAAGCAGGTTATCTCCCCTTCAACTTAGAATACTTATATATATTTTGGAGATTCGTTGTATGCAACTACTCCTACATTTATGAATTGAATTGAAACTTCTCAAAAGTGAGCACCAACGAATAAACAAGTGGATTGCCCAGAATTTTGATTCCACAACCATTTTAAACAAGTTACATCCCTTGAATTTTCAAATTTGTTTGATTCGCCACATTTAGAGGTGCAATCTGGAAGGTACAAAGTGGGTTATTAATCACCTTCAGTGATATTTCTAGTTTTAGTATTGTCTCTAACATGTTTATTTGCATATATACTTTTATTCCATTATGGATTATGCCGAACCTTTTGGCAGTACTGCAAAATTTACATGTTAGTTGGATAGAAACTCATTACCTCTGACAACATGTCATTTTGTTTATTATACATATATATATACTACTCAAAGTTTGCTAAGCACCAAGTATATCCAACTACCTGTTTTACCTTTCAGTTGAAATATTGTAATGAAAAGTGTATATATTTTTTATTTAATTATATCTTTAATGATTTAAGTACAGAAATTAAGATTTTATTTGGTTTGTCATTATTTTTTAACTTTTGTATACGATAACCATGGAAAATGGATATTATTGGTAAAAGAGGAAATTTTTCAATTTATAGATTCCTCAATCACATCCACCAAAAATGTTGCAAATATGTCACGAGCAAATTTCACAATGATGTTTCAAATATTTGGTGCTTAGCAAACTTTGAGTAGTATATTTTTATTTGCTCACCACTGACTCTTGTTCATTCAGCATGTTGTGTCGGTGCGGTAGTATAGAAAGAATTTTTTCCAGTAAAAAATGTTACTTCTAATTTAGTAAGTATATTGAGCTTCCTTGTCTGCAATTCACTTATATACATGAGTTATTTTGTAATGGTTGACTTCCATCTTGTTCAATTGAACTGCATGTGAGATAATCCAAAAAGGATACCAGCTTGTGCATCATGCTCTTTTGGCCCTTGGTCACTCCGGTTTGGTTAATTTCGTGTCAAGAAACCAAATTTAATGGAAAGTCAGATGTTTTACCGGAAAAAACATTTCTTGACAAGTTCTACCACATCACCCCCACCCCACCCCACCCCACCCCCCACCCCACCCCACCCCTCCCCACCCCAACACACACACTCTTTCTCTGTTCGTATGCGTTTGTTTTTGTTACAAAATTATATTATAAGGATTGAAATGAATTATCTGTCAGTTTGGTCAAGGTGAGTTTTCCGAACACTTTTGAATAAAAAAAAATTGTGGGCATGTCCATTGGTAGATAAAGCTGCAATTTTGCAGGTATGTTTTGAAGTCATTGAATTTTAAATAGGGCTGGGCAGTATATTGGTTTTTCGGTTCGTTTTTTTTTTTTTTTTGAAAACTCAAACCGAACCTCCACCTTAATAAAAAACCGAGACTTTTGGTTTCAACAAATTTCCCAGAATTGGTAAGTTTATGACCTCTCCATCACCTGCATTCCGTTCGTCAAAGGCTAAAATGTCGGGCAAAGGTAAACGCTGTACCGTTTATGCTTACTTCGAGATGATTGACAACAAATCCCTCCAAAACAGTGGTAGCAAATTTCTTTTTTATTAAACGATATCTACAGAACCACCACCTGAGGGAACATGAAAAATTAAAAGTCTTATGTAAGAATCGTTAAGTAAATTTAATGAACTGGGCACAGCCTCAGGTTCACTCATATTCGACCAAATAGATATTGAAAGTTACCTGACAATATACGATGTAAAAGGAATATAAATTAACTTTGACCCAAAATCATCAGCGTACGGCATGTAGTAAATTAGATTGGAGGTAAACATAAAATTTATTGAGTTTTAGAACCTCAAAGTTCACATGGGAAAAATGACCGGTAAATTATGTTAATTAACCGACTTCTGGTTCGTTCTCTGAAGTCACGTGCTCAGAGATAATGCTGCACATTGGCAGTTCTGTTTTTTGTCAACAATAAAATGGTTAGATTAAAATAGAACATATCCTGTTCAATGAATGGCAGGTAACTATTGAAAGTTTTTAAAAACTTTTTACGAATTATTTGTACACTATTTGAACTTACTTTAAGGAATCTCGCAGCACTGCAGGTCGGTTGTGTATAGACTGTCAAGTGTCAGTTTAACACTGCATTCACAATAGCAGTTGTTATAATCGACACGTGTTTTCTCACATGTATTTTGTATATGCAACGAATCCCTATACCATAAAATGGGGTTTCAAGGGACGATTTTCGGCCTCTTTCATGAATATCTCCTAAGACAGAAATACTTTGACCAGTGTTTATATGCAAGTTTGTTGCTATATACTAGACCTTTGAAACTATATATGATTTGTTAAGATAATCCAGCATTCTATATTTTTTTTATTTTAATACTGACTGTCCCTTATAACCCCAATGCTGGGGTTATAAGGCACAATCATAATATCTATTTCATTTCCCCTTTAAACCCATAACAGGGGGAATAAGGGACACACAAGTTGTTTTTAAAAAATCTTTCAATAACAATAAAACAAAATATTTGAGAAACTATTTGATAAACAGCAAAAAATGCACCAAATGGTGGTCGCGATACCTCATCATCGATAATAGAAATAAATCTCTGGATAAACATGAACATCAATGAACATGATAAAGAAAATACATCTCTTGATGAACATAAACTTCGAAAAATAGGCTAAAAATACCGGTATTCAGAATAGAGGAGTTAAATTGAGTCCTCCACATTGTCTAGCTACCATATGAACATTTGGCACAATGACATCAGACAGTACTGGCAAGTGGAGTGCTTTGTAGACTACATAAGGGGCAAGGACAGTTCCATCCGCACATGCAGCATACATAAGTGAAACCGAAGACTTTGAACTATTCATTATCCTTTCAGGATATTTTGTCAATCTTTCTTTGTGTCTTTTCAAAAAAGCCACAGCCCACTCTGTTCCTGGCATATTGTCTTTAAACAATGGCAATGTGACACCTTCCCTATCCAAATAGCATTTCACAATCAGCCTCAAATCTAGAGAATCCATGGGATAACCCCATTCGCTACATTTCAATAGTCGATCGATGATCATTTTTCAACATCTTCTCCAAGAACAAGTGGCCTTCCCGGTTTACCAGTATTCTCATCTTTCAAATGTCTTTGGTCCACTGAATTCAGAATATTAAATGTCTCTTCTGCCTTCCTGTATGATAACCCATCTTTCACAGTTTTACTGCACAAGATATTTCTGAATCACTATTTTTTTTTCGAATTTTACATCCTGGTTTAGGTTTGTAATAGCGCGGCATTGTGTCCCTTATAACCCCGCTTTTTCTTCAAAATTCACCCGAAAATAGACAGAAAACTACTTCAGCTCATTTTTTATAAATCTGACTTCCAGGTCCTATATATACCCTTACTAATTATATTATCTCTCTGTTCATACCATACAATCTTTAGTGAAGTTTTCAGTTTTCTCTGGAAAAAGAAAGTTTTGACCAGCAATTTTTTTTTTTAATTTTACCTACTTTTTTCAAACAATCTGCGTAAAAACCACATTGAGTGTTTTGATACCACATAGCATCCCATACATAGAAAATATACTGAAATTATATAACCCATACTTACCTTGTTCATCTGGCAGAAAACAAAAACGAAAAAAATGGGAAAATAATTTTCCCGAAAAATGTCCCTTGTTACCCAGCAGTCCCTTAATACCCCATTTTACGGTATGCAATATTGCACACTTTCAAATCCCATCATGCAGCCGTCTCCCTTCAAAAACATCAATTGCCTGTCTTGACTGAGATGAAATCAACGCAGGGTTCAGCCAAGTGGGCGAAGTGAAGTTGGCATTATCTTCACCTTTGCATCGCTCACTTCACTCAATTTCGATATTTGGGCAAAATCAAAGTCAAAAACGAATCTAAATAGTCGAAATTAGGAGAGTTATTGTGAAAACATTTTAGAGAGAGAGTTACCAATAAAAGTGATCTGTATATCACGACTTCCTTCAATAATAGTTATCAAAGTCACAAGAAATATGACTTGTGTTCCTTTTATTCCACTGTCATTTGAAGTAGGAACCATTAAGAAACGGGGCAGTCTAATTTGAAGCAATGTGATAATTACCGGAATAAGCACAACAATTGCATATTATCCACCAAAACCAGGGTGAGAATTTAGCGACTCTTTAAAAAATAAGGAAATGTTGACTTTTGCTAAAATGTGGCTTTTCTTGTGAATGTTTGCATCTTGACAAGGCCCCAATCTTATGGACAGAACAAGGCAAATCCCACCAGTGGTGGAGCCATGGTTTGAAATCCTGGGTGACCATTCTGGTGAAGAGTTGGGGGGGGGGGGGGGCGAGGAGGTGGATCTCAGGACTGAGGGTACTGTACTTGTACTGAGGGCAGGAAATCAAGAAGAATCTGTTCAAATTTCCAAATTTAGGGATAGGAAGAGCAAGTGGGATTTGGGGGTGGGGGGGGGGGGGGCTGGTCTCCCAAGATACCCCATGGCTCCACTGCTGTAACCCACTATAGTAGTCCACCACAATATTTCCATTAGCTGAGAAGAGTGGTGTACACTGAGTAACCCTGGTGACTCAACACGCTGTATGATCCTCATGACTTGGATGACAAATACAGACACATTTTATGTATATTACCCTCTAAAATGTGGATTTCTACAATATATTTTGAAAAACCGAAAACCGAAATGCAAATTTCAAAACCGCCCAGCCCTAATTTTAAACACCTGTTACCCCAAAACATCATTCGTAATTGTCCACTGGAATGAGAGTTGACGCTGAAACGTAACAAGGCAATATTCATCATATTCTGATAAAATCATTGACAGGTTAGTTTTCATACGCATTATTCACACTAGTTTTGCTCTTAAGTATTCAAGAACACTCATATTCACACAAGTTGATACAACTGCAACGATATAAATGGTGCAGAGTCTGACTGCCTCAGAGTACCTTATAATACAAACAACCACTCTAAACTGAATTAAAAGAATTGAAATGAATTATCTGTCATTTATCAGATTATGAATATGGGATGGGTGAGTTAATTTTTGTACTCCAATAGATAATTCATTTCCATGATGACACTGTGTACTAAAGTGTTCTGCATGTCGATGGCGCACATGTCTTCAACCACTGTAACCCTGCTGGAGTGGAGCTTGAACAGAGTTAGAATGTTGAGCTGACAGATGCGCGACGATGCTTGGTGGTTCTCTCCGGGTACTCAGGCTTCCTCCACCCATAAAACTGTCATGGTCTTGATTAGCCATTGTGCATAAGTATGGGACCTTAAACACCAATAAATAAATAAATAAATGTGATCCTATAAAAAAAAATTTCTTGTTTCTCTAACAATTTTTCCTCATCCTTATGATGAGGGAGGGTGGAAGCCATTTTTTTTCTTGTGTTTGTTAATCCACAAAACAAAATACTAGGCCTTAGAAATTCAACTTTTTACTCTTATTATGTGGAAAAACTGTTTTCAGCAGAGAAAATTTCCCATAATGCAGTTGCAAATTTAATCAACTATATCTCTGTGAAACAAGATATAGATAGTTTAATTTTGAGTCCTTCAAGTGCAAATTGTATTTTTTAATAGATTTCCAGATAAGAAAAGGAATGATGAGGCAGATTTTCAATGACAAGGGAGGTGCTTGAGGTCTGAGAACAAGAATTTTTTTAATAGCCTGAAAAATAGAGCTGCAGCGATAGGTTTTCTCATGATACGATGTATATCGCGATATGATCTCCACGATTCGATACATATCATGATACACTCGTCAATCATCAAAAAGTGACACAAGAATCAAATCTGCAGTTGTGGACCACCGGGTCTCCCAGTGGTCCATAACTGCAGATTTGCTTCTTGAGTCTTCACACTTCTGTGCTGGTGAGTAGATGGAAACATGGAATATTCACCCACACTATGACCAAATAATAAATCATCATACAGTTTTGGGGCAAGCAGATTCATTTCAATGTAATTAGATTTTTCAAACTTCTTGACAACAAAGCATCGTGACACGCTCTTCTGTTTCCTTGGAATTTGTGAGTTGTTGGATCATAGTATATAAAGGTGCAAGAGCGAGGTTAAAGGATTGTGCTATTCATTGCTAACAAATACTTGAGAGCAGTGTAAATTCAGACTTCTACAATTCCAATTTCAAAGGAAAACTACATATAATGGATGCAAATTGCCAACAATGAGGCCATTTTTGAACGGTCATTTACAAAATATCATGAAATTTTGGGTCCCCATGTATCGTGATACAGTGCTAGCAAATCATGATACATATTGTCAGAGAATGAATCGCGATACATTCGTTTCACGATTAATCATTAATCATTGCAGCCTTACTGAAAAAAGATATTCTAGCTTTAACTATTGTTCATTTGAGTACATTGTGTCACATAAAGTGTGAAGACTAAAAGAAGACACTTTATTTTTTAGTTAATAGAAGAACTAGAGGCACTTGACTTAGAACCACAAAATGAGGAACACTTTGATGATATGTTCAAGCAGTGGAATTTACAAGAGGAGCAGGAGTGGAATTTATTAAGAATGAAGTAATAATATTTAATTGTCCCTATATCCCGATAAATTCTGTCTTTTGATTGGTCAGATTGCCTTGGACATATAACCATGGCAAAAGGTGCACCCAACATCCAAGGAAAATGAGAGTGTGCAACATCCAGGGTATAAGCACACACGAAACATCAGGGGTATATGGTTTTAATGAAAGCTTTTCACTTCTGTTTGCCTCGTTAAAAAAATCGAACCCAATAACCTGAAAATAGTCACAAATATATCAAATTTGTGACAGTTCTATCTTATTTTGCCATTATAAATTAAATAGTTGAATAATTGAATGAAACAACTTGAGAAAAATAAAATAAAAGCAAATATCATCCCCTGAGTTCCAATGTGTTCTATGTGAACATAGAACACATTGAAACTCAGGGGACGATATGTCAACAAAATATTGTTTACTCATTTCCTTAATGACCCAAGGGATGTAACTCTATCTGTTGTTTTCTGCATTTGTAAAAACAAAACATTTATTCTCGAATTTTGTCCCTCTGATTGTAGAGTTGGAGAAATGTGTCCACAAATTTATTTCCACTATGTTTCTATTGTGTTTCAAACGGGCCAAAAATGTTATCTCTTCCAACATGTATGGTATATGGAGATTTAATACCTGGATGCCTCATTTAAACACCTCGCCTGTGGCTCGGTGTTTAAAAACCGACATCCAGGTATCAAATCTCCATATATCAAACATATTGGCAGAGATAACTAATAATGACCTCTCCTTATTTATCAGGTCTCACAGTGATGAAAAAGTTTACAAATTAGCTGCTGTTTCATAACTTTAACCCATTATTTATTTATTGAGGTTTAATGATTCTTTCGACAGCCAGTTTCACCTCATGTCTGACAGTTTTATAGGTGGAGGAAGATGGATTACCTGGAGAGAATTGGCAAGCAGTGGCTAGCAGCTGTCAGCTCCTCATGGTACTCACTCTGCGCAAACAGGGTTAGCACTGGTTGAAGGCAAATGCACCATCAACATGCAGTTAGTCTTTGTACACCCACATGGGTAAATAGGGTAATAGGGATTAAGAACCTTGCCCAAGGACACACTGCAATTATTGCTGGTCAGGATTAAACCATGGACCTTTTGGTTTGAAGTCCAATGCCCTAAACACTGAGCGACCATGTCCCCATTTTAAACCATTAACCCTTTACCCAACATAACGGCCAAAACTGGCCAGCGCTATTCATAAAAATCAACATCCAATTTTCATTATTTTTTTCACTTTTTATCTCAAAAACATAGCTTATGACCCCCTCATTGGAACGAGCTCAATGAGCTCATGTCAATGAGGGGTCACAAGTTGTGTTTTTGATGTCAAAAATAAAAAAAATTACGTATTCAAACATTTTATTTGCAAGTGTTGTCTGTTTTTATACGCCCGTTTGAAAAACGGGACGTATTATAGTATGGCGTTGTCCGTCCGTCTGTCCGTCTGTCCGTCTGTCCGTCCGTTTGGTTTCTGAACAATAACTTTATTATTTGTTTTCCGATTGGCTCCAAATTTGGTATGTGGTTTAATCACAACAAAATACAGGTCAAGTTCGAATATGGGGTCGGTCCAAACATTTTTCGCCTGAATTATGGCTCCTGTTGGACTTAGAATTCGTCAAATATTTGGTTTCCGGATGATAACTTTAGTATTTGTTTTCCGATTGGCTCCAAATTTGGTATGTGGTTCAATCACAACAAAATACAGGTCATGTTCGAATATGGGGTCGGTCCGAACATTTTTCGCCTGAATTATGGCTCCTGTTGGACTTAGAATTCGTCAAATATTTGGTTTCCGGATGATAACTTTAGTATTTGTTTTCCGATCGGCTCCAAATTTGGTATGTGGTTTAATCACAACAAAATACAGGTCAAGTTTGAATATGGGGTGAGTCTGAACAATTTTTGCCTGGATTATGGCCCCTGTTGGACTTAGAATTCTTCGTCAAATATTTGTTTTCCGGATGATAACTTTAGTATTTGTTTTTCGATTGGCTTCAAACTTGTTAGTCTTTTTTCTCAAATGACTGAAAAAATTTAGTCATTTCACAAAATCACTGATTTCAAAGTCTGACCGTAACATATATATATATATGCCAGTATAAATTTCTCGCACTCTAAAAAAATTGCAAATGTGTTAAAATGGTACAATTTGAACAGTTCATGGGCGCATGATGCAATGCCCAGCGGTGCTCTTGTTCATGTTAAGTAAAGGGTTAACTGGTAGAGTGCTACATTTTTATTGGCTATAGATTTATTTTCATCATATACTGCTCTGTTAATTTTGATTGGATAGTGCCAGTGGGCACTATTCAATCAAATGTAACAGAGCAATGTACCATCAACAAAATCTGATTCTTGCCAGGGTCAGTATGAAATCTCCTCTAACACAGTGTACATAGTTTTGTCACAACCTGTGCCATTTTGTAAAACCCAAATACGGGCTTCCAGTGCTCTAAGAGTTAAAAGCTTCTGCGATATGTTCACCACAAAACAGGTGCTTATGTTTGTATATTTTTATACTGTACCAATGACCCAGACATAGCTGGTGCTAACTCTTAAAATATAGGGCCAAACACAAATTTTGCCCCCCAATCCCCAAAATTTGCATCTAAAACTAAAGAAAACATGTCCTGAAAGGCCCTCCACACCTCGCCCCCACTGCGCATGCACAGTGTCAAGGACGTTCCGAAATTGGCGCCATTTATCATTCTAAGTTTGGCCCTTCATCAGTTAACATCTGACTGATCTTTGTGCTTTTAAATCTCAGTTTAAATGATGCCAGACACATAAATATTAGTGAAATGGTGATTCTAAGGAGGATAGAAAAGGAGGAGAGGAAAAGAATGTGTGACAGAATATTATCAGGGCTGTAACTTAAAATTTTTTAATGAAATTATGTTAAGTTACCTATTTTCAAGGCAGCAGCCATTTTGTTGTCATTCTGATTATTTAGTTACACTGTTTTTTCAAGTGTTTTTCCTCTCTCCCTGTCCTTTAAGTTCCCCCTTGCTATTCTCCCATGCTTTTGGCATAGTTTCTGTAATTATTATTACTAAAATTTCTTGGGAGTTTTAGCTTAATAACAGAATGAATTCTGTTCTTTCCCCATGTTTACGTCTTCACCTACGGGTGGTTAGGCGTTGTGTTCTGCATCTACCATCTGATGTTCTGCAGTTTCTTCCCTGGAAGTCTCTGTTTTGCATCAGATGGTGTATTTTTGGTAACTGATTTCGGGCCTGGGTGCCTGGAGTCTTATTTTAGTGTTTTTACACTCATTGTTTACATTTACAACAGCCCTCTGTGTGAGGGGGGGATTTCTAAATAATAATATCTTTATGTTATTTTAATCATAACTAGATACATTATTATTGTTCGTAAGTGTTGAATAAATTGTTTAAAATATTTTTAAAATTTTTGTCCACACTTAGGCTTGGGATCCATTGGGGCTCAACGTTACTTTTCAGAAACTTGGGCTGTTCTGAAAAAATATTTTTTCAAAATATTTTGATTTCAATTATTTTTTCTATATTAATGGATCATATTATTATTATGTATTTGATTGCCAGGGGTTAGTGCGAGTACCAGGACTTGTTTTCTTTTCACATTGAAAGGATATTGATCAATTGTTTTAAGAGGAAGTCTTCCTCTGACCTTTTTATCATTCTATATGTGGTCAGTGTACTCGCATTAACTCCTGTTCTGTATCGTATGATTTCGATGACAATATGGGAAGCGTATGTCACGGTATGTGTTGGGGATTTGGACACTCCGGTCCTTTCCCCGCAGGGTCACTCTACTTTATCAATTTCTATTTCAGACGATCAAGATTAGGGTGATGTATCTGTGATGTCTTCCAACAGTGTGCCTCCGTCGTCACAATTAATGAAGGGCTAGCGGAAAAGTGCTCATGTAATACGCCAATTGCCTAAGAGGACCCTAGTAGGTTCGACGGCCTTTGACGTCCGCTAGCTCGCCCGGTGTAGCGTCCATTCACCGAATGGTTCGGCAGCCGGGTTCGTCCGTTGCGGTCTAGAAGGAATTTTGGGGTGATGCGAGCACTATAAAATTAACTTAATGCACACCCAGTGACGGCGGATTGGAGGGAGAACGGAGGAAGCCTTTTAGTCCGGTTCATAGCTCGTTCCGGTCCATCCGGACGGCAAGCGAGAGAGGCCCCTCTCTCGTTCAACAACATCTGGCCCCAGATGTTGTGGTACAAATGTGTTGTTAGCGGAGCATACGTCCGTCGCTCGGGACGCTCCGTTGTATAGGCAGTCCGCTGAGACTGCTAAGGCTTCCTCTTCTCGTCAGCGCACACGACCGCACCTTGGCTGCGTGACCGCCGATATATTACCAGCTTCGCCGATCAAGGATTCTTCGGCGACCAGGTCACACCATCCGGCAGCCAGGGATTCGAGACCGATGGACTCCGGACGTTCGCATAGGAAGTATGCGGGAGCCATCTGATGCGGAGCTGCCCTCGGCGAAGCACCGATAGACTGCGCCTCCGCAGGTCTCGACGCCGGACATTCTTGTGCACATAGCACAGCTTATCGCAGCATCCCAGCAGCCGACAGAAACGGTGTTGGATCGAGAATTATCCGACAGCGCTGGGTCGGTAGCCGGGGACTCGAGGCCTGCAGACTCCGGACGTTCGCATAGGAAGTGTGCGGGAGTCAACGTACACGGAGCTTCCAGCGGCAATGCATCGTAAGTCCGCTACTGCACAGGCCTCGGGAACGGACGTGCTTTCCTTAATAGCACAGTTTATCGCAGCATCCCAGCATCAACTGAATCTGTCGCATATATTTTATCCGACGATGCTGGGTTGGGACGCTCCGCGGAAGCGGGTACGGACGTCCGAAAGTTTCATCCGGTCCGACGGGATACCGAAAGGGATTCGGTGGATTTCAAGCTTTCCCTTTCGGAACAACATATGCTGCGATGCCGGATAAGAAACTGATAGCGTCGGTGGACTTAGAAATTTTTGGTTCGGTTCAGGGACTTCGTCCCTCAGTTCCGACATAGTCCAATAATGTCACACAAACTTTCGAATTATTGAACGACGCTATATATATTATTATTTTATGCTTGCTATCCAAGCATTTCTGGTTTCTTGTTCGAAGAGTTATGGAGATGTCTTTCAAAAGTGTGCCTCTGTCGTCATAGTTAATGAAGAGTTAGCGGCAATAAGTGCTCATGGTATATGTCTATCTCTTACGGAGTGACATTCGCTAGCTCACCCGGTGTAGCGTACATTCATCGAATGGTTCGGCTGCCGGGTTCGTCCGTTGCGGTCTAGGAAGGAGATTTGGGTGATGCGAGCACTTTAATTACTTTAGTACTCACCCAGTGACGGCAGATTGAGGACAGATCGGAGGAAGCCAACAACATAGGGGACCGCATGTTGTGGTTCATATATTTTACATTCGGAGCATATGTCCGTTGCTCGGGACGCTCCGTTATATTGACAGTCCGAGAGACTGTCTTTAATGCTTCCTCATCCTCACAGCAGGGCACACGACCGCACATTGGCTACGTGACCTCGAGTATCCGATCAGTTTCGGCATTCAGTGATTCCACAGCGAATAGGTCGCGCCATCCGGTAGCCAAGGGACACGAGGCCTATACACTCCGTTCGCTCGCATATTGGTAGTATGCATGGGGTAACGATCTCGGAGCTTCCTGCGGCAATGCATCGTAAGACCGCAGCTCCTCAGGCCTCAGTGACGGACGTGCTATCCGAGTTAGCACAGTTGTTTCGCAGCATCCCAGCAATTGACGGTTTCTCGGTCGAATCAGGAATTATCCGACGGCGCTGGGTCGGTGCGGTCCGCGGTTGCATCAAGCTACGGACGACCGAACGCTTTATAGGGTCCGACAGGATGGCGAAAGGGATTCGAAAGATTTCGAGTTTTCCCTTTTGTAGTATCGGAAGATGCCTTTCATATCTTCTGGCATTTCTTCCAGTGATTATTTTTCGGACTTCATTGCTGCGATCTTGGATAAGAGACTTATAGCGTCATTGGACTCGGATTTTTCGATCGGTACAGGGACATTGTCCCTGACTTACCGACGCAGTCCAATATTGTCATTACAACATGTGTTTTATTTTTCGACGCTATATATATATTATATATATATACAAGCCTGCTACTAAGCATGATAGTTTAGTTTCTTGTCCGCGTGGCTCATTTCTGCCATTTTATCTTTTTTTCATATAGTTTATTTTGGCAGAGCAGGGCATACCGAGAGTTCATATGCGTCTAGACGGTGTGATTAAAGACTGCATATATTCTTTTTCGCCGTTTATGTCTTTTCCAATTTCAATGTTGGGAACGACATTATGTATAGTAGACTTAACTTAGACGCTTTATTATACGTAATCCGCCTTACTGAGGCGTTATCATTACGTCTTCAAGAAAAGATTTACGGGATATTATTCTCAATGTAATTTCTTTTGAGGGCAGTAGTTTGTTCACGTATAACTCCGCCCTTCAGTGGCTGATTGGAGTTGGTTAGACGTGATGCAGCCCTAGCTACATCCACGCGTGGATAGTAGGTTAAGAACTCTCTCAGAGTCGCTTCGTTCTCGGAGGAGCTTCTCTTCGACGGCAACTTTCCGGCAATCCATGAATTGCTTGATTTATACATTCTCTTGTCTATCTAGTGTTACAAGAGATTCAGACTGGGGCAAACATTCGGGGGTTGACTCAGAGAGTGCCGCCGCAGTTGCCGGACCCTAGTGTGGCTGTTATGACGGTTGCCAGTCAAACAGATTGGGATATATACTGATCCCTACGGATTCGAAGTGCCAGGGTCTTTGGGTTCCGCAGTCTTTTAGCTATCAGTTTAACTTCCGCGGAATAATGTTTTTTAGGCTTGCTTTATGTCATTGCATGAACATTATTCAGAAACGCATGCCCAAATTCCTGTCCTTTAATTCGACAGTAGTGGCGTATCTCCGGAACCAGGGAGGCACTCTTTCGTTTCCGTTATTCAATTTAATGGAAAGAATCCGTCTGTTGGTTTTAGTACACCAAGTTCAGTTTTGGTCCGTCATATTCTGGGTCGTCTGATTGTTTTATCGCACTCCCGTTCTCTTACGGGTCGCTTGTTGCTGTCAGAATGGACTCTCAACAAACAAGTATTTAATCAGATTTGCTATCTATGGGAGCGCCCAATGATGTTTTATTTATGACACAGCTTGCTAATCAATTGCAGACGTATGTGTTGGCTTGTCCAGATCTCTGAGCTAATACTGTTAACGCTCTATTGATCTATAGGACGGTATGATAGGATACGCGTATCCTCCGGCGCTGTTGTTTTAGCAGGTATTGCTAAGATAAACAACCACAATACATTTCTGTTGATAGCATCTCTATCTTCACAGAGATCATGAGTAATTTACTCTCTTGTCTACTGTGGATCTTAACGTGAAATCTTCCTCTATGTGAGGATCTTTTTTCACTGGGTAAATCGTGTCATCTTTATCACAACCAGCAAGGTCGCAACCTTCATGTATTCCGTTGTGTGGTCCGTATTGCATTGTAAGCACTGTACTGGACGAGCTTTGGACGCGATTTCTTACTATAGGAGATCCTCTTCTTCGCTATTCTATGCGACTAAAGTGGAGGCTCTTCCGTCGTGGTGTAGGGATCATTATGTTCATATGGTTGATCCCTCCATACTACGCATTGCTAGTTTTTAGTATACTTGTTTCACAAGATCTACTGCAGCCTGTTGTTATTTAGGTTATAGGTTTATGTTACCTCATACCTATGCACTCTACGTTAGTTTACAATTGAGTCTTTTGTCTCTTTATCTAAGTCAGTTAGTAACTTTTTGATAAATAGACTTAGAATCCTTAGATTAAATTCCTATATGGATTTTAACTTCGGTTCTTATTTAGCTAAGTAATCATTTGAGCCTCTGGAAACAGTAGTTTTCAAATTCCGACCTTTTAGACAGTAATTCTGTTGGTTTCTCCTTTACTGTAGAGTCAGTGAGTTTCATGCACTATCGATGGATGATTTTCACTTTCATAGTTTCGGAATCAATACTTCCGTTACTATTTAGGTTGGATTGTTGCATAAGAGTTAGGCTCCTATTATCCGGAACCTATTATTTTAAGGTCCTTCCGTCTTCGTATGGGCATAGGCCTTTACTCTTTCCGGGTACAGTTTATGTATTTATAAACAGATATCTGTTTATTACAAGGGCGTAAGCTTCTTCTGTCTTTGATGTCTAGTAGAAGGACGTTACGCTCCATTTTATTGTTAATGGATTCTATTAACTAGCGTACTGCTTATGGTATATCATTGGCTTAGCAGTTGTGCTTAAGATTTCGGCTCATGAAGTAAGAGTTCTTCTACTTCTTGGGCTTACATTAATAGTGTTGCTATTATAGATTTTTGAAGGCTGCTCATTGCGCTCAGCCATCCATTCATGTATTTTATCTCAGAAATATCGAGTCCATTTCTGGAGGCCTCTATTGTTAGGTCTATTATCTACTGCTCAGAATGTCATTCACTTAACAGTTGCTACTATAGCTAGGTAGGCTGTCTGTTTCGGCAGTGTCTCCGTTCGGCTGCCCTCTTCGCTCTGGGCTATTTGACCCAGGGCAAGAAAAAAGGGGGGGGGGGAGGGTGTTCCCTTGGGTCACCTGTTTTTACTATGAAAACAAGGGGATACCTCCTCCGGAGTTAGTAATTCTGAGCAGTTATTGGGATGGTTGTTTAGTGAGAAGTTTAAGTTTATAAAATTCATTCAAGTCTTAGTTTTTAAAGTATAGCTTTTGAATATTGCATATGTCAACGGACATGATTATGCAATTCTCACACACTTTTAGGAGTATAAGAGTCTCTATTCTCTAGACTTACTTTATTATTGGCTTACTTTAAAAATTATTAGTATAAGGATTATTGGATATTAATAGAGTACATGGATGTATGAAGCTCAATTTTTGGAAGGTGTTGTATCTTTCTAATTTATCATAAATAAGAAAGATACATGTAAGGCCTATTACTTCTTTTCCCTACAGGGGATGACTCTATTTTATTTTATTGAGCGTATTCCATTTTGCTCTATGTCCTTGGCCCTCCAGCCTTTTTACTATTCAGCTATGTCTGGGTCATTGGTACAGTATAAAAATGTTAAAAAATTTATAGTAATTTATATATTTTTTATACTTACCAATGACCCAGACGGGGATGGCCCTCCCAGGAGTTGGGAACTCTTGCCTCCCCGCTGAGTACATAGCGCTTACCAGGCACTGGTTATTAGAATGATAAATGGCGCCAATTTCGGAACGTCCTTGACACTGTGCATGCGCAGTGGGGGCGAGGTGTGGAGGGCCTTTCAGGACATGTTTTCTTTAGTTTTAGATGCAAATTTTGGGGATTGGGGGGCAAAATTTGTGTTTGGCCCTATATTTTAAGAGTTAGCACCAGCTATGTCTGGGTCATTGGTAAGTATAAAAAATATATAAATTACTATAAATTTTTTAACTTTTAGTGACTTTTGTGACTTACAGTTGATATTCTCTGAATTCTTGACAGTTGTGAATATTATTTATTTATGTATTAGCCCGACTGTTAGTCGTGACTTTTGTCCATCTGTCCTTCTGTCTATCCATCTGTCCATCTGTCTGTCTGTTAACATTTAGAGTTTTGGTTAAAGTTTGTAGTTAAAGTTTTTTAGTCAAGATTAAAGTTTTTTTTTTCTTTTAAATTAATTTTAATTACTATTGATTGTATCATTCTCATTATGTTTCATGTTATTTTGGGAAATATTTAACCCTTTTTTATATGGCAATTTAACTTACAACTTCAAGGTTAAAGTTTTTGGTTAAAGCTTTTTGTTTATTGTTTACAAAGTTACACCTTTTAATTCTTCAAACAGTTTAGTGCAATGTCACTGTTTCACATTTGGGACAATTTCTACTGTCTACTGAGCACTGAACCTTTCTACAGTGATTTTCATAAATATTGGCATGATTTTAACCCCATTTAAACATGTTTTCAGACTTAGTTTCTTTGTATTTGAAATTAGGCTTTGCCACATACTTTCTTACTTTAATTCTTGCAAAATCAATACAACTTAATGATTTCATTTATATCAATGATTTCTTTTATCGGCTTAACCCTTTTTTGGCAGTCAGTTTTACTTAGTTTCCCAGCTTAAAGTTTCGGATTAAAGTTTTTGCTTTTCAAGGTTGTACTTTTCATTCTTCAAACACTGTGTTACAACATCATTGTTTTCATTTGGGGCAAAGTCTACTGAACCTGTATATAGTGGTTTCAAATAATATTGGCTTTAATTTAACCCTTTTCAAAGCGGTTTTCGAACTTAGTTTCTTCAAGTTTCAAATAAGGCTTCTACCACATACTTTGTTACTTTTTATCTCCCCACAAGGGAGGGATATAGTATAGAGCTCCATCCATCCATCCATCCATCCATCCATCCATCCATCCATCCATCCATCCACATCCATCCATCCCATCCATCCATCCATCCATCCATCCATCCATCCATCCATCCATCCATCCATCCATCCATCCATCATCCATCCATCCATCCATCCATCCATCCATCCATCCATCCATCCATCCATCCATCTGACCAAACTTTGTTTATGGCATAGCTTGAACAATAGCTAACGGATTTCAATTCTTTTCAGTACATGTCTCTACAGCAGCAATGTCTATGTCAAGTTTGATGACCACCATTATCCAATGGAAATTGTTGAAGTTATTGCCCTGCCCCTCCCCCCTCCCCCCCCCCCCCACCAATTAGGCATTTTTTTCTTTACCTCAAAATGAACTTTGAAATATTTAGAGTGACTACATGCAGAACTTTTTTTTAATTCCTCTACCCCCCCTCCCCCCCCCCCCCTTCTCATTCCAATTAGCACTTTTTTTTCTTTGATCCAAAATGCATTTTTAGCTTAACTTGACAAAGTCAAGATAAGCTATTGCCATCACGCGTGCGGAAGTCTGTTAGTCTGTGAGTCTGTTCACATTTTCCTTTAGCACAGGCTACACCCCGCAGTTCTTGTCTGATTGTCACGAAATTTCATATGCAGGTTTGGGGTCATGTCTAGATGACAACTTCCCCTTTTGGTCGCTATCTGTCAACCAGTATGGCTGCCCGAGCCCAAAACCTGAAAACCATTAGCACAGTCTACAGGTCGTATTTATGAAGGGATTTCATTGTAACTTGGTAGGATGCCTCTGTATAATGCCTAGATGAGAATGTCCCCTTTTGGTCATGATCTGTCAACCGTTATGGCTGCCCAAGCCCAAAACACAAAAACTTTTAGCACAGTCTACAGGTCATATTTAATATGAAGGGATTTCATTGTAACTTGGTAGGATGACACCGGATGATGTCTAGATGAAAACTTCCCCATTTGGTCGTGATCTGTCAACTGTGACAACTGCCCGAGCCCAAAACCTGAAAACCTTTAGCACAGTCTACTGGTCATATTTATGGAGGGATTTCATTGTAACTTGGTAGGTTGACTTCATATAATGTCTAGATGAGAAAGTCCCCTTTTGGACGTTTTTGGGCAACTGTGACGGCTACAGGGGCCTGAAGCCTGAGAACCTTGAGCACAGTCTACAGGTAATATTTATGAAGGGATTTCATTGTAACTTGGTAGAATGACTCCAAATAATGTCTCGATGAGAACGTGCCCTTTTGGTCGCGACCATTCAGCCTTGATAGCTGCCCTAGCCCAAAAACCTTTAGCATAGTCCATAGGTCATATTTATGTAAGGATTTCATTTTAACTTGTTAGGTTGACTCCATATAATGCCTAGATGATGACATTCCCTTTTGGTAGTGATTGGTCACCTGTTACGGCTACAGGTACCCGAAGCCCCAAAACCTTGAGCAAAGTCTACAGGTCATATTTATAAAGGGATTTCATTGTAACTTTGTAGGATCACTCCAGATAATGCCCAGATGAGAATTCCCCTTTTGGTTGCGATCATTCATCCATGATGGCTGCCCGAGCCCGAAGCCCGAAAACCTTTAGCACAGTCTACAGGTCATATTTTTGAAGGGATTTCATTGTAACTTGGTAGGTGGACTTCATATAATGTCTAGATGAGAACATCCCCTTTTGGACACGATTGGGCAACTGGGATGGCTACAGGGGCCCAAAGCCCAAAAATCTTTAGCACAGTCTGCAGGTCATATTTATGAAGAGATTTCATAGTAGCTTGGTAGGATGACTCCAAATAATGTCTGGATGAGAATGCCCCTTTCGTTGCAATGATTCAGCCTTTATGGCTGCCTGAGCCCAAAAACCTTTAGCATAGTCAAAAGGTTGTATTTATGGAAGAATTTCATTGTAACTTGTTAGGTTGACTCGATGTAATGCCTAGATGATGACATCCCCTTTTGCTCGTGATTGGTCAACTGTGACGGCTACAGGGGCCCGAATTCTGAAAACCTTGAGCACAGTCTACAGGTCATATTTATGAAGGGATTTCATTGTAACTTTGTAGGACCACTCCAGATGATGCCCAGATGAGAATGTCCCCTTTTGGTTGTGACCATTTAACCATGATGGCTGCCCTAGCCTGAAGCCTGAATACCTTTAGCACAGTCTATAGGTCATATTTATTAAGGAATTCATTGTAACCTGGTAGGTGACTTCATATAATGTCTAGATGAGAACGTCCCCTTTTGGACGTGATTGGGCAACTGTGATGGCTACAAGGGCCCCGAAGCCCGAAAACCTTTAGCAAAGTCTGCAGGTCATATTTATGAAGGGATTTCATTGTAGCTTGGTAGGATGACTCCAAATAATGTGTAGATGAGAACATCCCCTTTATGGATGGATTTCATTGTAACCTGTTAGTTTGACTCCATATAATGCCTAGATGATGACATCCCCTTTTGGTCATGATTGGTCAACTGTGATGGCTTCAGGGACCCGAAGCCCGAAAACCTTGAGCACAGTCCAAAACCGAAAAACTTTAGTACAGACTACAAGTTGTATTTGTGAAGGGATTTCATTGTAACTCAGTAGAATGACTCTGTATAATGTCGAGATGAGGACATCCCCTTTTAGTTGCAATCGATCAACCGGCATGCCTACACAGGCCTGAAGCCTGAAAACCTTTAGCACAGTCTACAGACTATATTTATGAAGGGATTTCAATGTAACTTGATAGGATGACTCGTTTTGGAATAATTTCGCTGTAACTTGGTAACTTTTGTTGTCATACGTTAACTGTGAGGTCCATATACATTAACTGTGAGGTCATATTAACCCACCCCTCTGCCCTTTAGTACAGTGTATACCTCATCTTATGTTTATGAAAAACATAGCATACAGGAAACAGAAATTAATGTATTCCCAATTATCACAATTCTTGACTTATTGCAAAATCCTTTCATAAACATTGAACATTATCCTTTTCATCAAACAAAACACACAGACAAGTTAAGCTACAGTGTCATTGACACTTTCATTAAGATTGAGAGTGACTACTTGCAGAAAAAAATTTATTTACTCCTATAACTATAACTCCTCCCCCTCTCCTCCCCCTCTCCTACACCCTCCTCATCCCCAGGGCCATTTAAGCAATATTTTTTCTTTGGTCCAAACTGCATTTTGAAGGATTTAGATTGACTACATGCAGAAAAATTTTGACTCCTATAACCTTCCCTCCCTCCTCCCCCCCCCCCCCCCCCACACACACACACACACACACACACACACACACTTGTGGTGCCAATTAGGCATTTTTAGCCCGACTGTTTACAGTCAGGGCTAAAGTCATGACTCGTCCATCTGTCTGTCCATCTGTTAATATTTAGAATTTTGATCAAATCAAAGTTTGCGGTTAAAGTTTTTTAGTGATGGTGACAGTTTTTTTTTGTTTTAATAATTATTAATTACTATTCATTGTATCATTCTCATTATGTTTTATGTTATTTTGGGACATATTTAACCCTTTTTTGCAGTCTATTTAACTTAGAACTTCCCTTTAAAGTTTTTGGTTCAAGTTTTTTATTTACAGAGTTACACCTTCAGTTCTTCAAACAGTTTAGTGGAATGTCACTGTTCTCATTTGGGACAATGTATACACTGTCTACTGAAGCTTTCTACAGTGATTTTAATTAATATTGGCAGGATTTTAACTCCTTTTAAACATGCTTTCAGACTTAGTTTCTTGGTATTGGAAAATACAACTTGATGATTGCATTTACATCAATGATTTCTTTTATGCGTTTTAGGAAATATTTAACCCTTTTTTGCAGTCAATTTTACTTAGTATTCCCAGCTTAAAGTTTCGGATTAAAGTTTTGCTTTTCAAGGTTGTACCTTTTATTCTTCAAACACTGTGTTACAATGTCACTGTTTTTTCATTTGGGGCAAGGTCTACTGACACTGTATACAGTGGTTTCAATTAATATTTGCGTTAATTTAACCCTTTTCAAAATGGTTTTCAAATTTAGTTTCTTTAAATTTGAAATTGGGCTTCTAACACATACTTTGTCACTTTTTGTTCTTGCATGATCAATACAACTTTTAATAATTACATTCACAGACCTGATTTCTTTTACTTGTATGCAGCTTTTTTCTCATTACTTGAGCTTCACAGTTTGAAATATAAAGAAATGCCTTCTACAGCATACTTCTGTTGTTTTTACAATAGTAATACAGATTGGAAGGAAATGAGAGTGAGGGACTTTGATGCAGTCTCCAAAACTTTGGGGGAGATGGGTGGAATCAATCCATCACTCCCTCCTCTCCATGTTATCCAGAAGATAAATCCAGTTCTAATTATCTTCAAATTTATTATTACTTTTTTATACGCCCATTTGTAAAAATGGCCTTATTATGTAAATGGTCTGTCCATCCATGCGTCCGTTCGTCAACAATTGGTTTCCGATCGATAACTCCAGTTTAGGCAATTATTTCCAAAATGCATTTTGAAGGATTGGGAGTTATTACATGCCAAAAAAAAAATTGACTTCTATAGCCGAACAATGTTTTATGTACTCCATCTTTAACCCTTTATCTAACACAAGTTGAAGCCATTAGTACAAATTATTTTTCTGAAATATCAGATTTTTTCAATTTTTACTTCTAACCTTTGCTTATTAGTCCTTATTGGAACAAGCTCATCAAGTTTGTTCCATTAATAGGTCATGAGGTATGTTTTGGGGTACAGATATGAAAAAATAAAATTTGAATAGCAATTTTTGTATACACGAGTGGAGATATGGCAGATTCGTTAGGTATATGGTTAACAAAAAATGGCACAGACTATTTTGTGTCTAAGCATTGCCATTGCTGGGACAGTTGGGCTGTATGCGTGACATCACTCTAGTTTATTAGCTCACCTGACTGAAAGTCAGGGTGAGCTTTTCTGATCACTTTTCGTCCGTCGTCCGTCGTCCGTCGTCCGGCGTGAAGGTGGTGTTTGGGTCTTTTTCTTCCAAACCACTGGCCGCATGTTAATGAAATTTCATGTGAGTAGGGGTTATATAGCGGCATTTTGATTTTTGGGCAAATTAGGTTTCGGCTCATATTGAGCAGAGGGGTGGGGCAAAAATGCTCCAATTCTTAAAAAATCTTCTTCTCAAGAACCAGCAATAGCAGAGACTTGATATTTGGTATGCAGCTTCCTTTTGAGGTGTAGACTCAAGTTTGTTCAAGAGAAGTTTGTAGGTCTATACTTGGCGATGTTATGGGAGGAGCAAAAATTTTGGCCCCACCCCAAATTTCTATTTTTTAAACCGAGAGGCCAATTTGAACCAAATTTTATGTGAGGGCTTATTGGGTCATAAGTACCTAATTTATGCAGAAATTTTTTTTCCTGTAGCCCTGTGGGAACCACAGGAGCTAAAAATAGAAAAAAATTAAAACGCCTATATCTCAAAAACTGCACGGCAGTGAGAATTTTTATTTGGTGTGAAGCTTTCTTGGGACCAACAGAAAGGATTGGTAAAAAAAAATTGCTATCGGTTTTATCATAGGGTACTTTTTCGGGACTCTGAAAAAGTGCTGAGTCAGTATTTTTTAACACAGTAGGCAATGGGAAAAAAATAAAGAATTGTTTTCTTCCAAACCACTGCTCTAAAAGCTTTCATATTTTACATATAACATCTTTGGAACATTGATTCACATATTTGTAGAAATCAAATTCCTCGGTCCATATTTGGGTTCCCTATGGGAACCCAAATGTTCAAATTAGTGCAATATGAGGGATATATTTTAAAAATCTTCTTCTTCGGATCCACAAATCAGAATCTTTTGATATTTGCTATGCATCATCCTTAGGGGGGTGAGATTGATGTTTGTTCAAGCCAAGTCCCTGAGTTCATATTTGGACTCCCTTTGGGAACCCAAATTGTAACTTAGTGCAATACGAGGTATATTCTTTTAAAATCTTCTTCTTCGCATCCACCGGTCAGAATCTTTTGATATTTGGTATACAGTATGCTTAGGGAGGTGAGATTCAAGTTTGTTCAAGTCAAGTCCTTCGGCTCATATTTGGTCTCCCTGTGGGAGGGGATTTTCCAAACCAAGAGGTCGATTTGAACCAAATTTGATATGAGGGCTTATTGGGTCACAAATACCTAATTTATGCCATAAATTGTTTTCCTGTCCCCCACGGCAACTACAGGAGCTGAAAAATTTTTTTTTTTTTGAATGCCCATATTTCCAGAACTACATGGCACTGAGAATTTTTATACAATGTGAAGCTTCCTTAGGGCCGGGAGAAAGGAATGGTGAAAAAAATGCCATTGGTTTTATCATAAGTACTTTTCCAGGACTAAAAGTGCCGAGTCATCATTTTTTAACACTGTAGGTAATGGGAATAACGTTGAATAATCTTCTTCTCCCAAACCACTGCTTCAGAAGCTTTTGTTTTTGGGTTCCCTATGGGAGCCCAATGTATAACTTAATTCAGTATGAGAAATATTCTTAAAAAATCTTTTTTTTCTGATACTCCTCTCAGAATCTTTTGATATTTGATTTTTAGTTTTCTTAGAAGCGGCAAATTGAAATTTGTTCAAGTTCTGGTTTATTGATAAAATTGGGCCCAGTAACCAATTCCTGCGTTGAAAGCCCTGTAAAGTGGACAGTAATAGGCATAAACGATTGACCAAACCTGATATTATAATTATGCCTCTGTAATGATGTAGCCTTAGAAAGTGACCTTAAATTCCAATAAATAAATAGATAAATTATTGAGTACCCAATATGGGGATCTAACATATGAACACTCTGGGTTACTAAGTAGAGAAAACACTTTTATGTTGAAAAACTGATAATAACCACAAGGCAGAATCCCTTGCTATTTTGGTGATATGACTCGGCCAGTATCAGGTGAGCACCCTCAGGCCCCGTGGGGCCTCTTGTTTATTTATTTATTTATTTATTTATTTATTTATTTATTTATTTATTTATTTATTTATTTATTTATTTATTTATTTATTTCAGACTCCCCAAGGTACAAACTCTGCACTTGCAGGGTTAGCATTGTTGAAGACCAGTGTACCATCAACATGCAGTATGTCTTAGTACACAGTGCAACCATGCCCCCACCCAAGGATGCAATGACTTTGCTGCTGTTTTTTTTACAAGACTTGCCTAAAAACTACTACCAAGGTGCTTAGAATGTAACTTGTGAGTTAATCCAAAGACTGCATGTAGGGGCACCCATTTTGTTGCAAAAAATGTGATCAAAGTCGGAATTAGTCTCTTTAGGGTTAACCTAATCAAAGCCTCCTTGCAACTTTAATCAATATGTTCACAAAATTCACCTCAAAACAGATGGTTAAATTTTTTCATTTTTCTGTCACCACAAGGGCATAACTCTGATTGCACCCATAAAATACAAAACAATCTTCACTAGAGATCCAGTGGCCGGAATGTTTTTATATTTGGTATACAACATCTGGGGCACCACATGGGGCATAACTCTGATAGCACCCATAAAATACAAAATCTTCTTCTAGAGATCCAGTGGTCGGAATCTTTTCATATTTGGTATACAACATCTGGGGCACCACAAGGGGCATAACTCTGACAGCACCCATAAAATACAAATTCTTCACTAGAGATCCAGTGGTCGGAATCTTTATACATTTGTTATACAACATCTGGGGCACCACAAGGGGCATAACTCTGATAGCACCCATAAAATACAAAACAATCTTCACTAGAGATCCAGTAGTCGGAATCTTTTCATATTTGGTATACAACATCTCTAGGAGAGTGAGATTCAGGTTTCTTCAAATCGAGTCCCTGGGTTAATATTTGGGCTCCCTATTGGAGCCTGAATTTTAACTTAGTGCAATACGTGGAATATTCTTTAAAAATCTTCTTCTTCTGATCAACCAGTCAGAATCTTTTCATATTTGGCACACAATTTCTCTTTGGGGGTCAGATTCAAGTTTGTTCAAAAAGAGTCACTGGGTTAATATTTGGGCTTCATATTGGAGCCCAAATTTTAACTTATTGCAATGTGAGGAAATTTCTTTAAAAATCTTCTTCTTCAGATCCACCAGTCAGAATGCTTTAACATTTGGTATACATCATCTCTAGGGGGAGGGGAGGGGGGGGGGGGGGCAGGTTCAAATTGGGTCCCTGGTTTGAAAATTTTGGGTCTAGTTCGGACTTAGAAATTTTGGACCAAAATTCTAAAAAAAAATGTTTTCGATTTTTTATGCGTTTTGTTCGATTATGAGACAAAAAACAAAAATTTTGGATCCAGTTTTAGACCAAAATTCCAAAATTTTGGGGGGGATTTTTTATGCGTTTTCTTCAATTTTGAGACAATTTTTTTTTTTTTTATATATAGCCTGAAAATTTTGGGTCCGGTTCCGACTTGGAAATTTTGGACGAAAATTCAGAATTTTTTTTTTTGTTTCTTTTCAAAATCATGTTCCTAGATGAATTAGAGTGGTTTTATGTGAAAATGTTTTTATCCTATGTCCTCCCCCCTTCCTTGTCAGGGGGAGGGCAGTTAGATGTAAAAAAAATGTTTGACTGCAAAATATATTTTGAAAGATTTGGAGTGATTTTATGCACCCCTCCCCCCCCCCCCCCCCCCCCCAAAAAAAAAAAAAAATATCCCTATGACCACCAACCCCTCTCCCCAACCCCAGAGGTCAATTAAGCGGAGGAAATGAATTTGCTACAAAATGCATTTTGAAGGAATGAGAGTGAATTTATGTAAAGGAAAAAAGGACTATAATAATTTCATCACTTCATTCCTCTGAAGTGTTGATGAGCCATAATTAGATGAATGTGATCCAAAATACTTCTTTGAACAATTTGTCAGGTGAGCAATTAAGGCCACTTGGGGCCTTTTGTTTTATGTCATGTCCGTCATGCATAAACTTTACATTATTGACTTTTCCTCCTAAACTACTTGACTAAATTGAACCAAATCAGTTGTGCATGCTCCCTATCATATGTCCAGTTTTTGAATTGGCAGTGTGAAAAATTTCTTGAGAACGCACGTTTCATTCACATGGTGGTTACGGAAATTTAAATCTATGCGAACGGATGCCCTTTAGCCAAAAGTTGCATCTTGAATGGTTAAGTCTGAGTAACTTAACTGGTAGAGTGCTAATTGTTTTCTCAGCCTTAAGATTTGTTCACTTTTGTCGGTTACAATTAATGAGAGAGTGTCTATGGGCACTCTCCCATTAATTGTAACAATGCAAATCGATGGAGATGAAGAATTTTACTTCCAAAATAATATGAAGGACATCCACAGAATATGAAGCCTTTAACTTCAGGTTTGTGCAGTTCAGAATAAATCCTAAATATGGGCTTCTAGCACTCGACCAGTTAAGCAGCCGTTCTTGTGTCTTTATAGTTTTTTAGACTTGCCTTGAGAGGCTATATATATTTCAATTCCATGCAATAGATGAATACTTCTTTATGATAAAAAGGCAGTTTCCCAAGAATTTGTATGTACCTGAGCATTCGGTTCGCCATCTCCGAACCACGTGAATGGTCAGTCGGTTAGAGTCACTTTTGAAATTTTACACACTGAATCGGCTGCAACTTATTAACCATTGAAGATTATTTATTTATTTATTTATTGGAGTTCTAAGGTCACATATTTCTGCACAATGGCTAATCATGACCATAACAGTTTTACAGGTGGAGGAAGCCAGAGTACTCGTAGAGAACCACTGAGCAATGGCAAGCAACTGTCAGCTCCCCAACATACTAACTCCACACAAGCAGGGTTAGCATTGGTTGAAGACAGGTGCACCATCTATGTGCAGTACGCCTTAGTACTCAACATCACCGTGCCCTCACATGGGCAATGGGGGTGAAATGTCTTGCCCAAGGACACAACGCAGTTGCCGTAGGTAGGATTCGAACCCAGGACCTCTCGGCTTGCAGCCTGCAACTCTACCTACTGAGTCACCGTGCTCCCCCCCCCTCCTGCCCCCCCCCCCCTCTCCACCACTATTGAAGATAATTCGGTGTAACTTTATGGGATTATTCAACACCATGAGCTGAGATGAAATTTATTTATTTTGGGGGAGGGGTGAGTTAGGGGTGTGGGATGAAAGTGAATTTTTTGTTGTTGTTTTAAGTGAGTTTTGAAGGATTTCAAGTAATTTCATGGGAAGAAATGTTTTTAGAAAATTTATCCAGTGGAGAGGGAAGGGTTGGGGTCACTGGGTCAGTTTTAAAAAAAAAAATTCTATTTTTTGCTTTAAAGTGAATTGACTTGTGCTGGGGTGGAGGGTTTTTAAGGGTATAAAATCATTCATAATCCTTCAAAACTAATTTAAAAAGAAAAAAAATCACCTAATTCACACACCCACCCTAGGGGTCTGCCATGTGCAAAAGTGGGGTGATGCCTAAGGGGTCGTCCAACAAAGCTTTTGGATAATTTTTGTTAATTTTCTCCAATGCCCTAAATACTGATAAAAGAAGTAAATAAAGGCATTTATTATATATCAAAGTAATGAATAGAGTACAAGGAAATGGAATATATTCACTTTTTCCCGAAAAAAAAAAAATATTATGAGTTTGACGACAGACAAGCGTCAAAAGGCATAAGTAATGAATTGCAAAAACCAGTTCGGTAATTCCATTGACAGGGTTTCAAATAAATTACATCGAACTCCAGATTCAGAAAAAGCATGTTTTACCATTTCATCTGTGATGTGTTACAAATGCCCCAAGAAAATGCACGAAAAAGATCCAAACTTCCCTTTGAAAATACCATGAGGGAAATCAGTCACATGACAGTTTGCTACCATATAAGGCAAATTGTTAACTTCAGGAAAATATTGTTTTTAAAGTTTTAAGAACTACAGAAATGGTCTTAAATCTGCAAGGCGATGGAATCGAAAATGCTCAATACATTCACTGAGGAAAGTTGCATTGACAATGTCATTAATTTGAGATAAAGTCGAAATTGCGTTTTTAGAAATGGAGCACTATGCCTCTGTTTTGTAATATTATAACTTGGTTGTTATCGATACATGAATTATAAAACTGGATAAATTGGTTTAAAAAAAAAAAAATATCCTCACAAACATTAAAGGTAATCGTCATAATTGTTTTTGTATGAAAATATTGGATTGAAGGCCAAACTATATTTATCACAGAACATTCTGTTTCCATTTCAATGTTTGTCTGCTACCCGAAAGATTTCAAAATAAGAGAACAACAGTGCTTTTCGCAGTCCATCTGCAATGAAATTTGGAAACATTGCAATGTTAACTTTCTTTGCCACATAATTATTTGCAGTGAAATGGGTGCCACCAAAATCACATGTCAACATTGCATCCACAACATTGGCATTCTCTCATGGTTAGAACTGTTAGATTACCGAAATGGGGAGAGACACTTATGAAATTACAGATAAATGAAATCATTAACCAAAATAATCGTGGTTTTGTTCACACCTTTCATTAACTGCCTATTAAATTGGATTCAATCAACAAAGAAGCTACTATTGTTGTAAAATCTGCTGGTTCTGATAACAGTCCACCAACCCAGAAACATACTGCAGGAGGACGATAAAATAAAACAGAGAATACGAACAATCACACACTCTAAACCAAATCAGTTAGTCGATACAAATTTTTATGCCCACCGACAGGGAGGCATCTTAAATCCAGGTTGTCCATCCATCTGTCCGTCCATTAGACTGTCCATCCATGCATCCGTCTGTCGGGGAGTGCGGTGGCTCAGTGGTAGACTGTTGAACTTCTATGCTAAACGTCCTGAGTTCGATCCCTGTCTGGAATAACCCACATTGTGTTGTTGGGCAAGGCACTTGATCCCGGTTGCCTACATGGGGGCACGATGACGCCATGTACTAAAGCGTACTGCACGTTGATGGTGCACATGTCTTCAACTGCTGTAACCCTGCTTGAGCGGAGCTTGAACAGAGTTAAAATGTTGTGGAGCTAACAGTTACTGGTCAATGCTTGGTGGTTCTCTCCAAATACTCTGGCTTCCTCCACCTGTAAAACTGTCATGGTCATGATCAGCCATTGTGAATATGTAGGTGACCTTAAACACCAATAAATAAATAAATACATCTGTCTGTCTTTTATTTGTCCGTCCGTAGCCATATCTCTATAATTCTTTGGTGGATTTCCATGACACTTGACAAAAGTGTAAAGACCAGTGGAAGATCTGTTGCACAGCAACACCAAGCTCAAGTGACAAAAGTCAAGGTCACAAGAATGGGATTAATTAATTCCCTCACACTCTGTATTTATCCATCTGGAGCCATAACTCTATAATGCCTGGGTGGATTTCCACAAAACTTCACACAAAGGTAAAGACCAATGGAAGGCCTGTTACACCAGAACACCCTGCTCAAGTGACAAAAGGTCAAGGTCATAGGAATGGGAAAACTCAATTCTCTCAAAGAATCAGGTTTTTCATCTTAAACAAATTCAATACAAAACTGTTCTTTCCAGTATTATAGGCCATTTGGCTATAGTTTGGGGCCATCGTTGGCCGGGCATTCACCATTAGTCTTGTTTTAATGTTGGACTATTAATTAAGCCCCCAACCTCCGAAGGAGGATTTGGGGGTATCTTGTGAAGCCCTCTGTCCATCTGTCCATCCATCTGTCTGTACAAACATTTTGCATTGTAATTTCAAAGCCATCTCTCGGATTTGGATCTCCTTTGGTAAGCTGATAGACTTGCATGGGGGAATGGATATGCACAAGAAATGGGTTCCGTCCAATAATTTTTCCCAGAGTTATGGCACTTTTTCGACTTTGAAAATTTTTCCGTTCCACAATACCTTCAGGGCTACTTTGAACTTTTATATGGGTTGGGGCATTGGCCCACGCTTTGCATTGCCTGTGTTCACCATAGTTGCTATAGTTCACCTTATTTGTGCAGTTAAAATGAATTTGTTATAATTAAACACCAGAAATGACACGCATGATATCTAAAAAATAAATCATTTTTATGAATTTTCCAAGAATATTAAACCATCTTCAACAGAATTATGAGGTATAATTACTATAAAATGTTATTGCACATTCTTCGTTTTTATATGGCCGCTCTCTGGAACAGGCCATATTACAGTATGCCCATGTCTGTCTGTCCATCCATCTGTCCATAAATGTTTGCTTGTCCACACAATAACTTGAAAATGAAATGCACCATGGATAGTATCTTCTTATGATGGATTAGTGGTGACTGGAAGAAGGTTCCTTTTGATAATCATTTTTTTGCGACCATGGCAGCCATCTTGGATTTTTTGTCATTTTTGCTTGTCTATGCAATAACTTGAAAGTGAAATGAATTGCATATACTATTTTTTTGTTGTGGTTTAGTGGTGACTGGAGGAAGGTTCCTTTCGATAATAGTGGTTCTACCATATCGAATATGGCCACCATCTTGGGATTTTTATACACCCCCCCCCCCAAACACCCCCCGCCCCCTGCAAAGAGTTGTAGGGGGTATACTGGAATCACCTTGTCTTTCCGGCCATCTGGCTAGCCTTTGATCCATTTGTCCGTCTGTCGATTTTCTCAGATGTTTATGGACCAATCTGCTCAAAACTTTGTATGAATGTTCACCACCATGGGAACCTGTACACCTGCGATTATAGTTCTGGTCAGATTATATTTATACCCCCCGCAAACAAAGTTTGGGGGAGGGGGTATATAGGAATCATCCTGTCCGTCCGTCCATCCATCCGTCCGTCCATCTGTCCATCCTTATAAGCGCAACTCCTCCTAAACTGTTTGAGGAATTTTCATGAAACTTTATACAATGGAAGAACTCCATATGAAGATGTGCATGAAGCAATATAATTCTTAATTCTGTTCTGACATTTCCAAGGGGAGATAATGTAACTTATACATTTTAATGTACCAAAAAGGCTACAACTGAGGCGGGGGGGGGGGGGGGGGTATCACTTTGTGAGGTTGCTCACAGTACTGAAATTTCTTGGGAGTTTTGGCTTGGTAACAGAATGTTTATTCTGTTTTTCCCCATGGTTATGTCCTCACCCTTGGGTGGTTAGGCGTTTCGGTCATGCATCTACCATGTGCTTTGGTCTGAATCTAGCGCCCTGGGCCTTTACTCAAATAATGAACTCGGTAATGACTCATTTCTGAGCTCGTTCGTCTGTGGTAACATTGGCCTTCTTGGACGACATTCTTCAGAGGTACGGCAACAAGTTAACACTTCAGAACGATGTTCAGAGTCTGCTTCAATTGCTAAACGAAAAGAAGTCGGATCTAGTGCCGTCCAAGTCATTCACCCACCTGGGAAAGAGCTTCGAGACGCACAACAATCTCGTTCGTCTGCCGTTAACCAGAGCGAAATTAGTCAGTTGTTATGCTCGCTTTTGTCTTCACTCAGATGTAGTAACAGCGAGAGAATTCATGAGACTGACAGGTTTGTGCGGAGCTGCTGTGGATCTTATTCCAATGGGTCTGCTACGCACTCGTCCACTCCAGATATTTTTTATTCAGAATTGGAGTGTGAAGACTCATTCGCTCGAAACGAACATCGTCTTGTCGAATCATGTGAAACAAGAGATTCTGACTTGGGCAGATTTTCAGTGGTTAACTCAGGGAGTACCACTGCAACTGCCAGATCCGATTTTTACGATAATGACGGATGCGAGTCAAACAGGTTGGGTGCAACCTTGAGCCCATCAGATTCGAGGTGCCAGGGTCTTTGGGATCCGCAGTTCCTAAACAAGCACATAAACATCAAAGAGATGATGTAAATTTGGCTTGCGCTACGTCAGTGGATGAACATTATTCAGAATTCGCATGTTCAAATTCTGTCCAACAATTCGACACTAGTAGCGTTTATTCGGAACCAGGGAGGCACTCATTCCATCCCGTTGTTCAATCTAACGGAAAGAATCCTTCTGTTTGTCCTAGAGCATCAAGTTCATCTGTCGGCCCGTCATATTCTGGGTTGCCTGAACGTTCTAGCGGACTCCCTTTCTCGGAAAGGTATGTTGCCATCAGAATGGACTCTCAACAAACGAGTATTCAATCAGATTTGCTACCAATGGGATCGTCCTATGATAGACTTATTTGTGACGCATCTCAACAATCAGTTGCCGACGTATGTGTTGCCATAGCCAGATCCTCGAGCGTTTGCAGTAGACGCCCTCTCGATCTCTTGGGACGGAATGATAGGATACGTGTATCCTCCAGCTGATTCAACAGATATTGCTAAAAATCAAGCAATCTCACTGCAAGATTCTGTTGGTAGCATCTCTGTCACCCCAGAGACCATGGATAAATCTACTTAGGTGTCTGTTGTGGGACATTCCATGGAAGCTTCCTCCATGGGAGGACCTTCTTTCGCAGGGGAAATCGTGCACACTGCTTCACAACCCGCAAGGTCTCTACCTTCACGTATTTCTTTTGTGTGGTCCTTCTTGCATGGCAAGCATTTTACAGTACGAGCAGTGGACACAATTTCTAACTGTATGAGGACCTCCTCTTCGCTAAATTATGCTGCTAAGTCGAAGGTTTTCTCTCGATGGTGTAGGGATCATTCTGTTGATTTTTATGATCCCTCCATTCCAGACATTGCTAATTTTCTGGTCTACTTGTTTGACAAGATCAAACTGCAGCCAATAATTATTAAGGGTTATAAGTCTATGCTATCGGATACCTATGCTCATCATGATAGCTTACAGATTGGATCTAATGTCTCTTTATCTAACTACCCTGAACCTATTGTTATTAAGGCTCTTCCGTCTTCAGACGGTCATAGGCCTTTGCTTTGTCCAGTTAGAGCTATGCGTATTTACAAACGTAGATCTGAGTTTATCAGAAAGAGACACAAGCATTTCTTTCTGTCTTTGCGGCCTAATAGAAAGGACATTACAGTCCATTCTATTGCAAGGTGGATTCAATTAACTATCCGTACTGCTTATGATAAATTATCTTCATCTCAGCAGTCTGTGTTTAAGATTTCGGCACATGAAGTAAGTGCACTGTCTACATCTTGGGCTTATGCTAATAGTGTTGCTATTACTGATGTGATGAAGGCTGCATATTGGTCTTAGCCTTCCACATTCACAAATTTTTATCTTAGAAATATTGAGTCCATTTCTGGCGACCAGCGTTGTTTAGGTCCGTTATCTGTTGCTCAGAATGTCGTCCACTAAACAATTGCAACTATAGTTATGCAGGCTTCTGTTCCAGCTGTGTCTCTGTCCTGCTGCCCTCTTCGTTCTGGGGTATTTGACCCAGAGCAAGAGGAAGGGGGGGGGGGGAGGGGATGGTGTTCCCTTATATCACCTGCTTATAGTGAAAAGCAAGGGAATACCTCCTCTGGAGTCAGTAATTCTGAGTCGGTGCCGGGATGGTTTTAAAGTGTAAAGCTAATGTCTATCTCATTTATGTAATATTTTTAAAGTGTAGCTCGGTGTGAAGCATTTGTGTATGTCACGTATCATGCGAGCGTTAATATACAATCCTCAGACACTTTTAAATGAGTATAAAGAGTCTCATTCTCTGGACTATGTTTATTTATTGGCTTTCCTTTAATAATTTAGTATAATGGATTATACTGGATGTTAATAGAGATCATTGATGTTATTGTGCTCAATTACAGAATGGTATTGTGTCTTTCTTTTTTGGTATAAACAAGAAAGATACATGTAAAGCCTGTTCTCCACTTCTCCTTGAGGGGATAATTCTGTTTACATGTAATTGAGTCTGTTGGATTATCCTTTATGTTTTAGGCCATCCAGCCATTTTTCTATTCAGCTAAGTCTGGGTCATTGGTACAGTATAAAAATTTTTAAAAATTTATAGTAATTTATATTTTTTTTATACTTACCAATGACCCAGACGGGGATGGCCCTCCCATGATTTGGGAACTCATACCTCCCCACTGATTACATAACACTTACCAGGCACTGGTTATAAGAATGAGGATTTGGCTCCAATTTCAGATTTCCTTGACACTGCACATGTGCAGTGGATAAAAGTATGGAGGACCACATAAGACATCTATTTTTTGGATTTTGATGCAAATTTGGGGGATTGGGGGTCAAAATTTGTATTTGGCCCTAGAATTTAAGAGTTACCACCAGCTAAGTCTGGGTCATTGGTAAGTATAAAAAATATATAAATTACTATAAATTTTTTAACTTTTATGAGTTGTCTCTTTTTGACTTGAAAAAGCAGGCCTAGAATTTTGTCTGGAGATTTTCTCAGATGTTTATGGGTCGATTCCTTTGAAACATGGTATGGATGTTCTCTACCATGGGAATCTGTGTGCCTGCGATTATAGTTTTAATCAGACTTTTTTTGCCAGAGTTATGTCCCTTTTCATCTCAGAATGCCTGAATTTTGTCCAGAGATTTTCTCAGATGTTTACAGGTCGATTTCTTTGAAATTTGGTATGGATGTTTACTACCATGGGAACCTGTGCTCCTGCGATTATAGTTTTGTTCAGTCTTTTTTTCCCAGAGTTATGTCCCTTTTCATCTTAGAATGCCTGAATTTTGTCCGGAGATTTTCTGAGATGTTAATGAGTGATACATTTAAAACTTGATATGGATGTTAACTACCATGGGAACATGTGCACCTGCAGTTATAGTTTCGATTGGACTTTTTTGCCAGAGTCGTACCCCCTTTCATCTTAAAATAATCTTGGCAGTGGGGGAGAGGTTTGTATGGACAGGCCCAGCTGAGACAGTCACACCTCTAGTTTGTGATTATTGCTTGTCCATGCAAATAACTTAAAAAAAAAAAAAAATAATGACCAATTGATCTCAATATTTTTATACTGTACCAATGACCCAGACATAGCTGGTGCTAACTCTTAAAAATCTAGGGCCAAACACAAATTTTGCCCCCCAATCCCCAAAATTTGCATCTAAAACCAAAGAAATCATGTCCTAAAAGGTCCTCCATACTTTGCCTCCACTGCGCATGCACAGTGTCAAGGAGGTCTCGAAATTGGCGCCAATTATCATTCTTTGTTTGGCCCTTCATCAGTTCACATCTGACTGATATTTGTGCTTGTAAATCTCAGTTTAAATAATGCCAGACACATAAATATTAGAGAAATGGTGGATCTAAAGAGGAAATAGAAGGAGGAGGGGAAATATGAGTGACAGAAAATAATCAGGGCTGTAACTTAAAATTTTTGTATGAAATTATGTTAAGTTGCCTATATTTTTATACTGTACCAATGACCCAGACATAGCTGGTGCTAACTCTTAAAATATAGGGCCAAACACAAATTTTGCCCCCCAATCCCCAAAATTTGCATCTAAAACCAAAGAAAACATGTCCTGAATGGCCCTCCACACTTCACCTCTACTGCACATGCGCAGTGTCAAGGACGTTCCGAAATTGGCGCCATTAATCATTAAATTTGTTTGGCCCTTCATCAGTTAACATCTGACTGATCTTTGTGCTTGTAAATCTCAGTTTAAATGATGCCAGACACATAAATATTAGTGAAATGGTGATTCTAAGGAGGATATAGAAGGAGGAGAGGAAAAATGTGTGACAGAAAATTATCAGGGCTGTAACTTAAAATATTTTTATACTGTACCAATGACCCAGACTTAGCTGGTGCTAACTCTAAAAAATCCAGGGCCAAACACAAATTTTGCCCCCCAATCCCCAAAATTTGCATCTAAAACCAAAAGAAATCATGTCCTAAAGGACCTCCATACTTTGCCCTTACTGCGCATGTGCAGTGTCAAGGACGTTCCGAAATTGGCGCCAATTATCATTCTCTGTTTGGCCCTTCATCAGTCAACATCTCACTGATCTTTGTGCTTGTAAATCTCAGTTTAAAGGATGCCAGACACGTAATTATTGGAGAAATGGTGATTCTAAGGAGGATATAGAAGGAGGAGAGGAAAAAGGAGTGACAAAAAATAATCAGGGCTGTACTTAAAATTTTTTATGAAATTATGTTAAGTTGCCTATTTTCGAGGGATGGGCCTGTTGTTGTCATTCTTGCTATAAAGTTGCACTGCTTATTCAGTGTTTCCTCTCCCCTGGTCTTCTAAGTCCCCCCTTGCAATTCTCCCATGCTTTTGGCATATTTTTGAGAAAGATCATTTCTAAATTCTCTTGGGAGAGTTAGCTTGGTTATAGAATGTTTTCGGTTATTTTCCCCATAGTTACGTTTTCACCCATGGGTGTATAAACGTTGTGTTCTGCATCTACCATCTGATGTTCTGCAGATTCTCCCCTGGGAGTCTCTGTCTTGCATCAGATAGAGTGTAATTTTGATGACTGATTTCGGGCCAGTTTTGTCAGTGCCTGGAGTCATGTTTTCTGGTGTTTTTACACTGTTTGTTTACATTGGCAACAGTCTCTTTTGAGGGGGGCTGTTTGCCTTTGGAGTAGTTTATCTCACTATAAGATACATTATTATTATCCGTAAGTGTTGCATTAATTATTTAATATAATTTTAAAATTTTTGACCACACTTAGCCTTGGGATCCATTGGGGCTCAACGTTACTTTTCAGAAACTTGGGCTTCGCTGAAAAAATATTTTTCAAAAATTATTTTGATTTTCAATTGTTTTTTCATTATTAATGGATCATGTTATTATGTACCTTTGTGTTTAGGGGTTTGTGCGAGTACTAGGACTTGTTGTTGACTTTTCACAATGAAAGGATATTGTTCAAATTGTAATAGGAAGAAGTCTTCCTCTGACTTTCATGATCATTGTATTAATTGTAGTCAGTGTACTCGCACTAATCCCTGTTCTATATGTCAATATTGGGATGACAAACATTGGAAACGTGTGTCACGATATGTTGTTAGTGGAGAAAGGGCTATGCCGGCTCTTTCTCTGCAGGGTCACTCTACTCTATCAGTTTCTATTTCAGAGGAACAAGAACAGGCTGATGTTTCCATGTTATCTTCCGCAAGTGCGCTTCCGTCGTCACAAATGAATACAGAGCTAGCGGCAAAAGTGCTCATGGAGATAAGACAAATGTCGTCCGCTAGCTCGCCCGGTGTAGCGTCCATTCACCGAATGGTTCGGCAGCCGGGTTCGTCCGATGCAGTCCAGGAGGAAATGTTGGGTGATGCGAGCACTATAAACATTCAACGTGCACACCCAGTGACGGCGGATAGTAGGAGAGATCGGAGGAAGCCTTCGAGTCCGGTTCCTAGCTCGTCCAGGTCCAGCCGGGCCGCGAGCGAGAGAGGCCCCTCTCTCGTACAACAACATCTGGGACCAGATGTTGTGGTACAAAATGTGTCGCGAGCGGAGCACACGTCCGTCGCTCGGGACGCTCCGTTGTATAGGCAGTCTGTGGAGACTGCTCAGGCTTCTTCCTCTCACCAGCGCACACGACCGCACCTTGGCTACGTGACCGCCGATATTTTACCAGCTTCGCCGATCAGGGATTCTTCGGCGACCAGGTCACGCCATCCGGTAGCCAGGGACACGAGGCCGGTGGACTCCGGACGTTCGCATAGGAAGAGTATGTGGAAGTCACCAGATGCAGAGCTGCCCTCGGCGAAGCAGCGAAAGACTGCGCCTCCGCAGGCCTCGATGTCGGATGTGCTTGTTCAAATAGCACAGCTTATCGCAGCATCCCAGCAACCGGCAGAAACGGTGTGGGATCGGGAATTATCCGACGGCGCTGGGTCGGTACGCTCCGCCGAAGCATCGGGTGCGGACGACCGGGAGCATCATGAGGTCCGACCGGATGGTGAAAGAGATACGGATGACTTGGAGCTATCCCTTTCGGAACAACATAAAGCTGCCGTGGACTTCATCCGGCACTTTCTTCCTCAAGTTGTTCTGTCGGGCCAGACTGCTGCGGTTCCGGACAAGAGAATTATAGCGTCATTGGACTCTGATTTCTTTGAGCGGTTCAGGGACATCGCTCCCGAGTTTCCATCTCAGTCCAATAATGTTGCAAGAACATTTGAATTATTGAACGACGCTATATTCAAACTTGCTTCCAAAACAGGAAAAGCGGGTTTCTTGTCCGCCAATACTCTCAACCTGCCTTTCATTAATGCAAGGAATAAATTCGATACGGCAGGACAGGGTATCCCGAGAGTTCCTCTGCGTATGGACGACGAGGCGGAAGACTTAGAATTACCATTACCGTCGTCTGCGTCTATTCCAACCGCGGTGTTGGAGACGACTATTTCGTCTAACAGAGCCAGTTTAGATGCTTTATCTTATGCAGACCACCTTACTAAGGCGTTATCACTGCGTCTTCAAGGGAAAGAATTCCAGGATATACAATCCTCTTTAAGACTTCTTTCAAGGGCAGTGGCTTATTCCACGTATAACTCCGCCCTCTCAGTGGCAAACCTGGAGTTGGTTAGACGTGACGCAGCCCTAGCTACATCCACACTCGTGGATAGTAAGGTGAAGAACCCTCTCAGAGTCGCTTCGGTCTCCGGAGAACTTCTCTTTGACGGCAAGCTTTCTGCAATTTATGATAAAATTACTAAGAAAGCTTCGGATTCTCTGCTGTTCAAATCTGCTTCTAAGAAGTCGGACACGGCAGATAAGAGTAAGACAGGCACTTCTGGGTCTAATGCGCCCAAGAGAGGTTCCTATAGAGGTTCCGGTGCGTCCTCTTGGTCTTATTCAAGAGACCGTCAAGGCAGCGACTCATGTGCGGGACGTCCTTCGGGCCGGGACAATCGGTCGGACGCCCCGAGGTCGACGGGACGAGGTGCGGGTCGTGGAGGACGTGGTTTCTCCTACCGCAGGCCTCGCAGGTCCAGGAGGTGATGGCTTCAACCTCTATCGCGTGCCGGTTGGCGGAAGGTTGTCGAGTTTTTCACAAGAGTGGGCGTCGATTACAGACGACCCTTGGGTGAGAGGGGTGATTTCGGAAGGTCTAAAGATATCCTTCAAACGAAAGCCTCCATTAACTCGAAGTCCAAAATGGACTCAACTTCCGTCAAATCCGCAGAAAAGAGACGCTCTGTTATCAGAGGTGCAGTCTCTTTTAATGAAGAATGCGGTAGAGGTCGTAGAAAACCAGGAGACACCGGGATTCTACAGCCATCTGTTTCTGAAACCAGACGGCTCGTTCCGTCCAGTCATAGATTTGAGCTGGATAACAAGCTGATCGTCGCTCCGAAGTTTTATATGGAGACGATTCGATCGGTCAGAGCGAGTATTCGGGTGAATGATTATGCAACAAGCATAGATCTCAAAGATGCATACTTTTTACGTCATGGTACATCCGACATTCAGAAAGTATCTACGCTTCGCAGCCCTAGGGGTGGTGTATCAATTCCGGGCGATGTGCTTCGGATTGAATCTAGCACCCTGGGCTTTCACTCGGGTAATGAACTCGGTAATGATATATTTCCGAGCTCATTAGTCTACGGTACTACTGGACGACATTCTTCAGAGGTACGGCAATGAGTTAATGCTTCAGAACGATGTGCAGAATCTGCTTCTATTGCTCCGACGTCTCGGTTTTATAATAAACGAGGAGAAGTCGGATCTGGTGCCGTCCAAGTCATTCACACATCTGGGAATGAGCTTCGAGACGCACAACAATCTCGTTCATCTGCCGTTAACCAGAGCGAAATTAGTCAGTTGTTATGCTCGCTATTGTCTTCACGCAGACAAAGTCACAGCGAGGGAGTTCATGAGACTGATAGGTCTGTGCGGAGCCGCTGCGGATCTCATTCCGATGGGGCGGTTACGCACGCGTCCTCTCCAAATTTTCTTGACTCAGAATTGGAGTGTGAAAATTCATTCGCTCGACATAGACGTTCTCTTGTCAGATCAAGTGAAACAAGAGATTCAGACTTGGGCAAACATTCAGTGGTTAACTCAGGGAGTTCCGCTGCAGTTGCCGGATCCGAGTTTTACCATTATGACGGATGCCAGTCAAACAGGTTGGGGTGCATCATTGATCCCAACGGATTCGAGATGCCAGGGTCTTTGGGATCCGCAATTCCTGGGCAAGCACATAAACATCAAGGAAATGATGTCAATTTGGCTTGCGTTACGTCATTGGATGGACATTATTCACAATGCTCATGTCCAAATCCTATCCGACAATACGACAGTAGTGGCGTATATACGGAATCAGGGAGGCACTCATTCAATTCCGTTGTTCAATCTAACGGAAAGAATCCTTCTGTTTGCCCTAGGACATCAGGTTCTTCTTTCGGTCCGTCATATACCGGGTCGTCTGAACATACTAGCAGACTCCCTTTCACGAAAGGGTCGCTTGTTGCCATCGGAGTGGACTCTCAACAAACAAGTATTCAATCAGATTTGCTACCAGTGGGAACGGCCAATGATAGACTTATTTGCGACACATCTCAACAATCAGTTGCAGACGTATGTGTCTCCGTGTCCGGATCCAAGAGCATTTGCAGTAGACGCTCTGTCGATCCCTTGGGACGGAATGATAGGATATGCGTATCCTCCAGCGCTGTTAATTCAGCAAGTATTGCTAAAGATAAAACAATCTCAATGCAAGATTCTGTTGGTAGCATCTCTGTCTCCACAGAGACCGTGGATAAATCTACTCAGGTGTCTGTTGTGGGACCTACCGCGAAAGCTTCCTCCACGGGAGGATCTTCTTTCGCAGGGGAGATCGCGTCAACTCCATCACAACCCGCAAGATCTCAACCTTCACGTTTTTCCGTTGTGCGGTCCTTCTTGCATGGCAAGCACTTTACAGGACGAGCAGTGGACGCGATTTCTAACTGTAGGAGGACCTCCTCTTCGCTAAACTATGCGGCTAAGTGGAAGGTTTTCGTCGTTGGTGTAGGGATCATTCTGTTGATATTTTTGATCCCTCCATACCAGACATTGCAAACTTTCTAGTATACTTGTTTGACGAAATCAAACTGCAGCCTGTTACTATTAAGGGTTATAGGTCTATGTTATCTGATACCTATGCACATCATGATAGTTTACAAATTGGATCTAATGTATCTTTATCTAAGTTAGTTAGAAACTTCTCGATAAATAGACCCAGAACTCTTAGGTTAATTCCTAAGTGGAATTTAGCTTGGGTTCTTCTTAAACTGAAGGAAAAGCCATTTGAACCTCTTGGGACAGTAGATTTCAAATTCTTGTCTTATAAGACAGCTTTTCTCTTAGCTTTCTCTTCTGCTAGAAGAGTCAGTGAGCTTCATGCACTGTCGGTGGATGATTCTCACTATCGTAGTGTCGGGAACACTATCACCTTCACTACTAATGTGGGATTTTTAGCTAAGAATCAGGCTCCTAATAAATATCCGGAACCTATTGTTATTAAGGCTCTTCTGTCTTCAGACGGCCATAGGCCTTTACTCTGTCCTGTTAGAGCGTTACGTATCTATAAACAGAGATCTCAGTTTATCAGAAAGGGACGAAAACGTTTCTTTCTGTCTCTGATGCCTAATAGAAAGGACATTTCGGTCCATTCTATTGCTAGATGGATTCAATTAACTATCCGTACTGCTTATGAAAATTTATCTTCTTCTCAGCAGTCTGTGCTTAAGATTTCGGCTCATGAAGTAAGAGCTCTTTCTACTTCTTGGGCTTACGCTAATAGTATTGCTATTACAGATTTAATGAAGGCTGCTTATTGGTCTCAGCCATCCACATTCACGAATTTTTATCTCAGAAATATTGAGTCCATTTCTGGAGACCTGCATTGTTTAGGTCCGTTATCTGTTGCTCAGAATGTCGTCCACTAAACAGTTGCAACTATAGTTATGCAGGCTTTCTGTTCCGGCAGTGACTCCGTCCGGCTGCCCTCTTCGCTCTGGGCTATTTGACCCAGGGCAAGGGGAAGGGGGGGGGGGGGGGAGGGTGTTCCCTTAGGTCACCTGCTTTATAGTGAAAAGCAAGGGAATGCCTCCTCCGAAGTCAAGCATTTGTATATGTCAAGTGTCAAACGGGCGTTAATATACAATCCTCGGACACTTTTAAAAGAATATAAAGAGTCTCAATTCTCTGGACTAACTTTATTTATTGGCTTACTTTAAAAATAATTAGTATAAAGGGTTATACTGGATGTTAATAGAGAGCATGAATGTTATTGTGCTCAATTATGAAGGGTATTGTATCTTTCTAATTTAACATAAAATAAGAAAGATACATGTAAAGCCTAATACTCCTTTTCTCCTTGAGGGGTTGCCTCAATATTATATAGTTGAGCTTATTGGATTTTCCTCTATGTCCTAGGCCCTCCAGCCTTTTTACTATTCAGCTAAGTCTGGGTCATTGGTACAGTATAAAAATGTTAAAAAATTTATAGTAATTTATATATTTTTTATACTTACCAATGACCCAGACGGGGATGGCCCTCCCAGGAGTTGGGAACTCTTACCTCCCCGCTGAGTACATAGCGCTGACCAGTCACTGCCAGTAAGAATGATAATTGGCGCCAATTTCGGAACGTCCTTGACACTGCGCATGCGCAGTAAGGGCAAAGTATGGAGGTCCTTTAGGACATGATTTCTTTTGGTTTTAGATGCAAATTTTGGGGATTGGGGGGCAAAATTTGTGTTTGGCCCTGGATTTTTTAGAGTTAGCACCAGCTAAGTCTGGGTCATTGGTAAGTATAAAAAATATATAAATTACTATAAATTTTTTAACTTTTTAATGAAATTATGTTAAGTTACCTATTTTCGAGGCAGCAGCCATTTTGTTGTCATTCTTGTTATCAAGTTACACTGATTGTTCAGTGTTTTCCTCTCTCCCTTTCCTTTAAGTCCCCTCTTGCTATTCTCCCATGCTTTTGGCATATTTTCTGTAATTTTATTACTAAAATTTCTTGGGAATTTTAGCTGAATAACAGAATGAATTCTGTTCTTTTCCCCATGTTTACGTCTTCACCTATGGGTGGTTAGGCGTTGTGTTCTGCATCTACCATCTGATGTTCTGCAGTTTCTTCCCTGGAAGTCTCTGTTTTGCATCAGATAGTGTATTATTGGTAACTGATTTCGGGCCTGGGTGCCTGGAGTCTTATTTTAGTGTTTTTACACTTATTGTTTACATTTACAACAGCCCTCTGTGTGTGTGGGGGGGGGGGGGGGGGGGGGGGGGGGATTTCTTGAAAATAATATCTTGATGTTAATTTAATCATAACTAGATACATTATTATTGTTCATAAGTGTTGCATAAATTGTTTAAAATATTTTTAAAATTTTTGTCCACACTTAGGCTTGGGATCCATTGGGGCTCAACATTACTTTTCAGAAACTTGGCCTGTTCTGAAAAAATATTTTTTCAAAATATTTTGATTTCAGTTATTTTTTCTATGTTAATGGATCATATTATTATGTATTCAGGGGTTGGTGCGAGTACTAGGACTTTGTTTTCTTTTCACATTGAAAGGATTTTGGTCAATTGTAATAAGAGGAAATCTTCCTCTGACTTTTATAATCATTCTATATGTAGTCAGTGTACTCGCACTAACTCCTGTTCTGTATGTGATGATTTCGATGACAACATGGGAAGCGTGTGTCACGGTATGTTAGTGGGGAATTGGACATTCCGGTCCTTTCCCCGCAGGGTCACTCTACTTTATCAATTTCTATTTCAGACGATCAAGATTAGGGTGATGTATCCATGATGTCTTCCAAAAGTGTGCCTCCGTCGTCACAATTAATGAAGGGCTAACGGAAAAGTGCTCATGTAAATTTGCCAATTGCCTAAGAGGACCCTAGTAGGTTCGACGGCCTTTGACGTCCGCTAGCTCGCCCGGGGTAGCGTCCATTCATCGAATGGTTCGGCAGCCGGGTTCGTCCGTTGCGGTCTAGAAGGAGTTTTGGGGTGATGTGAGCACTATAAATCAACCAAATGTACACCCAGTGACGGCGGATCAGAGGGAGAACGGAGGAAGCCTTTTAGTCCGGTTCCTAGCTCGTCCAGGTCCATCCGGACGGCGAGCGAGAGAGGCCCCTCTCTCGTACAACAACATCTGGCCCCAGATGTTGTGGTACAAATATTTCGCATTCGGAGCATACGTCCGCCGCTCGGAACTCTCCGACAGATAGTCAGTCCGGAGAGACTGTCAATAAGGCTTCCTCATTCTCATGGTAGCGCACATGACCGCTCCTGGCTACGTGACCTCGGATATCCAGTCAGCTTCGCCAATCAGAGAATCATCGGCGACCAGGTCACACCATCCGGTAGCCAGGGACACGAGGCCTGCAGACTCCGGACGTTCGCATAAGAAAGTGTGCGGGAGTCAACGTACACGGAGCTTCCGGCGGCAATGCATCGTAAGACCGCTACTGCACCGGCCTCGGGGACGGACATGCTATCCCAAATAGCACAGCTTATCGCAGCATCCCAGCAACAACTGAATCTGTTGCATAATGTATTATCCGACGATGCTGGGTCGGGACGCTCCGCGGAAGCAGGTAATTTCATCCGGTCCGACGGGATACCGAAAGGGATTCGGAGTATTTCAAGCTTTCCCTTTCGGAACAACATATGCTGTTGTGTATGTCTTCTGACTTGATCTTCTACAGGTTCTTTCATCGGACCAGAATGCTGCGATGCCGGATAAGAAACTGATAGCGTCGGTGGACTTAGAAATTTTTGGTTCAGTTCAGGGACATCGTCCCTCAGTTCCGACATAGTCCAATAATGTCACACAAACTTTCGAATTATTGAACGACGCTACATATATTATTATATGCTTGCTATTACCAAGCATTTCTGGTTTCTTGTTCGCAAAATTACAGAGATGTCTTTCAAAGTGTGCCTCTGTCGTCATAGTTAATGAAGAGCTAGCGGCAATAAGTGCTCATGGAATAGGTCTATCACCTAAGAGGTCCCTTGTAGGATCGACGGAGTGACATTCGCTAGCTCACCCGGTGTAGCGTACATTCATCGAATGGTTCGGCTGCCGGGTTTGTCCATTGCGGTCTAGGAAGGAGATTTGGGTGATGCGAGCACTATAATAACTTTAGTACTCACCCAGTGACGACGGATTGAGGACAGATCGGAGGAAGCCTGTTAGTCCGGTTCCTGGCTCGTCCAGGTCCGTCCGGGCTGTGAGCGAGAGAGGTCCCTCTCTCATCCAACAACATAGGGGACCGCATGTTGTGGTTCAGATATTTTGCATTCGGAGCATATGTCTATGTCCGCCGCTCGGGACGCTCCGTTATATTGACAGTCCGAGAGACTGTCGATAATGCTTCCTCATCCTCACAGCAACGCACACGACCGCACATTGGCTACGTGACCTCGAGTATCCGACCAGTTTTGTCATTCAGTGATTCCACGGCAAACAGGTCACGCCATCCGGTAGCCAAGGGACACGAGGCCTATACACTCCGTTCGCTTGCATAATAGTAGTATGCACGGGGTAACGATCACGGAGCTTCCAGCGGCAATGCATCGTAAGACCGCTTCTCCACAGTCTCAGTGACGGACGTGCTATCCAAGTTAGCACAGTTTTTTGCAGCATCCCAGCAATCGACAGTTTCTCGGTCGGATCAGGAATTATCCGACGGCGCTGGGTCGGTGCGGTCCGCGGTCGCATCAGGTTCGGACGACCGAACGCTTTATAGGGTCCGACAGGATGGCGAAAGGGATTCGGACGATTTCGAGTTTTCCCTTTCGGAACATCGGAAGCTGCCATACATTTCTACCGGCATTATCTTCCAGTGGTTGTTCCTTCGGACTACATTGCTGCGATGTTGGATAAGAGACTTATAGCGTCATTGGACACGGAATTTTGGATCGGTTCAGGGACATTGTCCCTGACTTACCGACACAGTCCAATAATGTCATTAGAACATGTGTATTATTTATCGACGCTATATATATATATAAGCCTGCTACCAAGCATGATAGTTTAGTTTCTTGTCCGCAATGCTCAATTCTGCCTTTTATCATTTATAGGAATAATTTATTTTGGCAGAACAGGGCATACCGAGAGTTCATATGCGTCTAGACGGTGTGGTTAAAGACTGGAAATTATCTTTTTCGCCGTCTGTGTCTTTTCCAACCACAATGTTGGAAACGACAATGATGTCTAATAGACTTAACTTAGATGCTTTATCATACGTAATCCACCTTACTGAGGTGTTATCATTACGTCTTCAAGAGAAAGAATTCCGGGATATGATCCTCAATGTGATTTCTTTTGAGGGCAGTAGTTTGTTCACGTATAACTCCGCCCTTCAGTGACTACCTGGAGTTGGTTAGACGTGACGCAGTCCTAGCTACATCCACGCGCATGGATAGTAAGGTGAAGAACTCTCTCAGAGTCGCTTCGATCTCGGAGAAGCTTCTCTTCGACGGCAACTTTTCAGCAATCCATGAATTGCTTGATTTACACGTTCTCTTGTCTATCTAGTGTAGCAAGAGATTCAGACTGGGGCAAACATTCGGTGGTTGACTCAGAGAGTGCCACTGCAGTTGCCGGATCCGAGTTTTATAATTATGACGGTTGCCAGTCAAACAGGTTGGGATACAATATTGATCCCAACGGATTCGAAGTGCAAGGGTCTTTGGGTTCCGCAGTCTCTAGGCAAGCACTTATCGTCCACGGAATAATGTTATTTAGGCTTGCTTTATGTCATTGGATGAACATTATTCAGAAACGCATGTCCAAATCCTGTCTGATAATACGACAGTAGTGGCGTATCTCCGGAACCAGGGAGGCACTCATTCGTTTCCGTAATTCAATTTAATGGAAAGAATCCTTCTGTTTGTTATAGTACACCAAGTTCTGCTTCGGTCCGTAATATTCCGGGTCATCTGATTGTATTACCGGACTCCCTTTCACTTATGGGTCGCTTGTTGCCGTCAGAATGGACTCTCAACAAACAAGTATTCAATCAGATTTGCTATCAATGGGAGCGCCCAATGATAATTTATTTACGACACAACTTGCTAATCAATTGCAGACGTATGTGTTTACATGTCCGGATCTCTGAGCTTATGTTGTTAACGCTCTATTGGTCTAATAGGACGGAATGATAGGATATGCGTATCCTCCTGGGCTGTTGTTTCAGCAAGTATTGCTAAGTTAAACAACCACAATACATTTCTGTTGATAGCATCTCTGTCTTCACAGAGACCGTGGGTAAATTTACTCAGATGTCTACTGTGGGACTTAACGCGAAAACTTCCTCCATGAGAGGATCTTTTTTCGCTGGGAAAAATCGTGTCATCTTCATCACAACCCGCAAGGTCTCAACATTCATGTATTCTGTTGTGTGGTCCTTATTGCATTGTAAGCATTGTACTGGACGAGCTTTGGACGCGATTTCTTACTGTAGGAGAACCTCTTCTTCGCTATACTATGCAGCTAAAGTGGAGGCTCTTCCGTCGTTGGTGTAGGGATCACTATGTTGATATTGTTGATCCCTCCATACTAGACATTGCAACTTTCTAGTATACTTGTTTGACAAGATCTACTGCAGCCTGTTACTATTAAGGTTATAGGTTTATGTTATCTCATACCTATGCACTCTATGATAGTTTACAATTGAGTCTTATGTCTCTTTATCTAAGTCAGTTAGTAACTTTTCGATAAATAGACTTAGAATCATTAGATTAAATTTCTATACGGAATTTAACTTCGGTTCTTATTTAGCTAAGTAATCATTTGAGCCTCTGGAAACAGTAGTTTTCAAATTCTGACCTTTTAGACAGTAATTCTGTTGGCTTCTCTTTTACTGAAGAGTCAGTGAGCTTCATGCACTATCGGTGGATGATTCTCACTTTCGTAGTTTCGGAATCTCTACTTCCTTTACTATTTAGGTTGGATTTTTGCATAAGAGTCAGGCTCCTAATAAATATCCGGAACCTATTGTTATTAAGGTCCTTCCGTCTTCGTACGGGCATAGGCCTTTACTCTGTCCGGTTAGAGTTTACGTATTTATAAACAGATATCTGTTTATTACTACGGGCATAAGCTTCTTCTGTCTTTGATGCCTAATAGAAGGACGTTACGCTCCATTCTATTGCTAATGGATTCAATTAACTATCGATACTGCTTATGGTATATCATTGACTCAGCAGTTGTGCTTGAGATTTCGGCTCATGAAGTAAGAGTTCTTCTACATCTTGGGCTTACATTAATAGTGTCGCTATTATAGATTTTTGAAGGCTGCTCATTGTGCTCAGCCATCCACATTCATGAATTTTTATCTCAGAAATATCGAGTCCATTTCTGGAGGCCTCTGTTGTTAGGTCTATTATCTACTGCTCAGAATGTCATTCACTTAACAGTTGCTACTATAGCTAGGTAGGCTGTCTGTTTCGGCAGTGACTCCGTTCTGCTGCCCTCTTCGCTCTGGGCTATTTGACCCAGGGCAAGAAAAAGGGGGGGGGGGAGGGTGTTCCCTTGGGTCACCTGTTTTACTAAGAAAACAAGGGGATACCTCCTCCGGAGTTTGTAATTCTGAGCTGTTATTGGGATGGTTTTTTAGTGAGAAGTTTATGTTTTAAAAATTCATTCAGGTCTTAGTTTTTAAAGTACAGCTTTTGAATATAGCACGTGTCAACGGACGTTATTATACAATCCTCAGACACTTTGAAGGAGTATAAAGAGTCTCTATTCTCTAGACTTACTTTATTTATTGGCTTACTTTAAAAATTATTAGTATAAGGATTATACTAGATATTAATAGAGTACATGGATGTATGATGCTCAATTTTGGAAGGTGTTGTATCTTTCTAATTTATCATAAATAAGAAAGATACATGTAAGGCCTAATACTTCTTTTTCCCTAGAGGGGATGACTCTTTTTTATATAATTGAGCGTATTCCAACTTGCTCTATGTCCTTGGCCCTCCAGCCTTTTTACTATTCAGCTTTGTCTGGGTCATTGGTACAGTATAAAAATGTTAAAAAATTTATAGTAATTTATATATTTTTTATACTTACCAATGACCCAGACAGGGATGGCCCTCCCAGGAGTTGGGAACCCATACCTCCCCGCTGAGTACATAGCGCTTACCAGGCACTGGTTATAAGAATGATTAATGGCGCCAATTTTGGAACGTCCTTGACACTGCACATGCGCAGTAGAGGTGAAGTGTGGAGGGCCATTCAGGACATGTTTTCTTTGGTTTTAGATGCAAATTTTGGGGATTGGGGGGCAAAATTTGTGTTTGGCCCTATATTTTAAGAGATAGCACCAGCTATGTCTGGGTCATTGGTAAGTATAAAAAATATATAAATTACTATAAATTTTTTAACTTTCGAGGCATGGGCCTGTTGTTGTCATTCTTGCTATAAAGTTACACTGCTTGTTCAGTGTTTCCTCTCTCCCTTTCCTTTAAGTCCCTTTAAGCTTCTCATCGACGGCAAGCTTTCAGCAATCTATGATAAGATAACTAAGAAAGCTTTGGATTCTCTGCTTTTCAAATCTGCTTCCAAAAAGTCGGATACAGCAGAAAAGAGTAAGACAGGCACTTCTGGGACAAGTACGCCCAAGAGAAGTTCCTATAGAGGTTCTTATACGTCCTCTAGGTCTTATTCTAGAGACCGTCAAGGCAGCGACTCACGTACGGGATGTTATTCTGACCGAGACATCCGGTCAGACGTCTTGAGGTCGACGGGACGAGGTGCGGGTCGTGGAGGACGTAGTTTCTCCTTCCGCAGGCCTCGCAGGTCCAGGAGGTGATGGTTTGAACCTCTATCGTGTTCCGGTTGGCGGAAGATTATCGAGTTTTATGAACGAGTGGGCGTCGATTATGGACGACCCCTGGGTCCGAGGGGTAATTTCGGAAGGACTAAGAATATCCTTCAAACGAAAGCCTCCATTAACTCGAAGTCCAAAATGGACTCAGCTTCCGTCAAATCCGCAGAAAAGAGATGCTCTTTTATCAGAAGTACAGTCTCTTCTGACGAAGAACGCGGTAGAGGTCGTAGAAGACCAGGAATCACTGGGTTTCTACAGCCATCTGTTTCTGGTTCTGAAACCAGACGCCTCGTTCCGTCCAGTCATAGATCTGAGCTGGATAAACAAGCTGATCGTCGCTCCGAAGTTTTATATGGAGACAATTCGATCAGTGAGAGCGAGTATTCGGGTGAACGACTATGCTACAAGCATAGATCTCAAAGATGCGTACTTTCACGTCATGGTACATCCGACATTCAGAAAGTATCTACGCTTCGCAGTCCTAGGAGTTGTATATCAGTTCCGGGCGATGTGCTTCGGTTTGAATCTAGCGCCCTGGGCTTTCACTCGCATAATGAACTTGGTAATGATACATTTCCGAGCTCATTCGTCTGCGGTAACGTCGGCCTACCTGGACGACATTCTTCAGAGGTACGGCAACAAGTTAACGCTTCAGAATGATGTGCAGAATTTGCTTCTATTACTCCGACGTCTCGGTTTTATAATAAATGAGGAGAAGTCGGATCTGGTGCCGTCCAGGTCATTCACTCATCTGGGAATGAGCTTCGAGACGCACAACAATCTCGTTCGTCTGCCGTTAACCAGAGCGAAATTAATCAGTTGTTACGCTCGCTATTGTCTTCACTCAGACAAAGTCACAGCGAGGGAGTTCATGAGACTGATAGGTCTGTGCGGAGCCGCTGCGGATCTCATTCTGATGGGGCGGTTACGCACTCGTCCTCTCCAAATTTTCTTGACTCAGAATTGGAGTGTAAAGATTCATTCACTCGATATAGACGTTCTCTTGTCAAATCAAGTGAAACAAGAGATTCAGACTTGGGCAAACATTCAGTGGTTGACTCAGGGAGTTCCACTGCAGTTGCCGGATCCGAGTTTTACGATTATGACGGATGCCAGTCAAACAGGTTGGGGTGCAACATTGATCCCAACGGATTCGAAGTGCCAGGGTCTTTGGGATCCGCAGTTTCTAGGCAAGCACATAAACATCAAGGAAATGATGTCAATTTGGCTTGCACTACCCCATTGGATGAACATTATTCAGAAAGCACATGTCCAAATCCTGTCCGACAATACGACAGTAGTAGCGTATATTCGGAACCAGGGAGGCACTCATTCCGTTCCGTTATTCAATTTAACGGAAAGAATCCTTCTGTTTGTTCTAGAACACCAAGTTCTACTTTCGGTCCGTCATATTCTGGGTCGTCTGAATGTATTAGCAGACTCCCTTTCACGGAAGGGTCACTTGTTGCCGTCAGAATGGACTCTCAACAAACAGGTATTCAATCAGATTTGCTACCAATGGGAACGGCCAATCATAGACTTATTTGCGACACAACTCAACAATCAGTTGCAGACGTATGTGTCACCATGTCCGGATCCCCGAGCATATGCAGTAGACGCTCTATCAATCTCATGGGACGGAATGATAGGATATGCGCCGTTGATTCAACAAATATTGCTAAAGATAAAACAATCACAATGCAAAATTCTGTTGGTAGCATCTCTGTCTCCACAGAGACCGTGGATAAATCTACTCAGGTGTCTGCTGTGGGACTTACCGTGAAAACTTCCTCCACGAGAGGATCTTCTTTCGCAGGGGAAATCGCGTCAACTTTATCACAACCCGCAAGGTCTCAACCTTCACGTATTTCCATTGTGTGGTCCTTCTTGCACGGCAAGCATTTTACAAGCATTTTACAGGACGAGCAGTGGACGCGATTTCTAACTGTAGGAGGACCTCCTCTTCGCTAAACTATGCGGCTAAGTGGAAGATCTTTCGTCGTTGGTGTAGGGATCATTCTGTTGATCATTCTGTTGATATTTTTGATCCCTCCATACCAGACATTGCAAACTTTCTAGTATACTTGTTTGACGAGATCAAACTGCAGCCTGTTACTATTAAAGGTTATAGGTCTATGTTATCTGATACCTATTCACATCATGATAGTTTACAAATTGGATCTAATGTCTCTTTATCTAAATTAGTTAGAAACTTTTCGATAAATAGACCTAGAACTCTTAGATTAATTCCTAAATGGAATTTAGCTTGGGTTCTTCTTAAACTAAAAGAAAAGCCATTTGAGCCTCTTGAAACAGTAGATTTCAAATTCTTGTCTTATAAGACATTTCTCTTAGCTTTCTCTTCTGCTAGAAGAGTCAGTGAGCTTCATGCACTATCGGTGGACGATTCTCACTATCGTAGTGTCGGGAACACTATTACCTTTACTACTAATGTTGGATTTTTGGCTAAGAATCAGGCTCCTAATAAATATCCGGAACCTATTGTTATTAAGGCCCTTCCGTCTTCAGACAGGCATAGGCCTTTACTCTGTCCGGTTAGAGCTTTACGTATTTATAAACAAAGATCTCAGTTTATCAGAAAGGGACGAAAACGCTTCTTTCTGTCTCTGATGCCTAATAGAAAGGACATTATGGTCCATTCTATTGCTAGACAGATTCAATTAACTATCCGTACTGCTTATGATAATCTATCTTCAGCTCAGCAGTCTGTGCTTAAGATTTCGGCTCATGAAGTAAGAGCTCTTTCCACATCTTGGGCTTACGCAAATCGTGTTGCTATTACAGATTTAATGAAGGCTGCATATTGGTCTCAGCCATCCACATTCATGAATTTTTATCTTGGAAATATTGAGTCCATTTCTGGAGACCTGCATTGTTTAGGTCCGTTATCTGTTGCTCAGAATGTCGTCCACTAAACAGTTGCAACTATAGTTATGCAGGCTTTCTGTTCCGGCAGTGACTCCGTCCTGCTGCCCTCTTCGCTCTGGGCTATTTGACCCAGGGCAAGGGGAAGGGGGGGGGGGGAGGGTGTTCCCTTAGGTCACCTGCTTTATAGTGAAAAGCAAGGGGATACCTCCTCCGGAGTCAGTAATTTTGAGTCCTTACCGGGATGGTTTTAAAGTGTAAAGTTATTGTTAAAAAATTCCTTCATGTCATATTTTAAAGTGTAGCTCGGTGTGAAGCATTTTTATATGTCACGTGTCAAACGGGCGTTAATATACAATCCTCAGACACTTTTAAGAGAGTATAAAGAGTCTCAATTCTCTGGACTAACTTTATTTATTGGCTTACTTTAAAAATAATTAGTATAAAGGGTTATACTGGATGTTAATAGAGAACATGAATGTTATTATGCTCAATTATGGAGGGTGTTGTGTCTTTCTAATTTATCATAAAATAAGAAAGATACATGTAAAGCCTAATACTCCTTTTCTCCTCGAGGGGATGACTCTATTTTATATAATTGAGCTTATTGGATTTTCCTCTACGTCCTAGGCCCTCCAGCCTTTTTACTATTCAGCTATGTCTGGGTCATTGGTACAGTATAAAAATGTTAAAAAAAATATAGTAATTTATATACTTTTTATTCTTACCAATGACCCAGACGGGGATGGCCCTCCCAGGAGTTGGGAACTCATACCTCCCCGCTGAGTACATAGCGCTGAACAGGCACTGCTTGTAAGAATGATAATTGGTGCCAATTTCGAGACCTCCTTGACACTGCGCATGCACAGTGGAGGCAAAGTATGGAGGACCTTTTAGGACATGATTTCTTTGGTTTTAGTTGCAAATTTTGGGGATTGGGGGGCAAAATTTGTGTTTGGCCCTAGATTTTTAAGAGTTAGCACCAGCTATGTCTGGGTCATTGGTAAGTATAAAAAATATATAAATTACTATAAATTTTTTAACTTTTCTGGTGTCATTGCTAGTGATTGTAGGTAGGTTCTGTTTAATAACCAGTATTCTCTCAAATCCAACATGGCTGTCATGTCGGAGCAATGACTAAAAAAAAAGCCAAATGACAAATGCATTCCATTTTTCTAGTTCTGGTAGTACATTAAGAAGAATTTGAAATGTATAAGGTATTTATTGCAATGCAAAATGACTGAATTTATATTATGATGCCACCGCACAGTGGTGCTTTTGTTCATTCATGAAGTCACTTGTGCCTCCATACCTGTTGCTCTGAACTGTATGAAGTTGACCCCTGCTGAACTTTTTTCTTCAAAACAAAAATGAAACAAAAACAAAACAGTATGGCAGCATTTGGGAATTGTAGATACCATGGATTGGAATTAGTTTTGCTGCTCATACCTGACAGAAAGATTTCTCCGAGTCTGTACTAGAAGGGTTGCAAAATACAACCATTCGGCTATTTTAAGGTAGTTTATTGTCAAAATCTTGGTCTCTTACTTTTGCCATAGCAGACTTTCAGGCAGTTCTCTCAACCACATGACAGCAGTTCCACAGCAAATTTCAGTTTCCACATGTTCTTGGTTTCTTTCCAAATATTTTGGTATATACATGTAATTTTCTGGGGCTTTTTCTTTGAAGCCATTTTTCGACTTTGGAGAAAATTTTCTGAAATTTGACTCTTAACCCGCTAAGTATTTTCAAGATATTTTTCATTAAATCTAGTCATGGCTCCTGTGAAGCAACCATGACTAGATTTAATGACAAATTTGTCCAAATTTGACTCAAGAAATCATTGGGGGAAAATCCATCTAATTTACTGGGAGAAAAGTTGATTAAAGCTGCCCAAATTATCCTTATTTCCATGGCAAGAGAAATCATTCCTTCTGTGGGAATATCTGCTAAAGCAGGTGAGAGCCCATTGAGGTGGTTGCCTTGCGTTTTCACAGAAACAGATCTTGAGAACAATTTATATGCAATAGGTTAGGATTGAGTCCCATGGTTTATTTTGCTGTTGGATTGAAATACCATTACCCATCCTTGTGAAAAGGCATACCTTGAGTAATTTACAATACTTCCAAGTCACAATGATCTTTTCTGCAACTTAGTTCAGAAAGGATATTCCCACAATTAATCTGTTTATTAATTGTCTGAAACAATAGAAAAATATATATATTTGTCATATTGATGAATTTTTTTTCTTTTTCAGTATGGCAGACAGAAACGAAATAAGTAATATGTTCCTTGCAGAAGTTCCATGGGATGCACCGGAACTCATGATATCTGGAATGGAATATGCTGAGTTGAAAAGCATTGTTGAACAGGTATGTTTTCATAATGGAACATCTTATATATGTCCTTGAAGCATATAACCCTTTACCTCCCACACGTGACGTGAAGAAGTGCTTGCTTACTGTGGTAAATAAAATTTCTTTTACCGGTAAAATAGGACATAGTGACCAGTGCCTTGGGTGAAAGTTCTCTAAAATGGGCAACATGGGTTTAAATGATTGACTAAAAAATCTGGGGTGGGTCTCAGATGTGGAGGTGGTTGCTGATGATAACCTGGGTATTTATTTTTTTGGCTGATCGTGACCAGTTACCATTAGCCACTGTGCAGAACTATAAATAAATAAGTAAATAAACAAATAAATAAACAAATAAATAAATAAATAAATAAATAGCCTTTTACCTGACACAACTGGAAAATATCATATTCTGCTTATTGAGCAGCTATATGGACAATAATATTATTAACTATTACCTCACCTGGCCTAAAAGGCCATGTGAGCTTTTCTCATCACTTGGCATCTGTCGTCGTCCATCATCCATAAACTTTTCACATGTTCATCTCTGTAACCGCTGAGCTGGTGTGAACCAGTCTTGGTAGGAATGGTCTATGGGAGGTCCTTTACAAAAGATCCTCATGTTGTTCCCGTCGGATGAAAACATGGCTTCCAGAGACATTCTTTGATTCTGGTTGGTGGATTTTCAAAAATCATCTCCTCTGAAACTGCCAGGCCAAATGTTTTGAAACTTCACATAAATGATGACTTGGATTCCCTCTACCAACGATCCTCATTTAATGTTGATTAGGTTACAAACATGGCTGCAATTGTGGTTCATAGTTTCTATAGAAACCCTATGAAAAATCACGTTTTCATCATCTTCTCTGGAACAACTGAGCTGACATGAACCAAACCTGACAGGGATAGTCTATGGGGGTCCTCTACAAACGATCCTCATTTTGATCCCATGGGTTGAAAAACATGGCCGCCAGAGGCATTCTTTGATTCTGATTAGTGGATTTTGAAAAATCTTCTCCACTGAAACCACAGGGCCAAATGTTTTGAAGCATTGCATGATTGATGACTGGGACCCCCTCTACCAACGATCCTCATTTAATGTTGATCAGGCTGCAAACATGGCTTCAATTGCAGCTTATAGTTACTATAGAAACCTTATGAGAAATCACATTTTCATCTTCTTCTCTGGAACTACTAAGCCGACGTGAACCAAACTTGGCAGGAATAGTCTAAGGGAGGTCCTCTACAAACAATCCTCATTTTGTTCCTGTGGGTTGAAAAACATGGCCGCCAGAGGCATTCTTTGATTCTGGTTGGTGGACTTTCAAAAATCTTCTTCTCTGAAACTGCCAGGCCAAAATTTTGGATACTTCACATAAATTATGACTGGGACCCACTCTACCAACGATCGTCATTTAATGTTGATTGGGTTGTAAACATGGCCATAATTGCAGCTTATAGTTACTAGATAAACCCTATGGAAAATCACATTTTCATCTTCTTCTCTGGAACTTCTGTGCCGACGTGAACCAAACCCTCTACAAATCCTCCTCATTTTTGTTACCATGCATCGAAAAACATGGCTGCCAGAAGCATTTTTTGATTCTGATTGGTGGATTTTGAAAAATCGTCTCCTCTGAAACCACAGGGCCAAATGTTTTGCAACTTTGCATGCTTGATGACTGGGACACCCTCTACCAAGGATCCACATTTAATGTTGATTGGGTTGCAATTATGGCTGAAATTGCAGCTTATAGTTACTATAGAAACCCCATTGGAAATCACATTTTCATCATCTCTGAAAGTACTGAGCCAGTGTGAACCAGACTTGGCAGGCATGGTCTATGAGAGGTTCTCTACAACTGTTAATCATTTTATTCTTGTTGGATGAAAAACGTGGCCGCCAGAAGCATTCTTTGATTCTGATTGGCCAATTTTGAAAACTCCTCTCTGAAAGTACAAAGTCAAATGTTTTGAAAACTTTATGTGATTGAGGACTGGTACACCTACCAATGACCCTCATGTGATGTTGATGTAATGTTGCAAACATGGCCACAATTTCAGCTCATAGATACCATGGACATCCTTGGGGAAATCACATTTTTTATATTTTTGATTCTGATTGGTGGATTTTGGAAAATCTTCTCCTCTGAAACCACAGGGCCAAATGTTTTGAAACTTTGCATGGTTGATGACTGAGACACCCTCTACCAACGATCCTCATTTAATGTTGATCGGGTTGCAAACATGGCTGCAATTATGGCTTTTTTTTACTATAGAAACCCTATGGGAAATCACATTTTCATCTTCTTCTCCAGAACTACTGAGCTGAAGTGAACCAAACCTGGCAGGGATAGTCTATGGCAGGTCCTCTACAAACTCTATTCATTTTGTTACCGTGCATCAAAAAACATGGCTGCCAGAAGCATTTTTAGCTCGTCTGTCCGTCTCTCCGTCTCTCCGTCTGTCCGTCAACAATTGGATACGGCTCGGGCTAGAGGCCGTATTTATGAACCGATCTTTACGAAACTTCTTGGGTACCTTTGTTATGACCGTGGGACGAGAACAAGTGTTTTTGGGTTTGGTCCGAAATTCAAGATGGCTGCCAGCTGCCATTTTGTACCGATGATGCAGAAATCTGTTTTTTGTACAGAACTTCCATATGAAAGCTATGATTTGAATAATTTTTTGTATGAATGTTTAGTACCATGGGATACATCACATATAATACGAGTTTTTTTCTCGTGCGTAAATTATGCAAATTAGACTAACTTTGATGTTTTTTGGTGTTACTTTCAGCACTGTAAGTGCAAATGCCAATACGGCTCGGGCTAGAGGCCGTATTTATGAACTGATCTTTACGAAATTCCTTGGGTACCTTTGTTATCACCGTGGGACGAGAACGAGTGTTTTTGGGTCCGGTCAGAAATTCAAGATGGCCGATGGCAGCCATTTTGTACAAAATTTGGTGCAATCAGATTTTTGCACAGAACTTCCATATGAAAGCGCTGATTTGAATATTTTTTTGTGTAAATGTTTAGTACCATGGGATAAATCACATATAATACGGGTTTTTTTCTCGTGCAGAAATTATGCAAATTAGATGAACTTTGAGTTTTTCAGTGCTACTTACACGCAGTAAGTACACATGTCAATACGGCTCGGGCTAGAGTCTGTATTTATGAACCGATCTTCACGAAACGTCTAGGGTACCTTTATTATCACCTTGGGACGAGAACGAGTGTTTCTGGGTGCGGTCCAAAATTCAAGATGGCTGCCAGTGGCCATTTTGTACCGAAATTAGGTCTAATCAGTTTTTTGTACACAACTTCTATATACGGCTCAGGCTAGAGGCCGTATTTATGAACCGATCTTTACGAAACTTCTTGGGTACCTTTGTTATCACCGTGGGATGAGAACGAGTGTTTTTGGGTGTGGTCCAAAATTCAAGATGGCCACCAGCAGCCATTTTGTACCAAAATTAGTGCAATCAGTCTTTTGTGCAGAACTTCTGTATGAAAGTTCTGATTTGAATATATTTTTGTATGAATGTTTAGTAACATGGAATACATCACATACAGTACAGGTTTTTTTCTCGTGCAGAAATTATGAAAATTAGATGAACTTTGATTTATTCAGTGTTACTTATACACTGTAAGTGCACATGTCAATACGGCTCGGGCTAGAGGCTGTATTTATGAACTGATCTTCACAAAACTTCTTGGGTACCTTTGTTATCTCCTTGGGACGAGAATGAGTGTTTCTGGGTGCAGTCCAGAATTCAAGATGGCTGCCAGTGGCCATTTTGTACCGAAATTAGGTCCGATCAGTTTTTTGTCACAACTTCTACACAGCTCATATTTGTGAACTGATCTTCACGTAACTTCTTGGGTACCTTTGTTTTCACCTTGGGACAGGAATGAGTGTGTTTTGGGGTGCCTTTGTTATCACTGTGCTATGAGAACAAATATTTTGGGGTTCAGTCAGACCCACTCTGGGACTCAAAGATTTTTTTCTAGTTTAGCATCTGACTGTCACCCACCTTTACAATACTTTACCTATACATTTGTTACAGGCAACGGTCAGTATTTATGTACAGACCGTTACAATACTTTATATGTACCTTTGTTATCAGGTCATTACCTAGATGTTTGTCATTGCTGTGTCACATACTATACATGTACATGTCTTTGTCTTGACAAGTTGAGCTACAGTGTCATTGACACTTTCATTTGATTCTGATTGATGGATTTTGAAAAATCTTCTCCTCTGAAACCACAGGGCCAAATGTTTTGAAACTTTTGCATGGTTGATGACTGGGACACCCTCTACCAACGTTCCTCATTTAATGTTGATCGTGTTGCAAACATGGCCACAGTTGCAGCTTATAGTTACTATAGAAAAACCCTATGAGAAATCACATTTTCATCTTCTGTCTGGAACTACTGAGCCCACATGAACCAAAACTTGGCAGGAATGGTCTATAAAAGGCCCTCTACAAACGATCCTCTTTTTGTTCCTGTTGGTTGGAAAATATGGCCACCAGAGACATTTTCTTCTGATTCTGTTTGATGGATTCAAATGTTTTGAAACTTCACGTGATTGAGGATTGGGACAGCTTCTACCAATGATCCTCATGTAATATTGATGTAATGTTACAAACATGGCCACAATTGCAGCTTATAGTTACCATGCCTATGAGAAATCACAGTTTTATATGTATTTCCAGGTGAGCGATTACAGGCTCTTTAGTGCCTCTAGTTATTTATTAATGTTAATACTTTATGAACAGATGAAGCTAGTTTAACTGGTTGAGTGCTTGATGCACATATTATTATTTATGCTGGAGAACAGGTAGTGCAGCTTAACTCTTCTGCTGCTGAACGCTACTAAAGTTGAATTACCCAATTGCTGCCTATTGCAACTGAAATTGAAATTTGTTGGTCCTTTCCATTTAACCACCAATTTTTTTTTCGAAATTGGGTTTTGTACCTCCTTGTGATTTTTAAAAAAATCAACTATTGCACGTTAGAAAACTCTCAAGGCAGTTCTAGGGAGGGGTGAAAAAATTCATTCATTCCCTGAAGGATTTTCATCAATATACTTTTGCTGGAAGACTGCTATCCTGACTATGCACAAGTAATGTTTTGTTTCAACCCAAAGCTTGTAACGTGAGTAAGAAAGGAGACATTGTATGTCCAAGGCTTTTAATTTGATTTGAGCATGTCAGCATTAGTTGGTAAGTCCAAGCAATTTCAGGTGGGGGAGGGGGAGATAAACTAGGAAATTTCAGGTGGGGGTGGGGAGATAAACTAGGTTACCCCCCCCTCCCCCCAAAAATCAATATTGTACAAAAAGAAGTATCAGTCTTTGAAATCTAATTTTACTATTGAAAATAAGAATAAGGATTTTTGTAGTTTTTAGAAGTATGAGTTATCTGCCATAGATACTATTACATGAAGGGATAAGGAGAAATGAAAAAAAAAATGTTTATGACTTTTATTCACATCAGCTGCAGTCACCAATACATTTTATGAATCGCAAAATGACACTGAATGATAAAGGCGAAGTAATATTCAAGTTGGTAGTGAGGTAAAAAATTCCAGTGGGGGGTTTGGGGGTGGGGGAGTGTATTTGTTAATCAGGCTGGGGTGGGGTATAATCTAAGTCACCCCTCCCCCTCGGAATAATTACATCTCTGAATAGAGAGGTATCTGTTTTGTCTCTACAGGGGAACCCCGGGAAGTGAAGCAGTGCTTGTTTACTATGGTAAACAAGCTCTGTTTCACTGGTGAAATAGGACCCAGTCACTAATGCTTAACAGGCAGCCAAGACTTAACTAGAAATCACTGCAAAGCCATTAAGACGTATGGAGGCTGTGGAATGGTGGGAATTCAAGAGCCTTCTCTAGGCCCTTAAGTGTTAAACAACTTTGTCAGACGAGTGCCTCAGGCCCTATTGTGCCTCTTCTTTATGAATCCTCTGAGTGAAGATTCAGGATACTGTTTGATCAACAACCTATTCCCCACTTCAGATACTTTTCATCCACCATGGATAAGTTTAGAGGGGCACGTAAAAAAAAAAGTTTAGGTCCCTGATAATGGCTAATTTTCTATCAGAAAAGTTTGTAAACTTCTCATTGTTTTTATTGGATTTTTATGAAACTTGGTGTTAAGCATGAGTATGCACATGTGAGAAGAAATTTTGATTTCAGGAATCTTTTTATAGTTATGATCCTTGTTAACCCTGTATCCAACATGATGATAAAAACCGACCAGTGCTATTTACAAAAATCACCATTCACTTCTCATTATTTTTTTTTTAACATCTCAAAAACATACCTTATGACCTTCTCATTGGAACAAGCTCATTGAGATTTTTGATTTTGTGTTTTTTTTTTATTTTATTTTTGTAATTATTTCTTTGCCATCAAAAGTGTATGCTCTTGGTTTGTTTTAGGTTCTTGGTTTGTATTATGTTTTAAGTCTCCTAAACTACAGAATAGCATGTATGGGGTTGTATTTCGTCCCTTGAATGCAAGAAGGCTTTGCAATGCCAAAGCATTACAAAGCTTTGTTGCACTCAGATTTATCAATTTTATTAACTTAGGTAAAATATCAGACATAAACCTTTGAATTTTTTTTTAAGTTTGCTTTGGTTATAAAAAGAGAGCATGCGGCAGCCAAAAGTACCATGCAGGAGGACCTCAGAAACAGATTTTTAACTTTTTTAGGCCTTATTCAGGAATTTTGTTTGCAAGTGTTGTCTACCTTTCATATTAGGTAAAGAGTTAATGGCTAGATTTGGAGAGCATGGTGGCTCATTGGTTAGGGCATTGGATATTAGATCAAAAGTTTCCAGGTTTGAACCCAACGTATGTCATCTGCATCATGTCCTTGGGCAAGACATTTAATCCCAGTTGCCCAAGTACTGCATGTTGATAGCGCACATGCTTTCCACTGCTGTAAACCCTGCTTGTGGGGTGCTAGTAAGTTGAAGAATATTGACAGCTATGTGCTGTTGCTCAGTGGTCCTCCCCGACTTTCTCCACTCATAAAATGATTGGAAGAATCCTTTCTATTTTGGGCTCATCATGTCAAAGGTCTGTAACATAGTGATCTTCAACATTAAAAATTTCTAGGAGTTGTTTCATGCTCTCAATGAAAATTTTGTTTGGCTGATTGAAACCCATGTGGGGTAGGCATGATGAGAGAAAGAAATCTATTTATTTTGGGATCATTATGCCAAAGGTCAAGGTTTTAGTTACCTTAACTAGTAGATTGCTAGAAGCCGCTATTAGGGCTTTAACATGAAGAGCAGGTACCCCAGTCTAAAGGTGTCATATTCTATGGATGTGCTTCATATTATCTTAGAATTGAAATTACTTAGTCTCTTTGGGTTTGCCTTGTTACAATTTATGGGAGAGTACCAAGACTCTCCCATAAATTGTAACAAGGCAAAGACACAACAAATTTTTATGACCAAAAATTACTTGGCACTCTACCAGTTAACTTGAAATTGCTTTCTTCTCCTTAATGTTAAATATTGGTAAGGTTGCTGTATCAGGGCGTTGTTTTTTGTATTTTTTTTTGGGGGGGGGGGGGGGGGGCAACCACCTCTAATTTTATAGACGTTTTATCTCCCCTGAGAATCCCAGAAAGTGAAATGGTGCTTGTTCACTGAGGTAAACTGGCAGGTTCTGCTTTACTGGTAAAATAATACTTGGTAACCAGTGCCTGGGGATGGAAGTCCTCCAACATGGGCAACATAAGTATGAACTATTGGCTAAACTTGATTTTAACTTCTGATGAGATCATGACATAGCTGTTGATGCTGAAAGTGACTGTCAACACTAATAAATGGGTTCTAAAGAATTAAATATGGATTTTTATGAAACTTGTGGTGTATTAGTTTGAGGGGTATATGCTTATGTTGGCAAGTGGTTTTTGTATGACAAGTATTTGCATAGTTTTGTCCCTTGATTGCTTTTTAATTCATTGAGTGATAAATTTATTTTCCAATGTGATTTGTGCCATGAGTAATTTTTTCAAAGATCCCAGCATGGAGAGCATTAATTGAACATTATTTTGTTCATAAATAATTGTTTTGTTAAATTTATTGGAGAGTGCTTTAGGCACTCTCCAATAAATTGTTACAAAATAACTTTTAAAAACATTTTTTTTTCAACTATTGGGAAAACAACAGAGTGCATCCAGTCTAGAGACTCTAAAGTGGATTTCAACATTTTTTATTAAAAATAGTAAAAAAAGCTGCCTCTAGTATGAAATCAATTTAGTGACTAGATTTCCATCACACAAGTTTTTTAGCTCACCTGACTGAAAGTCAGGGTGAGCTTTTCTTATCAGCCTTCTCACAATTGTTTACTACAGGCTTGCACTACAGTGGAAGTCCCTAACTCGGATAAAATACTCTCTATTTTAATCTTTCCCAAGCAATTTGGGAAAGAAAAGTAGTGCAAAAGCACCAAGAAAAAATAAGCCAAAACTGGTTTGAGTGCAACTGGCACAGACCCAGTACGGGACGCTCTCTTCCAAGTACAACTCCACGACTTCCGTTGCCAGTGCGCATATACCGTCTCTAAAGACTCATTCTTTTTATCATCCGCTTCGTGTTGAGATGTTTCTGCACGCTTATCAGTGTTTATCCAGCTCGTTGTTTGATGATTCCTGATTCATAGTGCATCAGTGTATCCTTTGTATTCTCAGGAACAGTTTTCTTTATATTCTCTTCAATATTATATATCCATAATGTATTTTAATTGTTCTCTCTCGAGTCGTGCGCGGATTTCGTATGCCAAGCGGTTCGGACTTATTAAATTTTTATACTGTACCAATGACCCAGACATAGCTGGTGCTAACTCTTAAAATATAGGGCCAAACACAAATTTTGCCCCCCAATCCCCAAAATTTGCATCTAAAACTAAAGAAAACATGTCCTGAAAGGCCCTCCACACCTCGCCCCCACTGCGCATGCGCAGTGTCAAGGACGTTCCGAAATTGGCGCCATTTATCATTCTAAGTTTGGCCCTTCATCAGTTAACATCTGACTGATCTTTGTGCTTTTAAATCTCAGTTTAAATGATGCCAGACACATAAATATTAGTGAAATGGTGATTCTAAGGAGGATAGAAAAGGAGGAGAGGAAAAGAATGTGTGACAGAATATTATCAGGGCTGTAACTTAAAATTTTTTAATGAAATTATGTTAAGTTACCTATTTTCAAGGCAGCAGCCATTTTGTTGTCATTCTGATTATTTGTTACACTGTTTTTTCAAGTGTTTTTCCTCTCTCCCTGTCCTTTAAGTTCCCCCTTGCTATTCTCCCATGCTTTTGGCATAGTTTCTGTAATTATTATTACTAAAATTTCTTGGGAGTTTTAGCTTAATAACAGAATGAATTCTGTTCTTTCCCCATGTTTACGTCTTCACCTACGGGTGGTTAGGCGTTGTGTTCTGCATCTACCATCTGATGTTCTGCAGTTTCTTCCCTGGAAGTCTCTGTTTTGCATCAGATGGTGTATTTTTGGTAACTGATTTCGGGCCAGGGTGCCTGGAGTCTTATTTTAGTGTTTTTACACTCATTGTTTACATTTACAACAGCCCTCTGTGTGAGGGGGGGATTTCTAATAATAATATCTTTATGTTATTTTAATCATAACTAGATACATTATTATTGTTCGTAAGTGTTGAATAAATTGTTTAAAATATTTTTAAAATTTTTGTCCACACTTAGGCTTGGGATCCATTGGGGCTCAACGTTACTTTTCAGAAACTTGGGCTGTTCTGAAAAAATATTTTTTCAAAATATTTTGATTTCAATTATTTTTTCTATATTAATGGATCATATTATTATTATGTATTTTGATTGCCAGGGGTTAGTGCGAGTACCAGGACTTGTTTTCTTTTCACATTGAAAGGATATTGATCAATTGTTTTAAGAGGAAGTCTTCCTCTGACCTTATTATCATTCTATATGTGGTCAGTGTACTCGCATTAACTCCTGTTCTGTATCGTATGATTTCGATGACAATATGGGAAGCGTATGTCACAGTATGTTGTTGGGGATTTGGACACTCCGGTCCTTTCCCCGCAGGGTCACTCTACTTTATCAATTTCTATTTCAGACGATCAAGATTAGGGTGATGTATCTGTGATGTCTTCCAACAGTGTGCCTCCGTCGTCACAATTAATGAAGGGCTAGCGGAAAAGTGCTCATGTAATACGCCAATTGCCTAAGAGGACCCTAGTAGGTTCGACGGCCTTTGACGTCCGCTAGCTCGCCCGGTGTAGCGTCCATTCACCGAATGGTTCGGCAGCCGGGTTCGTCCGTTGCGGTCTAGAAGGAATTTTGGGGTGATGCGAGCACTATAAAATTAACTTAATGCACACCCAGTGACGGCGGATCGGAGGGAGAACGGAGGAAGCCTTTTAGTCCGGTTCATAGCTCGTTCCGGTCCATCCGGACGGCAAGCGAGAGAGGCCCCTCTCTCGTTCAACAACATCTGGCCCCAGATGTTGTGGTACAAATGTGTCGTTAGCGGAGCATACGTCCGTCGCTCGGGACGCTCCGTTGTATAGGCAGTCCGCTGAGACTGCTAAGGCTTCCTCTTCTCGTCAGCGCACACGACCGCACCTTGGCTGCGTGACCGCCGATATATTACCAGCTTCGCCGATCAAGGATTCTTCGGCGACCAGGTCACACCATCCGGCAGCCAGGGATTCGAGACCGATGGACTCCGGACGTTCGCATAGGAAGTATGCGGGAGCCATCTGATGCGGAGCTGCCCTCGGCGAAGCACCGATAGACTGCGCCTCCGCAGGTCTCGACGCCGGACATTCTTGTGCACATAGCACAGCTTATCGCAGCATCCCAGCAGCCGACAGAAACGGTGTCGGATCGAGAATTATCCGACAGCGCTGGGTCGGTAGCCGGGGACTCGAGGCCTGCAGACTCCGGACGTTCGCATAGAAAGTGTGCGGGAGTCAACGTACACGGAGCTTCCAGCGGCAATGCATCGTAAGTCCGCTACTGCACAGGCCTCGGGAACGGACGTGCTTTCCTTAATAGCACAGTTTATCGCAGCATCCCAGCATCAACTGAATCTGTCGCATATATTTTATCCGACGATGCTGGGTCGGGACGCTCCGCGGAAGCGGGTACGGACGTCCGAAAGTTTCATCCGGTCCGACGGGATACCGAAAGGGATTCGGTGGATTTCAAGCTTTCCCTTTCGGAACAACATATGCTGCGATGCCGGATAAGAAACTGATAGCGTCGGTGGACTTAGAAATTTTTGGTTCGGTTCAGGGACATCGTCCCTCAGTTCCGACATAGTCCAATAATGTCACACAAACTTTCGAATTATTGAACGACGCTATATATATTATTATTTTATGCTTGCTATCCAAGCATTTCTGGTTTCTTGTTCGAAGAGTTATGGAGATGTCTTTCAAAAGTGTGCCTCTGTCGTCATAGTTAATGAAGAGTTAGCGGCAATAAGTGCTCATGGAATATGTCTATCGCTTACGGAGTGACATTCGCTAGCTCACCCGGTGTAGCGTACATTCATCGAATGGTTCGGCTGCCGGGTTCGTCCGTTGCGGTCTAGGAAGGAGATTTGGGTGATGCGAGCACTTTAATTACTTTAGTACTCACCCAGTAACGGCAGATTGAGGACAGATCGGAGGAAGCCAACAACATAGGGGACCGCATGTTGTGGTTCAGATATTTTACATTCGGAGCATATGTCCGTTGCTCGGGACGCTCCGTTATATTGACAGTCCGAGAGACTGTCTTTAATGCTTCCTCATCCTCACAGCAGGGCACACGACCGCACATTGGCTACGTGACCTCGAGTATCCGATCAGTTTCGGCATTCAGTGATTCCACAGCGAATAGGTCGCGCCATCCGGTAGCCAAGGGACACGAGGCCTATACACTCCGTTCGCTCGCATATTGGAAGTATGCACGGGGTAACGATCTCGGAGCTTCCTGCGGCAATGCATCGTAAGACCGCTGCTCCTCAGGCCTCAGTGACGGACGTGCTATCCGAGTTAGCACAGTTGTTTCGCAGCATCCCAGCAATTGACGGTTTCTCGGTCGAATCAGGAATTATCCGACGGCGCTGGGTCGGTGCGGTCCGCGGTTGCATCAAGCTACGGACGACCGAACGCTTTATAGGGTCCGACAGGATGGCGAAAGGGATTCGAAAGATTTCGAGTTTTCCCTTTAGTAGTATCGGAAGATGCCTTTCATATCTTCTGGCATTTCTTCCAGTGATTATTTTTCGGACTTCATTGCTGCGATCTTGGATAAGAGACTTATAGCGTCATTGGACTCGGATTTTTCGATCGGTACAGGGACTTTGTCCCTGACTTACCGACGCAGTCCAATATTGTCATTACAACATGTGTTTTATTTTTCGACGCTATATATTATATATATATATACAAGCCTGCTACTAAGCATGATAGTTTAGTTTCTTGTCCGCGTGGCTCATTTCTGCCATTTTTATCTTTTTTACATATAGTTTATTTTGGCAGAGCAGGGCATACCGAGAGTTCATATGCGTCTAGACGGTGTGATTAAAGACTGCATATATTCTTTTTCGCCGTTTATGTCTTTTCCAATTTCAATGTTGGGAACGACATTATGTATAGTAGACTTAACTTAGACGCTTTATTATACGTAATCCGCCTTACTGAGGCGTTATCATTACGTCTTCAAGAAAAGATTTACGGGATATTATTCTCAATGTAATTTCTTTTGAGGGCAGTAGTTTGTTCACGTATAACTCCGCCCTTCAGTGGCTGATTGGAGTTGGTTAGACGTGATGCAGCCCTAGCTACATCCACGCGTGGATAGTAGGTTAAGAACTCTCTCAGAGTCGCTTCGTTCTCGGAGGAGCTTCTCTTCGACGGCAACTTTCCGGCAATCCATGAATGGCTTGATTTATACATTCTCTTGTCTATCTAGTGTTACAAGAGATTCAGACTGGGGCAAACATTCGGTGGTTGACTCAGAGAGTGCCGCCGCAGTTGCCGGACCCTAGTGTGGCTGTTATGACGGTTGCCAGTCAAACAGATTGGGATATATACTGATCCCTACGGATTCGAAGTGCCAGGGTCTTTGGGTTCCGCAGTCTTTTAGCTATCAGTTTAACTTCCGCGGAATAATGTTTTTTTTTTTAGGCTTGCTTTATGTCATTGCATGAACATTATTCAGAAACGCATGCCCAAATTCCTGTCCTTTAATTCGACAGTAGTGGCGTATCTCCGGAACCAGGGAGGCACTCTTTCGTTTCCGTTATTCAATTTAATGGAAAGAATCCGTCTGTTGGTTATAGTACACCAAGTTCAGTTTTGGTCCGTCATATTCTGGGTCGTCTGATTGTTTTATCGCACTCCCGTTCTCTTACGGGTCGCTTGTTGCTGTCAGAATGGACTCTCAACAAACAAGTATTTAATCAGATTTGCTATCTATGGGAGCGCCCAATGATGTTTTATTTATGACACAGCTTGCTAATCAATTGCAGACGTATGTGTTGGCTTGTCCAGATCTCTGAGCTAATACTGTTAACGCTCTATTGATTTATAGGACGGAATGATAGGATACGCGTATCCTCCGGCGCTGTTGTTTTAGCAGGTATTGCTAAGATAAACAACCACAATACATTTCTGTTGATAGCATCTCTATCTTCACAGAGATCATGAGTAATTTACTCTCTTGTCTACTGTGGATCTTAACGTGAAATCTTCCTCTATGTGAGGATCTTTTTTCACTGGGTAAATCGTGTCATCTTTATCACAACCAGCAAGGTCGCAACCTTCATGTATTCCGTTGTGTGGTCCGTATTGCATTGTAAGCACTGTACTGGACGAGCTTTGGACGCGATTTCTTACTATAGGAGATCCTCTTCTTCGCTATTCTATGCGACTAAAGTGGAGGCTCTTCCGTCGTGGTGTAGGGATCATTATGTTCATATGGTTGATCCCTCCATACTACGCATTGCTAGTTTTTAGTATACTTGTTTCACAAGATCTACTGCAGCCTGTTGTTTTTTAGGTTATAGGTTTATGTTACCTCATACCTATGCACTCTACGATAGTTTACAATTGAGTCTTTTGTCTCTTTATCTAAGTGAGTTAGTAACTTTTTGATAAATAGACTTAGAATCTTTAGATTAAATTCCTATACGGATTTTAACTTCGGTTCTTATTTAGCTAAGTAATCATTTGAGCCTCTGGAAACAGTAGTTTTCAAATTCTGACCTTTTAGACAGTAATTCTGTTGATTTCTCTTTTACTGTAGAGTCAGTGAGTTTCATGCACTATCGATGGATGATTTTCACTTTCATAGTTTCGGAATCAATACTTCCGTTACTATTTAGGTTGGATTGTTGCATAAGAGTTAGGCTCTTATTATCCGGAACCTATTATTTTAAGGTCCTTCCGTCTTCGTATGGGCATAGGCCTTTACTCTTTCCGGGTACAGTTTATGTATTTATAAACAGATATCTGTTTATTACAAGGGCGTAAGCTTCTTCTGTCTTTGATGTCTAGTAGAAGGACGTTACGCTCCATTTTATTGTTAATGGATTCTATTAACTAGCGTACTGCTTATGGTATATCATTGGCTTAGCAGTTGTGCTTAAGATTTCGGCTCATGAAGTAAGAGTTCTTCTACTTCTTGGGCTTACATTAATAGTGTTGCTATTATAGATTTTTGAAGGCTGCTCATTGCGCTCAGCCATCCATTCATGAATTTTATCTCAGAAATATCGAGTCCATTTCTGGAGGCCTCTATTGTTAGGTCTATTATCTACTGCTCAGAATGTCATTCACTTAACAGTTGCTACTATAGCTAGGTAGGCTGTCTGTTTCGGCAGTGTCTCCGTTCGGCTGCCCTCTTCGCTCTGGGCTATTTGACCCAGGGCAAGAAAAAGGGGGGGGGGGGAGGGTGTTCCCTTGGGTCACCTGTTTTTACTATGAAAACAAGGGGATACCTCCTCCGGAGTTAGTAATTCTGAGCTGTTATTGGGATGGTTGTTTAGTGAGAAGTTTAAGTTTATAAAATTCATTCAAGTCTTAGTTTTTAAAGTATAGCTTTTGAATATTGCATATGTCAACGGACATGATTATGCAATTCTCACACACTTTTAGGAGTATAAGAGTCTCTATTCTCTAGACTTACTTTATTATTGGCTTACTTTAAAAATTATTAGTATAAGGATTATTGGATATTAATAGAGTACATGGATGTATGAAGCTCAATTTTTGGAAGGTGTTGTATCTTTCTAATTTATCATAAATAAGAAAGATACATGTAAGGCCTATTACTTCTTTTCCCTATAGGGGATGACTCTATTTTATTTTATTGAGCGTATTCCATTTTGCTCTATGTCCTTGGCCCTCCAGCCTTTTTACTATTCAGCTATGTCTGGGTCATTGGTACAGTATAAAAATGTTAAAAAATTTATAGTAATTTATATATTTTTTATACTTACCAATGACCCAGACGGGGATGGCCCTCCCAGGAGTTGGGAACTCTTGCCTCCCCGCTGAGTACATAGCGCTTACCAGGCACTGGTTATTAGAATGATAAATGGCGCCAATTTCGGAACGTCCTTGACACTGCGCATGCGCAGTGGGGGCGAGGTGTGGAGGGCCTTTCAGGACATGTTTTCTTTAGTTTTAGATGCAAATTTTGGGGATTGGGGGGCAAAATTTGTGTTTGGCCCTATATTTTAAGAGTTAGCACCAGCTATGTCTGGGTCATTGGTAAGTATAAAAAATATATAAATTACTATAAATTTTTTAACTTTTCACAATTATTGTTAATGCTTATTTTGCAAAATTTTCTAATTGTGTTAGAGTTAGGTGTCAGCAGGGTACCACTCCTACAGTTTTTCTTCTCTCTTTTGAGAGTAGTCATCCTGTTGTGTGGTTCCCGGTCGACCGTCTGGGGTCTTTGTTTCTGTCACCTTTCTCTCTTCTTTGGGGGTGTTCTTCTGTTTTCTGATTTCACCTTCTTTGCTCCTCTCACCTCTATCATGCCCAGGACAATTCCTTGTGAGCAATGTCTGCTGCCAAAGCATGTGGACAATTTACATTCGTCTTGTTCCTCCTGTAATGGGTGTTCGGCCGAGCGGCCATGTGGTGTCTGTGTATCATGGTCATCCACTTTTTGGGCGTCAGTTAACCATGTCGTTCGTTCTCGTGGCCGTGCCTCCCGCTCCCGCGGGAAAGGAGAACATGGTCGTTCGGGGGCTCCCGAGCCGACCTTGTCTGGTGAGAGTTATTCCTCCTCCATGGAGGATGTGCAGTCTTTTCCTGTGGTGGATACTGCGGGAGCCGTTGAGTGTTCTGGTGAAGAGGTGCCTGGTTCCGGGACTGCGGTCCCCCTCCACTCGACATCTGAGGCTGTCACTAGAGTTGTGACTCCTCCTTCGGAGCCGAGCAGGTGTGCTCTCTCCACTATTCCACCAGCCTCAACGACTCCCGACGTATCTACTACTACTGCTGGTCCGTCTGCTTCGTCGTCAGTTTCAGCCGGCCTCGGCTTTTTGCTGCAGGGGACTGCAGGAATGTCTGATACTGTAGACATGGGATATCGGCCTCAGCCTTCCCTGACTTCAACTTGGCGAAGTTGGAAGGGGCTGCCGGCCGACCCCAACTCTGTGGTCTCTACGCCGTCGAGCACCACAGTTGTGTCTTTGGATTCGGATGTTCTTAGTGGAGACACTATGAACTCCGCGGCATTTCCGTCCACTCATTCTGGCCACACGACCAGTTTTTGGGGACCAATGCCTTTTGTGCAGCCTGGACCTTCTGCCCAGCAGAGGTCTGTGGTGACTCTTATGAGTTCTCGCTATATTGATCCTCGGGGTGCCTCGTACCCCTATACACGTCTGCCTTCAGATGTTTCGGCTGCCGCCCGTCGTCCCGCGTCGGGTGTTTTGGAGGATTGTGACCCTTCGCTGGTTAAGAGGGTCAGAGGTGAAGCCAAGTTCGCTTCCCTGTCGAACCGGCCAGTACGGGCAGTGAGCTTGGGAGCCCCTCTCCTTACTCACTCAGGTTCTATCACAGAGTCTTCCTGTTGCTTCCAGCGAGGCAACGAGTGGTTTCCAGGTGCCTCCTATGGCGCCGCCTCCCAGGATTGGAAACAGGCCGGTTTCTGATTCCCCTGGTGTCCCGACACCATGGGAGGCGTCGGCTGGTTTGCCCACGAAGGGCTATGTGTCTTCCGACTCTGGGGAGGAGTCCGACATGCTTGATGTCGAAGGCCAGCAGTCTTCGGACTTGGGGGCAGCTCTTGACTTTGTGTTTGGGTTTCTGCCTGATCTCAAACCTACTAACCAGCTGACAGTGTCAGCCAGGCCACGATCATCGGTCGCGCGCCTACAGCCTATGGAGCAACCTGCTTCTCGGCGCCTTCTACCGTGCCAGTCGGTACAGGTGGTTGAAGCTTTTTCAGCATTGGACTCCAAGCTGAATTCCAAGGCTCTGAAGACTTCGTTCTTCACCAGGGTTGACACCTTTTTGCCTGCTGTGCGTTATCGTTCCTACGATTCCGGCAATCCATCGGTCTGCCAGTCTTTGACGGTTCTGGATCAGGACTCCACTTCCCTTGGGCTTTCCAAGTCTGCTGTCATTCCAATGACGACTCTAGAGTCCACGTTGGGCTTATCTAGAGAGATGCTTGGCATGCTTTCTCTCTCAGATTACGTCGTCTCAGCTTTGGCTGCTTATCTGCCTCCAGATAAGTTTGACGAGGTACAGGCTCCTTTGCGTGTGCTGTCCAAGGCGCTTATGCATCTTACTCACACGCATGCCTGTAACACGGCTAATCTGGAATTAGTTCGAAGGGACGCTGTGCTGGACACAGGACGATCCCTTCCCGAGGAGCAGCGTGCTGCTCTTCGATCTGCTTCTTTGGCAGGTCCGCAACTTTTCCATGGTTCCGTGTCGACGGTCCGGGATGACGTCCTACGTCATTCCAAAGATCAGCTGCTGTTTCGTCAGCTTGATCAGCCTTCTAGGGGAGGCAAGGGCCATTCCAAGCCTAACAAGTACCCTTCTGCTTCCTCTGTGAAGCAAAAGGCTGGTCCTTCTGCCACCGCCTCTACTTCTTACTCAAGGAGTAAGGATAAAGGTCGGCAGAATCGAGGGAAGTCTCAGGATTCTTCATTTAGTAGAGGAGGTGGTTTCTCCTCTCGTGGGCCTCGAAATGAAGGTCCTCACCTCGACTCGTCCCAGGTTGGAGGAAGGATAGCAGAGTTCGCAGACCATTGGGCCACCATCACATCCGATCCGTGGGTGTTAGATGTTGTTCGGTCCGGGCTGCGCATATCCTTCCGACGGCACCCCACTCTGTCAAGGGTGCCTCTTCCAACCACAGTTCCTTCAGACGTTTTACATCGGGAACTTTTGTCCACAGAGATTGGCAATCTCCTGGCAAAGGGGGCGATCGAGGTCGTCAAGAACTTTCAGTCAGTGGGTTTCTATTCCCGCCTGTTCTTGGTGCCGAAGAAGGATGGCCGACTCCGACTGGTTATCGATCTGAGTATCCTGAACCAGTCTATCATTGCTCCCAAGTTCAGCATGGAGACTTTCAGGTAGGTCCGCCAATCAATTCACCAGGGAGATTTCGCTGCCAGCATCGACCTGCGTGACGCTTACTTCCACGTTCCGATGCATCGGGCGTCATGGAAGTATCTCAGGTTCGCTTTTCTGGGGCGAGTTTACCAGTTCAAGGCCATGCCTTTCAGCCTCAACCTGGCTCTTTGGGCCTTCACCAGACTGATGTCGCATGTGATAGCGTTCCATCGCACACAGTCCAGGGTGACTACTTCAGCATATCTGGACGATATCCTCCAGAGGCATTCCAATGCTGCCTTACTGGAGTCGGATGTCGCCACTCTGTTAAGCTTGCTCACGTCGCTGGGATTCAGAGTCAACGAGGAGAAGTCGGACCTGGTCCCTTCTCAGTCGTTTTGTCATCTGGGGATGGCTTTCCAAACCCAATTCAATTTGGTAGCGGTTCCCCAGGCCAAGGCTGTGATTCTCTCAGCTTTTGCTCTGACTCTGTCCCAGTCCACGTCCGCGACCGCTCGGAGTTTTCTCTGGCTGATCGGTCTCTGCGGTTCGGTGACGGATCTCATTCCTCTAGGTCGGCTGCGTGTCAGACCTCTCCAACACTTTCTGCTCAGTCGTTGGAGGCCGAATGTAGATTCTCTGGATCAGGTGCTTCCGTTTCCGGAATCTCTGTATCCTCACCTTCTTCCCTGGACAGCTGTTCAGTGGATTATTCAGGGTGTTCCATTGGACTTACCCACGTCCAATCACGTTCTGACGGCAGATGCCAGCGATCTCGGATGGGGTGCGACGTTGGATCCTCTCTTTCTTTCCCTACACGGGATGTGGGACCAGGATCAAGCCGCTCTACACATCAACCAGAAGGAGCTTCTTGCTTTTCTTCTGAGTTTCAGGCAGTGGATCCATCACCTGTCGAATTGCCAGGTCCTTCTGCTGTCCGACAATTCGACAGTGGTTGCTTACATTCGGAACCAGGGCGGCACGCACTCGGTTCCGATGTACGAATTAGCTCGGGATCTTCTACTGCTCGCTCAGGATGTTCACGCTGGAGTGGTTGTTCGTCACATTCCCGGTCGTCTGAACGTCCTAGCCGACTCCCTGTCCCGACAGGGCAGGGTTATTTCCACCAAGTGGATGCTCCACAGGGCAGTGTTCCAGTCGCTTTGCGATCTCTGGGGACATCCCCACATCGACCTCTTTGCGACTCATTGGAACCATCAGGTGGACACTTTCGTGTCCCCGTGTCCAGATCCTCTGGCTTTTGCCGTGGATGCTCTGTCACTCGATTGGAACGGTCTAGTCGGCTACGCCTTCCCGCCGGTTCCGATTCTGCCTCAGGTTGTAGCCAAAATTTGAACCTGCAGTTGTCGAATCATTCTGATCGCTCCCGTCGCCTCAGCAGGTGTGGATCAATCAGCTCCGCTCGCTGATGGCAGCGGTTCCGGCACGTCTCCCGCTACGTCATGACCTTCTTTGTCAAGGTCGCCCGAGGAGGTTTCACGTCGACACGACTTCATTGTGCCTTCATGCATATCTTTTGTCAGGTCAAGGAGGCACTCCACTGGTTTAGCTTATGCAGCTAAATGGAAGATCTTCTGTCGATGGTGTGCTGATCACTCTGTTGATTATGCAAATCCTTCGATTTCACAGATTGCGGAGTTTCTGGTATATCTGTTTGATTCTCGGGGTCTCCAGCCTGTTACCATCAAGGGTTACAGGTCCATGCTTTCAGAGACTTTTTCTTATGTGGGGAAGCGTCGTATCGGCACTAATCCTTACCTCTCCAAGCTTGTTCGGCACTTTTCTTTGAAAAGGCCTTGGACTTTGCAGCTTACTCCACGATGGAATCTTTTGTGGGTGCTGCTTTGCTTGGGGGGAGGGGGGGGTGCAGTTCGAACCTTTATCCCAGGTGGTTATGCATTTTCTCACATTTTAGACGGCGTTTCTGATGGCATTTGCTTCGGCCAGACGGGTTAGTGAGCTTCACGTCCTCTCGGTTGACCCGGCCTTTTTTAGGAGCTCTCCCAACAGTGTTACTTTTACCACTGATTGCTCTTTTTTGGCCAAGAATCAGTTACCAGATACTACTCCTCCTCCTATCTGTATCAGGGCTGTTCCTTCTGTTGAGGGTAATCGCCCTTTGCTCTGCTCGGTCCGTGCTATTCGCATTTATCTCGATCGGACACGTTTCATACGGAAAGGCAGGAAACGTTTTTTTCTGTCTCTTATTCCGGGTCGACAGAAGATCTCTCCTCAATCCATTTCACGATGGATTTGTCTTGCTATTCGTACGGCTTACGGTCGTTTAGCAGCTGGCGATTGTATTACCAATCGTATTTCTGCCCACGAGGTGCGGGCACTATCCACCTCTTGGGCTTATTCTAACTCCGTCAAGTTGTCGGATGTTATGCAGGCAGCCTACTGGAGAAATGCCTCTACTTTCTCCACCTTTTATCTGTGCCAGTTGCAGGAGCAGTCGGAGGACCTTTTTGCCCTGGGTCCTCTTTCTTCTGCTCAGGCTGTTAGGCTTCTTGAACGTCAGTTTCAGCCTTGTGCTGTTACTGCCCTTTTTCTGTCTGTGTCACACAGGCCCATATGTCTTTCATTGTCCTTTACCAATGATTGCGACGTTATGGTTGATAAGCCTCGGGACCTCTTCCTTCTACTTCACGGTTCCAGTGCACTGGGGTTATTGTGGGTTGGTTATGCGATTCCCTCCAGCCTATTGTCTATTCAGCCTGTAGTAAACAATTGTGAGTAGGTTGATAAGAAATCTAAATTTTATAGTAAATTTCCTTTCTTTTTATACCTACCACAATTGTTTACATGGAGGCCCTCCCATCTTCTTTACGGGTAAAGAATCTTTCCTCCCCGCTGATCACATAACTCTAACGATGACAGATTCAAAAAGAATGAGTCTTTAGAGACGGTATATGCGCACTGGCAACGGAAGTCGTGGAGTTGTACTTGGGAGAGAGCGTCCCGTACTGGGTCTGCGCCGGTTGCACTCGACCCAGTTTTGGCTTATTTTTTCTTGGTGCTTTTGCACCACTTTTCTTTCCCAAATTGCTTGGGAAAGACAAAAATAGAGAGTATTTTATCCGAGTTAGGGACTTCCACTGTAGTGCAAGCCTGTAGTAAACAATTGTGGTAGGTATAATAATAAAGGAAATTTACTATAAAATTTAGATTTCTTATCACTCTTCATCCATTGTCCTTCCGTACGTTGTCCATCGTCCTGCGTGAAGGTGGTGTTTGAGCCTCTTTCTCCTAAACCACTGGCCACATTTTAATTAAATTTCATGTAAGTAGTAGTTGTAAAGGGGCATTTTGATTTTTATGCAAATTAGGCTTTGGCTCATATTGAGCAGAGGCGTGTGGAAAAAATGGCCAAATTTTTTGAAAATCTTCTTCTAATGAACCACCAGTAGCAGAGACTTGATATGTGGTATACAGAGTCCTTTTGAGGTTTAGAATCAAATTTGTTCAAGAGATGTTTGTTGGGCATTATTTGCCTTCGTTATGGGAGGGGCAAAAATTTTGGCCACACCTAAAATTTCTAGTTTCAGAACCGTGAGGTCGATTTGAACCAAATTTGATATGAAATGATAATGGGTCATAAGTAGTTGATTGATGCAAAAATTTTTTTTTCTCATTGCCCCGTGGGAACCTCGGGAGCTAAAAATAGGAAAAACCTTAAAACTGCCATATTTCCAAAAAACTACATGGCACAGAGAATTCTTATTTTGTATAAAGCTTACTTTTATCCAGTAGAATAGAATGGTTAAAAAAAATCCCTATCAGTTTGATCACAAGATACTTTTTTCAGGACTTTGAAAAAGTGCTGAGTCAGCACTTTTTAACACTGTAGGCAATGGGAAAAACATTAAAAAATCTTCTTCCCCCGATCCAGCAGGCAGAATCTTTTGATATTTGGTATGCAACATTGTAGGGCGGATCTGATTCAAGTTTGTTCAAATCGGCCCCCTGGGTTCATATTTGGGCTCAGTATAGGAGCCCGATTTCAAACTTAGTGCATTTCAGGCAAATTTCTTAAAAAATTTTCTTCTCCAGATCCAGCAGGCAGAATCTTTTGATATTTGGTATGCAACATTGTGGGGGTGGATCTGATTCAAGTTTGTTCAAATCGGCTCCCTAGATTCATATTTGGGCTCACTATAGAAGCCCGAATTTGAACTTGGTGCATTTCAGGCAAATTTCTTTAAAAATCTTCTTCTCCAGATCCAGCAGGCAGAATCTTTTGATATTTGGTATGCAACATTGTGGGGTGGATCTGATTCAAATTTGTTCAAATCGGACCCCTGGGTTTATATTTGGGCTCTGTATAGGAGCCCAAATTTGAACTTAGTGCATTTCAAGCAAATTTCTCTGAAAATCTTCTTCTCAAGATCCAGCAGGCAGAATCTTTTGATATTGGGTATGCACCATGCTTAGGGGCAGTGAGATTCAAGTTTGTTCAAGCCAATTCTGTGGGTTCATATTTGGGCTCACTGTGGTAGACCGAATTATAACTTACTTCAAAATGAGGAATTTTCTTTAAAAATCTTCTTCAGATCCAACAGTCGGAATGTTCTGATATTTGGTATGCAGCATCCTTAGGGGGGTGAGATTCAAGTTTGTTAAAGGCAAGTCCCTGGGTTCATATATGGGCTCCCTGTGGGAGCCCGAATTATAACTTAGTTCAATATGAGGAATATTCTTTAAAAATCCTTTTTTTTTAGATCCACTGGTCAGAATCTTTGGATATTTGGTATAAGCTTTTCTTAGGAGGAGCAGATGCAACTTGTTGAAATCAATTCTCTGGGTTGATAGTTAGGCTACCATGTCAGGTGAGCGCCCTCAGGCGGGCCTCTTGTTATAAGGTTGTGGTAGTTAGAAAAAATAACAGGGAACATGGATGTCACTAGACTATCTATCTTATTGTTCATTTCTCAGATGTATATTTTTTCTTTTCCAGGATCCTAGAGTGAAGTATGATAAAAAGTTCCATGCGATAGGAGTTTAAATTATTAGAAGCATTATTTATGTGCCATGAATGACCAAATATAAGAAAATATCCTAGGCAAGATTTAAGATGTTTGATAAATATATGGAAGGGTGCCCTGAAAGACTGAGTATTTTTTAAGGATGTATGGCAAAAGTAAAGTAACTCTTCATGGAAAACAAAATTATGAACTGTGTGGTAGCCAACACCTGTGCAGTACACTGGAGTTATTGTATCATTTTGAATAATGTTAATAAAAAATAAAAGGTTTGGTAGAAGATAGAGGAGGCATTTTGTGCTATTAATTAATGTATACTTGGCCAGAGCCTTAGACAATGGACATGCTCTTAAATGGTAAAATGCCGTCCAGAAGCTACAACATTTTCTGACATGGAGCAGTGAGAATTAAAATTTTTCATAGGCCCCTGCAAATCACATATTTTTGAATCTCTAATCTAATTGAATTCTATTATACAGGTGTCTTGAAGTCCCAACTGATAAAATATTCCCACTGCATCATCAAGGCATGCCTTCATCGAAGGCATGCCTTGATGATGTAGTTGGAATATTACCCAGCAAGGATTTTTGTTCAAAAACAGAAACGAGTGCGAGAATTCTGTACTGGGCACTGCACTGGGCTAACTGCTAGCAGTTGTGAGCTCTTCATCAATATTGCTTAGGAACTTTAAATTTGCTTTCAGCATTGATAGTGACTAGTGAAACTGGAATTAGTATGGGTACAGATGCTTTTTAGCTCACCTGATTGAAAGCCAGGATAAGCTATAATGATCACTCACTGTCCGTCATCCATGAACATGGTTTTTCCACCTGCTCCTCCTAAACCACTGAACCAATTTTAGTTATTTGAGGTGATTGTTCTAACATCACATTTTGTTTTTGTTCAAATCAAATTGCCCAGCTCCATAGAGAGGGGCTGGGAGAAAATGCTCCAAACTCTTTAAAAAATATCTTCTTCTCATGATCCAGTGGGTACAATGACTTGATATTTGGTATGGCGCTTCCTTTGTAGGTGTAGGATCAAGTTTGTTCAAACGAAGTTCGTGGAGAAATATTTGCATTTGTAATGGGAGGGGCAAGATTTTTGGCCCTGCCCAAAATTTCTATTTTCTGAACTGATGGTCCAGTTTGAACCAAATGTGGGTATGTGGTGGTATATTATTGAGTCATGCGTACTTGATTGATGAAAAAAAAATTCCCATGTCCTGTGGGAACCCCAGGAGCAAAAAAAAGAAATATTTTCAAACGCCCATATTTCCCAAACCACATGGAAAAGAGAACTGTTATTTGGTATGAAGCATCCTTAAGACAAGTAGAATGAAATGGTAAAAAAAAATTGCCATCGATTGTGTCAGGGTATTCTGTAGGGGGGGGCATCAAAAAAATGCAGAGTCAGCATATTTGCAAACTTTTTTTAAAAAGTTTTCTCCAGAACCACTGATAAGAATGTTTTGATATTTGGGGGAGGGGGGGGGGGGGGGGTGGGGGAGAGGTTCAGATACAAGTTTGTTAAAATTAAGCCCCCTGGTTTATATTGGGGCTCAATACAGGAGCCTGAATTTTAACTTTGTTTACATCATTATGAGGGTCAGATTCAAGATTGTTCAATCAAGTTCCTCGGTTAATATTTGGGCTTCCTATGGGGCCTGAATTTTAACTTAGTGCAATATGAGAGATAATCTTTAAAAATCTTCTTCAGATCCAGCAATCAGAATCTTTTGATATTTGTCATATAGCATCGTAAGGGAGGTTAGATCTCATTTTGTTCAAAGTTCAAGCCAGAATGCTTTTATATTTGGTATACAACATCCCTGGGGGGGGGGGGGAGGGGGCTCAGATTCAAGCTTGTTCAAATGGAGTTCCTCGGTTAATATTTGGGCTCCCTAGAGCCCGAATTTTAACTTGGTCCAATATGAGGAACAATTTTTAAAACTCTTCTCCAGAAACACCAGTCAGAATCATATAATATATGGTATACAAAATCTTTACAGGGGTTGGATTCAATTTGTTCAACTCAAGTCCGTCGGTTAATAATTGGGCTCTTGAAGGGAACCCAACTTTTAACTTTATGCAATATGAAGAATAATCTTTGAAAATCTTTTTCTTCAGATCTACCAGTCAGAATCTTTTGATATTTGGTATACATCATCCTTGGGAAGTCAGATCTAAGTTTACTCAAATCAAGTCTTTGGGTTAATATTTGGGCTCATCATTGAGCCAAACTTTAACTTAGTCCAATATGAGGAATAAGCTTTAAAAATCTGCTTCTTGAGATACAATCAGAATCTTTTGATATTTGGTATACAGCATCCTTAGAGGTTTCAGATTCAATTTGTTCAAATAAAGTCCCTGGCTTATTTGTGTTCCCTATGGAAGGTGTTGGGGTGGCAAAATTTAACAGTGCAAAAGTGGTAATAATCTCAAAATATTTTCCAGAACCACCAGTCATTTTTTTTTTATTTGGTTTTAAACAACCTTCAAGTTTGTTGAAGTTAAGTCCCTAGGTTGATATTTGGACTCCCTAGTTTTACTTTACAGAAAATCTTGGCATTATTTCTGTGGTAGCATCCCAATTCCAGAAACAAATCATCTGGCATGGACAACAGACTTATAAATAATTAAATAACTTCATTCCTCTGTAGTGTTAACTAGCTATAGATGCTTATTAAATCCTTCTTTAAACAAGTTTGGTCAGGTGAGTGCCTCAGGCCCTATTGGCCTCTTCTTTAATCATATACGTACATCTGTACATGTATGTATGTCACTGCATTTTGTAATACTTATGAAGTCAATAAAGCTAGCTGTTTGCTGTTTTAATATGCACAACAATGTCAAGAACACATGGAATTCAATTATTTTACAATAATTAAACCTTTTTCCTGTTCATGCATTTTTAGGCAAAATGATTGGCTAAAGTATTTCTTTTCTTTTTCTTTTCATGACACTGTGAACCAAATAAACACATTTAGGCCCACCCTAAACTAGGTCTGTACGGTATTCGGATTTTAGTACCATTGACAGTATTGAAAACAATACCGTGGTATACCGGTATACCGTGAAACTGTTCAGATTGAAAACAAAATAAAACTGGAATACATGTACCGCCTTACTTTTCTGAAAGTGCTTGATAAATGTTATGTACAAGGTCCCAGGTGAAAAACAACTCATGTAATTCGGTACATTCTAAGTTTTGAGTTTACTTTGGATTTAAAAGAATTTTGAAGTTCATTAATTCGTTGTTTGTCAGCGACCTGACACAAAAATGTTTCAAATCACACATATTCACAATTGCGAAATGTGCAACAATTTTTGTCAAATATGACAGACGTGTGATGCCATCACTGGGAGAAAGCATTGTAGACTGGTGATTGACACCTGCAGACTATCATGAAACTGAAGGGTGATCACGTCTTGGAGGCGTGCTTAATATAAACAGACTGACTGGCCTGACATGTGACAGATGACATTTGACACTGTCATCTGAGGAAGTTTACTGCTGGAAGATAGGAGAAGGGGAGGAGCTACTACTGGTTCTTTGTGTAACCAGGCCCTCGGAATTCCATCAACTGGACACCCGTTGTTTTGATAAAAAAGTTTTGTTTGCCACTGTTTTTCATGAAGCCACACATACGCAATTAACACAATGTGACAGTTGACTGGCTCAGTAATTAAACGCTTATCAGTCAAGAGAGGTTGACCATGTTTTTACAGGAATTAAATTGACAAAGACTTATTTACTTGTATCCCAGATTCAGATGAAGGCGAGTAAACCCATGATAATTTTATGGCTTATTTTCGTATTAAACAATAGGTTCAATAACTTTGTAAACATGGATTATTGTCGTCTACCATTCAAATCACTCATTTTCCCAGAGCAGTAAGTGATACTTCTATCTTTTGCTCCAAAAATATTTTTTATTCATGATATCCCTTGCATTTAATATGTGTTTGCCATATTTTCGCGCATTATTTATATTTTTATTTAAAAAAAAACGCGAATTTCAAATCATAATACTGGACCCCAAAATTGTATACCGTTACTCATGGTATACCGGTATTCATTTTTGATGGATGGTTTTGAACCGGTGACGATTTCAATACTGGTACCAACTGGTATACCGTAATTCCGTGCAGCCCTACCCTAAACCACGCCCCCAATATCTGTCTTAAAAATTACGTTGTACAGTGTGAATGGAAAAGAACCCCTGCACGCTCATATATTGTTTCAACATGAAAAGTAACAAATATTTGTATCATCAAATTAAAAAGACCTTCAAAATAAAATTTAATAAACACTGAAATCCTTATCATGGTTTTTATTCCATGTTCAATTTGTTTATACACAATAGGTGATCATCTGTGTTCATCGTTTTACCCAAATCAAACATAAACAATGGCTGTTCATAATAATCCACAAACGAAACTCATGCAAGTGAAACTTTCCAATTTCCAAATAGCCTGAATGAACTCTTTATGAGACAAAGTTCAACCAGTTCATCTCATCTGGGTTAATATCCAAACTCCACATTTACAAACTGTGTTTTCAGTGTCTCAGGAAATGGTCAAAATCAGAATTAAATTTAACTCACTGTTGCTTTGACACTTTGCAAGCGTGAAAGAAGATTAGTTGTGTGGGCATGGCCTTTGACTTTCCTTTTAACTTACACAATTCATTGGTCAATGAAATTTTTAATGACACAAGAGCATGTTTCAGTGAAATGTATCATTATTTCAAATAGAATTTTAGAAAACTATGCCCTTTTTAGCTCACCTGACTGCAAATCAGTGTGATGTATTGCCATCACTTAGCGCCTGTCGTCCGTCGTCTGTCGCCCGTCATCTGTTGTCCGTCATCCATTAACTTTGCAAATTCAAACATATATTGTACAAACCATTCCTGGGGTATACCCTTTCTATTTTGTTCAAATGAGCGGCTGCCTTCTTCGGGCTCTGGGCAATGATGCCAAAGCATCATCAAAGCCTAAAAATCTTTAAAAATCTTCTTCTCATGAACCACCAGAGAGATTGCCTTGATATATGGTATGTAACACTCTTTGGTGTTGAAGATTAAAGTTTGTTCAAGAGAAGTTGGTAGATCAATATTTGGGCTCTCTGTGGGCACATATCCATTTTGGGCTCTGCCCAAAATGTGTATTTCCAGAACCAATGGGCCAATTTGAACCAAATTTGGCATGCAGCATTAGTGAGTCCAAAGTACTTGATTGATGCCCGAAAAAAATTTGTTCGTTGCCCCATGGGTATCCCAAGGGCTAAAAATAGAAAAAAATTAAAATGCCCATATTTTCCAAACTACATGGAACAGAGAACTGATATTTGGTATGAAGCATCCTTTTGACTGGTAGAATAGATTTTTAAAAAATGGCCATCGGTTGTGTTAGGGTGTTCTGTAGGGGCGTTTGAAAAAATGCTGAGTCAGCATGTTTGCAAAAATTGAAAAAAAATTTCTTCAGAACCGCTGATCAGAATCGTTTGATATTTGGTATACAGCATCCATAGGATGGTCAAATACAAGTATGTTCAAATCGACCCCCTTGGTTCATATTTGAGCTCAACAGAGGAGCCCAAATAATTAACTTAGGGGCTATGGGGAATAAGCTTTAAAAATCTTCTTCAGATCCACCAGTCAGATTCTTTTGATATTTGGTATGCACCATCTCTAGGGGGGTTAGATTCAAGTTTGTTCAAATGGGATCCCTGGATGAATATTTGGGCTCGTTATTGGAGCTCAGATTTTAACTTGGTGCAATATGAGAAAATTTCTTAAAAAATCTTTTTCAGACCCACTAGTGAGAATCCTTTCATATTTGGTATGTGACATCTCTAGAGGTGTAAGATTTGAATTTGTTCAAATTGACTCCCTGAGTAAATATTTCGGCTTCCTATGGGAGCCTGATTATTAACTTGGTGGAATAGGGGGTATATTCTTTAAAAATCTTGTTCTTCAGATCCACCAGTCAGATTCTTTTGATATTTGGTATGCAGCATCTTTAGGGGGGTTAGATTTAAGCTTGTTCAAATGGGATCCCTGGATGAATATTTGGGCTCTTTATTGGAGCCCAAATTTTAACTTGGTGCAAGATGAGAAAATTTCTTGAAAAATCTTTTTCAGACCCACTAGTGAGAATCCTTTCATATTTGGTATGTGACATCTCTAGAGGTGTAAGATTTGAATTTGTTCAAATTGACTCCCTGAGTTAATATTTGGGCTTCCTATGCATAGGAGCCTGATTATTAACTTTGTGCAATATGGGTAATAATCTTTAAAAATCTTCTTCTTCAGATCCACCAGGCAGATTCTTTTGATATTTGGTATGCAGCATCTCTAGGGGGGTTAGATTCAAGTTTGTTCAAATGGGATCCCTGGATGAGTATTTGGGATAATTATTGGAGCCCAAATTTTAACTTAGTACAATATGAGAAAATTTCTTAAAAAATCTTCTTTTTCAGACCCACTAGTGAGAATCCTTTCATATTTAGTGTGACATCTCTAGAGGTGTAAGGTTCAAATTTGTTCAAATCGAGTTCCAGGGTTAATATTTGGGTTCCCCAAGGGAGCCCAAATATTTACTTAGTGCAGTATGGGGAATTATAGTTAAAAATCATCTCCTTCAGATCCAGTAGTCAGATTCGTTTGATATTTGGTGTACAACACCTCTGGGAGGGTTAGATTGAAGGTTGTTCAAATCAGGTCATTGGCTTAATATTTGGGCTTTTTATTGAAGCCCTAAGTTTGACTTAGAGCAATATGAGAAGAGAAAATTTCTTGAAAATTCGTCTTCTTTCTTGAGATCCACCAGAGAGAATTCTTTCATATTTGGTACGTATCTCTAGGGGTGTCGAATTCAAGTTTGTTCAAATCGATTCGCTTGTTTTGTTTTTTTTGTTTTGTTTTGTTTTGTTTTTTTGGGGGGGGGGGGGGGGGGGGCACTAGAGAGAACCACAGTAGTTTAAAACAAAACAAAAATTTCATTTGGTTGTTGTTTTTTAATAATTCACAGACAGAACAGAGTTTGCTAGGAAGCTTTCCTAGGACCAGCAGAAATGAATGACCAATAACTTGCCTTTGGTTGTGTCATAGCAAATCAAAACAATTGCTCTTGTGGCTGATCACATGCTGATACACTCATCTGTTTTGACAATTTGAGCCAGGTGAACGTTTTAGGCTCACTTGAGCCTCTGGTTATTCAGTTATCACTAGGAAGCAGTATGCGACCTGGTTTTTATTTTAACTCCGCAAAGTAGGGAGTGTTTAAATTTATAGCCCCTCAAGTTTAATTATAAGGAATGATCTTTTGTTTCTGTCTATTTCTTGAGTTATGAACCCCAAAAAACAAAGGTCAAACATAGTATAAACGGGATATTTCCATTTACACAGTTTGACCATTGTTTTTTGGAGTTCATAACTTAAGAAATAGACAGAAACAAACTATCATTTATTATTTCAACTTAATGGAAACTCGGCTGACAATGTCATTTTTTTAATCTCTCAGTAGTATGTGATGGCTTGCACGCAATAAAATAGTTCCTTATTTAAAAATGATGAGTTGGTTATTTTTAGAGGACATATTGTGAGACAAATGGGTAATTACACTTGAAGTCTTGACCTTTGTTCTAGACCGTATGTTGACTCATCCATCAGACTTGACGATATATGCCTAGAGACGAGCTTTCAGCTTAATACACCATCATGGAACCTCCCATGGTGGTTATAATGTATGAAGTTTGAAGCAGTTTTCAGTGGGTAAAACATAAAATGTCGAGTAGTAAACACCAGGCCTGGCATTCTGAAAAATGCAGGAGGGCAAAATATCGCTCTCCTCAATCAGCTTAGGAGAGCAATTAGCTTTACACAGCATTTTAAGTATCCAGTTGAACGACCTCATTGAAACTGAAACCAACAGACTACATCAGTGATTTTATTAACTTTACTAAGGTAAAGCGAAATCTCTTAGACATCTAGATGTCTCACTCAACAACCAAACACACACTTGACAAGACCTGTGTGTGTACCCAGACCTGTTGTCCTAGAAAGTCATACGCCTACCACTACCACCTTCAACCCCCCATGGGGGGGTTGAAGGTGGTAGTGGTAGGCGTATGACTTTCTTGGACAACAGGTCTGCCTGAATCTACAGTCACATCCTGGTGCAAGTGCTTCAAGTGACAGGATAGTAGTAATGGTAGTATAGTGTCAATATTCCTTGAATAATTACCCCTCAAACTGTGATGTCAGTTGTTGAATTTGAAACTGACAGAAAAAAAAATATTGCTCTGACCCATTTTGCTTCAAATGATTGCAACTGTGTTTGGGTATGGTTGCAGCCATTACCTTTTACCACTAAACCACTTTCAAAATGAAATTACGTGATGTTATGTGACTTCGAAGTTAAATTACATTTTTGCTTTACAACAAAAATTTAATGTGAGCATAATACATGTAATCTCAATCATCCCAGACCAAAATATTTAGGAGGGCAATTTTTCGCTCTCCTTAATTCTTTCAGGAGGGCAGTAAGGAGAGCTAAAAAATCGCTCTCCTGAAATTGCCAAGCCTGAAACACATATACCATTCACACCCAAATTCTTATTCAGAACTCTGTTGATCTGAACTAGATTTTATCTCCATGTTGAGGTCACGATTGGCTACTGTCCAGAAATATGTGACCTTAAACACCAATAAATAAATAACTCTTGTTAAAGCTTAAACCAACACGAGTAGAAGACAACACAACACAAAAGTTTTCTTGAATAACAAATTGTTTTCATTTTGCTGTCTAAAAACATAGCTTATAAGTTATGGCTCCTCATTTTAATGAGCTTGGTAAGCTCGATTGTGAGTTTGATCATAAGCTATGTTTTGGGGCAAAAATAGAAAAAAGTATTTAAGGTACAATGTGGCACTTTGTGAATTGTACACATGATTTTGAATTCCGGAAAATGATTTCAATGAAGTTCCATACATTTGGTTTGTATTGTACATGGTAACCAGACTGGGGTGTAAATTAAGGGAGAAGTCACTTCTCCCACCACAGACATTAGGGAGAAGTCAAATCAGGAAAAGAGAGAAGTGAGCTGAAAAAAAGAGGTATGAATATTGGACCTGGTAACTGATGCCTGGGGTGAAAGTCCTTGAAAGTGGGCAACATTCATAGGACTAAATGGGGTTGACTAATTTTAACTTTTTACTTGTGTTGAGGCAGATGCAGTCTGAGTTATGGCCACAGATGCTGATAGTGACCTGAAACACCAGTAAATAGAGTTTCCAAGGCGATATCTTTTTTAGCTAATCCGACTGAACATCAGCAGAGTTTTTGTGACTACTTGTCATCTTCCATCTGTCTGTCCATTGTCTGTTGTCTGTGAACATGGTATCCATGAATTCTCCTCCAAAACTGCCAAACCGATTTCAATGAAATTTGAGCTGATCATTTGTAATGACATCGCATTTAGATTTTATTCTAATTGAGTTGCCCTGCCCTATAGGGAGGGGGTGGTAGAAAATGCCCCAAAATTTTGAACAGATATGTTCAGTGACTATATATTTGGTATCGAGCTTCATTTTGTCATGAAGAATACAGTTTGTCTCAAACAAAGTTCATGGACAACATTTGCTTTGTAATAGGATAAGCAAGATTTTTGGCCACACCCAAAATTTCTATTTTCTGACCCAATTTATTTATTTATTTATTGTTGTTTATGGTCACATACTTCTGCACAATGGCTAATCATGACCACAACATGGAGATAAAGTCAAAGTCAGTCAATCGTTTATACCCCATGTTGCCTACTTTAGAGGACTCGCACCCCAAGCATTAATGACTGGGTCCTATTTTACCAGTGAAACAGAGCTTGTTTACCACAGTAAACAAGCACTGCTTCACTTCCTGGAGTTCCCACGGGGGTTCTTACCCAGTGGACCGGTTTGAACCAAATGTGGTATTATTGGGTAACAAATACCTGATTCCTGCAAAAAGATTTCCCAAACTGCATAGAACTGGGAACTTTTATTTGGTAAGAAGCATCTTTAGAACCAGTAGATTGGAATGGTAAAAAAAAATTGCAGTCTTTTGTGTCATAGGGTATTGGAAGGGGAATTGAAAAAATTCTGAATCTGCATATTTTCAAAAATTAAAAAACATATTCTCCAGAACCACTAATCTGAATCTTTTAATATTTGGTATATAACATTTTTGGGAGAATCAGATTCAAGTTTATTGAAATTCAAGCCCCTCGGATTACATTTGGGCTTCGGGAGCCTGCATTTTAACTTTGTGTACTATGGGGGATATTCTTTAAATATCTCTTCTCCAGAACCACCAGTCATAATCTTGTAATATATGCTTTACAGCATCCAAAGGGAGTCAAATTCAAGTTTGTTAAATCAAATCCTTCTGATCCACCTGTAAAAGTTTTGATATTCGGTATACAGTATTCTTAGTGTGGTCTGATTCAAATTTGTTCAAATCAGGTCACTTAGGATTGTGGGAGCCCAAATTTTATCTCTGTGCAATAGGAGGAATCATTTTTAAAAATCTTGTGCAACATGAGGAACAATCTTTTTAAATCTACGGAACAAAATCTTTTGATATTTGGTATACAGCATCCTAAGAATGGGGGCAGATTAAACTTTCTTCAAATCAAGTCCTGAGTTCATATTTTGGGTACCACTCAGAAGCCTGAATATCAACTTGGGAAATGCTGAGGCAGCATGTTTTCAAAAAGTAAAAGACAGTCTTCTCTACAACCACTAATCAGAATCTTTTGATATTTAGTATATAACATCCCAAGACGAATCAGATTAAAGCATGTTCAAATCAAGTTTCTCAGTTTATATTTGGGCTCCATACAGGAGTCTAAATTTTAATTTTTTGAAATATGAACAATAATCTTTAAAAATCTTCTCCAGAACCACACGTTACGATCTTTTGATATTTTGTGTACAAAATCCTTTGTGGGGTCATATTCAATTTTGTTTAAATCAAGTTCCTTTGTTAATATTTGGGCTCCCTTTTGGAGCCTGACTTTTAACTTGTGCAACAGCAGGAATAATCTTTTAAAATCTTCTTTAGATCCTCTGGTTAAAATCTTTTGATATTTGGTATACAGCATCCTTAGAAGGGAGCAGATTCAAATTTGTTCAAATAAAGTCCCAGGGTTCATATTTAGGTTCCCTATGGGAGCCTTACTTTTACCACTGTCCAATATTAGGAATAATCTAAAGAATCTTCTTTGGATTCACCATCAAAATTCATTTATATTTGGTATAATTTGGTATAAAGGGGGCGCGGTGGCTCAAATCAGGTTCCTGGATCAATGTTCAGATTCAAGTTTGTTGAAATCAAGTCCTTGGTTTCATACTTTGGTTTCCTATGGGAGACCATATTTTGGAGTAAATTCCAGTTCGTTCAAATCAGGTTCCTGAATCAATATTCAGATTCAAGTTTGTTGAAATCAAGTCCTTGGTTTCATACTTTGGTTTCCTGTGGGAGACCATATTTTAACTATGCAGTATGAGGGTTATTCCTTACAAATCTTTTTCTCCAGAACTACCAGTCAGAATTGTTTGATATATGATATACAATGTTGACACACAGGAGTTTGAACACAAGGTTTGCTACTAGCTATTCTGTAAACTGAAAAATAGATATTTAGAATTCCAGGTCCTGAAAAAACAACAATCCAGTTGTACAGAGATCAGTGGTGTGGACCTAGGAAAAGACTAGTATTTTTCTCAGCACTTCATGAAGATGACATATTTCACAAATTGCTAAAAATTTCAACTTCTTCATCCAAAAGATAGCAAATGAACCTTCAAGAATGAGCTCACTCCAATAACAGGTCATAATTTAACTGTTTGAAGGCTAGATTATTTTTTGTGGTCTAAATTTGTTATTTTATATTTATTTAATATTACATGTAATAATACTATGTAAATATATATTTAATATTTGTTTTATTAAAAATTATTGGAGAGTGTCCACATGCAATAATTTGTAATAAAACAAATTTGTGTAAACAAAATATTTGCGATTGACTGAATATGAAATATGAGCAAGGAAAATGTTGGTTTTTGCTTTGGTACCCTCATTAGAAGCCACTAGCACTCAACCAGTTAAGAGGACACACACATGATGACATCACCCTTTGGTCTTTGGATGGGCAACAGGCTGGAAAAAAACAGCAATAGACCCAAAAAGTAACATGCATCTGTACTATACTTTACTTCAATACCTTACAACCAAACACAACCTTAGAACACCACACCATCACATAACACAGATGTGGTGGTATTGTACAATGAAAAGAGATTTAGGTTGGTTATTAATACCTTAACTGGGAATGTGGTGGCTCAGTGTTTGCAGCATTGAACTTCAAACCAAAAGGTCCAAGGGTTGAGTGCCACCAAGAGGTGACTGTTTTGTCCTTGGGCAAGGCACTTAACTTCTTGCATGCTGCCAGCAGGAATTCCTGCCAGGACTTGGACTTCAAACCAAAAGGTCCAAGGGTTGAGCCCAACCAAGGAGAGACTGCTTTGTCCTTGGGCAAGGCACTTAACTTCTTGTGTGTACTAGCAGGAATTCCTGCCTGGACATATTTTCTCTTGCCACTGAAATAAGTATAATTTGGGCACATTTAATCAAAATTCCCCCTGTAAATTAAATGGATTTTTTCACCAATGATTATTTAGTTAAGTTGAATTTATCAGCAAATCTTGTCATGGCTGCTTAATAGCAGCCATGACTAGATTTGATGAAAAATATCTTTAAAATACTCAGCAGGTTAAGACTTAATCCTGATTGCACATGTAGGAGCCCAGTTGTGCTGTACACTAAGGTGTACTGTATGTCGACAGTGCACTAAGGCGTACTGCATGTTGACTGTGCACTTGTCTTCAACCACTTCTAGCCCAGTTTGTGCAGAGTTAAGATGTTGGGGAGTTGTACAGTTGCTTGCCATTGCTCGGTGGTTCTTTCTGGATAAGCTGGTTTCCTCCACCTGTAAAACTGTCTGACACAAGGTGACCCTGGCTGTCAAAAACGTTATTAAACCCCAATGAAAAAACTAAATTAAAAAAAATAGTATCTTAAGTGTTGAAAGCAGTGGTTGTACCCCCACCCCCCTCTCCCCCATTTGGAAAACTACCTCGTTTATTGTGGGCTTGTCAGACTATACCCTAGTTGGGGAGCACATTCCCTTCCTCATTTGTCAGGAAAGACTGGAGCCACCACTGGTTGAAAGTAAACAGAAAGAGGAACAGATTTGCTCTCAGATCACCATATCAAACCAATACAATCACAGAAGTGGTTACAGCGTCTGGGTTTAAGGGTGTGCCTCTTTAAAATTCCAGCTGTACCGTGCACCCACTCTGCTGAACATCTAACTTTTGAGAAAATCAAATGCACCCCCATATCCGAATGCACAGTCTTCCCTTGTGTTCGAAATATATAACCTTTGAGTTCTAGAGTTTGAAATCATCTCATGAGCGCAGCAAGGTGCCATCTGCAATGCTTAAGCATTGCAGATGATGGCTTGTTGACCTCAGGTCAAAATATTGACTACAGTCAGAAATTTCATGAAATATGGTTTAAAATTCGCTAAATGTCTGTTACAAATGGTCATAGCTTCAGGTCACATTTATGATCAGATTTTGAAACTTGGTATGCTTATTTGGGGTTACCTCTAGATGGGTGCTATTGATTTTCTTCGCTTTGCATCAAAAAATGTTGCCGTTGGCAACGGCCTTCGAACAAAGTGCAGTTATGCATCAATATTTCCTTTTGGCATACCCTGCAGTGTACATTTATTTTCGGATCGCTTTGAAACTTGGTGTGCCTGCTTGGGGTGACCTATAGATGGGAACTATCAACTTTCTTTCATTTCCGTCCAAAAATGTTGCAGCTGGTAACGACCTTTGAACTCAGTTTAGTCAGACCTCAACATTTCCCTTTCACACACCCAACAGGGAACATATATTATCAGATTGCATTAAAACCTGGTATGCTTGTTTGTGGCGACCTCCAGATGGGAGCAATTGATTTTCTTCCATTTCCGTCAAAAAATGTAGCCGCTGGCAGTGACCTTTGAACTAAGTTTAGTCAGGCATCAATATATTTCTTTGGCTCGCCCTACAGGTCATATTTATGATCGGACTGCTTTGAAACTTGGTATGCTTGTTTGGGGTTACCTCGAGATGGGAGCTTTTGATGTTCTTCAATTTCTGTCAAAAAATGAACATTGTGCAGTAATGCATCAATATTTCTATTTGGCAGACACTGCAGTGCACATTTATGATCAAATCGCTTTGAAACTTGGTGTGCTTGTTTGGGGTGACCTCTAGATGGGAGCTTTCGATTTTCGTCCATTTTCGTCAAAAAATGTTGCAGCTGGCAACGACCTTTGAACCTTTTAACTTAGTTTAGTCAGACCTCAACATTTCCCTTTGGCACACCATACAGGAAACATTTATGATTGGATTCCATTGAAACCTGATATGCTTGTTTGGGGTTACTTCCAGATGGGAGCTATCGATTTTCTTCGATATCCATCAAAAAATGTTACTGTTGGCAGTGACGCTTTGAAACTTGGTGTGCCTGCTTGGGGTGGCCTATAGATGGGAGCTATCAACTTTCTTCCATTTCCGTCAAAAAATGTTGCAGCTTGCAACGACCTCAGAACTTTGTTTGTCAGACCTCGATATTTCCCTTTGTCACAGCCTACAAGGCACATTTATGATCGGATCACTTTCAAACTTGAAAGCTTGTTTGGGATGACCTCTAGATAGGAGCTATTGATTTTCTTCCATTTCCGTAAAAAAATGTTGCCGTTGGCAATGACCTTTGATGAATTTAGTGCAGTTATGCATCAGTATTTCCCTTTGACACACCCTGAGGGCACATTTATGGTTGTGTCGCGTGAAAACCTGGTGTGCTTGTTTGGGGTGACCTCTAGATGGAGGCTATCGATTTTCTTCCATTTCAGTCAGAAATAGTTGCCATTGGCATTGACCTTTGATGAACTTATTAAAAACTTAGTGCAGTAATGCATCAATATTTCCCCTTGACACACCCTGCAGGGCACATTTATGATTGGATGGTGTACTTGTTTGGGGTGACATCTATATTGGAGCTATCGATTTTCTTCCATTTCTGTTTAAAAATGTTGCCACTGGCAACGACCTTTGAACTTAGTTTTGTCAGACCTCAATATTTCACTTTGCCACACCCTCCAGGGCACATTTATAATCGGATCACTTTGAGACTTGATATGTGTGTTCTGGGTGACCTCTCGATGTGAACTATTAATTTTTTTTCACTTCCATAAAAATTATTGTCGTTATCACAAGCCTTTGAACTTAGTGCATTTGTGCAGAAACTTATCTCTTTTGCACTCTCTGCAGGGTATATTTATGAATTTCCATAAAAAAGGAAGAAAAAAAAACCCACTGCAACAAGCAATGACCTTCAAACTTAGTGCATTTGTGCATTAACATCTTCCTTTGGCATGCCTCAGAAGGCGCATTCATTATCAGGTTGTTTTGAAACTGTGTATGCTTATGCAGGGTGACAAAGATAGGAGCTATTGATTTCTTTTAATTTCCATCAAAAACTGTTGCTGTTAGCAACAATCTTTGAATTTATTGCATTTGTGCATCAACATTCTTCTTTGACATGGCCAACAGGGCACATTTATTGAAGGATTGTTTTTGAACTTGGTGTGCTCATTAGGCGAGACCTCTAGATAAGAGCTGCCTTTGATTAGCATTCATTTCTGTGAAAAAAAAATGCCGTTTACAATAACCTCTGAGCTAACTGCATTTGTGTATCAACATTTTTCCTTTAGCCAGCCTTACAGTTTACATTTAAAAATGCATGGACTGCTCTGACGTGCACACATAATGCTGTTATGTTGAAGTTTCGCCAAATAGCATTGGTACCAATGATCTTCAATTTTGCCATTTCAATTATAACTTACTAAGTTCAAGTTTGTCAAGTGGGGCTACAGTGTCATTGACACTTTCATTAAAAATCTTCTTCAGATCCACAAGTCGGAGTGGAGGTGGTGGGAAGGCGAGGGACTGATTCAAGGTTCTTCTAATCATATTTCTGGTTTCATATTTGCACTGCTTATGGGAATACAAATTTTAACTTGGTGCACTTAGAGAGAAGTCCCAAAAATCGTTTATTTGAAATGCTTCTCCTGGGATTGCTACCATCACTTAACAAAACAAAATGTATACGTCGAACACCCAGGTGCTCATTGAATGGTTTTGCTCTATATTTACCGTGGATGAGTCCACGACCTCTCTACCACCTCCAGCCCAAGAAAGTAGTGTCCAAATTGACAGCATTACCCGCCATTGCGCGGAGGCTCTTGCGGCTCTGAAATCGATCAATTCAACCGAAGCGCCTGGACCGGACCTCAGTTGCCCACGTCTCATCAAAGAGTGTAAAAATTCATTGTGCGAACCACTTTTGGTCCTTTTCAATATCCTTTTAAAAATGTTATTTTTCGGTCTCGTGGAAAAGTGCTAACTTTTCGCCAATCCTCAAGAATAATCTTTCCAATGCGGTTACTAACTTTCGCCCAATATCATTGATTAGTTATGTCCGCAAAGTGTTTGAGAAATGTGTTTTAAGCGCCTTTGGAAATTTCTCAATGCTAACAAAGTCCTCTGTCAATTTCAGTCCGGATTCACACCTAGCGACTTGACTAATGCCAGTTTGATTTACAAGTTGAGAAAATCGCAATCGCAGGTGTGGGCTACTGGACTTTCTAAAATCACACCTTTCTGATAAAACATAAAGAGTTACTAGAGCATTGGAGTCTTCATCATGGAGAGTAATCTGCTCTGGAGTCCCACATGTGTCGATTCTTTTGCCTTTTCTGTTTCTGATACATCAGTGACACAACTGAAAGTTATATTAGTAATATACGATTCTTTGCTGATGATATTTCCTTATACCTTTTTGTGGAAAATCCTATTCAAACTGCTGTTTTAATCAATAGCGCTTTAGAAACAATTGAAAATTGGGCTAAAACGTGGTTGGTAGAATTTAAGGTCAAGAATGCAATTCATCTACTTGAAACGTTTCGTTTCCATAATGTATTCCTGCATCATTTCAGATACTCTTGGGAGAGTGTGAGTGGCTTGTTTGAGATCATTCCAGTGTTTGGGAAAGTTGTTGGGTGGTAGTAAATGGGTTCTCAGTTTCCGGAGTGTCTAGTTTCCTTTCCGGAGGAGTTTGTGCATATACTAAAAAATCACAAAAGGTTGTTGGCTGACTGGAGTGATACCAGCCATGTACGAATAACAGAACGTTTAGCCTATGAAGGTCTCAAAATTTCAAAATGCGATGTTTAAAAAATGTGGGTCAGTATGTGTCTCATATTTGCCGTTTTGATAGTACATATAATGGCTCTTTTTGTGATAGAAATATTCTTTGAGTGATCGGACCTATACTCCCAAACTTGAACAGCATATGACATGTGGCTGTGGACTTATGACTGTTACAACGTTTTCAAGGCTTCGGTGAGAGAATATGTTTTGCATTGTTTATTCCATAAAAAGTTCTATCCATTTTTGAGCATACGGCCGAGATACGGTTTTTAAACTTCAGGTTTTCAGTCCATATGTACCCCTAAAAATGTGAACGTTTTTAATTCTTGAAAGAAGATGACTGCCATTATGGGGTAATATTTAGAAGTAAATTCCGATTTTCAAAGTTATGCTATAGAGATCATTTGGGGTGGAAAACCAAGAATCCGGTTTTGTTAGCATTCAGCGCAAGTTTGTTTGCATTACACTAATCGCTCATCTTCGATTACTCGATATTTGTTTTTCAACTATATTATCAAGATTGTTACCTGAGGTGTGGATTGATGTATCATCCGCGAATGAGAGGACTTTGTGAGTAGTCGATCTACTGATATCATTCATGGGGAGAAAGAATAGTAGGTCGTAGTATTGATCCTCGTGGGGCACTTGCTGAAATTTCCACTGAGTCGGATTTTGTGTCCATGTTGGAAACAAAATGAATTTTTACACTTAGGTAGCTTCTGAACCAGTTATTAACAATACCTCGTATACCATAAAGTTCCATTTTGCGAGTAAGATTTGGTGGCCAGTCTGTAAACCTTTCGAAAAGTCAAGGAACACTGAAAGAGTTCAAGCTTTAAGCTACCTTATCGTTCAGCTCGGCAATTGTTTGAAAGAGGTGTAGAATTGATCTACTGTGGGATGTTTTTTTTCTGATCCAAACTGGTATGGATATAGAATATTATGTTGATAAAAAAAAATCTAAAAATCTTGTGAACATTATTTTTTAAACGTTAGAGAAAACTGGTAGAATGCTTATAAGTTTGTAATTAGAAAATATCTTGGGTCACCTGTTTTAAATATGGGTATAATTTTGGCTATTTTCATTTTTGTGGGTACCACTCCCCAACATAACGATTGATTGATAATGTGTGGTAAGCGGGTTGCGATTACATGACTTATTTCTTTTAATTACTTGGTTGAAAAGTTTTGGAAATATTTACTACATTTTGAGGTTAGGTTGTTTATAAATATGATTATTTCTTGTGAGTTGGCTGGCGGAATAAATAACGACGTAGTATTGCCCTGGGTCGGAGATTGTGGCAATGTATTGCATTCTCTTTCCCTACATTGGCAAAGAATGCGTTCAGTTTATTGGCAGTTTCTTTAGGGTTTGTTAATTCGATGTTTCCGTCCTAAAAGAGTAGCCGGAAGAAGAGAGCACGTTCGGACTTATTTGTGGCTCTTAATATTTCCCAGGACTTATAAAGATTAAATATGTTTTCTCTAATGGTGCATGTATAATATTCAGCTTTGCTAGCGCGTTTCTGTCTATTGAATACTTGACAATATCTTTTATAGGTGTTCATATTTTTAATTGAAGGGCATTTATAAGTTTTGTGTTGTATAAACGATTTTTTATGTAAAGAGGATTGTAGAAGTCCTCGTGTTATCCAAGGTTGTCGCCTAATGTCTTTTTTGGGGAGTAGGAACTGTCTAGAAGGGGAAGGCTTCATCAAATGCCGTATTGATGACATCGAGAAACGCGTCGTACGCATGATTGGGGCATGGCTTTCTGAGAAAGAGGAATTAGGCTAGGAGCCAGTATATGGTCACGCTCCCCAATTAGGGAATTTTCCAGACTATGTTTTTCTGAAAGTCCAATAATTAAGAAACATTTTAAGAGACGGTCGCCATCTGGCCACTGGGGCGTTTAGAAGCTACAGACATTTGATGGATCTACTTATAAAAGCTTGTGCACAAAAATTAGCGAAATTGCTTGCAAAGTTTCATAAACAGGCCTAAAATTTGAAACACGTTGCCACACATAACTGATCAAATTGTGCTGCCCATAAATCAATATATAGACATGTCAACCCTAAAACTCACTCCGCCCAGCCCGCATCCCACCCCACCCCACCCAACACTACCTCACTCCACCCCACACCACGAACTTTAACAATTTTCAAAAATTATGTTTTTGGAAAATCCAACATTCAAATGTTGTCACTGGTTGAGGGCTACATAATTTTTGGTGGTCTGAATTTGTTATTCAAAATTTATACTATTATAAATTATTGGAGAGTGCCCAAAGGCACTCTTCAATAAATTGTAATAAAACAACTTTTTATAAACAAAATATTATTGAATTTGACTGAATATGAAAAATGAGCACGGAAAACATCGGTTCTGACTCCGGTACCCTCCATTTTGAACGCCCTGATAGTGGCTTGCTGCATTCAACCAGTTAAAGCATGTTTTCCAGCTGGTGACAACAGCTTTTATAATACACAAGCATTTCGTTGGCCTAATTATAAAACCCCATGTACATGCTTTTAAAACATTGTGTACAAGGTTTTATAAGCAGTCTGACGATTTAAATTAGTTAAATTGACCATATCTTTAAGGCTGTGGGCCACAATATTTTAGAGCCCAATTCCCATCCTCTCAAAACTTAGCCACCTCAAAACACCCCACAAACTCACACACCTACCCAAACACGACCTACCCCACACCATACAGCATCCCATTTTTGTTGCATGGGCTACATGTGTTGTGCGCACATTGTGTTTTGACACATGAGCACATATTGGCACATCCAGCATGTGATGTGTATACACATTTTGACATATTGTGCACCAGCACACAAGCACATTCAATCGACCACCAGACCCATGTTCCGTAGAATCATCCCCTTTTCATCGTATGTGCCTATATGCGGCATGTTTTATGTGCACATTGCGCATAAGCACTCAAGTACAAATCGGCATGTCTAGTGTGTACCAGTGTCCTGCATGAAATATGTACCCATTGTGGCACAATGTGTATTAAGTATCCTGAAATACCTGTATGTGCCTATGTACTGCATGTGATGTACACACATTGGGCACTAGCACACCAGCACATATCGGCACATCCAGCATGTGCCTATGTGCTACATGTAATACGTACACACTGTGCATTAGCACACAAACACATCTAGGACAATCAGAATAATTTATAGAGAGATCGGGAAAGTCATAACATAGACAGGACAGACCAAGGAATTGAGAAAATAATAAGCTGTGGAATAGATTAGGATAGGCAGAAGCAGGGGATTCCGAAGGGATCTGAACTAGTAAAACAATTGTCGGGTTGTTTGTGGTAAATATGGATTATTAAATTGATTCTTATACACAGAAACGCACGTTATGCCACAACATGCTAGTTTTATAAGCCTCTAGGTGATATCAGAAGCCTTTATGGTACTATAGCACTATTTGCTCCTACGAAAATAATGATTCTCAAGGAATCCCATCTAGTGCAACCTGACGGGTTGTTTGTGGTAATTCTACCGAGGAGTCTAGGTAATTATTGTTATTGGAAAAAGAGGATTCTGGGGGAATCTGTACCAAAGAAAGTGATTTTGGGGTTGGTTTTGATGAATTGGTGGGATTGTCGGGTCTATTTGGGTAATTAGGTTTACTCCTATTCAATTGAACACAACCTCTAAACACACGTCTTTGCTATTAGAGGATTTGGTGTCACATAACAACCATATGCTACAATGGGAACCAAGATGGTGACCTCCAATATACAAAATGGACGAAGGAAACATGTATCACTCAAATAACACAAGCTACATGTACACATGCGCACTAAGACCATGTATCACTATGGTAATTACGTCACAAAATGGCCGATCACAGGGCTACCATGACAACCCAAAATGGCACCACTGGGTCACGTGACTAAGACATCACATGAGATCCATAAGATGGGGTCGAAATGAAATGTTAACAATGATGCGCCTATTATATGGGAAAAATAGTATATCATGTACCCAGACCCCCACCCCAAAGCCCCGTCTTATGGATCTCATCTGATAGTTCTCATGTAACGTCATGTCACGTGACCCAGCTGCAACATGTCGTGTTGCCATGGTAAAACACCCATAATTCATGTATGAACCAAGGTCAAATTTAGTACTGTAACAGGTATTTTTTTTACCTGAGGTCGCAGGAGGTCGTGGCATTTAGATGCACATTACTCAGTAATGTCCCAACCCCTAGTGACAAACATTAGTGCAACTTATAGCATTTTGAATAAGCTTTCAGGAAATTATAGCCTTCAAAATTCCCTAATGGGGGTAACAGGGTCTATGAGCAGCTCACGAACTAAATAGTCGTCGACGTTTAGTTCTCTTTTGAAATTATCTATCTTTTCTCGTTTTAAAGGACTGATTTCTTCATTTAATGGGTTTTGTTCTCTCTTCAACAAGAAAAGTTGCAAAATGAACACTTAGGTCCCCTTTAATAATGCCAGTGTTTTCAACACTAACTCTATTGGATATTAGGCTATGTGGTCAATTAAAGTTGTCGAATATTCGGTTAGAAGTCTAGTTGGTTTGGCTATCAGTGGTATAAATCCTGCACCGAACAAAGAGTCCACATATTTTGGGTGGTTATTCTACTTTTACTTCTACCAATGAGTGGCCACCATCAACACGTTGATTATTCTGCCACTTGAGAGGATGCGCTTGTTTTTTTTTTTTGTTGTGTTTTTTTTTATTTTCAAGTGCTATACATTCTAAATACAGTGCGAGGTAAAAAGCATCATGATCTGTGGCTAAAGAATCTTGTGTAGTTGTGACTTGAAATTTTCAAGACTGGTGGTGACGCTGGCACTTGGTAACGTGTTCCAGTCCTTGATGGTCCTGGGGTAGAAGGATTTTTTCCTTACGTCACTGTGGCAGGATGGTAATTGGAACCCTTTTACATTTGTACCACGTGATGTTCTGACTGATGGAATGACACTTTTTGTTGTGTCTACATAGACTGTTCCATGGGCAAGTTTGTGTAGCGTTGTCAGCCTAGATATTTTCTGCAATCTTCCAGGGTTTTCCAGTTAAGACTTTCAATCATGGAACTAACAGATGAGGTGTTATGGTGAAGATTTGTTACATATCTCGCTGCCCTCCTTTGTACCATTTCAAGCCGGTGGATGTTTTTCTGATGGTACGGATCCCAAACTGCGCTTGCATATTCTAAGGTGGGTCTCACTAGTGACTTATATGCTGTTTCCTTTAATTTGGTGTTATTTATATTCAGGTTCCGTTTTAAAAATCCCATGGTCTTATTTGCCTTGTTGCAGATATTGCTGATGTGCTCGTTCCACCTGTGGTCTGAGCTGATAGTGCAGCCTTGATACTTTGCTGATTTCACTGTTTGCAAGATGTGTCCAAGCAGCTTGTATTTTCTTGCTATTGGGTTTCGTTTTCGGGTTATTGTCAGGACGTTGCACTTATCTGGATGAAATGCAATTTTCCAGTTCGTTTCTCATTCTGCCAGTTTATCAAGGTCTTCTTGTAGGTGTGTGCTATCACTGTCCGATGTAATCGTTAGATACACAATAGTGTCGTCGGCAAAGAGTCTGACCCTGGAGCGAATCCCTTCTGGCATGTCGTTTATGCAGAGGAGGAATAGACTGGGTCCTAATACGGAGCCTTGCGGGACACCTGCGTCTACGTCAATTGTATCAGATTTTTCCCCTTTTACAACTACCATTTGTTTCGTGTCAGATAGGAAGTTGTAAATCCACTTAATTGTCTTGCCTCCAATGCCATAGTAATTTAATTTGTTCATTAACAGACTGTGACTGACTTTGTCGAATGCCTTTGAGAAGTCTATGATTAGGCAGTCGGTTTGTTTTCCTGCGTCCAAGTTCCTGGTGACATCCTTATAGGCAACTTTAACATTGTATCCAAGAAGATCAATGTTAAAGTTGCCTATAAGATAGACTTTTTTATTTTCGGAATTAGTTTTATTGAGTGTATGTGAAAAATCGGATAAAATCTATCAAAGTCTTCTTGGAGTGTGGGGGAGTATTTGGCATATATATATAGTTCCGACAATACGCATGGTTGGGGTGGTGATTTCGATGAATAAGGCTTGAAAAATGTGTGGGATGAAGAGAGACAGATCGTCACGAATGTTGAATGGCATGTGTGACGAATAACCCTACTCCTCCTCTGCCGTCATCGTCATCTGAACACATACGGGTTATTGGTGGGTGATATCCCTCTAATCGTTGGTTATCCCTTCTTTCACCTTAAATATTTCTGATATTAAGGCTCCAACCATTCGCGTTTAGTAGTGAAAATGTTTACTTACTTTAACTTCTGTTTTGAACTGCTCCGGGGAATAGTTTTTACAATTCTGCATTTGTCTTGCCAGTTTGGTGTCCATTTCATCGACGTTTTACAGGTCGTTTATAAAGGAGTTACTGAATTTTGCCACGAAATCAAATTTTTTTTCTGTATCTCATCTGGGTTATTTTCGTTAGCCATTAGTTATACATCCTCATCATATACTTATAAACGTGACCCATGATTCAAGATGTATAGTATAGGAATCTGTTACAGTTAGTTTACTGTCTAAAGTGCAATGCAAAGTTAAAATGGGGCTGAGAGACTGGGACACTACTGTCACAGATTTGTGGAGTAATAATCATATTCTAATTCTTGTTATGTCCAAGAAGCATGAATCGCCATATTCCACAGACGGCAACAACTTAATTTAGGTTGGTAGAAACCGGCATTTTTCAACATACACACATTTACAGGGGATGAGCGTGGGTGCACGGTGGCGTTGTGTTCTAAGGCGTACTGCACGTCGATGGTACACTTGTCTTCAACCAATGCTAACCCTGCCTGTTTGGAGTTAGTATGTTGGGGAGCTGACAGTTGCTCGCCGGTGCTCGGTAGTTCTGTCCGGGTACTCCGGCTTCCTCCACCCGTAAAGTTGTCACAGTCCTGATTAGCCATTGTGCATAAATATGTGAACTTAAACACCAATAAATAAATAATAGGGGATGGTCACTGAAAGGTGTACTCCGGAGCCGACGCAGACTCGTAAAACTACCTACTCGAAAATACTGTTCTCAATTATTTCCTAAATAATGCCCCTATCTCACCCATATTTAGCCCAAATGTGTATTTATATATGCCGAATACAATCCCCCCCCCCCCCCAAAAAAAAAAAAAAAAAATATTCAGTTATGTTTTGTTTTTGGTGCATTTTTCTATTTTCACCTCACTAAAAAAGTGGGTAACTGGACGATTCGTCGTGATTGAAGATTCGTCGTAACGACGAATCGTCCAAATTACGATCACGAATCATCGTCTTTTAGGTTTTCGACGAAACGTCCAAGGCATGGATCTGTAACACTGAATTATTTCTTAATTTTTGGCCGGTTGATTTCATTGAAGTTTCAGGTACTTTCATGTGGGATCTTTTGAAGTAGCATCAAAAAGTGTTAAAAAACATGCTTATTGTTTTGAGTAGAATAAGACATGAGTGCTAATGAGTTTTTAATACCTCTTTGATGTGACATCAAAAGTGTTTAGAAAAACAAGATTTGTGAATCTATACCCGCAAATTTCCACCGAATGTCATAAATTTAATATTTGGGGCGTCTTATAACAGAGCTGTGCGACGAGGGCGGGGAGGGGAGGGGAGGGGAGGGGTGTATGGGATTGATGTACGTTTCTTGTCTAAAAAATATAATTTATGACCCCCTCCTTGAGGCGTGGTAAGTTATATTTTTCAGATCAGAAACAAGATATTTGGGGCGTTTTATAACACTACCTTAACCAATTATGTGAAAAAGTTGGGCACAATTATGTCAACTTGTATGAACTTATAGATGTGTTGAACAAAGAGAGTTTACTAGTAGACCTCCAGCGCCACTTGGTGTCTGAAGAGAAACTCCAAAGTATAAAAAAACATTGAAAAACTATCAGATGGAAATTTTTAATATATGGGAGCATTACAAACAGAAAATTATAACCCAAAGGTATTACTGCAACGCTTCACCACCCTCAACAAACAACACCAGCAGACAAATCCGAAAGGAATGATTTCACGCGCCGAAGGCGCGCAGGGACGGTATGGGGAACAAGCCCCTTTCGACCCTGTGACCAGTGTGAGAGGTTTGTGTCCTCTCACAAAGGTACTACCTCTCTCCGAGGGTGCAGTCGATCTGGGTTTTCAGGCAAATATAGTCTGCCACTTCGAGGATGATTTTGAGTGATGGCCATCACTGGCAAGTATAATGTGCCTCAGGCTGTCTCTGTTTGGTTGGACTCTTTGGAAGAAAACAACAACGACCCCTTTCGGGGTCGGGACAAAAGATGCGCAATGCGCTTACAAAAAGGGGCAGAGGCGGGACGCTCTAAGTTCGCTGTCGGCTAGCCGGTCATGATTTTTCGCCGCCAGGGTGGCTAGGCGGCCTTTGATGCTGGTGATATCGGCCCTGTCGTGGAGTGTTTTGATGGGTGTGTCCCATGGGGCGCGGAGGGAAACTCTAAGCGCGTGATTTTGGACCTTCTGGAGTTTTCCCATACTGGTTTGGTTGAGGTCAGTTAGGATGATTGCCCCGTATTCGAGTACTGGGCGCACAAAGGCTTTGTATACTTTGAGTAGAGTGGACTGGTTGGCTCCTCATGAGGTTTCCTTTAGCATTTTCAATAAGTTTATAAAATTAAAGACTCAAAATCGTAATCTTCCGACGAATCGTCCAAAGAACAGCGGAAATTACCGACGAATCGTCCATTGGACGTTTCGTCGGTAATTTCCGTTCACGACGAATCGTCCAGATTCAACGACGAATGTGCAATCACGACGAATCGACCAGTAACCAAAAAGTGTACTTGAGATTTCCCAATGAAACTCTATATCCATCTAAAATTACCCAAAATCGTGGCCTGATATTATTCCAAACCTATATATTTACTCTCATAAAATAACAACTTGAGGACTTATTTCTTCGGTACACAATTTCGGGGAAATATGAGTGAAATGGGTGTATTATTTAAGAAAAATCCTCAAAAAATAATTCCTAACTGTCGTCGGCTGATTTGTGCTGGGGCTAGTTTGGATTAAAATTGTTGGTGGCTAGTTTGAGTTTGGTGGATCAGCAGGAGACCAGTTAAGGTGAATTTTTCGAAGGCCGGTTTCTATCTCTTTGGTATTTTCCACTTGGTGTCGGGTCGTTTCGGCGTCGGGTCGTTTCGGCACCCGGTCGTTTCGGCACGCAGGTCAGGTCGTTTCGGCACTAGCCAAATCGTTTCGGCACCGACGCTTTTGGCATCGGGTCGTTTCGGCACCTAGGTCAGGTCGTTTCGGCACCAAGGGATTTTCTACTCGGGAACAATAAAAAAAAATTAACATCAATTTAAAGGAACTTTTTTATTTATTATATCAATGAACCTAACAACATTTTTAACATTTTTAATAGAAAATAGCAACAATATTTTTAGCATATAACATATATAAAAGATAGTACTGTTTTCAAGCAACCAAAACATTAAAATAAACATATAAACATTTTTTTAAAATGACGTCTAGTTCGGGAGGTTACTCTGTTGGAGCGTCGGGTCAGTATATGGCGTGCAAGACGAACGTAACGAAAACGTGTCACAATAATCATAAATAAGTTCGGGAGTTTACTCTGTTGGAGCATCGTGCCAGTGTATGGCGTGCAAGAAGAACGTAACAAACGTGTCACAATATTATTAAATAAGGGGGAAATATTGTGACATTTTTTTATTACGTTCCTCTTGCGCGTCATACAGTGATACGATGCTCTAGTAGAATCAGTGGCATATGAACCGGGGTAAAGGGGTGGGTACTAGTATTTACACCTCACCCCCAGCCCCCCCCCCCCCCAAATCAAAATCCAAGGTTAGGGGTGTTGGTACCTTCAAAAACTGGCGTTAATTAATTCGTGATAATTCTTTTCTTTTCCATCCCTCCCGATGAAGCCAGGTACAAAGTGCATTGGTACATTAATTTTTCGTGTTGCTTATGGAGTAATTTTTCGTGCAATGACAGCGTACGCCGCTGCATGGAACAGAAGTAGCCCAAAAACGAGAACCCCGTAGAAGGGTGTAATCTCCCGAAATAGACGGCATTTTTTACTAAAACATATAAACCCAAACATAAACACAGCAGAATAATTACATTTTTATGGCCCGTAAATTCCGGCACATCTCTTCAGTAACCTACTTGTACTGATTTCACCTTTGTTGTAAGCGTCCCAAAGTTCAAATAACTGCGCCTGTACCTTAGTCGCATTTTTCCTTTGTTTTCTCTGCAGCTTATGTTCTGAAAGTAATTTTATTAAAAGTGGTATGCCCTGAGCCTCTTGAAAAAGTTCCCCCACCAAGAGATAAAAAGGAACAGAACCGTTGGTGTTAACTCTAGAGTTCAAACGATTGTGCCAACCTTCTGTGTCATTGTTTGTCCTAACACTACACATAAAAACACTCCAGCACTCAATTTTGAAAACACTGTTATTTATCCATGTATCATAGACATAGTCCATCAATCTTTGAACTGTAGGTGACTGCACGCTTTCATCCAATTTCCTGAATGCCTCTGCTATATGTTCAGGTGGAAGGAATGGCAGAGCCATAACTCTCCTCAGAAACGTGTATATTTCATCTTGGTTGTTGTATTCAGTTTGCAATCCCAGGTTTTGAACTTTCCTATACACAGCCTGAGACCAATGGAAAACACAGCCTTGAATTGGGGTATCTACAAATCTTTGACGGATTGCCTGCCACATTCCAATTTCAAAATCTACAACAATTTTACGGAGCTCAATATGTTGTGGAAGTTGTCTGTCAATGGCGCGTAAATATTGTGAAAAATATCCTTTCTATTCCAGGCGTTTGTAAATAATAATAAATGAAAAAAGAAAAACATTTCAAAAACGTCGAATTGTTTTTTTTCTATCTATTCTAGGTATAAATCGAGAAAGTCAGGAAATACACACTTCCCATATTTAAAATATATATATATGTATATAATTTGTTTAATTACCTCAGCTCTTATGGTCACTGCTATATGTTTGCCAGGCTCAGCTGGATGAGCGTGTTCCTTCATGCCTTTCTTGTACGTCTCGCCATCTTGAATAACGGTTGCTGGACAGTTTGCTCCTCGTTCCTGCTTTGTACACCGCCATAGGATGTGGTCATTTTTCTGCTTTTTTACGGTAAAACTATGGCCACTGTCATCTACTAACATGCGTTTTCCACGTTTTGTGCCGGAATCTATGACATGATATGTTTTCTCTTCATCGGAAATTTGTGTCTGTGCAATAGTCCCTGTCTCTTCTGTGATTGAATTTTCATTTATACTTTCACGTGTTCGAAAGGATGAATCTATATTAAAAGATTGTGTTTGTTCACTCCCAGTGGCTGCTTCATCATCTACAGTGTTGAATGAATGTTGAACCACGAAAGTAGCATTATTCCCCAAAATACTGTCAGCGTCATTACTATTGTCACTAGTGCCATTATTATTTTGTTGTGAGCATTCCGTGCACAACCATTCTACATTTCTGTGCTGTCTTATTGCTTCTCTATATTCACTCTGACTAATTCCAGTATCACACTTTCTATGTTGCCACCTTGCGCACCCATCGCATTGAAGACCATGTTGACGGGGTCGGACTGCAGTGTTACACTTTATACATATATCTCCAGACATTTTGAATAATGACATGATTTGAACCTAGACCCATCTTTATAGGAAATTTTTCCCTTCTAACAACAAACATCTAATGGGCCGTTTTTTCTTTGTTGACTGAATACTGTTGGTCACACCTCTTATGTCTAATCACTACAAAAACAACTACCCCGACCATCCTGTTATGCTTAACAACTGAAACAACAGCTGCATAGGATTGATCATAAATGGGCCGACAATGTGATCACTTTGAAAACAAAGCCATACAAAACATTGAAATCATTACCCTTTGAACTTTATTAAAATTTTATACCACACAATACTTCAAACTACTTCAAACCAACGATAAACAAAACACAAAACAGAAAAAATATTTATAGCATATAACAAATTTTTCATAATATACTTCAAAAAATACTGCACAACAATGTTAGAAATGAGTTCTTAAAAATATTTAGCAGGTGCCGAACTGACTTATAGCAGGTGCCGAAACGACCTGGTCTGGGTGCCGAAACAACCTTTCCCAGGTGCCGAATCGACTTGACTGCCGGTGCCGAAACGACTCGGTGCCGAAACGACCAGCATTCTTCCACTTCATATGGGTTGCTGTAAAATTTGTTGCAACCGGAACTGAAATTACTCGACACTGAAATTTCTGCAATTTTTGCATTTTCTTATTAATTTAATACTAATGCCCATTTAATACATTCTGAGTAAACTGGCTTGTCGGTAAGTAAATTGAACTAAAGCTGACGAAGCGTTCTTTAATGAAACCAACTTATTTTATTTGCAGCTGGGGATATTTCAGTAATTGTCAAATCACCGGAATATGTGGAATTACTCAATTTGAATTGGCTGTATTTACCCCGATGTTGTTACTACATTTATAGCCAGTTTAAATATATCTGTTTTCCCTCATTTCTAGCAACCACTTCGTGAGAAAATCTACCGCATTTTAGGATTTATGAAGCGACCTAGTCTTTGTAAGACTGTGACCCGGGGCCCTCCTGGCCCTCACAGTCTTTGAGCAACCCGGTCAAATTTCTGAAAAACTGAAAGAACCTGGCCGCATTTGGGTCGACTCAGTTCACACTTCATATCGAAGACAAAAATCACATAATCAACATTCTGTTGTACTCAGCCCAAATATAATTTATTCGAAGTGGCTATTTCACGGGCGCCCGTGAAATAGTCTACAGGCTATTTCACGGGCGCCCACGGAATAGTCAATACATACTAATAATAATAACTCTTTGGCCAGCCGCTGATTCGTCGCGGTCCTCATAAGAGAAGGCCATCATTCCCCCTGTGCCCCACCCCCTCTTCCCCTCCTCTCCTCCCAGCATTCAGATATAAACTGCTTAATAGTGTCCCTCACTTCCTCTTTTTCAATTTCTTCAATAAGCATTCCTACCCTCTCCCTCGTGTCCCCCTTCAGCCATCTATCCTTTGTTTCTTCACCCCACTTCTGCATTATTCTTCCAGTAAATTTTATTCTATGAGGTATATACTGTGGGCATTCCAAGAGAAAATGTTCCAGGGTCTCCACTACTCCAGAGTGGCACATTTGGCATCCCTTTTCCCCATCTCTCCCAATTTTTCCCCGAAGCTCCAGTGATCTTGATCTCAGTTTGAACAGCAGTGACCCTCCAAAGGTGCCATCTAGGTACTTCTCAAAAGCTGGCTTTTCTTTATATTGTAACCCCTGCAGTGATCTTTTCACGCCAACCCCTGCTCGCCAGTTTCGATTGCAGTCTTCCATGACTCTCTCTTTGACAAACCTTTTGCCTTCTTTCATTCCTACTTCTATGTTTGTGACCTCTATAGAGTAATTGTCCATTAGTTCCCTCACATGTTTTGACCACCCCGTTTCTATATTAGAATTCCAAATGGTATCGAGCATCAATTTACACCACCGGTTGTCAGGCAGGTTTCTCAAGTAGTTAAAGTAACACAGTTTTCCCAAATCTACCCTGTCCTTGATTTTCATCCACCCAAGCTCCCCCCTTACTGCTTCCAAAGCTGCAGCATTACTCGACCCTGTTATCCATCTGCCGGCATCATTCTGAGTACTTTCCAACTTCTTAATAACGGTTTGGTTTAATGGAATCACGTCCGTGCCATACGTTATACTTGGTAAACCCACCCTACTACTAGGAGAAGATGGCGATGGTGGTGACGAGTGGAGGTTAGGCTTTTCTGTCTGCATTATGTGGGAATTTTCTATGTGTTTTTGTGCTGTTTCGATGTTGATTAATATGGCGCAGTAGTATTAGATGTTCTAGATATTGGTGAGGTCAAGACTTTGTATTTTGGCAAACCATAAAGGAGGGAATTTGACTGTCATCAATGCCAAGTTATTAAAATATCCTATTTTCGAGGTTCCTGATCGGCGAGTTGTTTACTCTCACCATGGAGACTTGTGATGCAATAATGTGAAGTTACTCTACTGTGACATTACTCTACTGTGGAATTACTCTACCGTACTGCCATTGAATTGTCCTCGTTAATATTATTGGAAGTGATATGTTGTCATTTGCACTTATGTGATTGTGATTCGACTGAATGAATGAACACATCATTCAGCAGCAACAGTGTCTTCATAACAGTGTTTGCGGAGTTTTACACCTTTTGATCGAGTGATAATAGCCTTGGTATTTTCTCGTGTTGATGCTTGATTGCTCTTACTCAACTGTAACTGTAACTGTAATTGTGACATTAAAGCTTTATCCTACACAGTGTAACAAAAGCTGCAATGAGTGACTCTTCAGATCCAGAGTGCGGTAGTAACATCAGAGATAAACAGAGTCGTCAGCTATCCCAGGTATCATTCGACTCTACTCTTTCCCCACTTGAAAGGAAGAAAGCAAAGGTTGCTGATAGCATGGATGGCAGAGATGAGGAAGACGATCTTCCTCAACCAATCGACCTATGCAGCACTCCCCATTCGCATTTGGGCGCTCATCATGGGGACGAAAACCCATACCAGACAGGCGGCAGGGGTCCCTTTATCTCGTTCATGAAGGATGATTTCATTGAGCTATTAAGAGACAAAACGGTGCAGGGTTTATTGCAATCGATTTTCACAGGCGCAATTGATAAACGTCTCTCAGCTGCCGAGGGTGAAATTAAAGTTTTGAAAGAACAGCTTTCTGAACAGGATCGCAAAATTGTGACATTAGAAGAAAAACTGGACGACTTGGAACAATATGGAAGGAGAACTAGTTTGCGACTTTCTGGAATCCCCGAAAGTGAGAATGAGAACACCGATGCAATCGTGATTGAAACTGCCAAGCAAATAGGTGTAGATATTTCTTTAAGTGATATTTCTAGGAGTCATCGTGTTGGACCTAGAAACAAAGCTCCGAACAGACCCATAATTTTTCGCTTGAACAGTTATAGAACTAGAGACCGTCTTTATCGTTCGAAAACGGCCCTGAGGAAACTGAAGAAAAATATTCCGCAGTCCACCAATTTTCTTCCGTTTATCTGAATGAGGATCTTACGAATATCCGGGCCCTAATCGCAAGAAGGGCAAGGACTATGAAGGCACAAAAGAAAATCCTTGATACATGGACCTTCGACGGGGTGATTTTTGTCAAACTCAAAACTGGATCAGTTGAGCGTGTTACTACAATGCTCAAACTAGAGCACATTGAAGCCAATGTGTGATGAAATTACCTTTAGAATATTTTCCAGATATCTCATTGAACCTTTTTTTTATCGAATCACAATTATTGAATCACAACTCGATTACAGTTTGCTGTTGAGCCCATTCTGATGGTGTCCATATTTGTGTGGTTCATTAACTGATGGAGTGCTGAGTTTTTTTCTGACAACAAATCAGAGCTCATCATGCGCTGCTCTACTACATTTAATTGGATAGTGCCTTATAGGCACTATCCGATTGAATGTCAGAGAGCAAAGTATTGTATAAAAAATCTGATCCATATCAGGGACAATGGGGGCTTCCTCGGGCGGAGTGTGGCTGCAGGCGGATATTGCCTGTCACTTTTGGTGGGGCCCAAAATAAGGCTTCCAGCGCTCTACCAGTTAAGGCAATAAAAAGTTACTCTGGGCCATGAACTCATAATTTGAATATTCTCCGATGAAGCCATAACAAGTGTGGCCATCGTTGGGTTCAATCAACACTTTGCCTAACACAGCATCCAGGTGGATATTAATAGATATTAATTTTAATGGTATTTTCTCAATTTTCAAACTAACATCTCGAATATTTCTCCGACAAGGCCATAGTAGGGGTTAATTAACATTTCTTCCGGAAAGGATCCCGCTCTTTGATTTTATGAAATACAAGTGGTATCTTATTTCGTAATCTTATTGGAGTCCCCAGTAGAAATTGGAAAAACTCACCTTTAAATTATCATTTACCCTTTGTCAGGCGCTAGTAGCAAACAATGCTTGTGAAAGAATTCTTGTACAACTAAACATTTTCAGTTGTTTCCGGAATACAGCTTGTGACCCCCAGTTGGAGTGAGCGCAATGCGCTCGTTCAGATGGGGGGGACATAGGTTGTGTATTGGAGGAGGAGATGAAAAATCGACTCATGCACTTAATCACTTTTATTGGAGTCCCCAGTAAAATTGGAAAAACTCACCTTTAAATTATCAATTATCCTTTGCTGGGCGCTAGTAGCAAACGACGCTTGTGAAATAATTCTTGTTCAACTAAACATTTTCAGTTGTTTCCGGAACACAGCTTGTGACCCCAGGTTGGAGTGAGCGCAATGCACTTGTTCTGGTGGGGGGACATAGGCTGTGTATTGGGGGAGGAGATGAAAAATCGACTTATGCACTTAATCACTTTCGAAAGTATCCATATTATCAGCAGATACTGAAGTCTGAATAACTGTATTGTTTGTATTACTCTAACTCTTATGAGCCCGAGAAACACGTGAATCTACTGCACGTTATATCGATCTTGAGAATTATAGCCTATGCGGGCGTTTCTGGTCAAGTGTCGTCTGCCTTCCCAGACAGACGATACTTGACTAGAAGCCCCAGCGACACACTCGTTTTTTACTATTTTTGTTAATGCCAATGTCAGTGTCCCTGCTGCACTTGAATCGACAATTACTTCTGAGTGTATTTAAAACCAATTAGAGATAATCTCGCCTGAGTAACAGTATCCCTTGTATTGCCCCGACTCCTAGAAGCCCGTTATAACCGTGTGAATTTACCAGATGTTACATCAATCTTTACATTTATAGCCTAAGGCTGTTTTCCCGGCCAAGTGCCGTCTGCTTTTCCAGACAGACGACACCTGACTGGAAAAAACGACTTAGTCTCAACGACAGTCTCGTTCGTTACTATTGAGGAAAAGCCAATGTCAGTGTCCCTGCTGCACTTGAATCGGCAATTACTTCTGAGTGTGTTTAAAACCAACTAGAAATAATCTCTCCTGAATAACAGTATCCCTTGTATTGCCCCGACTCATATGAGCCCTTTAACCCGTGTGAATTTACCAGATGTTACATCAATCTTTACATTTATGGCCTAAGGCCGTTTTCCCAGCCAAGTGCCGTCTGCTTTCCCAGACAGACGACACTTGACTGGAAAAAACGGCTTAGTCTCAATGACACTCTCGTTCGTCACTATTGAGGAAAGAGCCAATGTCAGTGTCCAAGCGGCACTTGGATCGTCAATTACTTCTGAGTGTATTTAAAATCAACTAGAGATAATCTCGCCTGAGTAACAGTATCCCTTGTATTGCCCCGACTCCTATAAGCCCGTTATAACTGTGTGAATTTACCAGATGTTACATCAATTTTTACATTGTGAATTTACCAGATGTTACATCAATTTTTACATTTATGGCCTAAGGCTGTTTTCCCGGCCAAGTGCCGTCTGCTTTCCCAGACAGACGTCACTTGACTGGAAAAACCGGTTTAGTCTCAACGACACTCTCGTTCGTCACTATTGAGGAAAGAGCCAATGTCAGTGTCCCTGCGGCACTTGAATCGCCAATTACTTTTGAGTGTATTTAAAATCAACTACAGATAATATCGTCTGAGTAACAATATCTCTTGTATTGCCCTGACTCCTATTAGCCCGTTATATCTGTGTGAATTTACCAGATGTTACATCAATTTTTTTTACATTTATGGCCTAAGGCTGTTTTCCCGGCCAAGTGCCGTCTGGATTCCTAGACAGACGACACTTGACTAGAAAAACCGGTTTAGCCTCAATGACACTCTTGTTTGTCACTATTGAGGAAAGAGCCAATGTCAGTGTCCCTGCGGCACTTGAATCGACAATTACTTCTGAGTGTATTTAAATTCAACTAGAGATAATCTCGCCTGAGTAACAGTATCCCTTGTATTGCTCGTACTCATATAAGCCCGTTATAACTGTGTGGAATTACCAGATGTTACATCAATCTTTACATTTATGGCCTAAGGCTGTTTTCCCGACCAAGTGACGTCAGCTTTCACAGACAGACGACACTTGACTAGAAAAACCGGCTTAGTCTCAATGACACTCCCGTTCGTCACTATTGCCGAAAGACCCACTGTCAATGTACTTGTAATTTAATCACGTTACAGTGTCTTCAAAACCCCTAGTAGATTCTCTATTTCTAGTTCCACAGGCCTAGGCGCGAATCATCACCCATAGAATATTCAAAATCAACTGCTTGTACACCAGTCTGAGTCCCAGTATTGTCCGTATTAGGTCATTTTTTACTAGTCAGGTAAAACAAATTGAAATTATTGAACTCTACTTCGAATCGGAGATGCATAGTCTGTGAGGGCTTGTCTAACGTAGAGGTCATGTCTAATGTAGAGGTCTTTACCCCATATACTCTTGCTCTAGATTTATCAGCTATAGGTGGGACGCCCTTGATTCCCTCTTGCAAATATTTGTCTAGATATATATCACTCAAACTACAAGCATACCAGTTGTAAGATCGGACTTATTCAGGGGTGAAATCCCCCCCCCCCCCCCCCCCCCCCCCCCCCGCCCCGGTGCCGTCATAACTTGAATGTAATAGCATCCCTTCTTTCCAATTTTCGACTGTTTCGTGGCAAGAAGGGTTCGTCTATCCTCACCAAATATGTCTGCTCTGCCGGCAAAGGCACCCAGTTATTGATGAATCCTGAGCATCAGCCAATCATCTTAAATAGCCCTCTACTATAGTCGAAATTAATGGTGGAAACATCATCAATATACACAGGTAATACTTCTAGAAAACTTACACCCAGTGAATCATTTTCCCCTCCACCAAATATCACGACATATTATTCTTACTTGTGACATGTCCCATGGCCCCTCATAGTAACGAGATCTGTGAGTTCGTTGCTGTGGGGTGTCATGGTACATGAGTCGATGCGAAGGAAAACGCTCCTAGTTCTTCGTTGAGTGTTTCCAGAACCAGCACCTACTTGCTGGTCTTGGAAATATTTAACCAGTGAGCTCGTTGCTGTTGGGTGTCATGGTATATGAGTCGAGGCAAAGGAAAACGCTCCTAGTTCTTCATTAAATATTTCCGAAACCAGCACCTACTTACCGTTGAAGCAACTGCTACCATATGGCCTTTTCTTGTAACACACCACAAAGTTATCAAACAACATGAAACTCGTGAACGTTTCAACCTATAAAAAATATGCCCCCACCTCCATGCTCTATTTTGTTATGGGAGCATATAGCAACCTGGACCCCCTCCTTTTTTCAGCTAACGGAAACCCATCTGACACATCGATGGACCAGTGTATGGAACATCCACATCACCCAAATGCAGTAGTAATTCTTGGCCCCCACAAGCTGACTTCACCCATAACATATATATATATAAACATTTTACACATATTTTGTATATAGTTATACTTCCTTACTCTTTGTGTCTCACACATCGTTCATTTGTCAGTCTATTTATCCTATCTTACCCTGTACGTCATTTCCTCTTGCCAAGCCAGATTGAATACCTTTTGCTTTTGAATACAAATTAGCGGCTTAAACATAACCTGATTTCAAAACTAATTCTATATATAATGTGCTCACTCGAAGCATTCCGAGCTCAAGTAGGGAATTTCAATTTACTAGTCTTTGCTAGTAAATTAAAACAATGTCTGCCAAAAAACAGCTCCATTTGTGGGTTAATCTACCTCCTCATGCGTCTCAGTAGTGTTGGGCTACTTAAAGGCTTCACCTTCATGATCTGTCATTTTTGGGGGCAATCCAATGAAACCACCCCCTACTTTTTTAATTCCCCCCACACATTTCAGCATTGTTATAGACCGGCCAGTATTTCAAAGTCTACGTCTAGTTTGAAAGTATTGACCACATTTGTCCTATATTGTTTGTTCTGCTATTTGGCCATAGGCTTGTTACTATCTGGGGACATTGAAACCAACCCTGGTCCTAACTCTCACAGCCCATTTCATAATCAAAACACTCTAACAATTGTTCATCTCAACATCCAAAGCCTCAAATCGAAACTAGATATTATTCAGTATGAATTCGCTTCCTGTGATATTATTGCCCTGAGTGAGACATGGCTGGATCCAAATGATTCCACATCCGATATCATACTAGATGGGTTCCATGAACCGTTGAGATTCGACCGCTCGTCAAGGGGAGGTGGTGTTGCCATTTATATTAAAGAAGGCATCTCGTTTAGACAAAGGCCTGATCTCGACACATCAAATACGGAATGCCTTTGGGCTGAGATATTTACGAAAAAGGGTAGGTCATTATTATTAGGAGTATTCTATCGTCCACCAAATAGTCCCCCAGATACATGGGGTGCCATATCGTCATCCATTGAAAAAGCTAGAGACACGTCAATTGGTGACTTAATTGTAACAGGTGATTTTAATGATAACCAATTGTTTTCCTCAAGAGGTAACGTTTCTGATATAACTAATTATTTTAATCTTAGACAGCTTGTGAGGGAACCAACTTGTTTTACTGAGACATCGGCAACATTGCTTGATCTCTTTGCTGTCAGTGACACAGTACACGTGAAAGCATGCGACGTTCTTGAACCAGTTATCCCAGACATGATCCGCTATCATTGTCCAATTTCAATGGAGGTCGAATTCCTGAAACCAATCTCGCCAGCTTTCAAAAGGAGGATATGGCTTTATCCTCAAGGTAATTACGAGGCATTAAACGAGGCTTTCTCCAACACCGACTGGGATTCCATCTTTGATACTCAATGTCTCGATACTATAGTTTCCAGTCTCACCGCTAAAATACTTGATACTGCATCCAGATATATACCCAACAAAATCATTACTTCGAGAATAAACCAACCAAAATGGATGCACAATGAAATAAGACTACTAATAAGACAACGTAAACGTCTTTACCACATTGCTAAACGTACGAATTTCCCACATGCCTGGGTCAAATACAAACTTAAACGTAATGAAGTTGTTTCGGCTGTTAGGAAGGCCAAATACTTACAATTCTCAAAAGTTCAGTCCACATTGATGAGCAAAGACACCCCAGCATCTCAGTGGTGGAAGACTCTAAAAACACTACTCGGTAGCAGTCACGCAACAGGCATTCCCACCCTGGTCCACTCAGACAAAATATACTCCTCAAGTTCTGAGAAAGCTGAAGTGTTCAATGAATACTTCTGTTCTATCTCGACAGTTGACGACTCAAATGCCTCCCTACCGGATGCACCACCCCATGTCTCAAGTGTTATTGATAACATTATTCTACACTGCAGTGACGTATATGCCGCAATGAAGTCTATAAAAGTGTCCAAGGCGTCTGGCCCCGATCAAATAAGCCCGCGTCTCTTAAAAGAATGTAAATCCTCTCTCTGTGAGCCACTTTCAATCTTATTTAACATACTACTGAACAATTCGTACTTTCCGTCACTATGGAAAAAAGCAAATGTCACCCCAATCCTAAAAAAACAACCGTCTAACTTAGTGACTAATTATCGTCCGATATCACTTATCAGCTGTGTTGGTAAAATATTTGAAAAATGTGTATTCAAACGCCTGTCGCAGTTTTTGAGCGAAAATAATATTCTTAGTCAATTTCAATCAGGTTTTACACCAAGGGATTCTACAGTCCTCCAATTAACTGATATCTATGACGAATTTTGTCGGGCTCTAGATGAAGGGAAAGAAGTGAGGGTTGTTTTCTGTGACGTCAGTAAGGCCTTTGACAAGGTATGGCACGCTGGTCTAATCCACAAGCTGGAAAGTATTGGGGTCTCAGGAGAACTCTTGCGGTTTTTGAAATCGTATCTTTCGGAAAGATCGCAGCGGGTTGTGGTAGCTTCGGAGGAATCTTCATGGAGACCAATCAATGCTGGTGTACCCCAGGGGTCAATACTTGGACCCCTACTGTTCTTGATATACATAAACGACATAACCAGAGATTTACTTAGTAGTATACGCCTCTTTGCGGACGATACTTCTTTATATCTAATTATTGAGAACCCGGAGCAAGCCTCGTCCATAATCAATCAGGATTTGACCACAATCGATCATTGGGCCAAAACCTGGTTGGTTGAGTTCAATCCTAACAAAACAGAGAGTATGTTGATATCACGTAAAAATATCCCTAACTCCCATCCACCCTTATATTTAGGTGACTCAGCGATTGCGGAAGTTCGCAACCATAAACACTTAGGCCTCATACTGAACAGTACATGTACATGGAACGACCATATTGACCACATCTGCTCCAAAGCCTGGTCTCGTATAGACCTGCTGAGGAGGCATAAATTTAGTCTTGATCGCAGTGTCTTAGAAAAGATATATTTTGCCTTTATAAGGCCTCTTCTTGAATATGCGGATACTGTCTGGGATAATTGTTCTGTGACTAATGTCGCTCAACTTGAAAAAATACAAATTGCAGCTGCAAGAATCATCACAGGAGCTACAATGAGTGCCAGTAAGCTTCTTTTATATACGGAAACACGTTGGGACTCTTTGCAAGAAAGACGCCGCAAACATAAATTAATTCAGTATTTTAAAATGTATCATCATATGTCTCCCCCATACATTTCAAATAAGGTTCCTCGACTTATCTCAGTGACGAATCCATCACTTAGTCTCCGATCTAGTCAGAACCACCGAGTCCCCTTCTGTCGAACGCAACTGTATCAGTCCTCTTTTATCCCCAACGTCACTGATCAGTGGAATAACTTGCCCTTACCTGTCCGCGAGAATTCATCGTTGACTAACTTTAAATCTTTCTTGAGCAATGGTAACCAAAGACCCCCAAAGTTCTTCAATGATGCGAAATCTCGCAGGGCCCAAATATATCACTGCAGGCTGCGGTTACACTGTAGTAACCTCAACTCACATCTATATGAAAATCATTTATCACCAAGCCCCCTGTGTCAGTGTGGCGAGCGTGAAACTACCGATCATTTTCTTCTTCAGTGTCCATTGTTCTCGAACGCTCGCAACATCTCGATTAATTTACTTCCATATACAGTAGACACATCCATACTCTTGTTTGGATCTGAATTCCTAAACAACGAGGATAACAGCCTTATTTTTGACGTAGTCCATGACTTTATTTTATCCACTAAACGATTTTAGTAAGTTATAAGTCAACATAATATCTCCTTCCTGCAGCTCAACACCACTGAAACCTGAAACTTGTAACATAGCCATCTCTAAATTGATGATCTGAAGCCAAGTTACCGCCCGTTTATTCTACATAGTCTTAACTCAATGCACCATGTATTCAACCTGGCACCTGTAATTTTTTCCTGTCACTTTCCTCACTCTTCGATCAGTGCTTTGGATCTTCTACCACTCTACTACTTTTTGTTTTCTTTTCTTCTTCTTTTCTCTTAACCCGAAGTTTAAACAATCTCACATATCGTTGCCTGGTTGCCGAATCTGCTCATCAGCCCAGTCGCTGCATGTTATTGGCCTGAGAGGGTATGTGTGTTAAAAGTTTCCTTGGTTTAATCTAATCTACGATTGTAGCAACTTTGTCTTAATTAAAACACAGTGGAGGGGTGGGTGTGTTCTCGGCATCCATGTAGCGATGTGTGAGCTCTTTGACTGATTTTACACCACCTACAGGAGTATCTTTGTTAACCAACCGGGGAGACGACTTACATAAGCTGTAAGCTTTCTGTCGGATCCCCTCTCTCACATTACCTTGTCTATCTGCTACTTGTATACAATTGTATTGCTTGCTGTTCACACTTTGTTTGCTTCTATTAACTGTTATTGAATATTGTATACATATCGATTTTTTCAATAAATATTGTTTAAACTAATACATACTGGTTTGGCTATTTCACGGGCCCTGATAAATTAATATTTTTGATTGAATTCAATACAAAACAGACTGTCGGTCGCTCTCCTATAAACACACCCATATGTGCTGGTTGGACGAGAAGCTGTCAGATTATAATTATCAAGTGAATGTTTGGTCGTGTGATCACGGCGTTATTGAGTCAATTGCAATTCCAGTGATTTCAATGTTTTGATTTGATTAATTACAGTTACTATACTTTTCTCACAGTAAATAGATTTGTAATAAAGAAAAATTATGCATCAGTTAGTTGATGTTATTTTAACCACTCATGTTCCATCATTATCGTCAAACATCTGACTGTTTCATTGAAATATCATCACGTTGTTTTGACGAAACATTAATTAAAGAATGGCGGCACATTATGTATCAGATTTTCGGTGCCTTTTTTGTTGATATGGAATCAGTTAGTTGTTTAGTTACTTATTGAAGTCAACTCAACTTTATATTGATCACAAATTGTTTTTACTAACATTTTTTTCTATAAAACCCCAAATCTTCAGGTAAGTCGTCATCAATTTACATTACAAGATGAGTCGTTTAAAAGTCGGAGAATTGTTTGCAAATTTTGCGGAATTGCAAACTGAAATTAAGCGTTACTAAGATGAGAATTTTGTAAATCTTTGGAAAAAAGAAGCAGGAACTATAGAAGCTGGGAGACGGAAGGCACCCAACAAGAACTTTAATGTCGACCTGGTATATTCTGAGGTTGTGTTTGCATGCTGTCACAATGGAAAGTACAAACAAAGACTTAAAAATGGCCAAAGATCTGATTGTGAAAACACCCCAAAGGAAAATATTAGGTTCAAATGCAAAATACTGGAAGGCATTGTTTGAGACACAAAACATTGCAAGTTGTATTTCCGATATGGGCATGGAGAGATTCAACTTCTACATGAGCAAAATTAGTGGGATGAAGGAACTACTCATTGAAGGGAAAGATTTCTTACTTGTTGAACATATTAGGGACACTGAGTCTAATGAATCTGATCTTTCATCGACGCCTCGGGCAACAACACCCAGACAATTTATTTCCTGCATTGCCAACAATATGTGAACAATCAGACAAAACCTTACCTGATCTTACTAATTATGGTGAGGAACAGCAACAAATAGACAATGGCTTACAACCGGAGGATAATCCTTTAGCTGAGGAAAATCCTTTAGCTACAGCATCATTTGCTCCCCAAGCAAAGAAACGTGGTAGACCCAAAGGAAGTGTCACATCAGCCATAGGTTTTCCCCGCAAGCGTCAAAAGGCTGAATCAGACAAAAAACTACCTTTTCACAGAAAAGACACTAAAATGAGACAGAAAATGATGCTCAAATGGTTCTTAAATGATGATATTGTTGAACAAGCATTGAGTGGCTGTAAAATTTCAGAACAATTTGTTGAGACAATGCCTGAAACTCTTCCATCTTGTTGCCTAGATGCAAACATTGATCTCAATCTGATACGTACTTTCTTTGATGATGATGCTTGGACTGCTGTAACATGTGCTGTTGATGCAAGGAAATTGCTTCCTTTTCGCTGTATACATTGCAATGGTGATTTGTCAGATGTTCGCTCTGTAGGTTGTGATAGTTGTTTAAATTGGTCGCACTATTCCTGTGCTGGGTTAAAAACAGAACCCAAGGTAAAATACTGGTATTGTAAAAAATGTAAATGAGATTTTATATCTAGTGTTGTAATTCAAGCCATGTCCTGTGTAGGGTAAAAATACATTTCTACTCCGGACTTCAAGAATTGAATTAGGGGGGAAATTTCCACATTATGCGCGAAAGACTGCAAAGAAATAAAAATTGTCCAAGAAAGCGGCCCGACAGGCCTAAGTCATGTCCTGTACATGGGTTAAATACATTTCTACCCTCATTCTATACATTTACAATAGATGTTCTCGACTTCAAGAATTGAATTCGTTAAATTATCGAAGTCGGAAACAGGTATTGTAAATGTATAAAATTAGGGGGGATATTTCCACATCATGCCCGAAAGACTGCACAGAAATAAAAATTGTCCAGGAAAGTGGCCTGACAGCCCTAAGTCATGTCCCGTGCATGGGTTAAATACATTTCTAACCTAATTCTATATACATTTACAATAGATGTTCCCGACTTCAAGAATTGAATTCGTTCAATTCTCCGAAGATGGAAACAGGTATTGTAAATGTATAAAATTAGGGGGGAAATTTCCACATTATGCCCGATAGACTGCAAAGAAATAAAAATTGTCCAAGAAAGCGACCCGACAGGCCTAAGTCATGTCCCGTACATGGATTAAATACATTTCTAGCCTCATTCTACTTATTTACAATGCCGGTCTGTTTCCGTTATTTATTGTCGTGTATTTTGCTTACTGTAGTCCTAAATATCGGATGTAAATTTTATTTCATATTTCATATTTTTAATAATAAAATCATTAAATTATTAGAGTAGTTTTTTTTTTATTCAAATAATACCAGTCACAATATATCCATAATCCAAGAGAGAGAGCCCGTGAAATAGCCAAAACAGTATACATTGACTATTTCACGGGCGCCCGTGAAATAGCCTGTTGACTATTTCACGGGCGCCCGTGAAATAGTCAATATATACTGCTTTTGCTATTTCACGGGTGCCCGTGAAATAGCCACTGCCTAATTTATTTACCTGTCTGCATCATTATTTAAGGGCCAAAATAAGTAATGAAATTTTGTTTATTTTGAAAATTCTCACCTCTGATATTCCTTCAATTCAAATTAAATATACACAAAATGTACATCAAAATGAAGGTAGAGAAGTATAGAACATGAAACACGTGTGTAATCAACTCATAGAGTCGACTGTAGGCACCACTGGTTCCTGGAAGTCTGCTGCCTTATTCGCACCAGAACTGATAATTTAATAATATTTCACGATAACAATTTGTCGCCAAATATGCTTTACATATCCAAGAACAAAGCTAGGGGATCAAAATTCTTCAAAACATGGCGCCAAAGCTGCATGGGGGTAAATTCCAAAGCCTTTGCTTTTGTTTACGTAGGAATATACTTTGGATTTCCGGTCGACATCATCGGACAGAAAAAGCATGTAAAAACGCCGTCTAAAATCAAATAATGAAAAAGACTGCCTTCGTACAGTATACTGTTATTACATAGAGATTGCACAGTTGCCATATTCACTGCAAGGTATCATGCTACCTGTTGAAATTTCTTAGAATTACGATTTTGTTTTTCGATGGAAATTCGTGGTATCGAGTTATTTGCGCATGTCTGTCGAACATGGAAACCATCTTCAATAAAAAATGCAGACAGTGTTGTCATTTTCCAAAATGCAGTCCTATCGCTGCACTCGAAATTGTTTTGAATGCCTAGCTTTGTTATTGAATATCTGAAGCACATTCGGCCACGAGTTGTTCTTGTGAAATATTATTTTATTATCAGTTCTGATGTGAATGCGATAGCAGACTTCCAGGAACCAGTGGTGCCTGTTGTCAACTCTATGAGATGATTGCATATGTGTGTCATGTTCTATACATCCCAACCTTTATTTTGATGTATAATTTGTGTATATTTAATCTGAATTTAAGGAATACGAGAGGTTAGAATTTCAAAATAAACAAAATCCCATTACTTATATACATGTAGGCCCTTAACGCAACCACAGCATCAAATTCAAGAAATGCTAACAGTATCTGTGCGCATGCGTAGTACAATTTGTTTATCTTTGAAACATGATGTTTTTAACGTGGTGAAGTCAGATATTTTTCAACATTTCTTGAATTTAGTTTAAACAATATTTATTTCCAACCTCAGTGAGACTGAGTACAGTATACAAAATGAAGATGTTTGTGGATTCGACAGTAAGCCGTTGGCTTGTACAAGGTCGTTTCCACACCATTAATTAATTACCTCTAATATATTCGAGAAACAGCTATAAAATATGTTAAATCCAAACCAGTAAATAATTTACTAAGTAATAATACGGTTTGATACAGATTGGAAACACATTTCTGAAATTCTGAAATTATAGAAAGAAGAAGAAGAGAAATAAAAAAAAAATAAAAGAGAAAACCAGAAATAGTAATCATTTAAGTACTGATAGGCTACAATTTGTAAAACGCCACACTCCACAGAACGGAAGACATGGCCTGAAATGACAATGGAGAATGGCTTGTGGTGGGTTAATTGGTTGGCAACATAGGCTGAGGGTATCACATTTGAATTTCAAAATTCGTTAAGATTAGGATTAAGTGCCCTGAGGCGTCGCATGACAGTAAGTGCATGGAGTGCATTGGATTCTCTTCGTTTTCATTGTGTGTTGTTTGTTATGCATCGGTAAAGGGAGATTATTCGATGTTTCCTTGCCAATGACGGAGATATGCTCAATAATACCACCTCAAACTCATGGGTCTGTGATTTGTGCATATCAGATGAATGAAGCACCGCCCCTGTAGCGCGGTCATCACCTCCAATTCCCACCTTCCAGAAGGGATGTGGGTAGTGGAGGCAATGGCCGAGGGTTTGGGACATTTAGCTCATGGTTAAGAAAAAATTAGTTCTTAATTAGACCCCGGGAAGCATAAAGGAAGATCACTGCGCGTAGGTAAAATACCGATATCCAAAAAGAAAATGAGGCAGTGAGTGAGAAATGATGAAAGGCCACGCTTCCGTTCTGAGCAGCACGTCGAAGTCTATGAATGCCGGATGTGTGACGATGTCACATATTTGGCTGTATAGTCACATAAGGGCCTCGTCAGATAATCTATAGATAACTATGGTAAATTTATTAAAAAAATGAGCTTTATAAAGAGAACGGACGATACGCTCATAGCTCACAAAGTGAACATCCGTAACCGATAAGGTTAATGAAAAGTAGCCATACCTTAATGATAAGAATTAGGGAGATAGGAGGAATGTCCTTTAGGGGGTAACGTGTGGTCCTTCCCGCTTCCAGGACCTCAGTAGCAGTGCATTCATGTACTCGCGATTACAGGGGGCCTACCTGGAAAAGCTAAAGGAAAAAAAAAAAAAAGCTTAGGTATACCAGATGCATGAGTCCATATGACCAGCTTATTTATTCGTGAGATGGGAGTTGTGCTTTAATACTGAAGGCACGATTAGAAACCGGAAACTAAGATTTCCGAATTGCATGAGTCTATATTTCCAACTAGTTTTTCGTGGAATGTGTGGTGCGCTTAAGACATTCAAGGTGCGATCAAGAACTCAAGATAATATTGCAAGATGTTTTAATAAGTAGATTTCTTGTCGGAAATAATCTCCTTAAGACTGGGTGGTTCAGTTAAATCTCACAGAAAGGACAATGAATTTTTCAACATCTTCAAAGATTGCTCCATTATCCTCATTACTATAAAATTCACAGCCAAATAGTAAGATGTTATTGTCGAGAGTATACGGAAGTGATCCTATAGTCTCGTATCTTATATGGTTGTAATTAGGGCACCTCAGTAGGAAATGTTCTGTAGTCTCGCGCTCACCGCAGACACATAACGGTGTGTTAGATAAATGGTTATCATAGAGATGTTCATTTAGATTGCTGCATCGTAATCGTAACCTACAGTGGTAAATTTGGGCCTTTCGGGAGGTGATTTGGAAGAAATATTGTGGCGGTCGACAAACATGTCTGTTCACATAATTTTTAAACCCAGCCAAAGAGGTGTTGTCTCTAATGTTCAGTTGGAGGTCGTTCCATAGTTTCGTAGTTGAGGGTATGAAAGATGACTGGTAATTTTTTGTTCTGCAGAAAGGAAGTTGGCGATTGCTTGCATTGCGCATGTCACGAGATTGGTCAGCCGAAATAGGGGGAGTGATTCTATTCAAGATGTAAGGGGGGACCAAGTTGTGAAACATTTTGAAATACTGTATCAATTTGTGCTTCTCCCGTCTTATTTTTAGTGTTTCCACATACAATGAATGTTTGCTGGCGCTAGTAGTAGCGCCAGTCGTAATATGCGCCGCAGCAATTTGGATGCCTTCAAGTTTCATTGCATCCTGATCGGTACAGTTGTCCCAAACCGTGTCTGCATATTCGAGCAGAGGTCGAATAAATGCAAAGTAAATTTTTTCCAAGGTTTTGCAATCCAGTATGAATTTATTTTTCCTAATTAAATCTAATCGTGGCCAGGCCTTTTTACAAATGTGGTTGATGTGGTGATCCCATGTACACCGCGAGTTAAGAATAACACCGAGGTGTTTGTGCTCTGTGACTTCTTTGATGGCAGTATTGACCATATTTAGAGTTGGGTGTCCTGCTGGTTCTATTTTGCATGATATTATCGTTGTTTCTGTTTTGTGAGGGTTGAATTCAACAAGCCATGTACTAGCCCATTGTTCGATTTTCAGCAGGTCATTATTTAAGAGTTGTGAGGCTTTGTCAGGGTTCTCAATAATTAAATGTAGAGTTGTATCATCCGCAAATAGTCTTATGCAGCTTGTCAAATCGAGTGTTATATCATTTACATATATTAGAAATAACAGAGGACCTAGGATTGATCCCTGGGGAACACCTGAAGAAACTGGTTTCCAAGACGAGGTTTCCAAGTTTATTACTACCCTTTGCTGACGATCAGTAAGATAAGATTTTAAGAATTCAAGAAGTTCGCCTGAAATTCCCATTTTATCTACTTTATAGATCAATCCCTTGTGCCAAACCTTATCGAAAGCTTTGCTTACATCGCAGAATACCACTCTTACATCCTTTCCCTCATCAAGTGCTCCACTAAACGCATCATATATATCCGCAAGCTGGAGAACAGTTGAATCGCGTGGAGTAAAACCAGACTGAAAAGGACTAAGAATGTTATTCTCCTCAATAAAGTTCCACAGTTGTTCGAACACACACCTTTCGAGAACTTTCCCTAAACAGCTAAGTAATGATATTGGGCGATAATTGGAAACCAAGTTAGGGGGATCCTTTTTTAAAACTGGGGTTACGTTTGCCTTCTTCCAGTGCATCTGGAAGTGGGAATTGCGCAGAAGGATATTAAACAGAATTGTAAGGGGTCTTGATAGAGAGGCAATACACCCTTTCAAAAGACGTGGATTTAGAAGATCGGGGCCAGATGCCTTTGAAATCTTTAGAGATTTTAGCGATTTGCGAACATCGTTCTCACTTAATAGTATGTTCTTTATTGATGGGCGTTCATCGAATGGCTCAGGGGGAAGAAGTGCATTCCTGTTGTCAATTGTCGCAATATTGCAGAAATACTCGTTAAATGCCTCTGCTTTATCTACATTTCTTGAAATAATTTTATTCTGGTGGAGTAAGTTTGGAATTTCAGTCACTTTATTACTCAGAAGCAGTTTAAGCGTTTTCCACCATAATGCTGATGGAGTAGACTTACTGTTTAATGTCTTCTGTATTTTATCGTAATGGTTTGCCTTTGATTTTCTAATTACAGAGACAACTTCATTACGCTTTAAGCAAAATTTTTCCCAGGTCTCAGGTCTGCTATTTGATTTGGCTAAACGGTAGAGACGTTTCCTTTGCCGAATCAGTAACCTAATTTCATTATGCATCCATTTGGGTTCTTTTTGCCTGACAGTAATCATTTTATTTGGGATATATACAGAGGCCAACTCAAGGATTGTGGAACAAAAGTCTTCCACCATTGTGTCCAGGTTCGAAATTCTTGAATTTGATGCTGTGTTTGCGTTAAATAATGATGCAGACACGTAAATAAATTATATTTGGGCTGAGTACGACAAGTAGAATGTTGATTATGTGATTTTTGTCTTCGATATGAAGCGTGAGCTGAGTCGACCCAAATGCTGCCAGTTTCTTTCAGTATTAGTCAGATGAAATTTGACCGGGTTGCTCAAAGACTGTGAGGGCCAGGAGGGCCCCGGGTCACAGTCTTACAAAGACTAGAAGCGACCGACTAATTTTGATATAAAGATGTTGAGATTGGGGAATCACCCCAAGCATCCCCTGGCCCTGGGCCCCAACCAAACCATCCCCCGCCTTTTTCACCTAAACCAGCCTCCGATGTTTGACCCAAACCGTCTCCTAATGGAGAAACCGCCCCCTGTCTATCTGACAATTTGTCCCAGACCATCCCTTGAACCAGTCCCAAAGTTATTCCATCTCCTAGATATTTTGACGAAATTGTCCGGTTGTACTAAATACAGCAAGTCCCTAAGCCCTGAAGTCCCTAAGTCCCCTCGGATACAAAATACAGCAAGTCCCTCAAAACACACCGCTAGTTACTAGCGTAAAAAATTAACTATTAGAGACTTTATCAATCATAGAACTGCATGTTGACTATTTATTTTTGTTTTTATTTGTTTGTTTTTTTTTCAAATTTAAAAGCAGTGAATACTTGACAATCTTTTGTTGTTTTGAACAGCAGTTCGAGCGATCTATGAGTCGCGTGCGTGTAAAATAAAAGTACAACTTTTTAAAGAGATGCTTTTGAAATGCTCTCTGAATATGTTTTTTTGATACTTTCTTGTTTTATTTTTTATTTTATTTCTTTTTTTTTTTGTTTAATTGATCATGTTTAAAGAAGGTCCGCCGGCTTGAGCACTCTAGTATTTTACCTGTTCAAAACAAGCTAGTGCTTAAGTTCTGTCTGGCTTTCATCCACAATTAAATCTCTCTGTTCCGACCCTGGCTGCTAAAAGTGCAGAGAAATAAATAAATAAATAGTTTAAGCAAAACTAGTTGACGCATGTCGAAATGGGTTAAACAAAAGGAAACTTCGGATAGCAAGCTTGCTTTAATTTCATCATGTTTTATGAATTAAATCTAGAAAATAATTTACGAAAATCATCATTGAGAAGCATTCTTTGAAAATTACAATTTCAGTAAATAATGTAATAAATAATTATGAACAGTGAAACTGCCAACCCGAATTTCTGAAGTGTTTGTTTATAAGCAGTCAAAAAGTTCCGAATTTATCGATGAAAATGCTGGATATATACTTAATAATTGCACATAATAAACAAATTTGAGTCCTTTGCAAATTCATGTCTGGGGTTAAATTTTGTGAATGTGTTACATGATAAATGATGTGTATGAGGGGACTTGGGGACTTAGCTACTTATTAGGGACTTGCTGTATTTAGTACAACCCAAATTGTCCACCAAGACTTTGAAATCACAAATTTAAAATGGGATCTACTCAATGCCAAACACAACCGAACAAAACCAAACACAAATAACATAACTGGACAAATGTCAAATATTTATTTATTAGTGTTTAATGACACTTTAACAGCCAAGGTCATATCGTGTCAGTGACAGTTTTACAGGTGGATGAAGCCAGAATATCCTGAGAGAACTACTGGGTAACGATGCGCAACTGCCAGCTCCTCAACATTGTAACCCCACACTGTAGCATGTGCAGGGTTAAATTGGTTGAAGACATGTGCACCTTCGACATGCAGTATGCCTTAGTACACAATGTCATCATGTCCCCCTGTGGACAATCAGGGTAAAGTGCCTTGCCCAAGGACACAACCTGGGGCTCCAAATCGATTGCTCAGACGGTCACCCATCCAAGGACTAACCAGACTCGACATTTCTTAACTTCTGTGATCCGACGAGAACCAGTTACCACAATGCCCCCCCCCCCCTCCCTACCAAATGTCAAATAAAGGTGATATATTATATTGGTAAATTTGGGTATAAATATCATATATTTCAAGTTCCAAGTGAAGTGGATACATTCACTCAAAGTTATTTTATTAACATTTTTATTTCAACTGTTCAGCGTAGAGATCGTTAAGCTTCTTGTTAGTTCAGCGAGCCAAACATAGCGGCTACCCCACTACAGGGGTGTTAATTACTAGTATCCTCGGCTTTTGTCTCAGCTGTGGCAAACCCCAATGCAAAAAACATTATCTTCAGCTAAAAAAAGCCGAGACAAATTTTCAAAACTGCCAAATAGTTTTGATCGCGAGTGTGCTGAACCTGTGCAATTAACAATGTGGTCAGATGCTTTAATCATTTGGAACTCATTCTTGGTAATAGACCAAATCTGTGTTTGTGTCACGACTGCTATATATACTGCATCTGCGGTGTAAGCTCGAAGCGATTCGCAAGTGTGACATGACATTCAACTCAACGAAAGCAGCGAGTTTGCTTTGGACTGGTGTTGTAAATACGAATGTGTACACTATACTGTCACATGATTTTTTGGTTTCTTTAAAAAATATATGGGCAACGGAATGCACTGAGCAGGGTATTTTTTGTTTTTAAAAATATGAATTAGCAGTTTCCATCTTGGTGTCAAAAAGTGATGATAAATATAGTAAATATAAGGCCAATATGAAAGAAAAATGGTTTAACATTTGGACATTTTTGTATAGCATTTTGTGATGCGAATCCAGTCATCAAATACCCTGCTGATGATGATGCTTTCCACATCTTGGTCAAGGCTTTTAGCTGAGGCCACTGATTTGGCTTTCGCAGCCGCAAAATTTTAGCCGAGGCAAATTTTCCTAATTACCATCCCTGCCACTACATTCAGATTCCATTCAAATTATCAGCAATTTTCGCGTTCTGAACTTAGGTAGCGAATAGTGAAAGTATATGTCAATTTTATGCTCCTATTACCGATTGCCATATAAAGTAGATCTATTTATTTACATGTGTGCAACTTAGGTTAGCCCCCATTGGGATCAATTTATGGCATATCGTGAGTTTGACACACACTAACTGCATTGAACTTGGTGAGACTAGTAGTGTTCAATCGATGAGTGGAACCAGCCACCACAATCAGCCGATCGTTGGCATCGGATGACAATGGCAATGGCTCTTGTAACATCGGTTCAACCGATTGTTGCCAAGCATTTTGTAATGATTCATAAACCACATTTCTCTGTGCATTACGAGTCAAAACAACGACTGTGTTACATTTTGTGTGCGTGAGAGGGATGAGTGAGGAATGAAAAATATTGTTCAATGTAATGTTCTTTCGAGCCTAGTTGTGAATTACTGTATTTGATGTAAACACTGTAAAATATGTTCAATTTGATGTAGTTCTTTTGAGCCTCGACATGTCTGGTAGTGAACAGTACTACAATTGGAAATGTCTTTGGAATCAGCCGATTGTGAGCTCCAATAACCGGTAATTGGTCTGCGGCCATTTTTGGTTATTGGTTGAACACTAGTAAAGACGCCATATTTGTTTAGGTTTTCAAACACGTTTTTTAAGGAGGCCCCTGACCATGCATATTGATTTTACCAAATCTTTTCAGCTGCACTCGTCCGAAGAGACAAATAAATGTAACTTGTATTTGGCAATGCATGTCCAGTTCATTTTTTCATCACATAATTTGATGGTAAACAGTAATGGTGATTTTTGAACACAAAATTCAACAGTCATACTGTTCACCTCTCGATACCCGGTACACAATTAACAAAATCTGATTCAGAGTAAAAGACACTTTCGCAATTTGAAAAAGTAATTGCTCTATCGATGACCGTAGGTTAGAGAGGCATGCTATTGATTATAAATCGTAATCTAAGCATCCACAAGACAGTTACCCAAGGATCCAACTTTGGGGGGAAATTGTTTTTTGCTTTTTTTTTGGGTGGGGAATGGGGATGTAAAAAGAAAAAGAACTTTTCTGACCTGCGGTGCATTGTCCATATGAATCAATGAAATATAAGTGTCACAATGAAATCCCTACAACATGCCGGGTACCCTGTCCCAGGGTTTGATCCAAGTGGACTGGGAAAGGGTCCTTTTACTTTGTTTTGGGAAAAATATATATATGGTAAAATATTTTTTATGTTTTAAGTGCTGTACTTTTCGTACCTACCTCGCACTTGATCCCTTATTGAGTCTCGGCACAATTATACACATTTAAGGGGAGTGTGTGGCCAATCTGTCACCATTAATTAGGAGCTATACTGACATTGCTGAGAGGTGTGAAAACTACTAAATACCGAACACAGGAATCTTACCGAACTCTGAGCAGAACGGTAGAAGTAAATAAAAGAAAGTGGCTATTCGTCTGGTGACAGACCAATAGCCAAAATATCTAGAAACAGCTATTGGTCTGATGCTGAACCAATAGCCAATTCAAGACTATTAGTCCGGCACCAGACCCATAGCTATTTGTTGGTTCTTTGGCAATTGGCCTGGCACAAAATATAGATCGCATCATTGTGTACTGATCATATGATCCATAATATAAATCCAAAGTATTAATTTAACATTTTTGATTTTAAAATTCAAAAATATAAACCACATACATTAATTTTAGAATAATATCATTTATTTTCTCAAGATGGAAGACTAGTAATTTGTTATTTATTTTTAGCAAAGTGAATAACTTGTGAAATTAATACCCCAGATGCATGAAAATTGATTAATCAGATTTGGGAAATAACTTCTCTTACAAAATAAAGTTAGTAAAAAAATAAATAATTTTATTTTACAATTCTTACTGTATATTTCTCAGAGAAATTGCATTATATTGAATTCTAGTCGATTTGCATCATCGCCTATTTGCACCGATCAATTTGCACCATCTTAAAAGTCGATTTGCACCATTCAAAAAGTCGATTTGCACCATTGAAAAAGTCGATTTGCACCAATGAAAAAGTCAATTTGTACCACTGAAAAAGTCGATATGCACCACCTTTAAATCGATTTGCACCATTTAATTTTTTTTAATTTTTAGCATTAAAAGTTTACTTTCTTGTTGTATTTAACACCTTCCTTCTCTCTAATCCTGTATCCATCTAGCCTTCTGGGATGGTACTTTCCTTTGCGGGTCACTTTTTTCCAAAAATTTAGATCTTCTTGTTTTTTGAAGTTATTAAAACAGTGTGCCACTAATCCCTGTTTGAAACTGGGTATATTGTGAACCAAAGCCTTCTTGTTTTTTGAAGTTATTAAAACAGTGTGACACTATCCCCTGTTTGATTGTTGTAGGTTTGTTTTTATAGCAATTGGTTATTAGTATTCTTCCTCATTGTTAAAACAATACAGGTGCTTCAAAGACCATTGTTTGTGGAGATGTATGTTGATAGTAATCGCTATTCTTGTTAAAGACAGCCGCATTTCAAAGAGAAATTTAATAAGTTGGTCAGATATCTTGAAAAAAATTGGGTGAATTCAGAAAATGTTCACCTTCATCGAGGTCTACTTTTAAACAGCCTGTACGCACAAATAAGGATGATGAAGATTGGCATCATTCTATTAACCCTTTACCTAACATGAAAAGCAGATGACACTTGCAAAAAAAATTATTGAATAACTAATTTTTTTCATTTTTTGTCTCAAAAACATAGGTTATGACCCCTCGTTGGAACGAGCTCGATGAGCTCGTTCCAACGAGGGGTCATAACCTATGTTTTTGAGACAAAAAATGAAAAAAATAATGAAAATTAATTGGCAGTTGTTGAGAATAGCGCTGGCCGGTTTTGGCCGTTACGTTGGGTAAAGGGTTAATACACAGGCCAAAACAAACTCTTTGAACATATACAAACTTTTCAACTTGCTTTACAAAGAGTCCGAACTACTCCCAATGCAGCTTCGTTTGGTTTCGCAGAAAAAACTGTACCGTTACCAGAAAAATAGTACTCATATAAAACATCAAGCACTGGTAAAATTGTGGAATGCTTATGATAGCGGACCATGTGAAATCAGCACATCAGAATATCTTCGTCAATGTGCACAGTTGGTAGATCTATCATTCTGAAGATCCCCTTTAAATATATGCTGTGACCCAAGATGTTAGTTAAAATGTTCTCGTTTTCCATCAATAATGCCAATTTTTCCAATAGCATATTTGTTTCATTCTCTCTGTATTCTTAACACCAATACTTGTGGCGATTTAATGATAAATTTTGCAATGAATTAAGTTTTCCAATAGCATTTTTGTTTCATTCTCTCTCTATTCTTAACGCCAGTACTTGCGACGATTTCTCTGAAATTTTGGCAAGTGTTGTTATTAATGATAGAGAGAAAGTGGAACAACTTATCTAGCTAGTATACTAATAATAATTTCCTAGGGACGAAGTAAGAAATTTAAATTGCGGCAATCATTGTCATTACTGATGGAGAGAAGGGATAATTACATGTGTACGCAATGTTTAACTTTGAGATTATTTTGTGCTATTATACAATGTCAGCATTTGCATTATTGATAGAAAGTGTTTCTAAGACAGGAATCTTGTGTTTTTAATGTGCTATTCGTTGATGTTTGTTATTATGTTTATCTATATTATTTTCTTTAGTGTGCTTTAAAAATAAAATATATTTGCTTGAAAATTCTTTCTTATTAAATAAATCACCCACATGCCGGCCCTAGTGTCCCATTTTTGAGTGGTGGAAATCGACTGTCCATGGTACAGATCGACATTTTTGATTGGTGCAAATCAACTTATTCGGTGGTGCAAATCGGCCGGCGTGGTGGTGCAAATCGACTGTACCATGGTGCAAAGCGACCATGGTGCAAATCAACCATTGCCCATTGTATTACATATATATAATCTAGCGCAGGATTAATAGCCAGCTAGCCTTGGGAATGGCTGTTGGTCCAGTGCTGGACCAATAGCCAATACAAGACTGACAGGCTATTGGTCCAGCACCAGACCAATAGCCTTGAATTGCAAATTGGCTATTGGTCTGGCAGCCAGACCAATAGCCACTTCCATAAAAAAATGTTAGTAAAATCATTGTGAGTGATCTGCTTTTACAATATTTGACATCCCCCCCCCACCACCAAAAAAAACTCTTTAATCCCCCCAAAAGTGTATGTACATGTATATACTATATACATACTCTTAACTGGTAGAGTGCTGGAAGCCCATATTTGGGCTTTATTCTGAAGTGCAGCTTCCGCAACTTAATGGCTTCATATTCTGTGGATGTGCTTCATATTATTTTTGAATTAAAATAATTTAATCCGAGAGGATTTGCCTTGTTACAATTTATGGGAGAGTGCCAACTGGCACTCTCCAATAAATTGTAACAAGGCAAAGAGACGTGGGCTAATGCGGATGACCAAAAATAATTTAGCACTCTACCAGTTAACTACTTTCTACTTTCAAAATGAAGAAAATGGATGGCGACCATATATTAAATGAGATTAAAATCGACTTTTTGAATGGTGCAAATCGACTTTTAAGATGGTGCAAATTGATCGGTGCAAATAGGCGATGATGCAAATCGACTAGAATTCAATATAATGCAATTTCTCTGAGAAATATACAGTAAGAATTGTAAAATAAAATTATTTATTTTTTTACTAACTTTATTTTGTAAGAGAAGTTATTTCCCAAATCTGATTAATCAATTTTCATGCATCTGGGGTATTAATTTCACAAGTTATTCACTTTGCTAAAAATAAATAACAAATTACTAGTCTTCCATCTTGAGAAAATAAATGATATTATTCTAAAATTAATGTATGTGGTTTATATTTTTGAATTTTAAAATCAAAAATGTTAAATTAATACTTTGGATTTATATTATGGATCATATAAAACATCAAGCACTGGTAAAATTGTGGAATGCTTATGATAGCGGACCATGTGAAATCAGCACATCAGAATATCTTCGTCAATGTGCACAGTTGGTAGATCTATCATTCTGAAGATCCCCTTTAAATATATGCTGTGACCCAAGATGTTAGTTAAAATGTTCTCGTTTTCCATCAATAATGCCAATTTTTCCAATAGCATATTTGTTTCATTCTCTCTGTATTCTTAACACCAATACTTGTGGCGATTTAATGATAAATTTTGCAATGAATTAAGTTTTCCAATAGCATTTTTGTTTCATTCTCTCTCTATTCTTAACGCCAGTACTTGCGACGATTTCTCTGAAATTTTGGCAAGTGTTGTTATTAATGATAGAGAGAAAGTGGAACAACTTATCTAGCTAGTATACTAATAATAATTTCCTAGGGACGAAGTAAGAAATTTAAATTGCGGCAATCATTGTCGTTACTGATGGAGAGAAGGGATAATTACATGTGTACGCAATGTTTAACTTTGAGATTATTTTGTGCTATTATACAATGTCAGCATTTGCATTATTGATAGAAAGTGTTTCTAAGACAGGAATCTTGTGTTTTTAATGTGCTATTCGTTGATGTTTGTTATTATGTTTATCTATATTATTTTCTTTAGTGTGCTTTAAAAATAAAATATATTTGCTTGAAAATTCTTTCTTATTAAATAAATCACCCACATGCCGGCCCTAGTGTCCCATTTTTGAGTGGTGGAAATCGACTGTCCATGGTACAGATCGACATTTTTGATTGGTGCAAATCAACTTATTCGGTGGTGCAAATCGGCCGGCGTGGTGGTGCAAATCGACTGTACCATGGTGCAAAGCGACCATGGTGCAAATCAACCATTGCCCATTGTATTACATATATATAATCTAGCGCAGGATTAATAGCCAGCTAGCCTTGGGAATGGCTGTTGGTCCAGTGCTGGACCAATAGCCAATACAAGACTGACAGGCTATTGGTCCAGCACCAGACCAATAGCCTTGAATTGCAAATTGGCTATTGGTCTGGCAGCCAGACCAATAGCCACTTCCATAAAAAAATGTTAGTAAAATCATTGTGAGTGATCTGCTTTTACAATATTTGACATCCCCCCCCCACCACCAAAAAAAACTCTTTAATCCCCCCAAAAGTGTATGTACATGTATATACTATATACATACTCTTAACTGGTAGAGTGCTGGAAGCCCATATTTGGGCTTTATTCTGAAGTGCAGCTTCCGCAACTTAATGGCTTCATATTCTGTGGATGTGCTTCATATTATTTTTGAATTAAAATAATTTAATCCGAGAGGATTTGCCTTGTTACAATTTATGGGAGAGTGCCAACTGGCACTCTCCAATAAATTGTAACAAGGCAAAGAGACGTGGGCTAATGCGGATGACCAAAAATAATTTAGCACTCTACCAGTTAACTACTTTCTACTTTCAAAATGAAGAAAATGGATGGCGACCAAACATTAAAAGAAGAGTCCCCATATAATCCTGTAACTATAAAATATGAACTTTGCATGTCTGGACACGGCTTCAGTCTTATCACTCTTCATAACAAGTACTTAAACAAAATTGGATGATGCAAGCAAGGTTCTCTCGAAGCTTCTGATCATCTTGGGGGAGGGGGGGAGGGTCTTCAGTACCACCCTCATTTGCAATTGAATGTAAAGGTCCACTTGAAAACTTAAAACATATGATATTTATTTCCCAATCTACATTTTCCTTATGAATGAAATATATGGAAAAAAATTAAAAAATAAACATTTATTTATTCAGTTCAAATATCGACTCATTTTCTCATTCAGTTGGCTAATCGATTATTGATATGCAACCCACATCTGCGTAGTAAAAGAAAAATTGGCTACAATTTTGTACATATTAATTCAAAATTCTTCTGTAAGGTGTTGGCAATGTACAACAACCATGTTTTCAAACAGTTACCAGTACTGCTTTTTGTTTTGTTGTACTGATTCATAGTTGGTACGTCTATTTCCAGAAAGTTACAAATTGAATTAAAAGAGGTGAAAACTTGATGCTTTAATGACAAAGAGAAAAATATCAAACTCCCAAAGTCGAAGGACAAAACATTCCCTCTTTGAAATTGGTGCATTATGCCATACATATGTACTTGGTCAAAATTTGTGAGTCATGAAACAGAGAATTACACTTATGCTGCTGATGATTTTTATTACCTGGTAAATGCATGCATGGACATCACTGCCCATGCGTGGATTATGACCAGTCCATGACAGTTGTACTGTTAAAACTAGAATTTCTGTCTCGAACTGTGCACTCATCTTAATTCCGCGTAGGAATTGCGTGCAATTGCCATATCGGATGGCATCCAAAGCATGGCAGGTTCTCCTGGTTTCCAGGCCTGAAAATAAGCAGTCTGACATTTGCAGAATGAGGTCCCCAGAGGGTGAATTTGATGATGCTATGCCATACAGTGGGCCAATTTATCCTCTGGGTACCTCTTTCTGTTTTAGTTTTGAGACCCTGATTCAGATTGAGGTTCACAGAGGGTAAATTTAGTGATGCTACCCCTGCTGTGCAGTGTTTTCATCACTATATTCACCCTCTGGGGACCTCATTTTTCAGATGACAGTCAGCTTATTTTCTGGCTTGCTGGTTACTCATAGCAAATGCAGGCAATGTTTCTGCCAATGGACCTCCAGGTTACCCGGAGGTCCATTGGCCGAAACATTGCTTGTGCACATGCCATATGTACAGAATTTGATTGCATCACTATGGTCATAATGCGTAGATTATCGAGCAGATCGACGTGCTATTTGTTCGCATTTCACGACAGGACTTCTAGTTTTAACTGTAATCCCACTGTTTCATATAACTTCCCAACTCTACTGGAAAGCAACCAAAAACAGGCCTGTCAATTTGAGGTGAACGGCCATTTAGGTCACATGGAGGTTACCCAAAAATGAAAAACATGCAAACGAAAAATGGGTTGTGCCAAATTGTTGCAGGGTCACACAAAATTGTGGCCAAGTTGAATGATCTAGTACCAATGAATGTTGTAATGATGTTGAGCATCAACCAATCATCAGCTGCATAGGTGTTTGCATCTGCCAGAAGTATCACTGCTCTGTTGGCCAATTATTGGCCAACAGAGCAGCTATACTTCAGGCAGATGCAAACACCTATTGATGCTGATGACTGGTTGATGCTCAACATTATTTTTAATTGTTGATCATCTTAAGATGTAACATAGGCACTAAATCAGGAAATGGCAGAAATTCATGTCTTTGCCACCAATAGTGATTATGGATGGCATACTCTTCTGCAACATGCTAGTCCATGCCAAGATTAGGCTATAATTGCAACTAATTTGTAGCTGAATTGCTGCAACACAAGGATTCATCTCTATTCATCAGGATATTGGCATATTGCCCAAAGGAGCAAGAACTTAACTGTGATACAACAGTTCATATATCAGCAAAGTTGTGATATATATATCTTTATTATTTTTATTATTTTGGTTACCTAATGGGTTACCTAAATCAAGTACAGGGGAACGAATGACAGACCAGTTACCAAAGTTCAGACCAGGTGAATGATAAATTGGTTATGCAAAATTTTGAAAACAGCAGGCCTGCAAAAATAATAACCAAGCAGTTCCTGAAACACTCGCACTAGGTTACTGTAAAGAGAAATCAGGAATTCCAAACCCTGTCTGGAAATATTTCACACTAACTGATGCTTTGGATTGCTTCCTTCCTTGGAATAGGCAAAAAAATTTAATTAATGAAGCACCTGTTTGTACCCGGTGCTTCATTTATTAAATTTTTGATGATTATTCCTATAATTAGTGTTTGGAATAAAATATTATTGTCTCCGTGGATATCATCCTAACCTGTGAAAAGTGACCCGTCCATGGTGGAGTTCATGTACTGTATATTCAATGTACATACTACATACATGTAGATGTACCTTGCTATTTCTAATTTCCTTTTATTTTCTTAGTTGAAAATGATGAATACTCAACAAGCAGCCACCCCTGTGTTGCCAAGTCAGACTCAAGTTGACAGGGACAAGATTTATCAGTGGATAGTGGAGCTAACTGACCCAGAAACTCGAGAGAATGCTTTGCAGGAGCTGAGGTATGTTCAGGCCTCTAAATTTCTCCAAATAGTGACAGTAAATACTGTGCCCAAATAATGTACATGTATATGTGCTCAAATTGTGCAGTGTGTAAATTTGTTTGTAAAGTTTTGCACTGTTCCAACTGTATATAGTTTGGTCATGTTTCCCTGATGCATGCAATATGGTCTAATCGCTACCTGTCATCTCAACCAGAGTAACAGATACATGTAAACAAGTTTGAAAAACAGAGTTTGCCAGTGAAAAATAATCTGCATCGACAGTGTCGTTTCTGACATTGTCGACAAAGATTGCTTTTCACTGATGAATTCTGTATGAGCATGTATTTAAAGCTTGAGATGCAATAATAAATATTCATATTTGTGGTGTTTCCCACATGTACTAAACGTCATGCATAATCTCCGTGTAACCCAATGGGGGTCATAACCTATGTTTTTGAGACAAAAAATGGAAAAAAATAGTTATTCAAGAATTTTGTTTGCAAGTGTCATCTGCTTTTCATGTTAGGTAAAGGGGGTTAAATAAGATTTTTGACTTGACACCGGAAAACTAAGACCTTCTCGAGTGAACTATAGCACAAGGAGGAAAGCTAATATTAACAGTGAAGACCTATAACAAGAAGCTGTTAACTATATGAACCTGAAGGGGAAAACCTGAAAAGTATATGTATATTGAACTGATGCAGAGAAGGATAACATGCCGGCACATTTTTCTCCCATCAGGCCACAATGCAGTGGATCCATACTTGCCCTTGTGCCCAAACTAGACTTATCTAAAGGCTTTTGTGTTTTTGTCATTAGCTCAACTTGACAACGTCAAGTACATGTATGAGCTTTTGGGATGGGTTGCAATCTGTCGTCCATCTGTATGCCCATCCGCGTGTTTGTCGTTACATCCCTATGTCCTTCCACAATTCCTTTAGCACAACCTACATGACACACCTTTCACCCGATCAGTTTCAGTTTTCATACATGGCTTTCAGATAATGTCTAGATGGGGGTTGTCAAATTTTTCTGAATTGTGTTGAAAAACCTGGCCAGCAGTGGCCATCTTGGATTTGGCTTATAAATTGTCAACGATTCTGTTAGCACACACTATGGGCTGTTTCTGTCTCACCCGATTTTTTCCAATTTTTTTATGCAGCTACTGTGATATCTAGATGGGAGCTTTCAAATTTTTCTGAATTTCATTGAAAAACATGGCCGTCCGTGACAATCTTGGATTTGGCATATTAATTGTCAACAATTCCTTTTGCACACACTCCCTATGGGATGCATCTCCCTCAATCTTTTTCAACTGTAATATGTGGCTTTAGGGTGATGTCCAGATGGGAGCAATCATGTTTTTTTTAATTTCATTAAAAACATGGCTACCAGCGGCCATCTCACATTTTGTAATTAAGTTGTCTACAATTCCTATTGCACATCCTACAGTTAATTATTTAGTTCAGTCCTTACTTGGTGAAGTTGAACTGCAAATTCATTAATACTTTCATTTTTATGTAAATTTCAGTGGGAGTGGACGATATGGCTTGAAGTAATTATCACAAAATCGAAAATACAAATGTCAGGGCAAAGCCAGCCTAAATATAGGGGCAAGGGGCCTCATATATAAAGATATTGTAAGTTCAAAAGATATTCCGCATCAAGGCGAAAACACCTACGTGAATTGCTCTTCTCTGTGAAGCTGGACATGGAAAAAAACACACGTGGTGTATATCCAGCTTCAGCGCAGGGACCCAGGGGAGAAACAGTATGTTAGATAAGGTCTAATCTCATTTAATTTATACAGTATTCGCGAGTCTTACGAGACGTAATCGGTTGGTGGCAGGATATCGTCACGGCCAATTGAGAAACGAGATTCTAAAAGATAGAAATGTTGTGTCATCATTAGTAATAGCAATGCGTGGCAGGAACGAATCGGTTTTCTCGACAAGTGAAATCACCGTTAAGTCACACGCGAGATGACTTGTATTGATTCTGTCTCGATATACGTCATCTTCCACCGTTTTGACAGATGGACAAATGAGCGTCTGTCCACCTGACAGTTTAGGGTAAAAAGTATATATACCTTGAAGAGCAGAGCATTAGACACACACTTGGGGTCACACACATGTTGGTGAAGTCCAGGACATGCGGACTCTGTTTCCTGGCATAAGGGTACCTTCGATCACAGGACCCTGAAACGGCTGGAATCGCCAGACAGGGCATTCCACGATTGATTTAGCTTAAGGTTGATAGGCGGCTACCGAGCCGATTCGTGAGAAGGAACACCCAAGGTGAAACGTTAAAGTTTAGATTGTCGAGTAGCAGGTATCAGCCTGCAATTGTCAGAAGTGTAGGTTAATTGTATTGTGCGTATTAACCCTTTGAAGCGTCAGACTGATTGCGTTCTGAGTAGTTTGTTTTGCTGTCGAAGCATCGTAATACCGACTGGAGATCGGTGTGAGTGACAATTTTGCCCTAGCACAAAAAGGGGCATTTGTGAATCGTGAATTCAACCAGGAACGGTGAATATTTCAATAGGACTTTCACGGAGGACTTTCAAAAGGCACATAAGGTATGAGTAGACAATATCTGACCCAAATCAGAAGTACGGTGGCTTTATAGAGGACAAACATTGCTGGTCGGAACCCTCCAACAGCTAGAGGTACAGTTACGTGCAGACGTTGACATTTGAGCCTAAGCGGGTGAAGCTCTTATGGCGAGCTCACAGTAATAACATTTCAGATTTGTGAAGCTCTTATGGCGAGCTCACGGTAGTAACATTTCCAGTGTGTAGACTATAGTGCCAGTACAGGGCTATAGAATGACTATATAGTTGTTGAGAGTTATTTAAACCTAGCAACCCATTTTCTGTGAAAAGAATCGAATTGTTGATTATTGAAGTATTGAAACGGCTTTATTTTTATGTGTAAATAAAAGAATCGTTGTTACTTTAAATCATTCTTTCCATTACGCAGCCTGAAGTGATTAGGAATAACACCTAACGTAAATCGAACCTATCTTAGGCCAATTTGGCAGAGGAGAAATCACAGCGCCGGTCGAACTCAACTCCCAGCGCCGAGTTCGCGGCACTAGGATTCCGACGCTCCATGTCGGTCTAATTTCCCTGCAATTTCATCAGCGGGACTAAATAACCCCACGTCAGCCCAGGCCTTATGGGGCCTCAGGTGTCCCTGACAACAAAATTGCTGTGAACATTGTTTATGTTGTCAGTTTGAAGCTGGACTGTATTTTCAAAGTGGCCAATTGCCCTCATCCCCTGTGGTCTGTCTTCTTTGAAAATAAAAAGAGCAGTAAATGCCCTTCAAAAACACTTTTGATAAAGTAACAAATTCTAAAATAGTATTTGCACAGTAATGGAAATACATGTCTCTTCAACTGTCACAGGTCTTGGAAATTTTCTAGATCTTCCACAACAACATGGCCTATGAGTCTGTTGGCTTAGTAATGGTTTCTGGCCAATTCTGGGTGAGAAACCATTGCCAAAATAATCTGACTATTGTCTGCAGGACTTCTTGAGGTTTGTTAAAGAGCACAGAGTTTGTCATCTTCAGGTGAAAGTTTTTAAATATTAACAGCTCCCATGTCATATTAAAGACATGACTGTTGTACAGTACATGGGAAGTAGATTGTTACTAACTCACTCGTGGGGTGGTGTCTCCACCAAGACAATAACAGTCGATTCCTGTGTTAATGTATGAAAAGGACAAGCAAAGTTTTAGCCCAAGGACCTAATGCTTTTCCCAGGCAGCAAATTTTTGTTTGAGTGGAGACACCACCCCACAAGTGATTTAGTAACAATCCACTCTCCATGTCCTGTAAGGGTTTCAGGATTGTCATATTACTACATGTATATCCCAGAGTGATATTAATAGTTTGTCAGCAAGAGATGTAGAATTTGTTATTAAAATGGCATTGTCTGGAGATTGTGTTTCATTCTGTGCTAATGGTCTTCTGTCTTCATTTCTTTTTTCCAAAAAATTTCTTGTGCTGTGCTTTGGCTAACCCTTTACCTAACATGAAAGGAAGATGGCACCTGCAAACAACATTCTTGAATAACTATTTTTATTAATTTTTGCATCAAAAAACATAGCTTATATGTATGACACCCTCAATGAAATGAGCTTGTACCAGTGAGGGGGTCAAGGTATGTTTTTGAGAAAAATTAAAAAAAATAATGAAAATTGAATGGTGATTTTTAGCTCACCTACATCTGTAAGATGTGGTGAGCTATTGTGATAACCTCGGGTGTCGGCGTCCGGCGTGTCCAATATTGTAAGATTTAATGTTAAGGTTAATTTCTCAAACATCAGTGGGCTCAGGCCTTTGATATTGCATATGTAGGTTGTATGGGACTATCAGAACAGTATTTAACCCTGATACTATGACTTTTTTCCAAATTTCACCTAAAATTTTCTGCCAAAAGTTGTAAGAATTTGCGTTTAGGTGTTGTAAGAATTTGTGTTAAAGTCAGCTTTTGTGCAGATTGTGTTGCTTTAACTTCTCATTACTGTTGATTTTCATATTTCAATAACAACTGTAGGTATTAACCCTACTGTATGCAGAAATTTATCGAAAATTTTCTTTTTTTTCACTCAAAATTTTCATGTTTTTCTCGGACTTAGTAAATTTTAAGTTGTAAAACTTTGTAAACTTTGTGTTTAGGTGAGTTGTGTTTCTATGTGTCTTTCCAGGTGATTAATATTGTACACTTGGGTTACTGAAATCCATTGCAGTAATATTTAACCCTCATTACATGCATATTTGAGGAATTTGAGGCTGATTTTCTGCCAAAACTTGTAAGAATTAGCGTTTAGGTGTTGTAAGAATTTGCGTTAAAGTCAGCATTTGTGCAGATCGTGGTGCTTTAACTTCTCATTACTGTTGATTTTCATATTTCAATAACAACTGTAAGTATTAACCCGACTGTATGCAGAAATTTAATGGAAATTTTCTTTTTTTTCAGTCAAAATTTTCATGTTTTTCTCGGACTTAGTAAATTTTAAGTTGTAAAACTTTGTGAACTTTGTGTTTAGGTGAGTTGTGTTTCTGTGTGTCTTTCCAGGCGATTAATATTCTACACTTGGGTTACTGAACTCCATTGCAGTAATATTTAACCCTCATTACATGCATATTTGAGGAATATGAGGCTGATTTTCTGCCAAAACTTGTAAGAATTAGCGTTTAGGTGTTGTAAGAATTTGCGTTAAAGTCAGCTTTTGTGCAGATTGTGGTGCCTTCACCTCTCATTACTGTTTATTTTCTCATTTCAATGACAACTGTAGGTATTAACCCTACTGTATGCAGAAATTTAACTGATTTCTTTTCTTTTTTTCAGTCACAATGTTCACGTTTTTCTCTGACTTACTCAATTTTAAGTTCTAAAAGTTTGTGTTAAGGTGAGGTGTTAAAGTGAGTTCTGTTTCTATGTGTCTTTCCAGGCAATTGATATTGTATGCATGGGTTACTAAACTACATTGCAGTAATGTTGCGCCCTTATTACATGCATATATGAGGAATTTGAGGGGGATTTTTGGGACTTATATTCACTTTCTTTAAAAAAAATTTTTTTTAACTTTTTTTTTTTATTTAATACTTTCTCATACTTGTTACTAGTAACATTAAGGCTTATTTTAGTTGTTGATGTGATGTATTTTTGTTGGGACTTATAGTCACTTTCTTGAACGAATGTTTTTCCGCAACTCAAAAAAAACCACGTTTAAATCATATCAATTAATCTTTTGAACTGTTTCTGCTTTCATCTATAGAATAGTTTTTCAGTTAAACTATTTAACTGACAATTGACGCTCATTTGAATAAAAAACCCCTAATACATTTCGAGCGTGACAAATGGCGTTCTCAGTAAGGTTTATACAGTAGGGGATTTTCAAAAAAACTTAGTTTTTTTTTTGTTGAGTTTGGAAAATCCCACTATGGGTATTCCCCCCACTTACGTCAGAAATGGGAGTGCCCAATAGTAGTCTGTTAAGTTTGGAAAAATCCACTATGGGTATTCCCCCCACTTACGTCAGAAATGGGAGCGGGTTCAGTATCACCTTTTTTCCATGTACCGTACATAAGTCAATTTTTGATGTAGAATCTGCAAATGGGTTTCCCTGTACACCTCCATAGGATTCAGTGTTAAAATCGTGTACAGATACAGAATCCGCAACCACTTTTGATGCTGATACAGAATCCGCAACACGTTTTTTGCTCACGATTTTAACACTAAATCCTATGGGGAAACCCATTTGCGGATTCTGTATCAGACAATCGACCTCATTTTTCTTAAAATTTCATACATTTTTTTCACTCTTGAGCGATGTGTATATAGAATCCAGTGATATAGAATCCACTTTGCGGATTCTATATCACCCCACAAAACGACATTTCGTGTACTTGTACACGATTTTAACACTAAATCCTATGGAGGTGTACATCGATGTACGTGTACATGTACAAAATCGTGTACAAGTGATACGGAATCCGCCTATATTACCTACTATCATATTGAAAAATACTTATGGTCATATTGATACTTCCACTTCCATTGCAATTACAACTGCTGTGTGAACATAAGAATTCAGCTGTAGCAATCTCACAATGATATCTTTGATTGATTTTCATGTTTTTGTTGTTTTATATTCCCAAATTGACTGGTATCCAGTAGTAACAGCACACAGATACTGTAAAAATACCCATCCCAGCCCATTTTAATCACTGCTGTGGGGCCTGAGAATCAAATTTCCACCTTGTGCAATAATTATATTTTATTTTTTAGTAAAAGTAGAGAAATTGTTCCTGACTTAGCTCCCATGCTGTGGCACTCATTTGGGACAATTGCTGCACTCTTACAAGAAATAGTCAATGTGTATCCAGCTATTAACCCACCTCATCTAACGGTAAGTTAATAAACTCAAATAAAATTGTTATTAAACTCTTGAAGTGGTGATCTGTGGGAAAGGTGAGTGGCATCCTAAATCACCACTGCTATAGTAAAACTGCCCCATCACAGTTTCGACAAATCACTTGCCTAAATTCTTGAGGCTCATAAATTTTAGATTTTTTATTCATCTCTATTTTCCTCTTGCAGTCACTGTAAAGATCACATTGCTTACAGTGCAAAAATGTATTTTATAACTTCCAAACACAAAACCATTTACCACACCAAATTTCAGTAGATATTTGACCCATTAATTGAATGTAGGTTATAGAGTAAACTCTGGTTACTTGAATAACGTCAACTAGATCCTGCTATTCAGCTTGTAACTCTAGGAAATACGGGAAATAACCTTAATAAGCATTATGCTTTCTGTCGAATCCTGTCCCTATCAAATTTGCACTGTAAGACATATGATATGTTATTGACATTTATTTAATTTTATGCTTTCGTTTTGTAGTATATTATGACATGTGTAAGTTATTTCTCTAACAAATATCGTTTAAACTAATTGAATAGAAAGTCTTATAATATGGCAAGAAATGTCACAATCACCAAATTCCCCTTGTTTATAAGCCTATTTAGACTCACTACATGCTAGAGACCTGCAAAGCCACGATATTCAATTCAATTCAATTTGGAATCTTAAGTTGCTATTCGGTTCCATTCAATATTGGCTGCCCAATTTGTTTCCTTTTGAATCTTTTCACAGGAATATAACTTGGCATCAGTCATCTACCTCATCTCGTAAAGCATAAAGTTCAGATGAAAATTGTACATAAATAATGCTGAAAATAAAGACATAAATCAAATGCATCCATGCTACTATTATGCTTATTCCAATCTTGCTCGTCACTACCACTTTTGAAAGCAAATTTAAAGTTTTCAAACAATGTTGACAACAAGCTGTTGCTAGTGCCCTGTACTGGTAATTCTTGTTCTTTGAACTACATGTATAATCCTTTCTGGGTAATATTCCAATTACATCATCAAGGCATGCCTTCAGTGAAGGCATGCCTTGATGTTGTAGTTGGAATATTTTATCAATTGCGACTTGAGCCATCATAGTCGGAACAAATCAGGTTTATAGTCCCACCCTCCTCTCTCCAATCAGTCACCTTCAAGAAGCCCATAATTCAATTTGATTTGAGGTTTGATCTGATTTTGAATAAAATACTCTGTTCAATTTGAGATTCAATGTTAATCAAAAATGTGTGGTTTACAACACCCTACAAGGTGCAACAATTCAATCTCTTAAACATGTATCTTGTTTGACAGTGCTTCACAAGCTTTGTCAAACAAGATATATTAGCATAAAAACTCAGATTATCCTAAAAATGCAGGAAAGTGACCATATACCTGTTGATGGAATACTCCTGTCAATTGAATAATTTTCTGTGGCAAAGTAGCCATTCAGTTAAGAGGCTTCCACTGAAGTACAAAGTTTATAAACAGTGTTTTGTTTTAATTTATAGAAGAGTACCTGCATGCACTTCCCAATGAATTGTAACATAACAAAAGTTTATGAACAAATTGTCAGGGGATCCCTATGTTGCTTGTACCATTTTTCTGAGCATTCCACATCACTTCTTTTCTTGTGAAATGGAAACTTTGGCAAACCGTCCTGAGTAGAGCTTGCTGATATACTGGTATTTCTTTATAATACATGTGTAGGTGGATAAAAAGCCATAACAGCTGATAACAGTGTCAGTATTGCTATGCCTATTTAAAAATACTGGTATACAGTCTATCACAATTTTTTGAATTTGCTTAACAAGGAGGGGGAGGGGGAGGGTGGGAGGGCTATATTGTCGATGCCCTGTATGTCTGTATGTACATATGTCCATACGTCTGTTGGTACCGGTTTAGCAGAGGTACATTGTGGGGTTTACAATTTAGGGTCAGTGGTAATTGTGGGGTTGGGTTAGTACAGTGGCCACTTGTGGGGTTATTTTTTGCACTGTGGCGTTAATTTTTTTTTACCTTGTGGGGTTAGGGATTAACATGGGAAAACTCACACAAGTAAGAACGTGTAAGATTGTCCATCCATCCATACATCCGTCCGCACATTCTTTTGCGTGCAACTACTCCTACATATTTTTATACTGTACCAATGACCCAGACTTAGCTGGTGCTAACTCCAACAAAACCAGGGCCAAACACAAATTTTGCCCCCCAATCCCCAAAATTTGCATCCAAAACAAAAAGAAATCATGTCCTAAAGGACCTCCATAGTACGCCTCTACTGCGCATGCGCAGTGACGCAGTCGTCCCGAAATTGGCGCCAATTATCATTTCTCTGTTTGGCCCTTCATCAGTCAACATCTCACTGATCTTTGTGCTTGTAAATCTCAGTTTAAAGGATGCCAGACACGTAATTTTTGGAGAAAATGTGATTCTAAGGAGGATAGAAGGAGGAGAGGAAAAAGAAGTGGCAAAAAATAATCAGGGCTGTACTTAAAATTTTTTGATGAAATTATGTTAAGTTGCCTATTTTCGAGGCATGGGCCTCTTGTTGTCATTCTTGCTAATTGTTGCACTGCTTATTCAGTGTTTCCTCTCCCCTAACCTTCTAAAGTCCCCCCTGGCAATTCTCCCATGCTTTTGGCATATTTTTGAGAAGTTTCATTTCTAAAATTTCCTGGGAGAGTTGCTTGGTTACAGAATGTTTTCTGTTATTTTCCCCATAGTTACGTTTTCACCCATGGGTGTATAACGTTTGTGTTCTGCATCTTCCATCTGATGTTCTACAGATTCTCCCCTGGGAGTCTCTGTTTTGCATCAGATAGAGTGTAATTGATGACTGATTCCGGGCCAGTTTTTTCAGTGCCTGGAGTCATGTTTTCTAGTGTGTTTACACTGTTTGTTTTCATTGGCAACAGCCTTTTTTGAGGGGGCTGTTTGCCTTTGTGGTAGTTTATCTCATTATAAGATACATTTATATTATCCGAAAGTGTCTCATTAATTATTTTATATAAATTTAAAATTTTTGACCACACTTTGCCATCGGATCCATTGGGGCTCAACGTTACTTTTCAGCAACTTGGGCTTCTCTGAAAAAATATTTTTTCAAAATTATTTTGTTTTGCAATTGTTTTTTCATTTATTAATGGATCATGTTATTATGTATCTTTGTGTCAGGGGTTTTTGCGAGTAACTAGGACTTATTGTTGTTCTTTCACAATGAAGGGACATTGTTCAAATTGTAATAGGAAGAAATCTTCCTCTGACTTTCATGATCATTGTATTAATTGTAGTCAGTGTTCTCGCATTAATCCCTGTCCTATATGTGAACATTGGGATGAGAAACATTGGAAACGTGTGTCACGATATGTTGTTTCTGGAGAAAGAGCGATGCCGGCTCTTTCTCCACAAGGTCACTCTACTCTCTCAGTTTCTATTTCAGAGGAACCAGAACAGGGTGATGTTTCCATGTTATCTTCTTCAAGTGTGCGTCCGTCGTCACAAATGAATTCAGAGCTAGCGGCAAAAGTGCTCATGGAGATTAGACAAATGTCGTCCGCTAGCTCGCCCGGTGTAGCGTCCATTCACCGAATGGTTCGGCAGCCGGGTTCGTCCGATGCGGTCCAAGAGGAAATTTTGGGTGATGCGAGCACTATAAACATAATAGATGCACACCCAGTGACGGCGGATAGTAAACGAGAACGGAGGAAGCCTTTTAGTCCGGTTCCTAGCTCGTCCAGGTCCAGCTGGGCCGCGAGCGAGAGAGGTCCCTCTCTCGTACAACAACATCTGGGACCAGATGTTGTGGTACAAAATGTGTCTTTAGCGGAGCATACGTCCGTCGCTCGGGACGCTCCGTTGTATAAGCAGTCCGCAGAGACTGTTAAGGCTTCCTCTTCTCGTCAGCGCACACGACCGCACCTTGGCTGCGTGACCTCCGATATTTTACCAGCTTCGCCGATGAAGGATTCTTCGGCGACCAGGTCACACCATCCGGCAGCCAGGGATTCGAGAACGATGGACTCCGGACGTTCGCATAGGAAAAGTATGCGGGAGCCATCTGATGCGGAGCTGCCCTCGGCGAAGCAGCGAAAGACTGCGCCTCCGCAGGTCTCGACGTCGGACATTCTTGTGCAGATAGCACAGCTTATCGCAGCATCCCAGCAGCCGACAGAAACGGTGTCGGATCGAGAATTATCCGACGGCGCTGGGTCGGTACGCTCCGCCGAAGCATCGGGGGCGGACGACCGGGAACATCGGGAGGTCCGACCGGATGGTGAAAGGGATACGGATGATTTGGAGCTATCCCTTTCGGAACAACATAAAGCTGCCGTGGACTTCATCCGGCACTTTCTCCCTCAAGTTGTTCCGTCGGGCCAGACTGCTGCGCTTCCGGACAAGAGAATTATAGCGTCATTGGACTCTGATTTTTTTGAGCGGTTCAGGGACATCGCTCCCGAGTTTCCGTCGCAGTCCAATAATGTTGCAAGAACATTTGAATTATTGAACGACGCTATATTTAAACTTGCTTCCAGGACGGGGAAAGCAGGTTTCTTGTCCGCTAATACTCTTAACCTGCCTTTCATTAATGCAAGGAATAAATTCGACACGGCAGGACAGGGTATACCGAGAGTTCCTCTGCGTATGGACGACGAGGCGGAAGACTTAGAGCTATCATTACCGTCGTCAGCTTCTATTCCAACCGCGGTGTTGGAAACAGCTATTGCGTCTAACAGAGCCAATTTAGATGCCTTATCTTACGCAGATCACCTTACTAAGGCGTTATCACTGCGCCTTCAAGGGGAAGAGTTTCAGGATATACAATCCTCTTTAAGACTTCTTTCAAGGGCAGTAGCTTATTCCACGTGTAACTCCGCCCTTTCAGTGGCAAATCTGGAGTTGGTTAGACGTGACGCAGCCCTAGCTACATCCACACTAGTGGATTCTAAGGTGAAGAACTCTCTTAGAGTCGCTTCGGTCTCAGGAGAACTTCTCTTTGACGGCAAGCTTTCCGCTATTTATGATAAAATTAAAAAGAAAGCTAATGATTCTCTGTTGTTCAGATCCGCTCCTAAAAAGTCGGATACAGCAGACACGAATAAGACAGGCACTTCTGGGTCTAATGCGCCCAAGAGAGGTTCCTATAGAGGTTCCGGTGCGTCCTCTTGGTCTTATTCGAGAGACCGTCAGGATAGCGACTCTCGTTCGGGACGTCCTTCAGGCCGGGCCAATCGGTCGGACGCCCCGAGGTCGACGAGGCGAGGTGCGGGTCGTGGAAGACGTGGTTTCTCCTACTGCAGGCCTCGCAGGTCCAGGAGGTGATGGCTTAAACCTCTATCGCGTTCCGGTTGGCGGAAGGTTGTCGAGTTTTTCACAAGAGTGGGCGTCGATTACGGACGACCCTTGGGTGAGAGGAGTGACTTCGGAAGGTCTAAAGATATCCTTCAAACGAAAGCCTCCATTAACTCGAAGTCCAAAGTGGACTCATCTTCCGTCAAATCCACAGAAAAGAGACGCTCTGTTATCAGAGGTGCAGTCTCTTTTAATGAAGAACGCGGTAGAGGTCGTAGAAAACCAGGAATCTCTGGGATTCTACAGCCATCTGTTTCTGGTTCCGAAACCAGACGGCTCGTTCCGTCCAGTCATAGATTTGAGCTGGATAAACAAGCTGATCGTCGCTCCGAAGTTTTATATGGAGACGATTCGATCGGTCAGAGCGAGTATTCGGGTGAACGATTATGCAACGAGCATAGATCTCAAAGATGCGTACTTTCACGTCATGGTACATCCGACATTCCGAAAGTATCTACGCTTCGCAGTCCTAGGAGTGGTGTATCAGTTCCGGGCCATGTGCTTCGGATTGAATCTAGCACCCTGGGCTTTCACTCGGGTAATGAACTCGGTAATGATCTACTTCCGAGCTCATTCGTCTGCGGTAACGTCGGCCTACCTGGACGACATTCTTCAGAGGTACGGCAACGAGTTAACGCTTCAGAACGATGTTCAGAATCTTCTTCTATTGCTCCGACGTCTCGGTTTCATAGTAAACGAGGAGAAGTCGGATCTGGTGCCGTCCAAGTCATTCACTCATCTGGGAATGAGCTTCGAGACGCACAACAATCTCGTTCGTCTGCCGTTAACCAGAGCGAAATTAGTCAGTTGTTACGCTCGCTATTGTCTGCACGCAGACAAAGTCACGGCGAGAGAATTTATGAGACTGATAGGTCTGTGCGGAGCCGCCGCGGATCTCATTCCGATGGGGCGGCTACGCACACGTCCTCTTCAAATTTTCCTGACTCAGAATTGGAGTGTGAAAATTCATTCGCTCGATGTAGACGTTCTCTTGTCAGATCAAGTGAAACAAGAGATTCAGACTTGGGCAAACATTCAGTGGTTAACTCAAGGAGTTCCGCTGCAGTTGCCGGATCCGAGTTTTACCGTTATGACGGATGCCAGTCAAACAGGTTGGGGTGCATCATTAATCCCAACGGATTCGAGATGCCAGGGTCTTTGGGATCCGCAATTCCTGTGCAAGCACATAAACATCAAGGAAATGATGTCAATTTGGCTTGCGTTACGTCACTGGATGGACATTATTCACGATGCTCATGTCCAAATCCTATCCGACAATACGACAGTAGTGGCGTATATACGGAATCAGGGAGGCACTCATTCAGTTCCGTTGTTCAATCTAACGGAAAGAATCCTTCTGTTTGCGTTAGAACATCACGTTCTTCTTTCGGTCCGTCACATACCGGGTCGTCTGAATGTGCTAGCAGACTCCCTTTCACGAAAGGGTCGCTTGTTGCCGTCGGAGTGGACTCTCAACAAACAAGTATTCAATCAGATTTGCTACCAATGGGAACGGCCAATGATAGACTTATTTGCGACACATCTCAACAATCAGTTGCAGACGTATGTGTCCCCGTGTCCGGATCCAAGAGCATTTGCAGTAGACGCTCTGTCGATCCCTTGGGACGGAATGATAGGATATGCGTATCCTCCAGCGCCGTTAATTCAACAAGTATTGCTAAAGATAAAACAATCTCAATGCAAGATTCTGTTGGTAGCATCTCTGTCGCCACAGAGACCGTGGATAAATCTACTCAGGTGTCTGTTGTGGGACCTACCGCGGAAGCTTCCTCCACGAGAGGATCTTCTTTCGCAGGGGAAATCGTGCCAACTCCATCACAACCCGCAAGGTCTCAACCTTCACGTTTTTCCGTTGTGCGGTCCTTCTTGCATGGCAAGCACTTTACAGGACGAGCAGTGGACGCGATTTCTAACTGTAGGAGGACCTCCTCTTCGCTAAACTATGCAGCTAAGTGGAAGGTTTTTCGTCGTTGGTGTAGGGATCATTCTGTAGATATATTTGATCCCTCTATACCAGACATTGCAAACTTTCTAGTATACTTGTTTGACGAAATCAAACTGCAGCCTGTTACTATAAAGGGTTATAGATCTATGTTATCTGATACCTATGCACATCATGATAGTTTACAAATTGGATCTAATGTCTCTTTATCGAAATTGGTTAGAAACTTTTCGATAAATAGACCCAGAACTCTTAGATTAATTCCTAAGTGGAATTTAGCTTGGGTTCTCCTTAAATTGAAGGAAAAGCCATTTGAACCTCTTGGGACAGTAGATTTCAAATTCTTATCTTATAAGACAGCTTTTCTCTTAGCTTTCTCTTCTGCCAGAAGAGTCAGTGAGCTTCATGCACTATCGGTGGATGATTCTCATTATCGTAGTGTTGGGAACACTATCACCTTCACTACTAATGTGGGTTTTTTAGCTAAGAATCAGGCTCCTAATAAATATCCGGAACCTATTGTTATTAAGGCTCTTCCGTCTTCAGACGGGCGTAGGCCTTTACTCTGTCCTGTTAGAGCACTACGTATCTATAAACAGAGATCTCAGTTCATCAGAAAGGGACGGAAACGTTTCTTTCTGTCTTTGATGCCTAATAGAAAGGACATTTCAGTCCATTCTATTGCTAGATGGATTCAGTTAACTATCCGTACTGCTTATGAAGATTTATCTTCTTCTCAGCAGTCTGTGCTTAAGATTTCTGCTCATGAAGTAAGAGCTCTTTCTACTTCCTGGGCTTATGCTAATAGTGTTGCTATTACAGATTTAATGAAGGCTGCTTATTGGTCTCAGCCATCCACATTTACGAATTTTTATCTCAGAAATATTGAGTCCATTTCTGGAGACCTGCATTGTTTAGGTCCGTTATCTGTTGCTCAGAATGTCGTCCACTAAACAGTTGCAACTATAGTTATGCAGGCTTTCTGTTCCGGCAGTGACTCCGTCCGGCTGCCCTCTTCGCTCTGGGCTATTTGACCCAGGGCAAGGGGAAGGGGGGGGGGGGGGCGGGTGTTCCCTTAGGTCACCTGCTTTATAGTGAAAAGCAAGGGAATGCCTCCTCCAAGTCAGTATTTCTGAGTCGCTTCCGGGATGGTTTTAAAGTAATATTAATGTTTAATTTCATTCATGTCTTATTTTTAAAGTGTAGCTCGGTGTGAAGCATTTGTATATGTCAAGTGTCAAACGGGCTTTAATATACAATACTCGGACACTTTTAAATGATTATAAAGAGTCTCAATTCTCTGGACTACTTTATTTATTGGCTTGCTTTAAAAATAATTAGTATAAGGGTTATACTGGATGTTAATAGAGAACATGAATGTTATTGTGCTCAATTATTAAGGGTAGTGTATCTTTCTAATTTAATATTAAATAAGAAAGATACATGTAAAGCCTAATACTCCTTTTCTCCTTAAGGGGTTACCTCTTTACTATATAGTTGAGCTTATTGGATTTTCCTCTATGTCCTAGGCCCTCCAGCCTGTTTACTATTCAGCTAAGTCTGGGTCATTGGTACAGTATAAAAATGTTAAAAAATTTATAGTAATTTATATATTTTTTATACTTACCAATCACCCAGACGGGGATGGCCCTCCCTGGAGTTGGGAACTCTTGCCTCCCCGCTGAGTACATAGCGCTGAGCAGGCACTGCCAGTAAGAATGATAATTGGCGCCAATTTTGGGACGACTGCGTCACTGCGCATGCGCAGTAGAGGCGTACTATGGAGGTCCTTTAGGACATGATTTCTTTTTGTTTTGGATGCAAATTTTGGGGATTGGGGGGCAAAATTTGTGTTTGGCCCTGGTTTTGTTGGAGTTAGCACCAGCTAAGTCTGGGTCATTGGTAAGTATAAAAAATATATAGATTACTATAAATTTTTTAACTTTTTAACTGATTTTGATCAAACGTCTCAAACATTATGACCAACATGGGCATGCACTTATTGTAAAATTTTACAACTTAGATTTATTATGGATTTGCAAATGAGATTCTTGTGTGTGCAACTCCACCTACATTATTGAAACAATTTCAATGAATCATCTTAAACATGGCCACTGATGAATGAACATGCGCATATTTTCAATGTTTCAATCTGTGATGATTTTTACCTGGTTACCTTCCCTTCAACTTAGGAGATTTAATATAGATTTGTATATGAGATTTTTGTATGTGGAACAATTCCTTCATTAATGAACCAATTTTGATAAAACTTATCAAACATTATAACTAAAGAGTGGGCTTACACATATTCCAAAATTTTTTATCTGCAACAATTTTTACCATGTTATCTCCCATGAACTTAGATTTATTATGGATTTCCAAATGAGATTATTGTGTGTGCAACTCCTTCTACATTATTAAAACAATTCCGATGAAACTTCTTAAACATGGCCTCTAATGAGTGAACATGCACATATTTTCAATATTTTTATACTGTACCAATGACCCAGACATAGCTGGTGCTAACTCTTAAAATATAGGGCCAAACACAAATTTTGCCCCCCAATCCCCAAAATTTGCATCTAAAACTAAAGAAAACATGTCCTGAAAGGCCCTCCACACTTCGCCCCTACTGCGCATGCGCAGTGTCAAGGACGTTCCGAAATTGGCGCCATTAATCATTCTAAGTTTGGCCCTTCATCAGTTAACATCTGACTGATCTTTGTGCTTATAAATCTCAGTTTAAATGATGCCAGACACATAAATATTAGTGAAATGGTGATTCTAAGGAGGATAGAGAAGGAGGAGAGGAAAAGAATGTGTGACAGAATATTATCAGGGCTGTAACTTAAAATTTTTCAATGAAATTATGTTAAGTTACCTATTTTCAAGGCAGCAGCCATTTTGTTGTCATTCTGATTATTTAGTTACACTGTTTTTTTTAAGTGTTTTCCTCTCTCCCTGTCCTTTAAGTTCCCCCTTGCTATTCTCCCATGCTTTTGGCATAGTTTTTGTAATTATTATTACTAAATTTTCTGGGGGCGCGGTGGCTCAGTTGGTAGAGGTGCAGGCTGCAAGCCGAGAGGTCCTCGGTTCGAATCCCACCTGCGGCAACCGCGTTGTGTCCTTGGGCAAGACACTTCACCCCGATTGCCTACATGGGGGCACGATGACGCTGTGTACTGAGGCGTACTTCACGTCGATGGTGCGCATGTCTTCAACCATTCTAACCCTGCCTGTGCTGCGGTGCAGAGTTCAGAGTTACGATGTTGGAGAGCTGACAGCTGCTCGTCGTTGCTCGGTGGTTCTCTCCGGGTACTCCGGCTTCCTCCACCCGTAAAACTGTCACGGTCACGATTAGCCATTGTGCATAAGTATGTGACCTTAAACACCACTAAATAAATAAATAAATAAATAAATATACTAAATTTTCTTGGGAGTTTTAGCTGAATAACAGAATGAATTCTGTTCTTTCCCCATGTTTACGTCTTCACCTAGGGGTGGTTAGGCGTTGTGTTCTGCATCTACCATCTGATGTTCTGCAGTTTCTTCCCTGGAAGTCTCTGTTTTGCATCAGATAGTGTATTTTTGGTAACTGATTTCGGGCCTGGGTGCCTGGAGTCTTATTTTAGTGTTTTTACACTCATTGTTTACATTTTCAACAGCCCTCTGTGTGAGGGGGGGATTTCTAAAAAATAATATCTTGATGTTATTTTAATCATAACTAGATACATTATTATTGTTCGTAAGTGTTGAATAAATTGTTTAAAATATTTTTAAAATTTTTGTCCACACTTAGGCTTGGGATCCATTGGGGCTCAACGTTACTTTTCAGAAACTTGGGCTGTTCTGAAAAAATATTTTTTCAAAATATTTTGATTTCAATTATTTTTTCTATATCAATGGATCATATTATTATTATGTATTTTGATTGCCAGGGGTTAGTGCGAGTACCAGGACTTGTTTTCTTTTCACATTGAAAGGATATTGATCAATTGTTTTAAGAGGAAGTCTTCCTCTGACTTTATTATCATTCTATATGTGGTCAGTGTACTCGCATTAACTCCTGTTCTGTATCGTATGATTTCGATGACAATATGGGAAGCGTATGTCACGGTATGTTGTTGGGGATTTGGACACTCCGGTCCTTTCCCCGCAGGGTCACTCTACTTTATCAATTTCTATTTCAGACGATCAAGATTAGGGTGATGTATCTGTGATGTCTTCCAACAGTGTGCCTCCGTCGTCACAATTAATGAAGGGCTAGCGGAAAAGTGCTCATGTAAATACGCCAATTGCCTAAGAGGACCCTAGTAGGTTCGACGGCCTTTGACGTCCGCTAGCTCGCCCGGTGTAGCGTCCGTTCACCGAATGGTTCGGCAGCCGGGTTCGTCCGTTGCGGTCTAGAAGGAATTTTGGGGTGATGCGAGCACTATAAACTAACCTAATGCACACCCAGTGATGGCGGATCGGAGGGAGAACGCAGGAAGCCTTTTAGTCCGGTTCATAGCTCGTTCCGGTCCATCCGGACGGCAAGCGAGAGAGGCCCCTCTCTCGTTCAACAACATCTGGCCCCAGATGTTGTGGTACAAAATGTGTCGTAAGCGGAGCATACGTCCGTCGCTCAGGACACTCCGTTGTATAGGCAGTCCGCTGAGACTGCTAAAGCTTCCTCTTCTCGTCAGCGCACACGACCGCACCTTGGCTGCATGACCGCCGATATATTACCAACTTCGCCGATCAAGGATTCTTCGGCGACCAGGTCACACCATCCGGTAGCCAGGGACACGAGGCCTGCAGACTCCGGACGTTCGCATAGGAAGTGTGCGGGAGTCAACGTACACGGAGCTTCCGGCGGCAATGCATCGTAAGACCGCTACTGCACAGGCCTCGGGAACGGACGTGCTTTCCTTAATAGCTCAGTTTATCGCAGCATCCCAGCATCAACTGAATCTGTCGCATATATTTTATCCGACGCTGCTGGGTCGGGACGCTCCGCGGAAGCGGGTACGGACGTCCGAAAGTTTCATCCGGTCCGACGGGATACCGAAAGGGATTCGGAGGATTTCGAGCTTTCCCTTTCGGAACTACATATGCTGTTGTGTATGTCATCTGACTTGGTCTTCTCCAGCTTCTTTCGTCGGACCAGAATGCTGCGATGCCGGATAAGAAACTGATAGCGTTGGTGGACTTAGAAATTTTTGGTTCGTTTCAGGGACATCGTCCCTCAGTTCCGACATAGTCCAATAATGTCACACAAACTTTTGATTTATTGAACGACGCTATATATATTATTATTTTATGCTTGCTAACCAAGCATTTCTGGTTTCTTGTTCGAAGAGTTATGGAGATGTCTTTCAAAAGTGTGCCTCTGTCGTCATAGTTAATGAAGAGTTAGCGGCAATAAGTGCTCATGGAATATGTCTATCGCCTACGGAGTGACATTCGCTAGCTCACCCGGTGTAGCGTACATTCATCGAATGGTTCGGCTGCCGGGTTCGTCCGTTGCGGTCTAGGAAGGAGATTTGGGTGATGCGAGCACTTTAATTACTTTAGTACTCACCCAGTGACGGCAGATTGAGGACAGATCGGAGGAAGCCTGTTAGTCCGGTTCCTGGCTGGTCCAGGTCCGTCCGGGCTGTGAGCGAGAGAGGTCCCTCTCTCGCCCAACAACATAGGGGACCGCATGTTGTGGTTCAGATATTTTACATTCGGAGCATATGTCCGTTGGTCGGGACGCTCCGTTATATTGACAGTCCGAGAGACTGTCTTTAATGCTTCCTCATCCTCACACCAGGGCACACGACCGCACATTGGCTACGTGACCTCGAGTATCCGATCAGTTTCGGCATTCAGTGATTCCACGGCGAATAGGTCGCGCCATCCGGTAGCCAAGGGACACGAGGCCTATACACTCCGTTCGCTCGCATATTGGTAGTATGCACGGGGTAGCGATCACGGAGCTTCCAGCGGCAATGCATCGTAAGACCGCTTCTCCTCAGGCCTCAGTGACGGACGTGCTATCCGAGTTAGCACAGTTGTTTCGCAGCATCCCAGCAATTGACAGTTTCTCGGTCGAATCAGGAATTATCCGACGGCGCTGGGTCGGTGCGGTCCGCGGTTGCATCAGGTACGGACGACCGAACGCTTTATAGGGTCCGACAGGATGGTGAAAGGGATTCGAAAGATTTCGAGTTTTCCCTTTAGTAGTATCGGAAGATGCCTTTCATATCTTTTGGCATTATCTTCCAGTGATTATTATTTCGGACTTCATTGCTGCGATCTTGGATAAGAGACTTATAGCGTCATTGGACTCGGATTTTTCGATCGGTTCGGGGACATTGTCCCTGACTTACCGACGTAGTCCAATATTGTCATTACAACATGTGTTTTATTTTTTCGATGCTATATATATATATACAAGCCTGCTACTAAGCATGATAGTTTAGTTTCTTGTCCGCGTTGCTCATTTCTGCCATTTTATCATTTATACAAATAGTTTATTTTGGCAGAGCAGGGCATACCGAGAGTTCATATGCGTCTAGACGGTGTGATTAAAAACTGCATATATTCTTTTTCGCCGTTTATGTCTTTTCCAATTTCAATGTTGGGAACGACATTATGTATAGTAGACTTAACTTAGACGCTTTATTATACGTAATCCGCCTTACTGAGGCGTTATCATTACGTCTTCAAGAAAAGATTTACGGGATATTATTCTCAATGTAATTTCTTTTGAGGGCAGTAGTTTGTTCACGTATAACTCCGCCCTTCAGTGGCTGATTGGAGTTAGTTAGACGTGACACAGCCCTAGCTACATCCACTCGCGTGGATAGTAAGGTTAAGAACTCTCTCAGAGTCGCTTCGTTCTCGGAGGAGCTTCTCTTCGACGGCAACTTTTCGGCAATCCATGAATTGCTCGATTTACACGTTCTCTTGTCTATCTAGTGTTACAAGAGATTCAGACTGGGGCAAACATTCGGTGGTTGACTCAGAGAGTGCCGCCGCAGTTGCCGGACCCGAGTGTGGCTGTTATGACGGTTGCCAGTCATACAGATTGGGATATAATACTGATCCCTACGGATTCGAAGTGCCAGGGTCTTTGGGTTCCGCAGTCTTTTAGCAATCAGTTTTCTTCCGCGGAATAATGTTTTTTAGGCTTGCTTTATGTCATTGCATGAACATTATTCAGAAACGCATGCCCAAATTCCTGTCCTTTAATTCGACAGTAGTGGCGTATCTCTGGAACCAGGGAGGCACTCTTTCGTTTCCGTTATTCAATTTAATGGAAAGAATCCGTCTGTTGGTTATAGTACACCAAGTTCAGTTTTGGTCCGTCATATTCCGGGTCGTCTGATTGTTTTATCAGACTCCCGTTCTCTTACGGGTCGCTTGTTGCTGTCAGAATGGACTCTCAACAAACAAGTATTCAATCAGATTTGCTATCTATGGGAGCGCCCAATGATGATTTAATTATGACACAGCTTGCTAATCAATTGCAGACGTATGTGTTGGCTTGTCCAGATCTCTGAGCTAATATTCTTAACGCTCTATTGATCTATAGGACGGAATGATAGGATACGCGTATCTCCGGCGCTGTTGTTTTAGCAGGTATTGCTAAGATAAACAACCACAATACATTTCTGTTGATAGCATCTCTATCTTCACAGAGATCATGAGTAATTTTCTCTCTTGTCTACTGTGGGTTTTAACGTGAAATCTTCCTCTATGTGAGGATCTTTTTTCACTGGGTAAATCGTGTCATCTTTATCACAACCTGCAAGGTCGCAACCTTCATGTATTCCGTTGTGTGGTCCGTATTGCATTGTAAGCACTGTACTGGACGAGCTTTGGACGCGATTTCTTACTATAGGAGATCCTCTTCTTCGCTATTCTATGCGGCTAAAGTGGAGGCTCTTCCGTCGTGGTGTAGGGATCATTATGTTCATATTGTTGATCCCTCCATACTACTCATTGCTATTTTTTAGTATACTTGTTTCACAAGATCTACTGCAGCCTGTTATTATTTAGGTTATAGGTTTATGTTACCTCATACCTATGCACTCTACGATAGTTTACAATTGAGTCTTTTGTCTCTTTATCTAAGTCAGTAACTTTTTGATAAATAGACTTAGAATCTTTAGATTAAATTCCTATACGGATTTTAACTTCGGTTCTTATTTAGCTAAGTAATCATTTGAGCCTCTGGAAACAGTAGTTTTCAAATTCTGACCTTTTAGACAGTAATTCTGTTAGTTTCTCTTTTACTGTAGAGTCAGTGAGTTTCATGCACTATCGATGGATGATTTTCACTTTCATAGTTTCGGAATCAATACTTCCGTTACTATTTAGGTTGGATTGTTGCATAAGAGTTAGGCTCCTATTATCCGGAACCTATTATTTTAAGGTCCTTCCGTCTTCGTATGGGCATAGGCCTTTACTCTTTCCGGGTACAGTTTATGTATTTATAAACAGATTTCTGTTTATTACTATGGGCGTAAGCTTCTTCTATCTTTGATGTCTAGTAGAAGGACGTTACGCTCCATTTTATTGTAAATGGATTCTATTAACTATCGGTACTGCTTATAGTATATCATTGACTTAGCAGTTGTGCTTAAGATTTCGGCTCATGAAGTAAGAGTTCTTCTACTTCTTGGGCTTACATTAATAGTGTCGCTATTATAGATTTTTGAAGGCCGCTCATTGCGCTCAGCCATCCACATTCATGAATTTTATCTCAGAAATATCGAGTCCATTTCTGGAGGCCTCTATTGTTAGGTCTATTATCTACTGCTCAGAATGTCATTCACTTAACAGTTGCTACTATAGCTAGGTAGGCTGTCTGTTTCGGCAGTGTCTCCGTTCGGCTGCCCTCTTCGCTCTGGGCTATTTGACCCAGGGCAAGAAAAAGGGGGGGGGGGGGGGGGAGGGTGTTCCCTTGGGTCACCTGTTTTACTATGAAAACAAGGGGATACCTCCTCCGGAGTTAGTAATTCTGAGCTGTTATTGGGATGGTTGTTTAGTGAGAAGTTTAGGTTTTTAAAATTCATTCAAGTCTTAGTTTTTAAAGTATAGCTTTTGAATATTGCATATGTCAATGGACATGATTATGCAATCCTCAGACACTTTTAGGAGTATAAGAGTCTCTATTCTCTAGACTTACTTTATTTATTGGCTTACTTTAAAAATTATTAGTATAAGGATTATATTGGATATTAATAGAGTACATGGATGTATGAAGCTCAATTTTGGAAGGTGTTGTATCTTTCTAATTTATCATAAATAAGAAAGATACATGTAAGGCCTATTACTTCTTTTCCCTACAGGGGATGACTCTATTTTATTTTATTGAGCGTATTCCATTTTGCTCTATGTCCTTGGCCCTCCAGCCTTTTTACTATTCAGCTATGTCTGGGTCATTGGTACAGTATAAAAATGTTAAAAAATTTATAGTAATTTATATATTTTTTATACTTACCAATGACCCAGACGGGGATGGCCCTCCCAGGAGTTGGGAACTCTTGCCTCCCCGCTGAGTACATAGCACTTACCAGGCACTGGTTATTAGAATGATTAATGGCGCCAATTTCGGAACGTCCTTGACACTGCGCATGCGCAGTAGGGGCGAAGTGTGGAGGGCCTTTCAGGACATGTTTTCTTTAGTTTTAGATGCAAATTTTGGGGATTGGGGGGCAAAATTTGTGTTTGGCCCTATATTTTAAGAGTTAGCACCAGCTATGTCTGGGTCATTGGTAAGTATAAAAAATATATAAATTACTATAAATTTTTTAACTTTTCCATGAATGTTGAAGCAGGAACATAATTAAATGATATCACTGGTATCTTGTCAGATGTAAGTACATATAGATCAATCAGTAGTTTTGTCGTAGAGGCAAACAGCCCAGAAACCTAAAAAGGTAAGGATGATATAAAATTCTGTAACTTTGGAAAAACTTCAAAAAAGGTTCCCACGACTGCTCAAGAATAGTACCTACATTTTGTTACTGGCGGGTTCTGTGCTTCTTAAACCAAGGTACCGATTATTATGTTCTGTTTCCCTCTGAAATCTGATGCTTGTTTAAGGTAGGCAATAGTTCTAGTGATTCCTGTATGGAATTTTGGGCATGCAACTCATCCAACATTTCTGAATTGATTTTTCAAACTCAACATTCAGAGGTGCATTCTAGTAAGCCAGAACTTGGGGTATTAATCATCTTCAATGATAGTTCTAGTTGATTGTCCAGCACTATTCCTTAGACATTATTTTTATCTCCAGGGATTCTTTTGGATGTCTACAATGGACAAATGTAGCACCCTTTCCCAATGGCATATTGGCATGATTTTTTCCAATTCAAACCACAAATATTCCAATGTCATTCCTCATTCAAATGAAAATTTAATTCTCATTTAATTCTTGAAGGCCTAATTTTTACTTTCTTCACTTTTACTGCGACAAAACGGAAAAGAAACTTTGAAAAGTTACATCCCAAGAACCTTGTCAGTTGTTTCTAGACAAGTCTTGGCTGCCTATATAGGCAGCCAAGACTTTTCTATGCACAACTCCAAAGCCACAGAATGTAGACTGTCGAAGTGTAGCAAAATTCATAAACATCTTCATCATTTAATTTATTTAAGAGAGATTACAGAGACTTATCATTATTTCAAATGACTGTTTGTTATAAAACTTACTGCATGTACAGTGGAACCCTGTTAATTGAATAGCCACTTTGCCAATGAAAATTATTCAATTAACAGGAGTATTCAATTAACAGGGATTGTCTCACTTTCCTGTATTCTGGAGATAAACTTAGCATTTATTCTATTATATCTTCTTTGACAGAGCTCAATGAGCTCTGTCAAACAAGATGTAATAGATTAAATGCCTGTATTGGATGTACTAAGGCCAAATAGGTCTATAAACAAAGAAAAACTGGGGCGAGTCACTGTCAGGGTAATTTCTCGCCAGGTAACAAGATTTTTTATTCAATTAATAGGAGTTTACTCTATAACCTATATTCAATAAACAGGTCAAATTTGTACTGAAGGTATGGTAAATGGTTTTGTGCTGGGAAATTATATTCTATTAACAGAGTTATTCAGTTTAAAGATATCCAATTAATTGGGCTCCACTGTATTACCAAATGCAGTAAGTATTTAATTAAATGAGAGGCCTAAATAGGGCCTAAAACACTCAGCTGACCAAAGTTGTTTAAACAAGGATTTAATTAGCATCTATGGCTAGTTAACACTACAGAGGAATGAAGTTATTTAATTATTTATATGTCTGTTGTCCATGCCAGATGATTTCTTTCTAATATTGGGATGCTACCTCAGAAATAATGCCAAGATTTTCAGTAATGCAACTAGGGAGTCCAAATATCAACCTAGTTACTTACCTTCAACAAACTTGAAGGATGTTGTATACCAAATAAAAGATTCTGACTGGTGGTTCTGGAGAAGATTTTGAGATTATTACCAATTTTGCACTAACTTAAAATCCCCCCCCCCCCCCCCGCGATAGGGAACACGAACAGAGCTATCTAATTAAGTGGGCTCCACTGTATTATACATGTAGTAGCTTCTGTATTGATATTCTCAATTCAATACGATGATAACATTTTTAACTCACCTGGCCTAAAATGCCATGTGAGCTTTTCTCATCACTTGGCGTCCGGCGTCGTCCGGTGTCCATAAACTTTTCACATTGTCATCTTCTTCTCTGTAACCATTGAGCTGGTGTGAACCAAACTTGGCAGGAATGGTCTATGGGAGGTCCTCTACAAACGATCCTCATTTTGTTCCCGTCGGATCAAAAACATGGCTTCCGAGGCATTCTTTGATTCTGGTTGGTGGATTTTCAAAAATCTTCTCTGAAACTGCCAGGCCAAATGGTTTAAAACTTCACATAAATGATGACTGGGACCCCCTCTACCAACGATCCTCATTTAATGTTGATTGGGTCACAAACATAGCCACAATTGCAGCTTATAGTTACTGTAGAAACCCTATGAGAAATCACATTTTCCTCATCTTCTCTGGAACTACTGAGCTGACATGAACCAAACCTGGCAGGGATAGTCTATGGGAGGTCCTCTACAAACGATCCTCATTTTGATCCCATGGATTTGAAAACATGGCCACCAGAGGTATTCTTTGATTCTGATTGGTGGATTTTGAAAAATCTTCTCCTCTGAAACCTCAGGGCCAAATGTTTTGAAACTTTGCAGGGTTGATGACTGGGACCCCCTCTACCAACGATCATCATTTAATGTTGATCGGGTTGCAAACATGGCTTCAATTGCAGCTTATAGTTACTATAGAAACCCTATAGAAAATCACATTTTCATCATCTTCACTGAAAGTACTGAGCTAATGTGAACCAGACTTGGCAGGCATGGTCTCTGAGGAGGTCTCTACAACTGTTACTCATTTTATTCCGGTTGGTTCAAAAAAATTGGCCGCAAGAAGCATTCTTTGATTCTGATTGGTCAATTTTGAAAACTCTTCTCTGGAACTACTGAGCTGACATGAACCAAGCTCTGCAGGAATGGTCTGTGAGAGGATGGAAATATGTAACCACCAGAGGCTATATTCTAATGCTTAACCCAATGCCTCTCCTGTCTGCAGGACGATCGGTACTGTCAGCAAAATACTTGTTTTTTTTTAAAATCTGGTAAGGGTTGGTTCCACTGGGGAAAAAAGCCAAAAATATTGTGTGTACAGTACAAGTCAAAATAAGCTGTATCATAACTGCAATAAACCAAGTAAACTGGTGCTCCTGCACTGACAAGATCAGAATCTGACATTTTCTGGAAAGCTATCAGTGAGAGCTTTCCAGAAAATGATGTCAGCTTCTCGTCTTATCAGTGTAGGAAGAGAAAGATACATAGTTTATAGGATTATCCTACAACTTATTTTGACTTGTACTGAAAACAAGTGCAACTGTATGTTGATGTATGTATTATTCTGCTCACGTTTCTTATCAGAAAATACTGAATGATGACAGGTGTTTGGAAAACCATGGAAGTTTGTTTATATTCACTTCCCATCATGTCAGCTTAGATGACAGTAATTATTGTATATCTTTTAAAATTTAACAAAATTGGAGTAAAATGTGTTTTCCTATAACCCTTTACCTATCCAAAGCTATTTGAAAGAGAATACTGTCTGAAAAAATTGTAATTTTCAAAATATTTAACCTTTTACTGATTTTTTTTTTGCCGAAACAGAATTCATAAATGTGTGCATTTTCAGGAAAATCTTCTTTGAAACTACGAGGCCAAATGGTTTGAAAACTTAGTGTGACTGATGACTGTAACCCCCTCTACCAATGATCCTCATTTTAATCTTCATCGGGTTGCAATTATGGCTGCAATTGTGGCTTATAGTCACTATAGAAACCCTATAGGAAATCACATTTTCATCATCTTCACTGAAAGTACTGAGCTAATGTGAACCAGACTTGGCAGGCATGGTCTATGAGGAGGTCTCTACAACTGTTACTCATTTTATTCCAGTTGGTTGAAAAAAATTGGCCGCAAGAAGCATTCTTTGATTCTGATTGGTCAATTTTGAAAACTCTTCTCCTCTAAAGCTACAGGGCCAAATGTTTTGAAGCTTTGCATGGTTGATAACTGGGACACCCTCCACCAACTTTCTCATTTTAATGTTGATCACATTGCAAACATGGCCACAATTGCGGTTTATAGTTACTATAGAAAAACCTTATGGGAAATCACATTTTCATCTTCTCTCTGGAACTACTGAGCTGATGTGAACCAAAACTTGGCAAGAATGGTCTATAGGACTCCCTCTACAAACGATCCTCTTTTTGTTCCGGATGGTTGGAAAATAAGGCCACCAGAGAAATATGGCCACCAGAGACATTCTATGATTCTGTTTGATGGATTCAAATGTTTTGAAACTTCACGTGATTGGAGACTGGGACACCTTCTACCAATGATCCTCATGTAATGTTGATGTAATGTTGCAAACATGGCCACAATTGCAGCTCATAGTTACCATGGAAAGCCTATGGGAAATCACATTTTTATATGTTGTTCCAAGTGAGCGATTACAGGCTCTGTGGAGTCTCTAGTTTATTCTTTGTGTGCTTATTCTCTCAAACAAATTCTCAGTTGGAGCCTTCATGGTGGGAATTTTCCCAATTGCATGGGCCCTGGACCCTTTCTCAAAGAGGGCAGAAGAATCCTTGATTTCACATTGTTGATACACAATTCACCATCTTTTGGACCTTGTTACCCACATATGGAAAATTTTGAATGGCAGAATGGAGGTTTCCCTTAAGGTGTAATCAACTCCCACTACAGTTTGTAATGTAGAGAATTGAAATGGTAGCAAATGGTTACATGCACATTGAAGATGTGCAGCATCATGTATACAGATGATGGAAACTATAATTTCTTTTCAACCTACCTTACAATTGTTGACTTGCACCACAGCGGACATCCCTAACTTGGAAAAATACTCTCTATTTTCTTCTTTCCCAAGCGATTTGGGAAAGAAAAGTGATGCAAAAACACCAAGAAAAAATAAGCCCAAACTGGGTCGAGTGCGACTGTTGCACACGCAGTAGGGGACACTCTTCTCCTTGTACTAATCCACGACTTCCGGAACCAGTGCGCATACATATAACAAACGTGTCATTCTAATTTTTGGCCATCTTACAGGATGCGGATCGTTTCGCTCTTCAACAGTGATACCTTTTGACTCGATGTTAACAGTGTTTCCTGTTATGAATTGTGGAATCCTAGCTGTTTCTTCACTATCCAGACATACAGGGCTGTGTTTTTATATATTTTCTCGATTATTCACTGTAGTTTTTGTGATAAATCTCTATACCGCTTCCGCACATGATTTTCGCATACTGTGCTGTTTCAGTCTTTTGTTCATTAATGCTAACCCTTTGGGTTCTGCTTTTAACTGAGTTAGGTGTCAGCTGGGCGCAGTTGTGGCAGCTTTTCTCCCCTCTGTTGAGGGTAGAATTTCTGCCAGTTCCCTTTTGGCTGTTGGGGTACTTTTCTGTTCCTGTTGGGCCTTTGTTTCCTGCCACCTTACTCTGGTAGCTGGGGGTGTCCTGATTTATTTTTTCTTGGGGTTCACCCTTCCATCTACATTGCTCTCACCAGATATGCCTAGGACGATACCTTGCGGGCCATTTTTGTTGTCTAAGCATGTTGAAGTTCCCCATTATTCATGCTCCACTTTATTTTGGGGTTCTATTGAAAGATCCTGTGGGCTGGGTGGTCTTCCACCTTTTGGGCTTCCGTCTGTTGTGTAGTTTGGGCATGTGACGTTTTCCTCCTGCGCCCGTTGGAAGGAGAACCCAATTCAACTCTGTCTAGAGAGTTATACCCCCTCCTGGGATTTTGTAGTCTTTTTATGGTGTGGATACCGCGGTAGCTGCTGACTTTCTGGCGAAGAGATGCCTGGTTTCGGGACTACTGTCCCCCTCCAGCTGAGGCTGTCACCTCTTTTGGAGCTGAGCTAGATTGCTCTCTCCACTTTTCCGCCTTTGTCAACAGCTACTGATGTATCTGCTCCTGCTGCTACTCCGTCGCTGACATCATTGGTCTCCATTTCAGCTGGCCTTGGCTTATCCCTGCAACAGTCTGCAGTTTTGATTTGGATTCAGATGTCCATGGTGGCATCACCGTGGACTCTGTTGCGCTTCTGTGCATGCACTCTGGTCCTTTGGCCAGTTTTGTGGGACCAGTGTATTTTTGCGCAACCTGGACCTTCTGTCCCTTTGAGGTCTGCGGCAACTCTCCTGAGTTCCCACACTTCAGGTCCTCGGGGTATTTGATACCCCTATAAGCATCTGTATTCAGATGTTACGGCTGCCACCTGTCGCCCCTTATCTGGTGCTCTAGAGGATCATGATCCTTCACTGGTTTAGAAAGCAGATGTGAAACCACTTTGCCGGGCCATTCCAATGTCGAACCGGCAGATACGGGTTCTGAGCTTTGGGAGAGTTTCTTTTTCGTTTGAATTGCAGTAGGATTGCCATCAAGTTGTCTCCCTTCTTACAGTGCACAGGATATCAAAATTTATATTAATTACTGATTTTTCAATTTTTTCCAAAAATGTCAACAAAACTTCATCATGTGACCCCTCACCCCAATGTGCTTGATCAGCTTGTTCCAATGAGGGGGCTACATGATATGGTTTTGATTTTGTTTTTTCAGCTTCTCAATTTGTAAATTATGCCAGTGGATGCTCCCAATTCATTAGGTAAATGGTTAAGACTGATGGATCAAGATTTCATCAGTAAAAATGAACAGAAATAAAGTCTGAGATACAGTGCTTTTTGTCATCTTTAGTAATGTAGTTGTCCTCCTACCAAATTCACTGTCGGCTCTTGTACATGAACAGTGCAGCAATCATGGAATTCACAAAAACATCAATTTTGTTTTTGACAATACAGTGGAACCCTGTTAATTGAATAGCCACTTTCCCAATGAAAATTATTCAGTTAACAGGAGTATTCAGTTAACAGGGATTGTGTCAATTTCGTGTATTCTGGAGATTCTTTCCAAGAGCCTTCCCGTTGCCTCCAGCGAGGTTTCTAGTGGCTTTCAGGCACCCTCCGTATCGTAGCCTCCCGGGATTGGAAACAGGCTGCTGCTTTCTGATCCCCCTGGTGTTCCTACACCATGGGAGACATCGGCTGGTATGCCCGACATGGACTATGTGACTTTCGACTCAGGCGATGGGTCAGAAACACCTGATGTTGAGAGCCATCAGTCTTCTGACTTGGGGACGGCTCTTGACTTTGTGTTTGAGTTCCTTCAACTGTCAAACCAGCTGGATGTTTCAACCAGGCTGCGATCATCGGTTGCGCGCCTACAGCCTGTGGAGCAACCTGTTTCTGGCCACCTTTGACCGTACCAGTCGGTACAAGTGGTTGAAGGTTTTGCAGCATTGGACTCCAAGCTGAGTTCCAAGGCTATGAAGACTTTGTTCTTCACTAAGCTGACACCTTTTTGTCCCCAGTGTGTGTTATCGTTCCTGTGATTCTGACTTGGATCAGGACTACAAGCCCAAGTTGGCCGTTATTCCTATGGCGACTTTGGAGTCCATGCTGGGCTTATCCAGAGAGATGCTCGGCATGCTTTCTCTCTCGGATCACGTTGTCTCTGCCTTCGCTGCTTATCTGCCTCCAGATAAGTTTGACGACATACTGGCTCGTTTGCGTGTGATCTCTAAAACGCTCATGCATCTTACTCACACGCATGCCTGTAACACGGCTAATTTGGAATAAGTTCACTGGGACACTGTGTTGGTCATAAGCCGTTCCCTTCCTGAAGGGCAGGGCGCTGCTCTTCGATCCTCTTCTTTTCTGGCTCCACGACTATTCCATGATTCTGCGGCGATGGTCCGGGAGGACGTCCTGCATCATTCCACCAAAGAACAGCTGCTGCTTCGTCAGCTTGATCTGCCTTCTGTTGGAAGCTGAGGCCATTTCAAGTCTAACAAACACCCTTCTGCTTCCTCTGTGCAGCCAAAGGCTGATCCTCCTGCTTACGCTTCTTCCTCTTACTCACTTGGTAAGGGTAAGCATTGGCAGTCCAGAGGGAGGTCTCAGGATCCTTCATCTAGCGAGCCTCGCCTGGGCTCAAAATGAGGTCCTCACCTAGATTCGTCCAAGGTTGGAGGAGGGATATCCGAGTTCACAGACCGTTGGGCCACGATTACATCCGATCCTTGGGTTTTAAATTTCGGCCCAGTATGCGGATGTCCTTTCGGAGGCACCCACTCTGTCGAGAATGCCTCTTCCAATGCAAGTTCCTTTAGACGTTTCACATCAGGAACTTTTGATCACAGAGATAGACAATCTCCTGTCAAAGGGGGTGATCAAGGTCGTCAAGAACATTCATTCAGTGGGATTTTATTCCCTCCTGTTCTTGGTGCCGAAGAAGGACGGCCGACTCTGACCGGTTATCGATCTGAGTATCCTGAACCAGTCTATCATTGCTTCCAAGTTCAGCATAGAGACTTTCAGGTCAGTTCGCTGCTCCATTCACCAGGGAGATTTTGCTTCCAGCATAGACCTGCGAGACGCTTTCAAGTTCCGATTCATTGGACATCGTGAAAGTATCTCAGGTTTTCTTTTCTGGGGCAACTTTGCCAGCTCAAGGCCATGCCTTTTGGCCTCAACCTGGCTGCTTGGGCCTTCATCTGACTGATGTCGCATGTGATAGCCTTCCTTCGCACTCAGTCCAGGGTGACTACTTCGGCGATATCCTCCAGAGGCACTCGAATTCTGCTCTTCTAGATTCAGATGTCGACACACTTGAGCCTGCTCACGTCGCTAGGGTTCAGAGTCAACAAAGAGAAGTTGGACCTGGTCCCTTCTCAGTCGTTTTGTCATCTGGGGATGGACTTCTGTACTCAGCTGAATATGGTGGCGATTCCCCGGGTGAGGGCTGTGGTTCTCTTGGCTTTCGCCCTGACTCTGACCCAGTCCACGTCCACGACAGATCAGAGTATTCTCCGGCTGCTCGGTCTCTGCAGTTCGGTGATGGATCTCATTCCTCTAGGTCGGCTGCTTGTCAGACCTCTCCAACACTTTCTCAGTTACTGGAGGCCGAATGTCAATCCTCTGGATCTGGTGCTTCAGTTACCAGCATCTCTTCATCATCACCTTCTTCCCTGGACGGATGTTCAGTGGATTACGCAGGGAGTTCCGTTGGACTTGCCCATGTCCGATCGTGTTCTGACGGCTGATGCCAGCAATCTTGGATGGTGCACGACATTGGATCCTCTGGTCTTTCCCTTCACGGTGTATGGGACCAGGATCAAGCAGCTCTTCACATCAACCAGAAGGAGCTTCTTGCTATTCTTCTGAGTTTCCTTTTGAATCGTCAGGTTCTTCTGCTGTCTGACAGTTCAACAGAGGGCTCTTACATTTGGAAACAGGGCGGCACACACTCAGTTCTCATGTATGATTTGGCTCGGGATCTTCTACTACAGGCTCGGGATGTGAACGCCAATGTGGTGGTTTCATCACATTCCTGGTTGTCTGAATGACCTAGCCTGACTCCCTGACCCAACTGGGCAGGTTCATTTCCACCAAGTGGATGCTTCACAGGGCAGTGTTCCAGTTGCTTTGTGATCCCTGGGGTTGTCCCCACATCGATCTTTTTGCGACCCGTTGAAACCCTCCGGTGTACACTTTCGTGTCCCTGTGTCTAGATCATCTGGTTTTCGCCGTGGATGCTCTTTCACTGGATTGGAATGGTCTAGTCAGCTATGTCTTCTCGCCGGTTCCGATTCTGCCTCAGGTTCTAGCCAAGATACGAACCTGCCATTGTCAAATCATTCTGATCAATCCCCTGCCGTCTCAGCAGGTGTGGATCAATCAGCTCCGCTCTCTGTTGGCCGCTGTTCCAGCACGTCTCCCTCTACGTCACGACCTTCTTTTCCATGGTTACCCAAGGAGTTTTCACGTCGACCTGACTTGATTGTGCCTTCTTGCATATCTTTTATCGGGTCCTGTCTCCTCTGTAGAGGTTTTTCAAAACGAGCAGGCTGCACTCCACTGGTTTAACCTATGCGACTAAATGGAAGGTTTTCTGTCAATTGTGTGCTGATCACAATCACTGTTGATTATGCCGATCATTCGATAACACAGATTGCAGAGCTTCTGGTATATCTGGATTCTCAGGGTCTCCAACCTGTTACCATCTTAGGGTACAGGTCCATGCTTTCTGAGACCTCTTTGTATGTGGGAAAGCATCGTATCGACACTAATCCGTACCTCTCCAAGCTTATTCGGCACCTTTCTTTGAAAAGACCTAGGATTTTGCAGCTTACCCCAAGATGGTATCTTTCTTGAGTGCTGCTTGGCTTGGGGGGGGGGGGGGGGGGGGGTGCTGTTCGAACCATTCTCCCAGTTGGATATGCATTTTCTCACATACAAGATGGCTTTTGCCTCAGCCAGAAGGGTTAGTAAGCTTCACACCATCTCTGTTGATCCAGCCTTTTTCAGGGGCTCTGCCAACAGTGTTACTTTATCACTGATTGCTCCTTTCTGGCCAAGAATCAGATGTCAGAAACTACTCAACCTCAAATCTGCATCAGGGCTCTTCCTTCTGCTGAGGGTAATCACCCTTTGGTCTGTTCAGTTCATGCAATTCACATTTACCTCAACCAGACGCAGTCCATTTGAAAAGACAGAAAAAGATATATTTCTGTCTCTTATCCCTGGTCGACAGAAGATCTCTCCTCAATCCATTTCTAAATGGATTTGTCTTGCTATTCACGCTCCATATGCTCGTCTAGCGACTGACAATAGTTTTACCAATTGTGCATTGTCTGCCTCCTGGGCTTATGCTAACACCATCAGTTGTCAGATGTTATGCAGGCAGCCTACTGGAGAAATGCTTCTACTTTCTCCACCTGCCTGCATCAGTTACAGGAGCATTCTGAGGACCTTTTTTCTTTAGGCCCTCTTTTCTTCTGCTCTGGCTGTCATCAACCCTAGCCATTAGGGTTCATGCAAGGTCAGTTCCTGCCCTGTTCTTGGTCTGTGTGTCACACAGAGCCATAAACCTCATCTCCCATTGTCATTTACTAATGGTTGTGATGCTATGGTTTTATAGGCCTTGAGAAATCTTCTTCTGTCCACGGTTCCAGCCCAGTTGGGTTATGTGGGGGTTGGTTATGTGATTCCCTCCTCCTGTTGTCTATTCAGCCTGTTGTAAACAATTGTAAGGTAGGTTGATAAGAAATTTAAATTTTATAGTAAATTTCCTTTCTTATTATACCTAATGCAATTGTTTATGTGGAGGCCCTTCCAGAATCCTTCCTCCCCACTAATCACATAACTCCAATGTTGGCAGATTCAGTAGAATGACACATTGGTTATACATCTGCGCACTGGTTCCGGAAGCTGTGGATTAGTACAAGGAGAAGAGTGTCCCTTACTGTGTGTGTGCCGGTCGCACTCGACCCAGTTTTGGCTTATTTTTTCTTGGTGCTTTTGCACCACTTTTCTTTCCCAAATCACTTGGGAAAGAAGAAAATAGTATTTTTCTGAGTTAGGGACGTCCGCTGTAGTGCAAGCCTGTTGTAAACAATTGCAGTACGTATAATAAGAAAGGAAATTTACTATAAAATTAAAATTTTTCACAGGTTTATCTGCCTGAAACGACTTAGAAATTTCCAATGTTTTTAATACTTCAGATTTGCCCCTGCCCCCTCATTGGGGGAAGTTTTGTCAGCAACATTTTATGAAGAATCTTTTTATACTGAGGTGCTTTTTTCTGTTTGTAGAGAGGCAAGATTAATGATAATGTTATTTATATTCTTAATTTTAGGCACACCAATCAAATCGTGTCTGTAATGCCTTAGCTTTACTGCAATGTGTTGCTTCACATCCAGAAACAAGATCAGCTTTTTTACAAGGTGAGTCAGATTGACCAATCTATCTGATGTTGAACCATTTCTTTACCTGACTCGAATGACAGGGAACATGTGCTAAAAACTGCGATGTTTCCAAATTGGACCAATATAGAGGCCTGAAAAAAGTAAATAAAAAGTGATTGATTTTTAAAAAAAATTCTTCACCCTTAAGATTCTGTAGAGTTTTATACATATTTTTCTACTTTTTGGAAGCTTACTTCTCTGTGGCTTTTCTGTTGTTTCTAGGCAAGTCTTGCCTAGAAAAAACTACCAAGTTACATACAATGTAACCTGCTAGTTCCTCCCGAGACAGCATGTTGGGCCACTTGTTCTGTTGCAATAAAAAGTGGACAAAGTCGGAATTAGGCCCTTAACTTAAAGGTTGAATCTCCCTGTGAAGAATCATTGGGCCTTTGTCAGGTGAGCATTTCAGGCCTCTTGTGAATAATGCTGGCTGCGTATGGTTGTTATGTAAAGGGTTAAATTCTTGCTGTACTAAGCAACTACTTGTACAGTATTGTAATCCCAAAAGTGGTAATTCACTCGATCAAATCACAGTCGAGCTGCGGCACACTTAACCGACACAGAGTCGAGATCTCTATTCCAACAAAATTTCAGGTGAATGATGGTTTGCGTGGCCAATATCAGTTTTATTGAAATCAACATGCTGCCCTCCATGGGGAGAGAGTGAAGGAAATTGCCACAAACTTTAAAAAAACCCTTAAAGTTTGTTCACGGGACATTTCAGAGGCAATATTTTCAGTTGGTCTGGGTGAGGCAAGATTTGGCCCTGCTCCAAAATTGTATTTGCAGAACCGATGATTTGATTTGAACCAATATAAAAAGAAGCCAGCAAAGGGCTATGCAAATCTTCAACATTTCCTTGGAGAGAAGTATATACCCCAACCCCACCATCCTGTTGCCATTAGTTGTATCACTTGTGGCGCCTCAGAATAGGCGCAGGTACCAAAAAAATAATGTAAAGTCACTGGGAAAACTATAACAAAAGATAAACCTTTGTCCCTCGATTTATATCCTTTCATTCAGATTATAAAATACTCTGATTGCAAACGTAGTTTCTTTTTCATTTGGATTGCAATAGGATTGCCATCAAGTTGTCTCCCTTCTTCCAATGCACAGGATATTAAAATTTATTTTAATTACTAATATTTTTATACTGTACCAATGACCCAGACATAGCTGGTGCTAACTCTTAAAAATATAGGGCCAAACACAAATTTTGCCCCCCAATCCCCAAAATTTGCATCTAAATCCAAAGAAAACATGTCCTGAATGGCCTTCCATACTTCACCTCTACTGCGCATGCACAGTGTCAAGGACGTCCCGAAATTGGCGCCATTAATCATTCTTTGTTTGGCCCTTCATCAGTTAACATCAGACTGATCTTTGTGCTTGTAAATCTCAGTTTAAATGATGCCAGACACATAAATATTAGTGAAATGGTGATTCTAAGGAGGATATAGAAGGAGGAGAGGAAAAATGAGTGACAGAATGTTATCAGGGCTGTAACTTAAAATTTTTTAATGAAATTATGTTAAGTTACCTATTTTTGAGGCAACAGCCTGTTGTGGTCATTCTTGTTATCAAGTTACACTGCTTGTTCAGTGTTTTCCTCTCTCCCTTTCCTTTAAGTCCCCTCTTGCTATTCTTCCATGCTTTTGGCATATTTTCTGTAATATTATTACTAAAATTTCTTGGGAGTTTTAGCTGGATAACAGAATGAATTCTGTTCTTTTCCCCATGTTTACGTCTTCACCTATGGGTGGTTAGGCGTAGTGTTCTGCATCTACCATCTGATGTTCTGCAGTTTCTTCCCTGGAAGTCTCTGTTTTGCATCAAATAGTGTATTATTGGTAACTGATTTCGGGCCAGGGTGCCTGGAGTCTTGATCTGGTGTTTTTACACTTATTGTTTACATTTCCAACAGCCCTCTGTGTGAGGGGGGATTTCTTGAAAATAATATCTTGATGTTAATTTAATCATAACTAGATACATTATCACTGTTCGTAAGTGTTGAATAAATTGTTTAAAATATTTTAAAAATTTTTGTTCACACTTAGACTTGGGATCCATTGGGGCTCAACGTTACTTTTCAGAAACTTGGGCTGTTCTGAAAAAAATATTTTTTCAAAATTTTTTGATTTCAATTATTTTTTCTATGTTAATGGATCATGTTATTATGTATTTTGATTGTCAGGGGTTGGTGCGAGTACTAGGACTTTGTTTTCTTTTCACAATGAAAGGATATTGTTCAATTGTAATAAGAGGAAATCTTCCTCTGACTTTCATAATCATTGTATAATGTAGTCAGTGTACTCGCACTAACTCCTGTTCTGTATGTGTTAATTTCGATGACAACATGGGAAGCGTGTGTCACGGTATGTTAGTGGGGAATTGGCCATTCCGGTCCCTTCCCCGCAGGGTCACTCTACTTTATCAATCTCTATTTCAGACGATTATGATCAGGGTGATGTATCTGTGATGTCTTCCAAAAGTGTGCCTCCGTCGTCACAATTAATGAAGAGCTAGCGGAAAAGTGCTCATGTAAATACGTCAATTGCCTAAGAGGACCCTAGTTGGTTCGACAGCCTTTGACGTCCGCTAGCTCGCCCGGTGTAGCGTCCATTCATTGAATAGTTCGGCAGCCGGGTTCGTCCGTTGCGGTCTAGAAGGAGTTTTGGGTGATGCGAGCACTATAAATCAATCAAATGCACACCCAGTGACGGCGGATTAGAGGAGAGAATGGAGGAAGCCTTTTAGTCCGGTTCCTAGCTCGTCCAGGTCCATCCGGACTGCGAGCGAGAGAGGCCCCTCTCTCGTACAACAACATCTGGCCCCAGATGTTGTGGTACAAAGTGTTTCGCATTCGGAGCATACGTCCGCCGCTCGGGACGCTCCAATATATAGTCAGTCCGGAGAGACTGTCAATACGGCTTCCTCATCCTCATGGTAGCGCACACGACCGCTCTTGGCTACGTCGGATATCCAGTCAGCTTCGCCAATCAGAGAATCATCGGCGACCAGGTCACACCATCCGGTAGCCAGGGACACGAGGCCTGCAGACTCCGGACATTCGCATAAGAAAGTGTGCGGGAGTCAACGTACTCGGAGCTTCCAGCGGCAAAGCATCGTAAGACCGCTACTGCACAGGCCTCGGTGACGGGCGTGCTATCCCAAATAGCACAGCTTATCGCAGCATCCCAGCAACGACAGAATCTCTGTCGCATTATGTATTATCCGACGACGCTGGGTCGGGACGCTCCACGGAAGCAGGTACGGGCATCCGAGAATTTCATCCGGTCCGACGGGATACCGAAAGGGATTTGGAGGATTTCGAGCTTTCCCTTTCGGAACAACATAAGCTGCTGTGTATGTCATCTGACTTTATCTTCTAGAGGTTCTTTCATCGGACCAGAATGCTGCGATGCCGGATAAGAAACTGATAGCGTCGGTGGACACAGAAATTTTTTGGTTCGGTTCAGGGACATCGTCCCTCAGTTCCGACACAGTCCAGTAATGTCACACAACTTTCGAATTATTGAACGACGCTATATATATTATTATATGCTTGCTATTAACAAGCATGTCTGGTTTCTTGTTCGCAAAGTTACTGAGATGTCTTTCAAAGTGTGCCTCTGTCGTCATAGTTAATGAAGAGCTAGCGGCAATATGTGCTCATGGAATACGTCAATCGCCTAAGAGGTCCCTAGTAGGATCGACGGAGTTGACATTCGCTAGCTCACCCGGTATACCGTCCATTCATCGAATGGTTTGGCAGTCGGGTTCGTCCGTTGCGGTCTAGGAAGGAGATTTGGGTGATGCGAGCACTATAATAGACTTTAGTACACACCCAGTGACGACGGATTAGAGGACAAATCGGAGGAAGCCTGTTAGTCCGGTTCCTAGCTCGTCCAGGTCCGTCCGGGCTGCGAGCGAGAGAGGTCCCTCTCTCGTACAACAACATATGGGACCGGATGTTGTGGTACAGACATTTCGCATTCGGAGTATATGTCCGACGCTTGGAACGCTCCGTTATATTGACAGTCCGAGAGACTGTCGATAATGCTTCCTCATCCTCACAGCAGCGCACATGACCGCACATTGGCTACGTGACCTCGAGTATCCGGCCAGCTTCGTCATTCAGTGATTCCACGGCGAACAGGTCACGCCATCCGGTAGCCAAGGGACACGAGGCCTATACACTCTGTTCACTCGCATAATAGAAGTATGCACGGGGTAACGAACACGGAGCTTCCAGCGGCAGTGCATAGTAAGACCGCTTCTCCACAGGCCTCAGTGACGGACGTGCTATCCAAAATAGCACAGTTTATCACAGCATCCCAGCAAACGACAATTCTCGGTCGGATCAGGAATAATCCGACGGCGCTGGGTCGGTGCGTTCCACTGTTGCATCAGTTTCTGACGAGCGAACACTTTGTAGGGTCCGACAGGATGGCGGAAGGGATTCGGACGATTTCGAGCTTTCCCTTTCGGAACAACAGAAGCTGCCATACATTTCTTTCGGCATTATCTTCCAGAGGTTGTTCCGTCGGACTACATTGCTGCGATGCTGGATAAGAAACTAATAGCGTCATTGGATACGGAGTTTTTGATCGGTTCAGGGACATTGTCCCTGACTTACCGACACAGTCCAATAATGTCTTTACAACATTCGAATTATTTAACGACGCTATATATAAGCTTGCTACCAAGCATGATAGTCTAGTTTCTTGTCCGCAATGCTCTATTCTGCCTTTTTTTCAATTCTAGGAAATAATTTATATCGTCAGAACAGGGCATACCGAGAGTTCATATGTGTCTAGACGGCGGTGCGGAAGACTGGGAATTATCTTTTTCGCTGTCTATGTCAATTCCAACCACGATGTTGGAAACGACAATGTTGTCTAATAGGCTTAACTTAGACGCTTTATCATACGTAGACCACCTTACTGAGGCGTTATCATTACATCTTCAAGAGAAAGAATTCCTCAATGTGATTTCTTTCAAGGGCAGTAGTTTTTCCACGTATAACTCCGCCCTTCAGTGGCAACCTGGAGTTGGTTAGATGTGACGCAGCCCTAGTTACATCCACGCGCGTGGATAGTAAGGTGAAGAACTCTCTCAGAGTCGCTTCGGTCTCGGAGAAGCTTCTCTTCGACGGCAACTTTTCAGCAATCTATGAATTGCTCGATATACACGTTCTCTTGTCTATCTAGTGTAGCAAGAGATTCAGACTGGGGCAAACATTCAGTGGTTGACTCAGTGAGTGCCACTGCAGTTGCCGGATCTGAGTTTTATGATTATGACGGATGCCAGTCAAACAGGTTGGGGTACAATATTGATCCCAACGGATTCGAAGTGCCAGGGTCTTTGGGTTCTGCAGTTTCTAGGCAAGCACTTAACTTCCAGGAAATGATGTTATTTAGGCTTGCACTATGTCATTGAATGAACATTATTCAGAAACGCATGTCCAAATCCTGTTCGTTAATACGACAGTAGTTGCGTATCTCCGGAACCAGGGAGGCACTCATTCGATTCCATTATTCAATTTAACGGAAAGAATCCTTCTGTTTGTTATAGTACACCAAGTTCTGCTTCGGTCCGTCATATTCTGGGTCGTCTGATTGTATTAGCAGACTCCTTTTCACATAAGAGTCGCTTGTTGCTGTCAGAATGGACTCTCATCAAACAAGTATTCAATCAGATTTGCTATCAATGGGAGCGCCCAATGATAATTTATTTGCGATACAACTCGCTATTCAATTGCAGACGTATGTGTTTCCATGTCCAGATCCCTGAGCTTATGTTGTTAATGCTCTATTGATCTAATAGGATGGAATGATAGGATATGCGTATCCTCCAGCGATGTTGATTCAGCAAGTATTGCTAACATAAACATCCACAATACAATTCTGTTGATAGCATCTCTGTCTTCACAGAGACCGTGGGTAAATTTACTCAGGTGTCTACTGTGGGACTTACCGCGAAAACTTCCTCCATGAGAGGATCTTCTTTCGCTGGGGAAATCGTGTCAACTCCATCACAACCCGCAAGGTCTCAACCTTCACGTATTCCGTTGTGTGGTCCTTCTTGCACGGCAAGCATTGTACAGGACGAGTTATGGATGTGATTTCTTACTGTAGGAGAACCTCTTCTTCGCTATACTATGTGGCTAAAGTGGAGGCTCTTCCATCGTTGGTGTAGGGATCATTATGTTGATATTTTTGATCCCTCCATACTAGACATTGCAACTTTCTAGTATACTTGTTTGACAAGATCAACTGCAGCCTGTTACTATTAAGGTTATAGGTCTATGTTATCTCATACCTATGCACTCTATGATAGTTTACAATTGAGTCTTATGTCTCTTTATCTGAGTCAGTTAGAAACTTTTCGATAAATAGACCTAGAATCCTTAGATTAAATTCCTATACGGAATTTAGCTTCGGTTCTCATTTAGCTAAGTAATCATTTTAGCCTCTGGAAACAGTAGTTTTCAATTTCTGACCTTTTAAGACAGTTATTCTCTTAGTCTTCTCTTCTACTGAAGAGTTAGTGAGCTTCATGCACTATCGGTGGACGATTCTCACTTTCGTAGTATCGGAAACACTATTTCCTTTACTACTAATGTTGGATTTTTGGTTAAGAATCAGGTTCCTAATAAATATCCGGAACCTATTGTTATTAAGGTCCTTCCGTCTTCGTACGGGCATAGGCCTTTACTCTGTCCGGTTAGAGTTTACGTATTTATATAAACAGATATCAGTTTATTAGTAAGGACGTAAGCTTCTTCTGTCTTTGATGCCTAATAGAAGGACATTACGCTCCATTCTTTTGCTAATGGATTCAATTAACTATCGGTTACTGCTTATGGTATATCATTAACTCAGCAGTTTGTGCTTGAGATTTCGGCTCATGAAGTAAGAGCTCTTTCTACATCTTGGGCTTACATTAATAGTGTCGCTATTATAGATTTTATGAAGGCTGCACATTGGGCTCAGCCATCCACATTCATGAATTTTTATCTCAGAAATATTGAGTCCATTTCTGGAGGCCTCCATTGTTAGGTCTATTATCTACTGCTCAGAATGTCATTCACTTAACAGTTGCTACTATAGCTAGGTAGGCTTTCTGTTCCGGCAGTGACTCCGTTCTGCTGCCCTCTTCGCTCTGGGCTATTTGACCCAGGGCAAGGAGAAGGGGGGGGGGGGGGGGGGGGTGTTCCCTTGGGTCACCTGTTTTATTATGAAAACAAGGGGATACCTCCTCCGGAGTTAGTAATTCTGAGCTGTTACTGGGATGGGTTTTTAAGTGATACGTTTATGTTTTAAAAATTCATTCAAGTCATAGTTTTTAAAGTTTAGCTTTTGAATATATCACGTGTCAAACGGGCGTTATTATACAATCCTCAGACACTTTTATGGAGTATAAAGAGTCACTTTTCTCTAGACTAACTTTATTTATTGGCTTACTTTAAAAATTATTAGTATAAGGATTATACTGGATATTAATAGAGTACATGGATGTTATGATGCTCAATTATGGAAGGTGTTGTGTCTTTCTAATTTATCATAAATAAGAAAGATACATGTAAGGCCTAATACTCCTTTTCCCCTCGAGGGGATGTCTCTATTTTATATAATTGAGCTTATTGGAATTTCCTCTATGTCCTAGGCCCTCCAGCCTTTTTACTATTCAGCTATGTCTGGGTCATTGGTACAGTATAAAAATGTTAAAAAATTTATAGTAATTTATATATTTTTTATACTTACCAATGACCCAGACGGGGATGGCCCTCCCAGGAGTTGGGAACTCATACCTCCCCGCTGAGTACATAGCGCTTACCAGGCACTGGTTATAAGAATGATTAATGGCGCCACTTTCGGGACGTCCTTGACACTGTGCATGCGCAGTAGAGGTGAAGTATGGAGGGCCATCAAGGACATGTTTTCTTTGGTTTTAGATGCAAATTTTGGGGATTGGGGGGCAAAATTTGTGTTTGGCCCTATATTTTTAAGAGTTAGCACCAGCTATGTCTGGGTCAATGGTAAGTATAAAAAATATATAACTTACTATAAATTTTTTAACTTTTCAGTTTTTTTCCAAAAATGGCAACAAAACTTTATCATGTGATCTCTCACCCCAATGTGCTTGATCAGCTTGTTCCAATGAGGGGGCCACCTGATATGGTTTTGAATTTGTTTTTTCAGCTTCTTAATTTGTAAATTATGCCATTGGATGTTCCCAATTCATTAGGTAAATGGTTAAGACTGATGGATCAAGATTTCATCAGTAAAAATGAACAGAAATAAAGTCTGAGATACAGTTCTTTCTGTCATCTTTAGTAATGTAGTTGTCCTCCTACCAAATTCACTTTCATCTCTTGTACATGAACTGTGCACCAATCATGGAACTCACAAAAAATCAGTTTTGTTTTTGACAATACAGTGGAACCCTGTTAATTGAATAACCACTTTCCCAATGAAAATTAGTCAGTTAACCGGAGTATTCAATTAACTTGGATTGTGTCACTTTCCTGTATTCTGGAGATATACTTAGCATTTATTCTATTATATCTTGTTTGACAGAGCTTGCTCTGTCAAACAAGATATAATAGATTAAATGCCTGAATTGAATACAAAGAGGCAAATAGGTCTATAAACAAAGGAAAACTGAGGAGAGTCAGGGTAATTTCTCGCCAGGTTACACGATTTTTCATTCAGTCAATAGGAGTGTACTCTATATCCTATGTTCAATTAACAGGTCAAATTTGTACTAGAGGTATGGAAAATGGTTTTGTGCTGGGAAATTATATTCTATTAACAGGGTTATTCAGTTAAGAGATATCCTGTTAAGTGGGCTCCACTGTACCATAACTTTATTAATCCTTAATGATTAGAAGATGAAGCTCATTCCAATGAGAGGTCTTGAGCTAAGGTTTTCAGACAAAAAATGATAACTGAAAAGAGCTGGGATGTAAACTATGGTTTTAAGACAAAAATTGTTAACTGTATAGAGCTGGGAGGTTTTGATTTTTCAGATTAGATTTGGTTTCAGAAAATAAGATTAACTTCAGTTTTTCTTTGGGTTAAGAACACAGAGTAAATAACATGCCAGGCTCCATAACTTGGAAAAATCTACAATAGTTTTTATGACACCACTCACCACAAAGATCCGTGCCTCTAAGTATCTCCGTTGGGTTCAGCCTAACTTCTCTTTAACCCTTTACCCAACGAATCGGCCGCATCCGCCCACGTAATATACAAATTCAGCAGTTGAAAAAATATTTTTCAAAAAATTTCAACAAAACCATATCATGTGACACCTTGTTGGAATGAGCTCGATGAGCACGTTCCAACCAGGGGTCACATGATATGGTTTTGTTGAAATTTTTTGAAAAATTTAAAAAAATGATATTTAAAATAATAAATTTTGATATTGTCTGCATTGGGTAAAGGGTTAATCATTCATTGGAGATTCTAAGGCCCCTGCATGAACTCTGGGAAGTGAAGCAGTGCTTGTTTAGTGTGGTAAACAAGCTCTGTTTTATTGGTAAAATAGGACCCCAATTCTTGGTGTGGAAGTCCTCTAAAATGGGCAACATGAGTTTAAACAATAGACTTAACTTGATTTTATCTCCATGTTGTGGTCATGATTGTGCAGAAGTATGTGAACTTAAACACCAGTAAATAATAAATAGGGGTTCTAGAGGATCTGTTGCTGAGTGTATTGAGTCAGAAAAAGCATAAATTAGAGTAAAAATGAATCAATTTCATCTAATCTGTGTTGTGTTCTCATTGTCACATTCTCTCCCTTATTGATTCATCCAGAGGAGAAAATGTGACAATGAAAACATGACGTATTCTCACCTTTAACAGACTAAGTGACTAGAGTTACTACTAATCCAGTTTCCTCCAAGTAAAATAGTTTTCTAAGTTTTTGCACGAACAAAGTAAATCCATTTGACTGTTTTTGACTGGGTAGTGTAGTTCGGTTTTCCAGTTTGCCGGAAAATCCAGAACCAAACCAGAAAAAAACGAAACCGTGCAGCCCTACTGTACTAAAAGTATCCACAATTACTACTTTTATGTCCCTGTGGGAACCCCGGGAAGTGAAGCAGTGCCTGTTCACTGCGGTAAACAGGCTCTGTTTTACTGATAAAATAGGACCCAGTCACCAATGCTTGGGAGGTTCAAACCCTCTCTAAAATGGGCAACATGGCTTATTGACGCTCAACTCTGGTCTTGAGTTGATACTCATGTTGTGGTCATGATTAGCCATTGTGCAAAAATATGTGACCTTAAACACTAATAAATAAATAAATAAATAAATAAATAAATAAATAAATAAATAAATAAATACTACTTTTATGGAAATGAATGAAATATAGATATGTTCTTCTTTTTCAGCTCACATTCCCTTATTTTTATATCCATTCCTACATACAGTCAGTAAAACTCGACCTTTTGAATACTTGAGATTAACTAGTTTGGGTGTTATTGGTGCTCTAGTCAAGGTAAGTGGTAATTTATTACTTTCCAAAGTGTGATTTACTGGAATTTCCGGGTTTGATTATAAACGATAACTTCACAAGTGAATTATACAATCAACAATTGTGTCATGTATCCATGCGCGCAAACGCTTTGCCATGGGTGTAATGGGGACTTCATTGTTTTTTTAACCCTTTACATAATATGAAAAGCAGACGACACTTGCCAAACAAATTCTTGAATAGCTATTATTTTCATTTTTTGTCTCAAAAACATAGGTAATGACCCCTCATTGGAACGAGCTCAATGAGCTCGTTCCAACAAGGGGTCATAATCTATGTTTTAGAGCCAAAAAATGAAAAATGATGAAAATTAATTGGCGATTTTTGAGAATAGCGCTGGACGTTACGTTAGGTAAAGGGTTAAATAATATAATTATCATTAATAATGAAAAGTGGGGGCACGATGACACTGTGTACTGAGGCATACTGCACGTCGATGGTGCACATGTCTTCAACCAATCTAACCCTGCCTGTGCTGCGGTGCAGAGTTCAGAGTTACGATGTTGGAGAGCTGACAGCTGCTCGTCGTTGCTCGGTGGTTCTCTCCGGGTACTCCGGCTTCCTCCACCCGTCAAACTGGCACGGTCACGATTAGCCATTGTGCATAAGTATGTGACCTTAAACACCAATAAATAAATAAATAATATAATAATGAAAAGTAATAAACAGATTAATCACTTGACTTGACTCGAGGCGAGGGACTACATTGTAAAACACTTGTGTTTGTACAATGTCCCTCTCCTCTCATGAATTGTTTCACGTAACCAGTCCAGTCAAGCGATTACTCTATTTAATTGATGCCCAGCAAGGTTATAATGCAGTCATAAAATAATAATAAATATCATTTGTGTAGCACCTTTCCCCACTATAAGGTGGACTCAAAGTTCTTTACAAAAACAAATTCTGAGCAACACGTAAAAGATAAGTTAATAATATAGATCATCAGTGAATGTGTTCTTGAATAGGAATATTTTCAGAAGTATTTTAAAATCCTGAATGGCTTTATAGTGTAGGATATGGCACATCAAGCTATTCCTGATTTTAGGGGCCTGCAAACAGAAGGGACATTCTCCAAACCCTTTTAAATTTCTTTTGGTGCTTTCAAGAATTCTGTATTCAACACTGGAGCACTGCACCCGCCTTGTCATGGACATGTGGAGGCATGCTGAAAGAAGGAATTATTTTAATTCAAAAGATCAGCAGAAACAGAGGATCTCTTATGAGTTGCGATTTAATATGAAATGACTGGACCAAGTTAACTAAAATTGACCTGGGCTGAGGTTTACGAAAGCTCAAATCAATTTTAGTGAACAAGGTTATGAAAGTTTATGTCAAATTCTGATTAGTGTTCAACCGATTATCAAAAATGGTTGCTGACCGACTATCAGATATTTGAGCTCACAATCATCCATTTCTGATGCCGATTCCAATTGTAATACTGTGCACTACTGGACAAGTTGAGGCTCAAAAGAACTACATTACACTGAACATTTTTCACAGTGTTAAACTTCGTTGACTGGGGTTGCAGTAAAATTACCAGTCATGCACACTTGGACTGTAAACGTGGCTCTGAGAGCCACGTTTACTACCCAAGTGTGTGCGACTGGTAATTTTACTGTAACCTGAGTCAATGGAGTACAACCTTCACTTTTCCTGTATGAACTGGTGATTGCCACAGGTACGCTCAATTGTAAGCTTTACATGTCGTTTAACTTGTATATCCCATAAAGGGGCATCTAGAGAGATTAAGAATACACATTGTGGTTATATCTCAACTCTAATGAATGGGATCATTGACATCATTTTACATTAACAATTGAACACTTGCAGAAGATAATAAAATGCAATTAATGAATCATCACAAAATGCTTGTCAACAATCGGTTGAACCAATGTTCCAGGATCTGTTGCCATCTGATTGCCCACAAGCGGCCAATTGTGGTGGCCGGTTCATATCATCGGTTGAACACTAATTCTGATGAATTTGAGATTCTTTTTATCACATAATGTGTAATTTAACCTTTTAAGTAACATGAAGGCTAAACTGGCCCAAGCTGCTCACAAAATTCACCAAACAAATTTTATTATTTTTTCAATTTTTGCCTTGAATCAATCAAGCTCGTTCCTATGACTGGACAAAAGCTGTTTCCAAGGAAAAAAGGGAAAATGTTTAGTTACTCCGGAAATGTTGTTTTTTTGCAATTGTCGTCTGCTATTTGCATTAGGTAAACAGGTAACCCTTGGAACACTGGTGGTATCTTCCATGCCAGTTAAAAGGCAGAAATTGGAAGAGTCCATATCCATTATTTGGGGATAGAGCAATTAATATTTTCAACGTGCAGCCTTCAGGCTTCACGTTGAAAATATTAATTATTCTACCACACAAAATCACTTAGTTGCCATCCAACTTAATGAAATTATGACGTATCGTGTTCCTGGACTGGAAAAGAGGCCTCTCGTGTTGAAAGAGTTAATGAAATATAAGTGAAGATTAATTCAATTCTACATCTGAAACCAACTAACAATGTTATGACATCAGCATTGATTTCTGACATCATTCCCATTTTAAATGTGTTGTAAACAAAATTTTCCATATTATTTTTTACTTTTGTAATTATTTCTTTGCCATCAAAAGTTCATGTTCTTGGTTTGTTTTATGTTTTAGTCCTCATAATCTACAGAATAGCGTGGGTGGTGGTATATTTCATCCCTTGAGTGCACTCAAGGGACAAATTTTTCAATTTGATTAACTAGGGTAAAATATTTTTATTTTCTTAAATTCGCATTTGTTATAATGCAACAGCCGAAAGGGCCATGCAGGAGGGCCTGAGAAACAGATTTCTAATTTTTTTAGGCTTAATGAGCTATTTGTTTTAATTATGTGATAAAAATGAATTTTAAGTGGGGACCCCATCGAAAAGACTGGTACTGCAGTAACATAATACCACTGACAATTGCTTTTCATCACCAAGAATTGAGGAATGGTGTCATTTTCCAGCATCGCAGGATTTTTCCACAAACTTGATGTTTAGTTACTTGAAACTGAAAAATGTGTGAGAATTTTTTAAATAACATATACCACTTATTTACCAGAGATTCTGACATTGACTACAGTATGGATGTATGATTGTTTACTGTTTAGCACCCTGAGTGTAGTGACCATCCACTTGTGTATCAAGCCTTTAGATTAGTGTTGAACAATTAGTTGACTAATCATTGTCATTGTCGATGCTGATATTGCCTAATGTTGACTCTGGATTTTTGTGTCGACTGGTTGCAACATGCAGTATTTCCTACAAAAACATTACAATGTAACAAAATTCTGATGAGGAAGAGTCAGTTGATCTGTTCAGAGAGTGAAATCAACAACACTAATAATGAGATAACTGACACAGACTTTGAGATCAAAGTAGACATGAAAATTTACTGTGTTGTGTCGGTTCCTTTGAAGCTCCTGACAGTGGTCACACTGCACATGCCTTAACTATTAACCTGCTGAGTATTTTTAAGTATTTTTAGCTGACCTGACTAAAGTCAGGGTGAGCTTTTCTGATCACTTTTTGTCCGTTGTCCGTCGTCTGTCGTATGTCGTGAAGGTGGTGTTTAGGTCATTTTCTCCCAAGCCACTGGCTGCAGTTCAATGAAAATTCACATGAGTAGCGGTTATGTAAGGGCATTTGTGTTTTTCTTCAAATTGGGTTTCTGCTCATATTGTGGAGTGGTGTGGGGCCAAAATGCACAAAACTTTTTAAAATCTTCTTCTCATGAACCAGCCATAGCAGAGAATATGCAGCTTCCATTTGAGGTGTAGACTCAAGTTTGTTCAAGAGAAGTTTGATGGGCAATATTTGCCTTTGTTCGGAGAGGGGCAAGAATTTTTGCCCCGCCCAGAATTTCTATTTTCTGAATTGAGAGGCCAATTTGAACCAAATTTAATATGAGGTATTGTATTATTGGGTTATAAGTACTTGATTTATGCCAAAAAATTTTTTCTAGCAGCCCTGTGGGAACCTCAGGAGCCAAAAATAGAAAAAAACAAAAACGTCCATATCTCCAAAACTACACGGCACTGAGAATTTTTATTTGGTGTGAGGCTTCCTTGGGACCAACAGAAAGGAATGGTAAAAAAAAAATTGCCATCGGTTTTGTCATAAGGTACTTTTTCGGGACTTTGAAAAAATGCTGAGTCAGCATTTTTTAACACTGTGGGCAATGGGGAAAAATTAAAGAATCGTTTGTTTCCAAACCACTGCTCCAAAAGCTTTCATATTTTACATATAACATCTTCAGAGCATTGATTCCCATATTTGTTGAAATCAAATCCCTCAGTCCACATTTGGGTTCCCTATGGGAGCCCAAATGTTCAAATTAGTGCAGAATGAGGAATATTCTTTAAAAATCTTCTTAGATCTACCAATAAGAATATTTTGATATTTGGTTAGCAGCATGCTTAGGGGGGTGAGATTCAAGTTTGTTCAAGCCAAGTCCCTGGGTTCATATTTAGGCTGAAAATTTGGGGTCCCGGTCTGGACTTAGAAATTTTGGACCAAAATCCGAAAAAATTTTTTTTGTTTTTCAGGGCTTGATTTAATCTGAAAATTGTGAATAGCAATTTACTATTCACCCTGGAAAATTGATTAGCAGTTGATCCAAAAGCACTTGAAACTAATAAATCTTGAATAGCAAAATTCAGAAATTGGAGAGCAAAGTGCTATGCTAATCCAGTTAAATCGAGCCCTGTTTTTTATGCGTTTCGGTCAATTTTAAGACAAATTTTTTTTTTTTTTTTTTACACTGAAAATTTGGGGACTGGGTGGGACTTAGAAAATTTGGGACCAAAATCCAGAAATTTTTGGGGTTTTTTTTATGCATTTTTGTCAATTTTAAGACAAAATTTTTTCTTTTTTTTTTTACACTGAAAATTTGAGGTTCGGGTGGGACAGAAATTTTCAACCAAAATCTGGAATTTTTTTTGTTTTTTTAGGCGTTTTGGTCAATTTTAAGGCAATTTTTTTTTTTTTTTTTACACTGAAAATTTGGGGTCTGGGTGGGACTTGGAAATTTTGGACCAAAATTCAAAAATTAGTTTTTTATGTGTTTTGGTCAATTTTAATTTTAAGAAGAAAAAAAAAATTGGGTTTGAAAATATTTTGTTTGGGACTTCGAAAATTTCCGAACAAAAAAAAAAAAAATCTGTTTATTTCTCAATTTTGGGACGTAAATGAGCAGGAACTGAAAATAGAAGGAAAATCCTGTGTATTGTGTGGGCACAATCGCTTCATCTAGTTGGTATATGCTTTTCTTAGGAGGTGCGTATGCAGCTTATTCAAGTAAAGTCCCTGGTTTGAAATTTAGACTACCATGTCAGGTGAGTGCCCTCAGAACCCCTGGGGCCTCATGTCATTAATTTAGTCATGGCTGCTCTGAAGCAGCCATGACTAGATTTGATGAAAATATTTGAGAAATTTAACTCAAGAAATCATTTGTCAAAAAATTTATTAAATTTACAGGGGAACATTTTGTTTAAGGTATCCAAATTATACCTCTAATGGCAGGAGATTTTCAGTCCTGGGCAGAAATATCCACCAGCAGATTGCATGGAGCTAATACTGTTAACAACGTAGTTATTATACCCCCACTTCGAAGAAGTGGGGGCTATATAGGATCGCCCTGTACGTCCATACGTCCGTCCATACGTCCGTCTGTACGTCTTTCCGACCGGACAAATTCTTGTGTGCGCAACTCCTCCTACATTAATGAACCGATTTTGATGAAACCTTTCAAACATCATTTCTACTAAGTGAAAATGTGCATATTCCAAACTTTTTGATCTGCGACAATTTTAACCAGGTTATCTCTCTTGAACTTTGATTTAATATGGGTTTCTATATGAAATTCTTGTGTGCGCAACTCCTCCTACATTTATCAATCAATTTGGACAAAACTTTTCAGACATCATCACTACTAAGTGAACATGCGCATATTCCAAGATTTTTGATCTGCGACAATTTTAACCAGATTATCTCCCTTTGACTTAGATTTATTGTGTCTTTCCATCTGAACAAATTCTTGTGTGCGCAACTCCTCCTACATTAATGAACCGATTTTGATGAAACCTTTCAAACATCATCTCTACTAAGTGAACATGTGCATATTCCAAACTTTTTGATCTGCGACAATTTTAACCAGGTTATCTCTCTTGAACTTTGATTTAATATGGGTTTCTATATGAAATTCTTGTGTGCGCAACTCCTCCTACATTTATCAATCAATTTGGACAAAACTTTTCAGACATCATCACTACTAAGTGAACATGCGCATATTCCAAGATTTTTGATCTGCGACAATTTTAACCAGGTTATCTCCCTTTGACTTAGATTTATTATGTCTTCTTGTGTGTGCAACTCCTCCTACATTTATCAGTCAATTTGGACAAAACTTTTCAGACATCATCACTACTAAGTGAACATGCGCACATTCCAAGATTTTTGATCTGCGACAATTTTAACCAGATTATCTCCCTTTGATTTAGATTTATTGTGTCTTTCCATCCAAACAAATTCTTGTGTGCGCAACTCCTCCTACATTAATGAACCGATTTTGATGAAACCTTTCAAACATCATCTCTACTAAGTGAACATGTGCATATTCCAAACTTTTTTATCTGCGACAATTTTAACCAGGTTATCTCTCTTGAACTTTGATTTAATATGGGTTTCTATATGAAATTCTTGTGTGCGCAACTCCTCCTACATTTATCAATCAATTTGGACAAAACTTTTCTGACATCATCACTACTAAGTGAACATGCGCATATTTTTATACTGTACCAATGACCCAGACTTAGCTGGTGCTAACTCCACAAAAACCAGGGCCAAACACAAATTTTGCCCCCCAATCCCCAAAATTTGCATCCAAAACAAAAAGAAATCATGTCCTAAAGGACCTCCATAGTACGACTCTACTGCGCATGCGCAGTGACGCAGTCGTCCCGAAATTGGCGCCAAATATCATTCTCTGTTTGGCCCTTCATCAGTCAACATCTCACTGATCTTTGTGCTTGTAAATCTCAGTTTAAAGGATGCCAGACACGTAATTCTTGGAGAAAATGTGATTCTAAGGAGGATAGAAGGAGGAGAGGAAAAAAGAAGTGGCAAAAAATAATCAGGGCTGTACTTAAAATTTTTTGTTAAAATTATGTTAAGTTGCCTATTTTCGAGGCAAACGCCTCTTGTTGTCATTCTTGCTAATTGTTGCACTGCTTATTCAGTGTTTCCTCTCCCCTAACCTTCTAAAGTCCCCCCTTGCAATTCTCCCATGCTTTTGGCATATTTTTGAGAAGTTTCATTTCTAAAATTTCCCTGGGAGAGTTGCTTGGTTACAGAATGTTTTCTGTTATTTTCCCCATAGTTACGTTTTCACCCATGGGTGTATAACGTTTGTGTTCTGCATCTTCCATCTGATGTTCTGCAGATTCTCCCCTGGGAGTCTCTGTTTTGCATCAGATAGAGTGTAATTGAGGACTGATTCCGGGCCAGTTTTTTCAGTGCCTGGAGTCATGTTTTCTTCTGTGTTTACACTGTTTGTTTTCATTGGCAACAGCCTTTTTTGAGGGGGGCTGTTTGCCTTTGAGGTAGTTTATCTCATTATAAGATACATTTATATTATCCGAAAGTGTCTCATTAATTATTTTATATAATTTTAAAATTTTTGACCACACTTTGCCATCGGATCCATCGGGGCTCAACGTTACTTTTCAGCAACTTGGGCTTCTCTGAAAAAATATTTTTTCAAAATTATTTTGTTTTGCAATTGTTTTTTCATTTATTAATGGATCATGTTATTATGTATCTTTGTGTCAGGGGTTTTTGCGAGTAACTAGGACTTATTGTTGTTCCTTCACAATGAAAGGAACTTGTTCAAATTGTAATAGGAAGAAATCTTCCTCTGACTTTCATGATTATTGCATAAATTGTAGTCAGTGTTCTCGCATTAATCCCTGTCCTGTATGTGAACATTGGGATGAGAAACATTGGAAACGTGTGTCACGATATGTTGTTTCTGGAGAAAGAGCGATGCCGGCTCTTTCTCCACAAGGTCACTCTACTCTCTCAGTTTCTATTTCAGAGGAACCAGAACAGGGTGATGTTTCCATGTTATCTTCTTCAAGTGTGCGTCCGTCGTCACAATTAAATACAGAGCTAGCGGCAAAAGTGCTCATGGAGATTAGACAAATGTCGTCCGCTAGCTCGCCCGGTGTAGCGTCCATTCACCGAATGGTTCGGCAGCCGGGTTCGTCCGATGCGGTCCAAGAGGAAATTTTGGGTGATGCGAGCACTATAAAAATAATAGATGCACACCCAGTGACGGCGGATAGTGAACGAGAACGGAGGAAGCCTTTTAGTCCGGTTCCTAGCTCGTCCAGGTCCAGCCGGGCCGCGAGCGAGAGAGGCCCCTCTCTCGTACAACAACATCTGGGACCAGATGTTGTGGTACAAAATGTGTCTTTAGCGGAGCATACGTCCGTCGCTCGGGACGCTCCGTTGTATAAGCAGTCCGCAGAGACTGTTAAGGCTTCCTCTTCTCGCCGGCGCACACGACCGCACCTTGGCTGCGTGACCTCCGATATCTTGCCAGCTTCGCCGATGAAGGATTATTCGGCGACCAGGTCACACCATCCGGCAGCCAGGGACTCGAGACCGATGGACTCCGGACGTTCGCATAGGAAAAGTATGCGGGAGCCATCTGATGCGGAGCTGCCCTCGGCAAAGCAGCGAAAGACCGCTCCTCCGCAGGTCTCGACGTCGGACATTCTAGTGCAGATAGCACAGCTTATCGCAGCATCCCAGCAGCCGACAGAGACGGTGTCGGATCGAGAATTATCCGACGGCGCTGGGTCGGTACGCTCCGCCGAAGCATCGGGGGCGGACGACCGGGAACATCGGGAGGTCCGACCGGATGGTGAAAGGGATACGGATGAATTGGAGCTATCCCTTTCGGAACAACACAAAGCTGCCGTAGACTTCATCCGGCACTTTCTTCCTCAAGTTGTTCCGTCGGGCCAGACTGCTGCGCTTCCGGACAGGAGAATTATAGCGTCATTGGACTCTGATTTTTTCGAGCGGTTCAGGGACATCGCTCCCGAGTTTCCGTCGCAGTCCAATAATGTTGCAAGAACATTTGAATTATTGAACGACGCTATTTTTAAACTTGCTTCCAGGACAGGGAAAGCAGGCTTCTTGTCCGCAAATACTCGCAACCTGCCTTTCATTAATGCAAGGAATAAATTCGACACGGCAGGTCAGGGTATACCGAGAGTTCCTCTGCGTATGGACGACGAGGCGGAAGACTTAGAGCTATCATTACCGTCGTCAGCTTCTATTCCAACCGCAGTGTTGGAAACAGCTATTGCGTCTAACAGAGCCAATTTAGATGCCTTATCTTATGCAGATCACCTTACGAAGGCGTTATCACTGCGTCTTCAAGGGGAAGAGTTTCAGGATATACAATCCTCCTTAAGACTTCTTTCAAGGGCAGTAGCTTATTCCACGTGTAACTCCGCCCTTTCAGTGGCAAATCTGGAGTTGGTTAGACGTGACGCAGCCCTGTCTACATCCACACTAGTGGATTCTAAGGTGAAGAACTCTCTTAGAGTCGCTTCGGTCTCAGGAGATCTTCTCTTTGACGGCAAGCTTTCCGCTATTTATGATAATATTAAAAAGAAAGCTAGTGATTCTCTGTTGTTTAGATCCGCTCCTAAAAGGTCGGATTCAGCAGACACGAATAAGGCGGGCACTTCTGGGTCTTATCCGCCCAAGAGAGGTTCCTATAGAGGTTCCGGTGCGTCCTCTAGCTCTTATTCGAGAGACCGTCAGGATAGCGACTCTCGTTCGGGACGTCCTTCAGGCCGGGACAATCGGTCGGACGCCCCGAGGTCGACGAGGCGAGGTGCGGGTCGTGGAAGACGTGGTTTCTCCTACCGCAGGCCTCGCAGATCCAGGAGGTGATGGCTCAAACCTCTATCGCGTTCCGGTTGGCGGAAGGTTGTCGAGTTTTTCTCAAGAGTGGGCGTCGATTACGGACGATCCGTGGGTGAGAGGAGTGACTTCGGAAGGTCTAAAGATATCCTTCAAACGAAAGCCTCCATTAACTCGAAGTCCAAAGTGGACTCATCTTCCGTCAAACCCTCAGAAAAGAGACGCTCTGCTATCAGAGGTGCAGTCTCTTTTAATGAAGAACGCGGTAGAGGTCGTAGAAAACCAGGAATCGCTGGGATTCTACAGCCATCTGTTTCTGGTTCCGAAACCAGACGGCTCGTTCCGTCCAGTCATAGATTTGAGCTGGATAAACAAGCTGATCATCGCTCCGAAGTTTTATATGGAGACGATTCGATCGGTCAGAGCGAGTATTCGGGTGAACGATTATGCAACGAGCATAGATCTCAAAGATGCGTACTTTCACGTCATGGTACATCCGACATTCCGAAAGTATCTACGCTTCGCAGTCCTATGAGTGGTGTATCAGTTCCGGGCCATGTGCTTCGGATTGAATCTAGCACCCTGGGCTTTCACTCGGGTAATGAACTCGGTAATGATTTACTTCCGAGCTCATTCGTCTGCGGTAACGTCGGCCTACCTGGACGACATTCTTCAGAGGTACGGCAACGAGTTAACGCTTCAGAACGATGTTCAGAATCTTCTTCTATTGCTCCGACGTCTCGGTTTCATAGTAAACGAGGAGAAGTCGGATCTGGTGCCGTCCAAGTCATTCACTCATCTGGGAATGAGCTTCGAGACGCACAACAATCTCGTTCGTCTGCCGTTAACCAGAGCGAAATTAGTCAGTTGTTACGCTCGCTATTGTCTAAATACAGACAAAGTCACAGCGAGAGAATTTATGAGACTGATAGGTCTGTGCGGAGCCGCTGCGGATCTCATTCCGATGGGACGGCTACGCACACGGCCTCTTCAAATTTTCTTGACTCAGAATTGGAGTGTGAAAATTCATTCGCTCGATGTAGACGTTCTCTTGTCAGATCAAGTGAAACAAGAGATTCAGACTTGGGCAAACATTCAGTGGTTAACTCAAGGAGTTCCGCTGCAGTTGCCGGATCCGAGTTTTACCATTATGACGGATGCCAGTCAAACAGGTTGGGGTGCATCATTAATCCCAACGGATTCGAGATGCCAGGGTCTTTGGGATCCGCAATTCCTGTGCAAGCACATAAACATCAAGGAAATGATGTCAATTTGGCTTGCGTTACGTCACTGGATGGACATTATTCACGATGCTCATGTCCAAATTCTATCCGACAATACGACAGTAGTGGCGTATATACGGAATCAGGGAGGCACTCATTCAGTTCCGTTGTTCAATCTAACGGAAAGAATCCTTCTGTTTGCGTTGGAACATCACGTTCTTCTTTCGGTCCGTCACATACCGGGTCGTCTGAATGTGCTAGCAGACTCCCTTTCTCGAAAGGGTCGCTTGTTGCCGTCGGAGTGGACTCTCAACAAACAAGTATTCAATCAGATTTGCTACCAATGGGAACGGCCAATGATAGACTTATTTGCGACACATCTCAACAATCAGTTGCAGACGTATGTGTCCCCGTGTCCGGATCCAAGAGCATTTGCTGTAGACGCTCTATCGATCCCTTGGGACGGAATGATAGGATATGCGTATCCTCCAGCGCCGTTAATTCAACAAGTATTGCTAAAGATAAAACAATCTCAATGCAAGATTCTGTTGGTAGCATCTCTGTCGCCACAGAGACCGTGGATAAATCTACTCAGGTGTCTGTTGTGGGACCTACCGCGGAAGCTCCCTCCACGAGAGGATCTTCTTTGGCAGGGGAAATCGCGCCAACTGCATCACAACCCGCAAGGTCTCAACCTTCACGTTTTTCCGTTGTGCGGTCCTTCTTGCATGGCAAGCACTTTACAGGACGAGCAGTGGACGCGATTTCTAACTGTAGGAGGACCTCCTCTTCGCTAAACTATGCGGCTAAGTGGAAGGTTTTCCGTCGTTGGTGTAGGGATCATTCTGTTGATATATTTGATCCCTCTATACCAGACATTGCTAACTTTCTAGTATACTTGTTTGACGAAATCAAACTGCAACCGGTTACTATAAAGGGTTATAGATCTATGTTATCTGATACCTATGCACATCATGATAGTTTACAAATTGGATCTAATGTCTCTTTATCGAAATTGGTTAGAAACTTTTCGATAAATAGACCCAGAACTCTTAGATTAATTCCTAAGTGGAATTTAGCTTGGGTTCTCCTTAAATTGAAGGAAAAGCCATTTGAACCTCTTGGGACAGTAGATTTCAAATTCTTATCTTATAAGACAGCTTTTCTCTTAGCTTTCTCTTCTGCCAGAAGAGTCAGTGAGCTTCATGCACTATCGGTGGATGATTCTCATTATCGTAGTGTTGGGAACACTATCACCTTCACTACTAACGTCGGTTTTTTAGCTAAGAATCAGGCTCCTAATAAATATCCGGAACCTATTGTTATTAAGGCTCTTCCGTCTTCAGACGGGCGTAGGCCTTTACTCTGTCCTGTTAGAGCACTACGTATCTATAAACAGAGATCTCAGTTCATCAGAAAGGGACGGAAACGTTTCTTTCTGTCTTTGATGCCTAATAGAAAGGACATTTCAGTCCATTCTATTGCTAGATGGATTCAGTTAACTATCCGTACTGCGTATGAAGATTTATCTTCTTCTCAGCAGTCTGTGCTTAAGATTTCTGCTCATGAAGTAAGAGCTCTTTCTACTTCCTGGGCTTATGCTAATAGTGTTGCTATTACAGATTTAATGAAGGCTGCTTATTGGTCTCAGCCATCCACATTTACTAATTTTTATCTCAGAAATATTGAGTCCATTTCTGGAGACCTGCATTGTTTAGGTCCGTTATCTGTTGCTCAGAATGTCGTCCACTAAACAGTTGCAACTATAGTTATGCAGGCTTTCTGTTCCGGCAGTGACTCCGTCCGGCTGCCCTCTTCGCTCTGGGCTATTTGACCCAGGGCAAGGGGAAGGGGGGGGGGGGGGCGGGTGTTCCCTTAGGTCACCTGCTTTATAGTGAAAAGCAAGGGAATGCCTCCTCCAAGACAGTATTTCTGAGTCGCTTCCGGGATGGTTTTAAAGTGTAATATTAATGTTCAATTTCATTCATGTCTTATTTTTAAAGTGTAGCTCGGTGTGAAGCATTTGTATATGTCAAGTGTCAAACGGGCTTTAATATACAATACTCGGACACTTTTAAATGATTATAAAGAGTCTCAATTCTCTGGACTACTTTATTTATTGGCTTGTTTTAAAAATAATTAGTATAAAGGTTATACTGGATGTTAATAGAGAACATGAATGTTATTGTGCTCAATTATTAAGGGTAGTGTATCTTTCTAATTTAAATATTAAATAAGAAAGATACATGTAAAGCCTAATACTCCTTTTCTCCTTAAGGGGTTACCTCTTTATTTTATAATTGAGCTTATTGGATTTTCCTCTATGTCCTAGGCCCTCCAGCCTGTTTACTATTCAGCTAAGTCTGGGTCATTGGTACAGTATAAAAATGTTAAAAAATTTATAGTAATTTATATATTTTTTATACTTACCAATGACCCAGACGGGGATGGCCCTCCCTGAGTTGGGAACTCTTGCCTCCCCGCTGAGTACATAGCGCTGACCAGGCACTGCCAGTAAGAATGATATTTGGCGCCAATTTCGGGACGACTGCGTCACTGCGCATGCGCAGTAGAGTCGTACTATGGAGGTCCTTTAGGACATGATTTCTTTTTGTTTTGGATGCAAATTTTGGGGATTGGGGGGCAAAATTTGTGTTTGGCCCTGGTTTTTGTGGAGTTAGCACCAGCTAAGTCTGGGTCATTGGTAAGTATAAAAAATATATAAATTACTATAAATTTTTTAACATTCCAAGATTTTTGATCTGCGACAATTTTAACCAGGTTATCTCCCTTTGACTTAGATTTATTATGTCTTTCCAGCCGAACAAATTCTTGTGTGCGCAACTCCTCCTACATTAATGAACCGATTTTGATGAAACCTTCATCTCTACTAAGTGAACATGTGCATAATCCAAACTTTTTGATCTGCGACAATTTTAACCAGGTTATCTCTCTTGAACTTTGATTTAATATGGGTTTCTATATGAAATTCTTGTGTGCGCAACTCCTCCTACATTTATCAATCAATTTGGACAAAACTTTTCAAACATCATCACTACTAAGTGAACATGCTCATATTCCAAGATTTTTGATCTGAGAAAATTTTAACCAGGTTATCTCCCTTTGACTTAGATTTATTGTTTCTTTCCATCCGAACAAATTCTTGTGTGCGCAACTCCTCCTACATTAATGAACCGATTTTGATGAGACCTTTCAAACATCATCTCTACTAAGTGAACATGTGCATATTCCAAACTTTTTAATCTGCGACAATTTTAACCAGGTTATCTCTCTTGAACTTTGATTTAATATGGGTTTCTACATGAAATTCTTGTGTGCGCAACTCCTCCTACATTTATCAATCAATGTGGACAAAACTTTTCAGACATCATCACTACTAAGTGAACATGCGCATATTCCAAGATTTTTGATCTGCGACAATTTTAACCAGGTTATCTCCCTTTGACTTAGATTTATTATGTCTTTCTGTTCGAACAAATTCTTGTGTGCGCAACTCCTCCTACATTAATGAACCGATTTTGACGAAACCTTTCAAACATCATCTCTACTAAGTGAACATGTGCATATTCCAAACTTTTTGATCTGCGACAATTTTAACCAGTTTATCTGTCTTGAACTTTGATTTAATATGGGTTTCTGCATGAAATGCTTGTGTGCGCAACTCCTCCTACATTTATGAATCAATTTGGACGAAAGAAAAATGATCTTTATGTATACATTTCCTTATGGCCTTCGCCTACATGATCAGAAGTGCATTCCTCTAAAAACCCAAAGTGGGGGTATTAATCACCTTCAGTGATAGTTCTAGTTTGAACTTGATTGATTTTAAGAACCCCGGTTTGTTGAAATCAAGTGATTAGTAACTTGTGCATTACATTATGTGTTGGGCATGCAGCTATCCACAGTCAGAATATCGAAAGCATGTGGTTATTCGTTCATCAGGATTCCTCTCCACATCTGTGGGTGATTGTACATTGAATTGAACCACTAATCTTATAAACAAGTGTCTCATGAAATGGATGTTTTGCTAAGGCCTAAAAAAATTTAAAATCTGTTTTCCAGGCCCTCCCACATGGTCCTTTTGGCTGCTGCATACTCTCTTTTTATAACCAATGTAAAGTTAAAACACATAAAAATTAAAAGGTTTATGTCTGATATTTTACTCCAGTTAAAAGAAATTGATAAATTTGTCCCTTGAGTGCAAGAAGGCTTTGCAATGCTTTACAAAGCCTTCTTGCTCTCAAGGGACGAAATACACCACCCATACTATTCCGTACATTATGAGGCCTAAAATATAAACCTTTACAGAAATAAAAAATAAAATAAAAAAAACCCTCCGTGGCCTGAGAAACAGAAGATCTATTTTGTGGGGCCATATGTTTACATATTTTTATACTGTACCAATGACCCAGACTTAGCTGGTGCTAACTCTAAAATATCTAGGGCCAAATGCAAATTTTCCTCCCCAATCCCCCAAATTTGATTCTAAAACTGAAAATTACATGTCCTGTAAGGTCCTCCGTACTTTTACTCCACTGTGCATGCGCAGTGTCAAGGAGGTCTTGAAATTGGTGCAATTATCATTCTTTGTTTGGCCCTCAATTTAGTTACATCTCACTGATATTTGTGCTTGTAAATCTCAGTTTAAATGATGCCAGAGACATAATTATGAGAGAAATGGTGGATATAAGGAGGAAATAGAAGGAGGAGAGGAAGAAACAGTGGAAGGAAATGTTCAGGGCTGTAACTTATAATTTTTTTACGAAATTATTTCATGTTACCTATTTTCGGGGCATGGCCCTGTTGTGGTCATTCTTGCTATGAATGTTCCATTGTTTGATCAGTGTTTCCTCTCTCCCTTTCCTTTATTCCCCCCTAGCTATTCTCCCATGCTTTTGGCATATTTTTTGTAATGTTCATTACTAAAATTTCTTGGGAGTTTTGGCTTGGTAACAGAATGATATTCTGTTTTTTCCCCATGTTTACGTCCTCACCCTTGGGTGTTTAGGCATTCTGGTCTGCATCTACCATCTGATGTTCTGCAGTTTCTTCTCTGGAAGTCTCTGTTTTGCATCATTTATGTTGACAACGGTTACTTCTGATAGTGATTACTTGTCCTCTGCTTAGTTCAGTTCATAGCAAGATACATTAATATTATCCGTAAGTGTTACATTAATTTTTTGAAATAGTTTTAAAATTTTTGTCCACACTTAGGCTTTTTTGGGGATCCATTTGGGCCCATTGTTCCCATTGGGAACTTGGGCTCTTCTGAAACTTTTTTTCAAAATTTTTTTTTTGGAAATTATTTTCTTTCAAAATGTTATAATGGATTATATTATATTATGTATTTTTGTTTCAAGGGTTAGTGCGAGTAATACGGCTGTGTATATTTTTTCTTGATGAAAAAATATTGTTCAAATTGTAATGCGAGGATATCTTCCTCTAATTCTCCGGTTCATTATGTTTCTTGTAGTCAATGTATTCGCACTAATTCTTGCTCTGTGTGTGTTGATTGGAATGACAACATTGGAGACGTGTGTCACGGTATTTTGTTAGCGGTGAGGGGTCCATTCCGGTCCTCTCTCTGCAGGGTCACTCAACTTTATCAGTCTCTTTTTCAGAATTCAGAGTGATGTTTCCGTGATGTCTTCAACAAGTGTGTCTCCGTCGTTGCAATGTTAGGGCTAGCGGAAAGGGCTCAAGGTATTACAACAATTGCCGAAGAGTTCCCTAGTAGGATCGAAAGCATTGATCGTCCTCTAGTCTGCCCAGTGTCGAATGGATCGGCATCCGGGTTCGTCCATTGCGGTCCAGGAAAGCAGATTGGGTGATGCGAACACTGTAAAACATTGAAGGTGCACACTCAGCAATGACGGATCCGAGGATAGTACGGAGGAAGCCTGTCAGTTCGGTAGCTAGCTCGTCCAGGTCCACCCGGACCACGAGCGAGAGAGGCCCCCTCTCTCTTACATCAACATCTGCGCTGCGATGTTGTTGTATGTTTGTTCGTTAGTCGGAGCTTATGTCCACTCCTCATGCTCGGGACACTCCGTCGCATAGACAGTCCGACGCGGCTGTTATATTGGCTTCCTCATCCTCACGTCAACACACATGACCGCACCTTGGCTATGTGACCACAGATTTTCAGGGGACGTTCACATATTATATAAATGCAGGATTGAACATCCCTGGTGCTCCTGCTTCGCCGATCAAGGAATACACGTCGACCAGGTCACTCCATCTGCTAGCCAAGGACACGAGGCCTTTCCAGTTGGGACGTTCGCATATTATATAAATGCAGGAATGAACCTCCCTGGAGCTTCCAGCGGATAATTATGTAGGACCACGGCTCCACAGGTCTCATTGAGTAACATGAACAAGGTGATGTTACTGTGATGTCTTCGTAAGTGTGCTTCCGTCGTCACAGTCAAATGAAGAGCTATCAGTAAAAGTGCTCATGCAGATATGTCAATTGCCTAAGAGGTCCCAAGTAGGATCGATGGCGTTGGCGTCCACTAGCTCGCCTGGTGTAGTGACCATTCATCGAATGGCTCAGCAGCCGGGTTCACCTGTTGTGGGCCAGGAGGGAGATTTGGGTGATGTGAGCACCATAAAATACAATGTGCACACCCAGTGACGACGGATACGAGGATGGTACAGAGGAAGCCTATTAGTCCTGTTCCTAGCTCATCCAGGTCCATCCGGGCTGCGAGCGAGAGAGGTCCCTCTTTGGTACTACAACATCTGGGCCTGCAACATCTGAGACTGCTCTTTTGGCTTCCTCATCCTCACGGCAGCACACGCAACCGCACCTTGGCTACGTGACCAGTGATATTCAACCAACATCACCGACCAGGGATTCTACGGCGACCAGATCATGCCATCCAGTAGCCAAGGATACGAGGCCTTCATACTCCGGATGTTCGCATATAAGAAGTATGCAGGAGTCAACGTCCAAGGAGCTTTCAGCGGCTAAATCCTGTAAGACCGCAGCTCCACAGGCCTCCGTTATGGACATGCTATCGCAGATAGCACAAATTATCGCAGCATTCCAGGAACCGACAGTAACTCTGTCGGATCAGGAATTATCCGAGGAAGCTGGGTTGGTACGTTCCGCTGCAGGTTCAGGCACAGACGACCAAGAATTACAAGTGGTTCGACAGGATGGCGAAAGGGATACGGAGGAGTTGTATTTTTCCCTTTCGGAACAACATAATTGCCGTAGCGTGCATCCGGCATTATCATCTAACGTTGTTCCACCAGACCAAAAATGCTGCGTTGCCGGATAAGAGACTGATAGCGCCACTGGACACAGAATTCTTAATCGGTTTAGGGACATCGTCCCTCAGTTTCCGACATAGTCCAGAAATGTCTCACGGACATTTGAACTATTGAATGACGCTATATATATAACTTGCTACCTAAACAGGCAGGTCAGGCTTCTTATCGGCAAATGCTCTACATCTGCCTTTCATCAATTCAAGGAATAATTTCGAAACGGCTGGACAGAGCATTCCGAGAGTTTCTCTGCGTCTAGACGACCAGGCCGAAGACCTAGTATTGTCTATACCGTCGTCTATGTCAATTCCAACCATGATGTTGGAAACGACAATATCGTCTAGCAGGGTTAGCTTAGACACATTATCGTACACAGATCACCTTACCAGAGCGTTATCATCACGTCTCAAAGGAAAAAGAATTCCAGGATGTACAACCTCCTTAAGAGTTCTTTCAAGTGCCTTAGCATTCTTCACGTATAACTCTGCCCTTTTAGTGGCGATATGGAGTTGGTTAGATGTGACGCGACCCTGGCTACATCCACGCGTGTGGATAGTAAGGTGAAAAACTCTCTCAGAGTCGCTCTGGTCTCTGGAGAGTTTCTCTTCGACGGCAAGCTTTCCGCATTCTATGATCAGATAACAAAGAAAGCTTCAGACTCTCTGCTATTCAAATCCACTTCCATACAGTCAGATTCAGCGGAGAAAAGTAGGACAGGCACTTCTGGGGTGAATACGTCCAAGGAAAGTTCCTATAGAGGTTCCTATGTGTCCTCTAGGTCTTACTCTAGAGACCATCAGGGTAGCAACTCAGGTAGGGGCCGTAATACTGGCCTAGACATGCGGTCAGACACCCCTAGGTCGACGGGGCGAGATGCGGGCCGTGGAGGACATGGTTTCTCCTTCTGCAAGCCTCACAGGACCAGGAGGTAATGGTATTAACCTCTATCGTGTTCCAGTGAGCGGAAGCCTGTCGAGTTTCTCAATCAATTGGGTGTATATTATGGACGACCCTTGGATTCGAGGGGTGATTTCGGAAGGACTAAATTGTCCTTCAAACGAAAACCTCCATTAACACGAATTCCAAGATGGACTCAACTACCTGGACAACATTCTTCAGAGGTACGGCAATGAGTTAACGCTTCAGAACGATGTGCAGAATCTGCTTCTATTGCTCCGACATTTCAGTTTCATAAATAAACGAGGAGAAGTCGGATCTGGTATCGTCCAGGTCATTCACCCACCGGGGGATGAGCTTCGAGACACACAACATTCTCGTTCGTCTGCCGTTAACCAGAGCGAAATTAATCAGTTGTTATGCTCGCTATTGTCTTCACTCAGACAAGGTTTCAGTGAGAGATCTCATGAGACTGATAGGTTTGTGCAGAGCTGTCGCGATTTTATTCTGATGGGGCGGCTACGCACTTGTCCTCTCCAATTTTCTTCTGACCCAGAATTGGAGGGGGAAGATTCTTTCGCTCGATATGGACATCCTCTTGTCAAATCAAGTGAATAAGAGATTCAGACTTGGTCAGATATTCAGTGGTTAACTCAGGGAGTTCCACTGCAATTGTCGGATCCGAGTTTTACAGTTTTGACGGATGCCAGTCAAACAGGTTGGGACGCAACATTAAGCCCAATGGATTTGAAGTGTCAGGGTCTTTGGGATCCGTAGTTCCTAATCAAGCACATAAACATCAAGAAATGGTGTCATTTTGGCTTGCGCTACATCATTGGATGAACATTATTCAGAATGCTCACGTGCAAATTCTGTCCGACAATTCGACGGTATTAGCGTATATTTTTATACTGTACCAATGACCCAGACTTAGCTGGTGCTAACTCCACAAAAACCAGGGCCAAACACAAATTTTGCCCCCCAATCCCCAAAATTTGCATCCAAAACAAAAAGAAATAATGTCCTAAAGGACCTCCATAATACGACTCTACTGCGCATGCGCAGTGACGCAGTCGTCCCGAAATTGGCGCCAAATATCATTCTCTGTTTGGCCCTTCATCAGTCAACATCTCACTGATCTTTGTGCTTGTAAATCTCAGTTTAAAGGATGCCAGACACGTAATTCTTGGAGAAAATGTGATTCTAAGGAGGATAGAAGGAGGAGAGGAAAAAAGAAGTGGCAAAAAATAATCAGGGCTGTACTTAAAATTTTTTGTTAAAATTATGTTAAGTTGCCTATTTTCGAGGCAAACGCCTCTTGTTGTCATTCTTGCTAATTGTTGCACTGCTTATTCAGTGTTTCCTCTCCCCTAACCTTCTAAAGTCCCCCCTTGCAATTCTCCCATGCTTTTGGCATATTTTTGAGAAGTTTCATTTCTAAAATTTCCCTGGGAGAGTTGCTTGGTTACAGAATGTTTTCTGTTATTTTCCCCATAGTTACGTTTTCACCCATGGGTGTATAACGTTTGTGTTCTGCATCTTCCATCTGATGTTCTGCAGATTCTCCCCTGGGAGTCTCTGTTTTGCATCAGATAGAGTGTAATTGAGGACTGATTCCGGGCCAGTTTTTTCAGTGCCTGGAGTCATGTTTTCTTCTGTGTTTACACTGTTTGTTTTCATTGGCAACAGCCTTTTTTGAGGGGGGCTGTTTGTCTTTGAGTTAGTTTATCTCATTATAAGATACATTTATATTATCCGAAAGTGTCTCATTAATTATTTTATATAATTTTAAAATTTTTGACCACACTTTGCCATCGGATCCATCGGGGCTCAACGTTACTTTTCAGCAACTTGGGCTTCTCTGAAAAAATATTTTTTCAAAATTATTTTGTTTTGCAATTGTTTTTTCATTTATTAATGGATCATGTTATTATGTATCTTTGTGTCAGGGGTTTTTGCGAGTAACTAGGACTTATTGTTGTTCCTTCACAATGAAAGGAACTTGTTCAAATTGTAATAGGAAGAAATCTTCCTCTGACTTTCATGATTATTGCATAAATTGTAGTCAGTGTTCTCGCATTAATCCCTGTCCTGTATGTGAACATTGGGATGAGAAACATTGGAAACGTGTGTCACGATATGTTGTTTCTGGAGAAAGAGCGATGCCGGCTCTTTCTCCACAAGGTCACTCTACTCTCTCAGTTTCTATTTCAGAGGAACCAGAACAGGGTGATGTTTCCATGTTATCCTCTTCAAGTGTGCGTCCGTCGTCACAATTAAATACAGAGCTAGCGGCAAAAGTGCTCATGGAGATTAGACAAATGTCGTCCGCTAGCTCGCCCGGTGTAGCGTCCATTCACCGAATGGTTCGGCAGCCGGGTTCGTCCGATGCGGTCCAAGAGGAAATTTTGGGTGATGCGAGCACTATAAAAATAATAGATGCACACCCAGTGACGGCGGATAGTGAACGAGAACGGAGGAAGCCTTTTAGTCCGGTTCCTAGCTCGTCCAGGTCCAGCCGGGCCGCGAGCGAGAGAGGCCCCTCTCTCGTACAACAACATCTGGGACCAGATGTTGTGGTACAAAATGTGTCTTTAGCGGAGCATACGTCCGTCGCTCGGGACGCTCCGTTGTATAAGCAGTCCGCAGAGACTGTTAAGGCTTCCTCTTCTCGCCGGCGCACACGACCGCACCTTGGCTGCGTGACCTCCGATATCTTGCCAGCTTCGCCGAGGAAGGATTATTCGGCGACCAGGTCACACCATCCGGCAGCCAGGGACTCGAGACCGATGGACTCCGGACGTTCGCATAGGAAAAGTATGCGGGAGCCATCCGATGCGGAGCTGCCCTCGGCAAAGCAGCGAAAGACCGCTCCTCCGCAGGTCTCGACGTCGGACATTCTAGTGCAGATAGCACAGCTTATCGCAGCATCCCAGCAGCCGACAGAAACGGTGTCGGATCGAGAATTATCCGACGGCGCTGGGTCGGTACGCTCCGCCGAAGCATCGGGGGCGGACGACCGGGAACATCGGGAGGTCCGACCGGATGGTGAAAGGGATACGGATGAATTGGAGCTATCCCTTTCGGAACAACACAAAGCTGCCGTAGACTTCATCCGGCACTTTCTTCCTCAAGTTGTTCCGTCGGGCCAGACTGCTGCGCTTCCGGACAGGAGAATTATAGCGTCATTGGACTCTGATTTTTTCGAGCGGTTCAGGGACATCGCTCCCGAGTTTCCGTCGCAGTCCAATAATGTTGCAAGAACATTTGAATTATTGAACGACGCTATTTTTAAACTTGCTTCCAGGACAGGGAAAGCAGGCTTCTTGTCCGCAAATACTCTCAACCTGCCTTTCATTAATGCAAGGAATAAATTCGACACGGCAGGTCAGGGTATACCGAGAGTTCCTCTGCGTATGGACGACGAGGCGGAAGACTTAGAGCTATCATTACCGTCGTCAGCTTCTATTCCAACCGCAGTGTTGGAAACAGCTATTGCGTCTAACAGAGCCAATTTAGATGCCTTATCTTACGCAGATCACCTTACGAAGGCGTTATCACTGCGTCTTCAAGGGGAAGAGTTTCAGGATATACAATCCTCCTTAAGACTTCTTTCAAGGGCAGTAGCTTATTCCACGTGTAACTCCGCCCTTTCAGTGGCTAATCTGGAGTTGGTTAGACGTGACGCAGCCCTGTCTACATCCACACTAGTGGATTCTAAGGTGAAGAACTCTCTTAGAGTCGCTTCGGTCTCAGGAGATCTTCTCTTTGACGGCAAGCTTTCCGCTATTTATGATAATATTAAAAAGAAAGCTAGTGATTCTCTGTTGTTTAGATCCGCTCCTAAAAGGTCGGATTCAGCAGACACGAATAAGGCGGGCACTTCTGGGTCTTATCCGCCCAAGAGAGGTTCCTATAGAGGTTCCGGTGCGTCCTCTAGCTCTTATTCGAGAGACCGTCAGGATAGCGACTCTCGTTCGGGACGTCCTTCAGGCCGGGACAATCGGTCGGACGCCCCGAGGTCGACGAGGCGAGGTGCGGGTCGTGGAAGACGTGGTTTCTCCTACCGCAGGCCTCGCAGATCCAGGAGGTGATGGCTCAAACCTCTATCGCGTTCCGGTTGGCGGAAGGTTGTCGAGTTTTTCTCAAGAGTGGGCGTCGATTACGGACGACCCTTGGGTGAGAGGAGTGACTTCGGAAGGTCTAAAGATATCCTTCAAACGAAAGCCTCCATTAACTCGAAGTCCAAAGTGGACTCATCTTCCGTCAAACCCTCAGAAAAGAGACGCTCTGCTATCAGAGGTGCAGTCTCTTTTAATGAAGAACGCGGTAGAGGTCGTAGAAAACCAGGAATCGCTGGGATTCTACAGCCATCTGTTTCTGGTTCCGAAACCAGACGGCTCGTTCCGTCCAGTAATAGATTTGAGCTGGATAAACAAGCTGATCATCGCTCCGAAGTTTTATATGGAGACGATTCGATCGGTCAGAGCGAGTATTCGGGTGAACGATTATGCAACGAGCATAGATCTCAAAGATGCGTACTTTCACGTCATGGTACATCCGACATTCCGAAAGTATCTACGCTTCGCAGTCCTAGGAGTGGTGTATCAGTTCCGGGCCATGTGCTTCGGATTGAATCTAGCACCCTGGGCTTTCACTCGAGTAATGAACTCGGTAATGATTTACTTCCGAGCTCATTCGTCTGCGGTAACGTCGGCCTACCTGGACGACATTCTTCAGAGGTACGGCAACGAGTTAACGCTTCAGAACGATGTTCAGAATCTTCTTCTATTGCTCCGACGTCTCGGTTTCATAGTAAACGAGGAGAAGTCGGATCTGGTGCCGTCCAAGTCATTCACTCATCTGGGAATGAGCTTCGAGACGCACAACAATCTCGTTCGTCTGCCGTTAACCAGAGCGAAATTAGTCAGTTGTTACGCTCGCTATTGTCTAAATACAGACAAAGTCACAGCGAGAGAATTTATGAGACTGATAGGTCTGTGCGGAGCCGCTGCGGATCTCATTCCGATGGGACGGCTACGCACACGGCCTCTTCAAATTTTCTTGACTCAGAATTGGAGTGTGAAAATTCATTCGCTCGATGTAGACGTTCTCTTGTCAGATCAAGTGAAACAAGAGATTCAGACTTGGGCAAACATTCAGTGGTTAACTCAAGGAGTTCCGCTGCAGTTGCCGGATCCGAGTTTTACCATTATGACGGATGCCAGTCAAACAGGTTGGGGTGCATCATTAATCCCAACGGATTCGAGATGCCAGGGTCTTTGGGATCCGCAATTCCTGGGCAAGCACATAAACATCAAGGAAATGATGTCAATTTGGCTTGCATTACGTCACTGGATGGACATTATTCACGATGCTCATGTCCAAATCCTATCCGACAATACGACAGTAGTGGCGTATATACGGAATCAGGGAGGCACTCATTCAGTTCCGTTGTTCAATCTAACGGAAAGAATCCTTCTGTTTGCGTTGGAACATCACGTTCTTCTTTCGGTCCGTCACATACCGGGTCGTCTGAATGTGCTAGCAGACTCCCTTTCTCGAAAGGGTCGCTTGTTGCCGTCGGAGTGGACTCTCAACAAACAAGTTTTCAATCAGATTTGCTACCAATGGGAACGGCCAATGATAGACTTATTTGCGACACATCTCAACAATCAGTTGCAAACGTATGTGTCCCCGTGTCCGGATCCAAGAGCTTTTGCTGTAGACGCTCTATCGATCCCTTGGGACGGAATGATAGGATATGCATATCCTCCAGCGCCGTTAATTCAACAAGTATTGCTAAAGATAAAACAATCTCAATGCAAGATTCTGTTGGTAGCATCTCTGTCGCCACAGAGACCGTGGATAAATCTACTCAGGTGTCTGTTGTGGGACCTACCGCGGAAGCTCCCTCCACGAGAGGATCTTCTTTGGCAGGGGAAGTCGCGCCAACTGCATCACAACCCGCAAGGTCTCAACCTTCACGTTTTTCCGTTGTGCGGTCCTTCTTGCATGGCAAGCACTTTACAGGACGAGCAGTGGACGCGATTTCTAACTGTAGGAGGACCTCCTCTTCGCTAAACTATGCGGCTAAGTGGAAGGTTTTCCGTCGTTGGTGTAGGGATCATTCTGTTGATATATTTGATCCCTCTATACCAGACATTGCTAACTTTCTAGTATACTTGTTTGACGAAATCAAACTGCAACCGGTTACTATAAAGGGTTATAGATCTATGTTATCTGATACCTATGCACATCATGATAGTTTACAAATTGGATCTAATGTCTCTTTATCGAAATTGGTTAGAAACTTTTCGATAAATAGACCCAGAACTCTTAGATTAATTCCTAAGTGGAATTTAGCTTGGGTTCTCCTTAAATTGAAGGAAAAGCCATTTGAACCTCTTGGGACAGTAGATTTCAAATTCTTATCTTATAAGACAGCTTTTCTCTTAGCTTTCTCTTCTGCCAGAAGAGTCAGTGAGCTTCATGCACTATCGGTGGATGATTCTCATTATCGTAGTGTTGGGAACACTATCACCTTCACTACTAACGTCGGTTTTTTAGCTAAGAATCAGGCTCCTAATAAATATCCGGAACCTATTGTTATTAAGGCTCTTCCGTCTTCAGACGGGCGTAGGCCTTTACTCTGTCCTGTTAGAGCACTACGTATCTATAAACAGAGATCTCAGTTCATCAGAAAGGGACGGAAACGTTTCTTTCTGTCTTTGATGCCTAATAGAAAGGACATTTCAGTCCATTCTATTGCTAGATGGATTCAGTTAACTATCCGTACTGCGTATGAAGATTTATCTTCTTCTCAGCAGTCTGTGCTTAAGATTTCTGCTCATGAAGTAAGAGCTCTTTCTACTTCCTGGGCTTATGCTAATAGTGTTGCTATTACAGATTTAATGAAGGCTGCTTATTGGTCTCAGCCATCCACATTTACTAATTTTTATCTCAGAAATATTGAGTCCATTTCTGGAGACCTGCATTGTTTAGGTCCGTTATCTGTTGCTCAGAATGTCGTCCACTAAACAGTTGCAACTATAGTTATGCAGGCTTTCTGTTCCGGCAGTGACTCCGTCCGGCTGCCCTCTTCGCTCTGGGCTATTTGACCCAGGGCAAGGGGAAGGGGGGGGGGCGGGTGTTCCCTTAGGTCACCTGCTTTATAGTGAAAAGCAAGGGAATGCCTCCTCCAAGACAGTATTTCTGAGTCGCTTCCGGGATGGTTTTAAAGTGTAATATTAATGTTTAATTTCATTCATGTCTTATTTTTAAAGTGTAGCTCGGTGTGAAGCATTTGTATATGTCAAGTGTCAAACGGGCTTTAATATACAATACTCGGACACTTTTAAATGATTATAAAGAGTCTCAATTCTCTGGACTACTTTATTTATTGGCTTGTTTTAATAATAATTAGTATAAAGGTTATACTGGATATTAATAGAGAACATGAATGTTATTGTGCTCAATTATTAAGGGTAGTGTATCTTTCTAATTTAAATATTAAATAAGAAAGATACATGTAAAGCCTAATACTCCTTTTCTCCTTAAGGGGTTATCTCTTTATTTTATAATTGAGCTTATTGGATTTTCCTCTATGTCCTAGGCCCTCCAGCCTGTTTACTATTCAGCTAAGTCTGGGTCATTGGTACAGTATAAAAATGTTAAAAAATTTATAGTAATTTATATATTTTTTATACTTACCAATGACCCAGACGGGGATGGCCCTCCCTGAGTTGGGAACTCTTGCCTCCCCGCTGAGTACATAGCGCTGACCAGGCACTGCCAGTAAGAATGATATTTGGCGCCAATTTCGGGACGACTGCGTCACTGCGCATGCGCAGTAGAGTCGTATTATGGAGGTCCTTTAGGACATTATTTCTTTTTGTTTTGGATGCAAATTTTGGGGATTGGGGGGCAAAATTTGTGTTTGGCCCTGGTTTTTGTGGAGTTAGCACCAGCTAAGTCTGGGTCATTGGTAAGTATAAAAAATATATAAATTACTATAAATTTTTTAACTTTCGGAACCAGGAAGGCACTCATTCCATTCTGTTATTCAAGTTAACGGAATGAATCCTTCTGTTTGTACTAGAACATCAAGTTCTATCGGTCTGTCATATTCTGGGTCGTCTGAACGTATTAGCGGACTCCCTTTCACGGAGGGGCCGCTTGTTGCTGTCAGAATGGACTTTCAACAAACGAGTATTCAATCAGATTTGCTACCAATGAGAGCAGCCAATGATGGACTTATTTGTGACGCATCTCAATAATCAGTTGCAGACGTATGTGTCACCATGTTTGCATCCTTGAGCGTTTGCAGTAGACGCTCTATCGATCTCGTGAGATGGAATAATAGGATATTGTATCCTCCAGTGCCGTTGATTCAGCAGATATTGCTCAAGTTAAATAATCTCAATGCAAAATTCTGTTGGTAGCTTCTCTATCTCCACAAAGACCGCGGATTAATCTACTCAGGTGTCTGTTGTGGGACATGCCGTGGAAGCTTCCTCCACATTTTGGTCCATTCTGTGGCTAGATGGATTGATTGGATTCAATTAACTATCAGTACTTCTTATGATAATATCTTCAACTCAGCCTGTGCTTAAGATTTCAGCTCATGAAGTAAGAGTTCTTTTTACATCATGGGCTTACGCTAATAGTGTTGCTATTACAGATCTAATGAGGGCTGCATATTGGTTTCAGCCTTCCACTTTCACGAATTTGTACCTTAGAAATATTGAGTCCATTTCTGGAGATCTGCATTGTTTAGGTCCGTTATCTGCTGCTCAGAATGTCGTCCACTAAACAGTTGCAACTATAGTTATGTAGGCTTTCGGTTCCGGCAGTGACTCTGTCCTGCTGCCCTCTTTGCTCTGGAGTATTTGATCAACGGGAAGGGTGGGGGGGGGGGGAGGGGGGCGGGTGTTCCCTTAGGTCACCTGCTTTATAGTGAAAAGCAAGGGAATACCTCCCCTGGAGTCAGTAATTCCAGTCAGTACTGGGATGATTTTAAAGTGTAAAGCTAATGTTTACTCATTCATGTAGTATTTTTAAAGTGTAGCTCGGTGTGAAGCATTTGTATATGTCACATGTCATACGGGCATTAATATACAATCCTTGGACACTTTTAATGAGTATAAAGAGTCTCATTTCTCTGGACTTCCTTTATTTATTGGCTTTCCTTTAAAAATAATTAGCATAACAGGTTATACTGGAGGTTAATAGAGATCATTGATGTTATTGTGCTCAATTACAGAATGGTGTTGTGTCTTTCTCGTTTTGATGCAAATAGAAAGATACATGTAAAGCCTATTTCTCCTTTCTCCTCGAGGGGATAATTCTGTTCTATCTAGTTGAGTCTATTGAGTTTCCTTTATGTCCTAGGCCCTCCAACCTTTTTACTATTCAGCTAAGTCTGGGTCATAGGTACAGTATAAAAATGTTAAAAAAATCTATAGTAATTTATATATTTTTTATACTTACCAATTACCCAGATGGGGATGGCCCTCCCATGAGTTGGGAACTCATACCTCCCCGCTGAGTACATAACGCTTACCAGGCACTAGTTGTAAGAATGATAATTGCGCCAATTTCGAGACCTCCTTGACACTGCGCATGCGCAGTGGATTAAAAGTATGAAGGACCATATAGGACATGTAATTTTCGGTTTTAGATGCAAATTTTGGGGATTGGGAGGTAAAATTTGTGTTTGGCCCTAAATATTTTAGAGTTAGCACCAGCTAAGTCTGGGTCATTGGTAAGTATAAAAAATATATAAATTACTATAAATTTTTTAACTTTTTGGAATCCACTTTAAAATTTTTTTCACAATCCAGTATAAGTATTTGTATTATTAGCTCCTTGAATCCTGCCCCCCGTGTAACTTGTAACCAACTAACCCTGTGCAATCTTAGTGTATATTTTCATGTACTGTGCGATAGGGCAGCTACCAATTTGTTTTATAACCAGAAAGTGTGACTACCCCTGTGCAATAGGCTTTTACAGGTGGGCGCTTGTTATGATTTTCACCCACTTTTTTGTCTTGTATTGCAGACAGATGAACAAGATGTCATTACCTTTTTATTAACCACAGAAATTATTCCTCTCTGTTTGAGAATAATGGAGACAGGCAGTGAACTCTCAAGAACAGTGAGTAAAAAAATTTTCAGAGATTATGAATCTTACTTCCAAAATAAGTTGTAGGATAACAATGTACTGTTTGTTATTGATAAAAGTAATGCTTGTATTTAGAATTCTCCACAAACCTTTTTGGAGAGCTTACCTGAAATTATTTGAGGAAGTTGGTTTTGTTAGTAAGGAAAAATTTAGAGAAACTGTTTTGGGTGGTTATTCTCCAGAGTAAAGTAACCATTTCTGTATTGTAAAGTAGGATCATGGAATCTGTAAGCATTAGTCCCCAAAGATGTAATGCTAACCACTATCCAAACTGATGGGCAAAGCACTTCACCCAGATTGTCCACATGGGGGCACGATGATGCCATGTACTAAGGTGTACTGCACGTCGATGGTGCACATGTCTTCAACCAATCTAACCCTGCCTTTGCTGCAGTGCGGAGTTACGATGTTGGGGAGCTGGCAGCTGCTTGTCATTGCTTGGTGGTTCTCTCCTGGTATTCTGGCTTCCTCCACTCGTAAAACTGATATGACCTTGGCTGTTACAGTGTCATTAAATCTTAATAAATAAATACAGTACACTCACCATAGAATGGCACTTTTCCACGTGCCCACGTCGGATGCCCACGTTCAAACTGCAGTATTCTGTTACAATTGAAATACCATGGACCCCGTGGACAGAAAAATACATAGAAGGACAGAGCGTGTTCTAGCGTGGATGGGATTAAGAAAGTGGCCATGTGTCTCTGAAGACGATCGTTGACAAGTCCACAGTATCAATCTTTATCACGCTGCATCCAAGGTGGTTTGCGTTCGCAGCAGAAATGTGTATCCTTAAAAACATTAATTGGTTGTTCGTGTATGTGCTTGAGTTCAATGTTGTTAATTTCAATTCATTCCCGCTTCTGTTTTTATTAAACCTGTATAAAAATATTCACGTGCAAACGATGAACTTTATCGAGGGGTTGACAGCACCCATTACAATTTAAGCCCAGCATGTGAAAATTTGATAAATGTGGTTGTAAATGACACATTCACGCAAATAATTACGGGAATTCCGGTACTCTTAGTATGTAACAACAAACTAAAATTTAATAGAAATGAGTTTTATTGGTACGCATTATAGCCCACACAAACCGGGGAAGGTGCAAAAATAAACAGGTGGGCACATCTATTATTTACCAGCTGTTGGTAACATCCAACCCCCCCCTCCCATCCTCGAAAAATTAGGTCTCTCCCACCAATCTTTAATACAATCGGAAACCTTACATATTTCCCCAAAGTGGGGACTGCACGTCCTACAAAATGTGTCAGCCCACATGATGTAATTTCTCACCTTGCTCTGGCATTGCAATCAATGAAAATAAATCTTTTTGCCATAAATTTCGATAGCAAGTATTTTTATACTGTACCAATGACCCAGACATAGCTGGTGCTAACTCTTAAAATATAGGGCCAAACACAGATTTTGCCCCTCAATCCCCAAAATTTGCATCTAAAACTAAAGAAAACATGTCCTGAAAGGCCCTCCACACTTCGCCCCTACTGCGCATGCGCAGTGTCAAGGACGTTCCGAAATTGGCGCCATTAATCATTCTAAGTTTGGCCCTTCATCAGTTAACATCTGACTGATCTTTGTGCTTTTAAATCTCAGTTTTAATGATGCCAGACACATAAATATTAGTGAAATGGTGATTCTAAGGAGGATAGAGAAGGAGGAGAGGAAAAGAATGTGTGACAGAATATTATCAGGGCTGTAACTTAAAATTTTTTAATGAAATTATGTTAAGTTACCTATTTTCAAGGCAGCAGCCATTTTGTTGTCATTCTGATTATTTAGTTACACTGTTTTTTTAAGTGTTTTCCACTCTCCCTGTCCTTTAAGTTCCCCCTTGCTATTCTCCCATGCTTTTGGCATAGTTTCTGTAATTATTATTACTAAAATTTCTTGGGAGTTTTAGCTGAATAACAGAATGAATTCTGTTCTTTCCCCATGTTTACGTCTTCACCTACGGGTGGTTAGGCGTTGTGTTCTGCATCTACCATCTGATGTTCTGCAGTTTCTTCCCTGGAAGTCTCTGTTTTGCATCAGATAGTGTATTTCTGGTAACTGATTTCGGGCCTGGGTGCCTGGAGTCTTATTTTAGTGTTTTTACACTCATTGTTTACATTTACAACAGCCCTCTGTGTGAGGGGGGGATTTCTAAAAAATAATATCATTATGTTATTTTAATCATAACTAGATACATTATTATTGTTCGTAAGTGTTGAATAAATTGTTTAAAATATTTTTAAAATTTTTGTCCACACTTAGGCTTGGGATCCATTGGGGCTCAGCGTTACTTTTCAGAAACTTGGGCTGTTCTGAAAAAATATTTGTTCAAAATATTTTGATTTCAATTATTTTTTCTATATAAATGGATCATATTATTATTATGTATTTTGATTGCCAGGGGTTAGTGCGAGTACCAGGACTTGTTTTCTTTTCACATTGAAAGGATATTGATCAATTGTTTTAAGAGGAAGTCTTCCTCTGACTTTATTATCATTCTATATGTGGTCAGTGTACTCGCATTAACTCCTGTTCTGTATCGGATGATTTCGATGACAATATGGGAAGCGTATGTCACGGTATGTTGTTGGGGATTTGGACACTTCGGTCCTTTCCCCGCAGGGTCACTCTACTTTATCAATTTCTATTTCAGACGATCAAGATTAGGGTGATGTATCTGTGATGTCTTCCAACAGTGTGCCTCCGTCGTCACAATTAATGAAGGGCTAGCGGAAAAGTGCTCATGTAAATACGCCAATTGCCTAAGAGGACCCTAGTAGGTTCGACGGCCTTTGACGTCCGCTAGCTCGCCCGGTGTAGCGTCCATTCACCGAATGGTTCGGCAGCCGGGTTCGTCCGTTGCGGTCTAGAAGGAATTTTGGGGTGATGCGAGCACTATAAATTAACTTAATGCACACCCAGTGACGGCAGATCGGAGGGAGAACGCAGGAAGCCTTTTAGTCCGGTTCATAGCTCGTTCCGGTCCATCCGGACGGCAAGCGAGAGAGGCCCCTCTCTCGTTCAACAACATCTGGCCCCAGATGTTGTGGTACAAATTGTGTCGCAAGCGGAGCATACGTCCGTCGCTCGGGACGCTCCGTTGTATAGGCAGTCCGCTGAGACTGCTAAGGCTTCCTCTTCTCGTCAGCGCACACGACCGCACCTTGGCTGCGTGACCGCCGATATATTACCAGCTTCGCCGATCAAGGATTCTTCGGCGACCAGGTCACACCATCCGATAGCCAGGGACACGAGGCCTGCAGACTCCGGACGTTCGCATAGGAAGTGTGCGGGAGTCAACGTACACGGAGCTTCCGGCGGCAATGCATCGTAAGACCGCTACTGCACAGGCCTCGGGAACGGATGTGCTTTCCTTAATAGCACAGTTTATCGCAGCATCCCAGCATCAACTGAATCTGTCGCATATATTTTATCCGACGATGCTGGGTCGGGACGCTCCGCGGAAGCGGGTACGGACGTCCGAAGTTTCATCCGGTCCGACGGGATACCGAAAGGGATTCGGAGGATTTCGAGCTTTCCCTTTCGGAACAACATATGCTGTTGTGTATGTCATCTGACTTGGTTTTCTACAGCTTCTTTCGTCGGACCAGAATGCTGCGATGCCGGATAAGAAACTGATAGCGTCGGTGGACTTAGAAATTTTTGGTTCGGTTCAGGGACATCGTCCCTCAGTTCCGACATAGTCCAATAATGTCACACAAACTTTCGAATTATTGAACGACGCTATATATATTATTATTTTATGCTTGCTATCCAAGCATTTCTGGTTTCTTGTTCGAAGAGTTATGGAGATGTCTTTCAAAAGTGTGCCTCTGTCGTCATAGTTAATGAAGAGTTAGCGGCAATAAGTGCTCATGGAATATGTCTATCGCCTACGGAGTGACATTCGCTAGCTCACCCAGTGTAGCGTACATTCTTCGAATGGTTCGGCTGCCGGGTTCGTCTGTTGCGGTCTAGGAAGGAGATTTGGGTGATGCGAGCACTTTAATTACTTTAGTACTCACCCAGTGACGGCAGATTGAGGACAGATCGGAGGAAGCCTGTTAGTCCGGTTCCTGGCTTGTCCAGGTCCGTCCGGGCTGTGAGCGAGAGAGGTCCCTCTCTCGCCCAACAACATAGGGGACCGCATGTTGTGGTTCAGATATTTTACATTCGGAGCATATGTCTGTTGGTCGGGACGCTCCGTTATATTGACAGTCCGAGAGACTGTCTTTAATGCTTCCTCATCCTCACAGCAGGGCACACGACCGCACATTGGGTACGTGACCTCGAGTATCCGATCAGTTTCGGCATTCAGTGATTCCACGGCGAATAGGTCGCGCCATCCGGTAGCCAAGGGACACGAGGCCTATACACTCCGTTCGCTCGCATATTGGAAGTATGCACGGGGTAACGATCACGGAGCTTCCAGCGGCAATGCATCGTAAGACCGCTTCTCCTCAGGCCTCAGTGACGGACGTGCTATCCGAGTTAGCACAGTTGTTTCGCAGCATCCCAGCAATTGACAGTTTCTCGGTCGAATCAGGAATTATCCGACGGCGCTGGGTCGGTGCGGTCCGCGGTTGCATCAGCTACGGACGACCGAACGCTTTATAGGGTCCGACAGGATGGCGAAAGGGATTCGAAAGATTTCGAGTTTTCCCTTTAGTAGTAGCGGAAGATGCCTTTCATATCTTCTGGCATTATCTTCCAGTGATTATTATTTCGGACTTCATTGCTGCGATCTTGGATAAGAGACTTATAGCGTCATTGGACTCGGATTTTTCGATCGGTTCAGGGACACTGTCCCTGACTTACCGACGCAGTCCAATATTGTCATTACAACATGTGTTTTATTTTTTGACGCTATATATATATATATATATACAAGCCTGCTACTAAGCATGATAGTTTAGTTTCTTGTCCGCGTTGCTCATTTCTGCCATTTTATCATTTATACAAATAGTTTATTTTGGCAGAGCAGGGCATACCGAGAGTTCATATGCGTCTAGACGGTGTGATTAAAGACTGCATATATTCTTTTTCGCCGTTTATGTCTTTTCCAATTTCAATGTTGGGAACGACATTATGTATAGTAGACTTAACTTAGACGCTTTATTATACGTAATCCGCCTTACTGAGGCATTATCATTACGTCTTCAAGAAAAGATTTACGGGATATTATTCTCAATGTAATTTCTTTTGAGGGCAGTAGTTTGTTCACGTATAACTCCGCCCTTCAGTGGCTGATTGGAGTTAGTTAGACGTGACGCAGCCCTAGCTACATCCACACGCGTGGATAGTAAGGTTAAGAACTCTCTCAGAGTCGCTTCGTTCTCGGAGGAGCTTCTCTTCGACGGCAACTTTTCGGCAATCCATGAATTGCTCGATTTATACGTTCTCTTGTCTATCTAGTGTTACAAGAGATTCAGACTGGGGCAAACATTCGGTGGTTGACTCAGAGAGTGCCGCCGCAGTTGCCGGACCCGAGTGTGGCTGTTATGACGGTTGCCAGTCAAACAGATTGGGATATAATACTGATCCCTACGGATTCGAAGTGCCAGGGTCTTTGGGTTCCGCAGTCTTTTAGCAATCAGTTTAACTTCCGCGGAATAATGTTTTTTAGGCTTGCTTTATGTCATTGCATGAACATTATTCAGAAACGCATGCCCAAATTCCTGTCCTTTAATTCGACAGTAGTGGCGTATCTCCGGAACCAGGGAGGCACTCTTTCGTTTCCGTTATTCAATTTAATGGAAAGAATCCGTCTGTTGGTTATAGTACACCAAGTTCAGTTTTGGTCCGTCATATTCCGGGTCGTCTAATTGTTTTATCGGACTCCCGTTCTCTTACGGGTCGCTTGTTGCTGTCAGAATGGACTCTCAACAAACAAGTATTCAATCAGATTTGCTATCTATGGGAGCGCCCAATGATGATTTATTTATGACACAGCTTGCTAATCAATTGCAGACGTATGTGTTGGCTTGTCCAGATCTCTGAGCTAATATTGTTAACGCTCTATTGATCTATAGGACGGAATGATAGGATACGCGTATCCTCCGGCGCTGTTGTTTTAGCAGGTATTGCTAAGATAAACAACCACAATACATTTCTGTTGATAGCATCTCTGTCTTCACAGAGATCATGAGTAATTTACTCTCTTGTCTACTGTGGGTCTTAACGTGAAATCTTCCTCTATGTGAGGATCTTTTTCACTGGGTAAATCGTGTCATCTTTATCACAACCAGCAAGGTCGCAACCTTCATGTATTCCGTTGTGTGGTCCGTATTGCATTGTAAGCACTGCACTGGACGAGCTTTGGACGCGATTTCTTACTATAGGAGATCCTCTTCTTCGCTATTCTATGCGGCTAAAGTGGAGGCTCTTCCGTCGTGGTGTAGGGATCATTATGTTCATATTGTTGATCCCTCCATACTACTCATTGCTATTTTTTAGTACACTTGTTTCACAAGATCTACTGCAGCCTGTTATTATTTAGGTTATAGGTTTATGTTACCTCATACCTATGCACTCTACGATAGTTTACAATTGAGTCTTTTGTCTCTTTATCTAAGTCAGTTAGTAACTTTTTGATAAATAGACTTAGAATCTTTAGATTAAATTCCTATACGGATTTTAACTTCGGTTCTTATTTAGCTAAGTAATCATTTGAGCCTCTGGAAACAGTAGTTTTCAAATTCTGACCTTTTAGACAGTAATTCTGTTGGTTTCTCTTTTACTGTAGAGTCAGTGAGTTTCATGCACTATCGACGGATGATTTTCACTTTCATAGTTTCGGAATCAATACTTCCGTTACTATTTAGGTTGGATTGTTGCATAAGAGTTAGGCTCCTATTATCCGGAACCTATTATTTTAAGGTCCTTCCGTCTTCGTATGGGCATAGGCCTTTACTCTTTCCGGGTACAGTTTATGTATTTATAAACAGATATCTGTTTATTACAAAGGGCGTAAGCTTCTTCTGTCTTTGATGTCTAGTAGAAGGACGTTACGCTCCATTTTATTGTTAATGGATTCTATTAACTATCGGTACTGCTTATGGTATATCATTGACTTTGCAGTTGTGCTTAAGATTTCGGCTCATGAAGTAAGAGTTCTTCTACTTCTTGGGCTTACATTAATAGTGTCGCTATTATAGATTTTTGAAGGCCGCTCATTGCGCTCAGCCATCCACATTCATGAATTTTATCTTAGAAATATCGAGTCCATTTCTGGAGGCCTCTATTGTTAGGTCTATTATCTACTGCTCAGAATGTCATTCACTTAACAGTTGCTACTATAGCTAGGTAGGCTGTCTGTTTCGGCAGTGTCTCCGTTCGGCTGCCCTCTTCGCTCTGGTCTAATTGACCCAGGGCAAGAAAAAGGGGGGGGGGAGGGTGTTCCCTTGGGTCACCTGTTTTACTATGAAAACAAGGGGATACCTCCTCCGGAGTTAGTAATTCTGAGCTGTTATTGGGATGGTTGTTTAGTGAGAAGTTTAGGTTTTTAAAATTCATTCAAGTCTTAGTTTTTAAAGTATAGCTTTTGAATATTGCATATGTCAACGGACATGATTATGCAATTCTCAGACACTTTTAGGAGTATAAGAGTCTCTATTCTCTAGACTTACTTTATTTATTGGCTTACTTTAAAAATTATTAGTATAAGGATTATATTGGATATTAATAGAGTACATGGATGTATGAAGCTCAATTTTGGAAGGTGTTGTATCTTTCTAATTTATCATAAATAAGAAAGATACATGTAAGGCCTATTACTTCTTTTTCCCTACAGGGGATGACTCTATTTTATTTTATTGAGCGTATTCCATTTTGCTCTATGTCCTTGGCCTTCCAGCCTTTTTACTATTCAGCTATGTCTGGGTCATTGGTACAGTATAAAAATGTTAAAAAATTTATAGTAATTTATATATTTTTTATACTTACCAATGACCCAGACGGGGATGGCCCTCCCAGGAGTTGGGAACTCTTGCCTCCCCGCTGAGTACATAGCGCTTACCAGGCACTGGTTATTAGAATGATTAATGGCGCCAATTTCGGAACGTCCTTGACACTGCGCATGCGCAGTAGGGGCGAAGTGTGGAGGGCCTTTCAGGACATGTTTTCTTTAGTTTTAGATGCAAATTTTGGGGATTGGGGGGCAAAATTTGTGTTTGGCCCTATATTTTAAGAGTTAGCACCAGCTATGTCTGGGTCATTGGTAAGTATAAAAAATATATAAATTACTATAAATTTTTTAACTTTCGACTCGGTAATTGTAAAATTGGCCACCTATTTCAGTATTTGTTCACTTCAGAACTTGTATTTCCCATGCACATCCTTTTCAAACTCTGTTATGTGGGTGTTATTTTTAGTCGAGTTGTGATGAAGTCAAACTCGACTTATAGTTTGGTGAATGGCGGGCGGGCGGGCGGGCCGGTGGGCGGGAGGGCGGGCGGGCGGGCGTAAACAATTGGTTTCCGGATGATAACTTGATAGTGGTTCAACTCACATTCATTAAACTTCATACATAGGTTGGTCTTGGTGGGAGGAAGAACCCTATTGATTTTGGACATGCTACGTCGAAGGTCAAGGTCACAGTGACCTTGAACATAGTAAATCTTAAACAATTGGTTTCCGGATGATAACTTGATAATGGTTCAACTCACATTCATGAAACTTCATAGGTAGATTGGCCTTGGTGAGGGGAAGAACCCTATTGATTTTGGACTCGCTACGTCAAAGGTCAAGGTCACAGTGACCTTTAACATAGTATATCGCAACAATTGGTTTCCGGATGATAACTTGATAGTGGTTCAACCTAGAGTCATGAAACTTCATAGGTGTGTTGGCCTTGGTGCGAGGAAGAACCCTATTGATCTTGGACTCACCAGATCAAAGGTCAAGGTCACAGTGACCTTGAACATAGTATATCGCAACAATTGGTTTCCGGATGATAACTTGATAGTGGTTCAACCTAGAGTCATGAAACTTTATAGGTGTGTTGGCCTTGGTGCGAGGAAGAACCCTATTGATCTTGGACTCACCAGGTCAAAGGTCAAGGTCACAGTGACCTTGACCATAGTATATTGCAACAATTGGTTTCCGGATGATAACTTGATAGTGGTTCAACCTAGAGTCATGAAACTTCGTAGGTATGTTGGCCTTGGTGCGAGGAAGAACCCTATTGATCTTGGACTCACCAGGTCAAAGGTCACAGTGGCCTTGAACATAGTATATCGCAACAATTGGTTTCCGGATGATAACTTGATAGTGGTTCAACCTAGAGCCATGAAACTTTACAGGCGTGTTGGCCTTGGTGCGAGGAAGAACCCTATTGATGTTGGACTCACCAGGTCAAAGGTCAAGGTCACAGTGACCTTGAACATAGTATATCGCAACAATTGGTTTCCGGATGAGAACTTGATAGTGGTTCAACCTAGAGTCATGAAACTTCATAGGTGTGTTGGCCTTGGTGCGAGGAAGAACCCTATTGACCTTGGACTCGCCTGGTCAAAGGTCAAGGTCACAACTCGACATTGGATCTGTGATCCTGAGCGGCATTTTCTATTGAATAAAGGAGTGAGCTACGGTATATGGCAATCTACCCTGCCCTTCCGACTATCAGTTGCTGGTGAATCAACAAATAAAGGCTTGAATTTAATCACCCAGGTTTTGGACCCCTCATTATAATTTGTATGGATCTGTGCTTGTGATATATTGATATCCTGTTCACTTTCATTAACTGGAATCCAATAATTACGTTTTCAAATGAGAACTCCCACCCCACTCCACCCTCACCCTTGAAAGAAGAAAAACCACCAGCAATATCGATTTTAATTATTAATTCGCCTTAATATTGTTGAATACGGCAATTGTTTTAACTTAATTTAAAGTCAAAACACAACCTGCAACATCAACGTAGACCCTACGAAACAAAGTTGTTGCTCACCATGTGCAGTTTAGTTACAAGATAATCCGTTCCCCTATCCAGAAAATCGTAACTGCTAACATGAAAATCCATATAATTGCCCTGTGCGGATGTGTGCTACTGCAATTTGACATGTTGGAGTTCATATTATGGATGGGACCCGAATATTACCACAAAATCACTGTGTGTGTGGGGGGGGGGGGGGGGGGGGGGGGGGTGGGGTTGGGAGGGCAACAATTATTTATAAGTTTAACAGTTTAGCAACAAAAGGGCTAGCTGTCTTTCAATGGTTGTGGGTGGTTCCTTATATTTTATCCAGAAATTGTAAGAATTAATTGCCACAACCAGTGACGTGCCCCCCCCCCCCTCCCCCCCCCAAAATAAAAAAAAAAAAATTTGAATAAATAATAAAAAATAAGAAATTACCACTCTCTCGAGACTTTCATCGCCCCCTCCCCACTTCCATTGCTAATTTTTTACCGAAGTTTATCCCAACATTATAAACAGAGAGAGGACTAAAAACTAATTTTCTCTGTTAAATGAATGTAGAGTTAAGTGATTCTGCTCGAATATTAATTTGAAGTAAACATGTACAAAATTGGCTGCTGATAGTCCATAATCAAAAGAAGCTTCAAACAATAACAAGTAGCCATTTGATTATGTCACTGGTCACTAATGCTCCTGTTTTATTGAAAGATTATTGCCACTGGTTTTAATTACTAAACAAACTATTGTAATCATCGTCACCTGTGCAAGTTCAATAGGTGTGACTTCTATAACCAGTCGATATTTTTATACTGTACCAATGACCCAGACTTAGCTGGTGCTAACTCTAACAAAACCAGGGCCAAACACAAATTTTGCCCCCCAATCCCCAAAATTTGCATCAAAAACCAAAAGAAATCATGTCCTATAGGACCTCCATACTTCGCCCCTACTGCGCATGCGCAGTGTCAAGGACGTCCCGAAATTGGCGCCAATTTTCATTCTCTGTTTGGCCCTTCATCAGTCAACATCTCACTGATCTTTGTGCTTGTAAATTTCAGTTTAAAGGATGCCAGACACGTAATTTTTGGAGAAATGGTGATTCTAAGGAAGATATAAAAGGAGGAGAGCAAAAAGGAGTGACAAAAAATAATCAGGGCTGTACTTAAAATTTTTTATGAAATTATGTTAAGTTGCCTATTTTTGAGGCATGGGCCTCTTGTTGTCATTCTTGCTAAAATGTTGCACTGCTTATTCAGTGTTTCCTCTCCCCTGGCCTTCTAAGTCCCCCCTTGCAATTCTCCCATGCTTTTGGCATATTTTTGAGAAAGTTCATTTCTAAAATTCTCTTGGGAGAGTTGCTTGGTTACAGAATGTTTTCTGTTATTTTCCCCATAGTTACGTTTTCACCCATGGGTGTATAAACGTTGTGTTCTGCATCTTCCATCTGATGTTCTGCAGATTCTCCCCTGGGAGTCTCTGTCTTGCATCAGATAGAGTGTAATTTTGATGACTGATTTCGGTCCAGTTTTTTCAGTGCCTGGAGTCATGTTTTCTGGTGTTTTACACTTTTTGTTTTCATTGGCAACAGCCTTTTTTGAGGGGGGTTGTTTGCCTTTGGTGTAGTTTATCTCATTATAAGATACATTTCTATTATCCGTAAGTGTCTCATTAATTATTTAATATAAATTTAAAATTTTTGACCACACTTGGCCATCGGATCCATCGGGGCTCAACGTTACTTTTCAGAAACTTGGGCTTCGCTGAAAAAATATTTTTTCAAAATTATTTTGTTTTGCAATTGTTTTTTCATTATTTATGGATCATGTTATTATGTATCTTTGTGTCAGGGGTTTGTGCGAGTAACTAGGACTTGTTGTTGACTTTTCACAATGAAAGGATATTGTTCAAATTGTAATGGGAAGAAATCTTCCTCTGACTTTCATGATCATTGTATTAATTGTAGTCAGTGTTCTCGCACTAATCCCTGTTCTATATGTCAATATTGGGATGACAAACATTGGAAACGTGTGTCACGGCATGTTGTTACTGGAGAAAGGGCTATGCCGGCTCTTTCTCCGCAAGGTCACTCTACTTTCTCAGTTTCTATTTCAGAGGAACAAGAACAGGGTGATGTTTCCATGTTATCTTCTGCAAGTGCGCTTCCGTCGTCACAAATGAATACAGAGCTAGCGGCAAAAGTGCTCATGGAGATTAAACAAATGTCGTCCGCTAGCTCGCCCGGTGTAGCGTCCATTCACCGAATGGTTCGGCAGCCGGGTTCGTCCGATGCGGTCCAGGAGGAAATGTTGGGTGATGCGAGCACTATAAACATTCAATGTGCACACCCAGTGACGGCGGATAGTAGGCGAGATCGGAGGAAGCCTTTGAGTCCGGTTCCTAGCTCGTCCAGGTCCAGCCGGGCCGCGAGCGAGAGAGGCCCCTCTCTCGTACAACAACATCTGGGACCAGATGTTGTGGTACAAAATGTGTCGCAAGCGGAGCATACGTCCGTCGCTCGGGACGCTCCATTGTATAGGCAGTCCGCGGAGACTGCTCTGGCCTCTTCTTCTCGTCAGCGCACACGACCGCACCTTGGCTGCGTGACCGCCGATATCTTACCAGCTTCGCCGATCAGGGATTCTTCGGCGACCAGGTCACACCATCCGGCAGCCAGGGACACGAGACCGATGGACTCCGGACGTTCGCATAGGAAACGTATGCAGGAGCCATCTGATGCGGAGCTGCCCTCGGCGAAGCAGCGAAAGACTGCGCCTCCGCAGGTCTCGACGCCGGACATACTTGTGCAGATAGCACAGCTTATCGCAGCATCCCAGCAGCCGACAGAAACGGTGTCGGATCGGGAATTATCCGACGGCGCTGGGTCGGTACGCTCCGCTGAAGCATCGGGGGCAGGCGACCGGGAGCATCGTGAGGTCCGACCGGATGGTGAAAGGGATACGGATGATTTGGAGCTATCCCTTTCGGAACAACATAAAGCTGCCGTGGACTTCATCTGGCACTTTCTCCCTCAAGTTGTTCCATCGGGCCAGACTGCTGCGCTTCCGGACAAGAGGATTATAGCGTCATTGGACTCTGAATTTTTTGAGCGGTTCAGGGACATCGCTCCCGAGTTTCCGTCGCAGTCCAATAATGTTGCAAGAACATTTAAATTATTGAACGACGCTATATTTAAACTTGCTTCCAGAACGGGGAAAGCGGTTTCTTGTCCACTAATACTCTCAACCTGCCTTTCATTAATGCAAGGAATAAATTCGACACGGCAGGACAGGGTATTCCGAGAGTTCCTCTGCGTATGGACGACAAGGTGGAAGACTTAGAGCTATCATTACCGTCGTCGGCTTCTATTCCAACCGCGGTGTTGGAAACAGCCATTTCGTCTAACAGAGCCAATTTAGATGCCTTATCTTACGCAGATCACCTTACTAAGGCGTTATCACTGCGCCTTCAAGGGAAAGAATTTCAGGATATACAATCCTCTTTAAGACTTCTTTCAAGGGCAGTAGCTTATTCCACGTGTAACTCCGCCCTTTCAGTGGCAAACCTGGAGTTGGTTAGACGTGACGCAGCCCTAGCTACATCCACACTCGTGGATACTAAGGTGAAGAACTCTCTCAGAGTCGCTTCGGTCTCCAGAGAACTTCTCTTTGACGGCAAGCTTTCTGCTATTTATGATAAAATTACAAAGAAAGCTTCGGATTCTCTGTTGTTCAAATCTGCTTCTAAGAAGTCGGATACGGCAGACAAGAATAAGACAGGCACTTCTGGGTCTAATGCGCCCAAGAGAGGTTCCTATAGAGGTTCCGGTGCGTCCTCTTGGTCTTATTCGAGAGACCATCAAGGTAGCGACTCTCGTTCGGGACATCCTTGGGGCCGGGACAACCGGTCGGACACCCCGAGGTCGACGGGACGAGGTGCGGGTCGTGGAGGACGTGGTTTCTCCTACCGCAGGCCTCGCAGGTCCAGGAGGTGATGGCTTAAACCTCTATCACGTACCAGTTGGCGGAAGGTTGTCGAGCTTTTCACAAGAATGGGCGTCGATTACGGACGACCCTTGGGTGAGAGGAGTGACTTCGGAAGGTCTAAAGATATCCTTCAACGAAAGCCTCCATTAACTCGAAGTCCAAAGTGGACTCAACTTCCGTCAAATCCGCAGAAAAGAGACGCTCTGTTATCAGAGGTGCAGTCTCTTTTAATGAAGAACGCGGTAGAGGTCGTAGAAAACCAGGACACTCCGGGATTCTACAGCCATCTGTTTCTGGTTCCGAAACCAGACGGCTCGTTCCATCCAGTCATAGATTTGAGCTGGATAAACAAGCTGATCGTCGCTCCGAAGTTTTATATGGAGACGATTCGGTCGGTCAGAGCGAGTATTCGGGTGAACGATTATGCAACAAGCATAGATCTCAAAGATGCGTACTTTCACGTCATGGTACATCCGACATTCAGAAAGTATCTACGCTTCGCAGTCCTAGGAGTGGTGTATCAATTCCGGGCGATGTGCTTCGGATTGAATCTAGCACCCTGGGCTTTCACTCGGGTAATGAACTCGGTAATGATCTATTTCCGAGCTCATTCGTCTGCGGTAACGTCGGCCTACCTGGACGACATTCTTCAGAGGTACGGCAACGAGTTAACGCTTCAGAACGATTTTCAGAATCTACTTCTATTGCTCCGACGTCTCGGTTTTATAGTAAACGAGGAGAAGTCGGATCTGGTGCCGTCCAAGTCATTCACACATCTGGGAATGAGCTTCGAGATGCACAACAATCTCGTTCGTCTGCCGTTAACCTGAGCGAAATTAGTCAGTTGTTACGCTCGCTATTGTCTGCACGCAGACAAAGTCACAGCGAGAGAATTTATGAGACTGATAGGTCTGTGCGGAGCCGCTGCGGATCTCATTCCGATGGGGCGGTTACGCACTCGTCCTCTCCAAATTTTCTTGACTCAGAATTGGAGTGTGAAAATTCATTCGCTCGACGTAGACGTTCTCTTGTCAGATCAAGTGAAACAAGAGATTCAGACTTGGGCAAACATTCAGTGGTTAACTCAAGGAGTTCCGCTGCAGTTGCCGGATCCGAGTTTTACCATTATGACGGATGCCAGTCAAACAGGTTGGGGTGCATCATTGATCCCAACGGATTCGAGATGCCAGGGTCTTTGGGATCCACAATTCCTGGGCAAGCACATAAACATCAAGGAAATGATGTCAATTTGGCTTGCGTTACGTCATTGGATGGACATTATTCACAATGCTCATGTCCAAATCCTATCCGACAATACGACTGTAGTGGCGTATATACGGAATCAGGGAGGCACTCATTCAGTTCCGTTGTTCAATCTAACGGAAAGAATCCTTCTGTTTGCGCTAGAACATCAGGTTCTTCTTTCGGTCCGTCACATACCGGGTCGTCTGAATGTGCTAGCAGACTCCCTTTCACGAAAGGGTCGCTTGTTGCCGTCGGAGTGGACTCTCAACAAACAAGTATTCAATCAGATTTGCTACCAATGGGAACGGCCAATGATAGACTTATTTGCGACACATCTCAACAGTCAGTTGCAGACGTATGTGTCTCCGTGTCCGGATCCAAGAGCATTTGCAGTAGACGCTCTGTCGATCCCTTGGGACGGAATGATAGGATATGCGTATCCTCCTGCGCCGTTAATTCAGCAAGTATTGCTAAAGATAAAACAATCTCAATGCAAGATTCTGTTGGTAGCATCTCTGTCGCCACAGAGACCATGGATAAATCTACTCAGGTGTCTGTTGTGGGACCTACCGTGAAAGCTTCCTCCACGGGAGGATCTTCTTTCGCAGGGGAAATCGCGTCAACTCCATCACAACCCGCAAGGTCTCAACCTTCACGTTTTTCCGTTGTGCGGGCCTTCTTGCATGGCAAGCACTTTACAGGATGAGCAGTGGATGCGATTTCTAACTGTAGGAGGACCTCCTCTTCGCTAAACTATGCGGCTAAGTGGAAGGTTTTTCGTCGTTGGTGTAGGGATCATTCTGTAGATATTTTCGATCCCTCTATACCAGACATTGCAAACTTTCTAGTATACTTGTTTGACGAAATCAAACTGCAGCCTGTTACTATTAAGGGTTATAGGTCTATGTTATCTGATACCTATGCACATCATGATAGTTTACAAATTGGATCTAATGTCTCTTTATCTAAGTTGGTTAGAAACTTCTCGAAAAATAGACCCAGAACTCTTAGATTAATTCCTAAATGGAATTTAGCTTGGGTTCTTCTTAAATTGAAGGAAAAGCCATTTGAACCTCTTGGGACAGTAGATTTCAAATTCTTATCTTATAAGACAGCTTTTCTCTTAGCTTTCTCTTCTGCTAGAAGAGTCAGTGAGCTTCATGCACTGTCGGTGGATGATTCTCACTATCATAGTGTCGGGAACACTATCACCTTCACTACTAATGTGGGTTTTTTAGCTAAGAATCAGGCTCCTAATAAATATCCGGAACCTATTGTTATTAAGGCTCTTCCGTCTTCAGACAGGCGTAGGCCTTTACTCTGTCCTGTTAGAGCGTTACGTATCTATAAACAGAGATCTCAGTTTATCAGAAAGGGACGGAAACGTTTCTTTCTGTCTTTGATGCCTAATAGAAGGGACATTTCGGTCCATTCTATTGCTAGATGGATTCAATTAACTATCCGTACTGCTTATGAGAGTTTATCTTCTTCTCAGCAGTCTGTGCTTAAGATTTCCGCTCATGAAGTAAGAGCTCTTGCTACTTCTTGGGCTTATGCTAATAGTATTGCTGTTACAGACTTAATGAAGGCTGCTTATTGGTCTCAGCCATCCACATTCACGAATTTTTATCTCAGAAATATTGAGTCCATTTCTGGAGACCTGCATTGTTTAGGTCCGTTATCTGTTGCTCAGAATGTCGTCCACTAAACAGTTGCAACTTTAGTTATGCAGGCTTTCTGTTCCGGCAGTGACTCCGTCCGGCTGCCCTCTTCGCTCTGGGCTATTTGACCCAGGGCAAGGGGAAGGGGGGGGGGGGGGTGTTCCCTTAGGTCACCTGCTTTATAGTGAAAAGCAAGGGAATGCCTCCTCCAAAGTCAGTATTTCTGAGTCGCTTCCGGGATGGTTTTTAAGTGTAATATTAATGTTAAAATTCATTCATGTCATATTTGATGAATGAAAGTAGTTGAAATAAGTTTTGAATTGCTGGAGGGAGGGGGGGGGGGGGGGCTGCTGCCACCCTCCCATAGCTCCGCCACTTACTGAATGTGATTTCCAATTTCCCACATGCCATCTAGTTCGGAAAATATTCTTTTGAGCAATTTCTTGTTTGCTTTTGACCAAACCTCCAATGAAAACAAACATGTAGGCATGCATATTGGATGACATATTGAGCAAGGGGAGCTATGGAAGTCAACTTCCTCCTGAATTTTTTTTTTCTTTTTTTAGGGGGGTTAATATTATTGGGATGAATTCGAGGGTGGATGGGTGATTTCCCTCAATAAACAATGCACATCTTCATGTGCATGGAACTGTCTGGTTTTTAGCAAAGGAGATATGCATGTAGTGGGCAAGGCACTTTTTAAAAATCCTGATTGCCCTCACGGTGGCGCCGTGTACTAAGGCGTTCGGCACGTCGATGGCCGATGGTGCATTTGTCTTCAACCAATGCTAACTATGCTTGTGTGGAGTTAGTATGTAGGGGAGTCGTGACAGACCTTGCCATTGCTCGGTGGTTCTCTTCAGGTACTCCAGCTTCCTCCACCCCTAAAATGGTGACAATGGCTGTTGAGAGTGTTATTTATCCTCAGTAAATAAATAATAGAAATCTAGAGAATTAATGTTTGGTCATGCGTTTGCCGTCTTGTTTGAGGCTGAAACGCCCAGACTCGAAATGTCCCATTCATCAAGCCTATGGGAAAATATTTGCGAATGGTATTCATTTTTAGCTCATCTTGACAAAGTCAAGCTGAGCTAATCTCATCGCTCTCCGTCCGTCGTCTGTCGTCCGTCAGCACCATGTTTTGGTCTTCTCCTCCAAAGCCACTGGGTCAATTCAAGTCAAAGTTTGTGTGAGTGATGGTCCCGAAGGGGCATTTCATTTTTGTTCAATTCAACATGCCCAGCCCCATAGGGAGGGAGTGGGGGAAAATGCTCCAAAATATTTTAAAAATCTTCTCAAGAACCAGTGTGTACAATGACTTGATATTTGCTATGGAGCTTCCATATGAGGTGTAGAATCAAGTTTGTTCAAACGAAGTTCGTGAAGTAATATTTGGCTTTGTAATAGGAGGGGTAAGATTTTTGGCCCCGCCCAAAATTTCTTATTTTCTGAACCGATGGTCCAGTATGAACCAAATTTGGTTTGTGGTATTATTGGGTCATAAGTACTTGACCCATGCAAAAAAAAAAAAATTCCCGCATCCCCATGGGAACCCTGAGAGCTAAAAATAGAAATATTTTCAAACGCCCATATTTCTTATCAACCAACCTTACAATTGTTCACTACAGGCTTGCACTACAGTGGAAGACCTTAACTCAGATAAAATACTCTCTATTTTAATCTTTCCCAAGAGATGTGGGAAAGAAAAGTGGTGTAAAAAACACCACGAAAAAATAAGCCAAAATTGGGCTGTGCGCCATCGGCGCACACCCAGTATGGGACGCTCTTCCCTTAGTACAAGTCCACGAATTCCGTTAACCAATGCACAGTGCATCATCAATTCATCATTCTTTTTTTGTCCGAGACACGTGAAGGATATGTCTCCGCCATTTGCCATACGAAACAGTGATAATTCAACTCGTTGATAATGGTTTTCCTGTGACTGGAATTATGGATCTGAAGATCGTATAATAACAGGACTGTGTTTTATATATTCTCGTTAATATTTTCAACCACATTCTCATTGTATATTATTTATTATTCCGTTTTCGCGAATGTTTTTTCGACATCGTGTCAATGCGGTTTGACAATGAAATTTTTCGGTTGATAAATTTAAATTATTATTGGAGTTAGGTGTCAGTGAGGGACTGTCTGGACAGGATTTCTTCACTCTGTTGAGGGCTGAATTTCTGGGTTTTTTTCTTTCCCTGTCGGCCGTCTGGGTTCTGTCGTGTACCCACCGTTTTTTTCTGCCACCTTCTCTCGTAGTTGAGGGTGTTATACTTTCTGTATCTGTTGAGTTCACCTTTTTCTTCTACTGCTCTCACCTCTGTTATTTCCAGTTCGGTTCCTTTAGGGCAATTCCTTTTGCCCTTGCCTTGGTGCGTTCTCGTGGCTGTTTCTCCCGCACCCGCAGGTGGTGTGGAACGCTGTCGTTTCAGGCCCTCCCGACTCGGCCACGTCTGGTGTGAGTTATACCCCCTCCGTGGGGGATGTGCAGCTCCTCCTGCACCCGCAGGGGGTGGGGAACGCTGTCATTTTGGGGCCTCCCAACTCGACCACGTTGGGTGAGAATTACTCCCCCTCTGTGGGGGATATGCAGCTCCTCCCGCACCAGCGGGGGGTGGGGAACGCTTTCGTTTCGGGGCCTCCCGGCTGGACCACGTCTGATGAGAATTATTCCCCTTCCATGGGGGATGTGCAGTTTTTTTTTACCGTGGTGGATACTGCGGGAGCTCTTGGATTTCTGGTGAAGAGATGCCTGATTCTGGGACTATGCGCCCTCTCCAGTTGACATCTGAGGCTGTCACTAGGGTTGTGACTCCTCCTTTGGAGGCCGAGCTAGGTGGCTCTCTCCCCTTTTCCGCCAGTTCCAACAGCTCCCGTCGTATCTGCTGCTACTGCTGTTCCGTCTACAACATCATCGGGCACCATTTTTAGCCGGCCTTGGCTTATCCCTGCAAGGGTCTGCAGGGATGTCTGTAGTGTGGTTGTGGGGTATCGGCCTCAGCCTTCCCCGACTTCAACTCGGCGAAGTCGGAAGTGGCTACCAACTGAACCCCCTGCTGTATCCTCTCAGCCATTGAGCACAGCAGTTTTATACCTGCAGTGGTCTGCAGCGGTGTCTGGTAGTGTAGACGTGGGGGTATCGGCCTCAGCCTTCCCTAACTTCCAACTCGGCGAAGTTGGAAATGGCTGCCGGCCGGACCCTCTACTGTGGTCTCTGTGTGGTCGAGTACCAGTTTTGTCATTGGTGTTTTCCGTCCACTCATTCTGGTCACACGGCCAGTTTTGCGGGACCAACGCCTTCTGTGCAGCCTGGACCTTCTGCCCCACAGTGGTCCATGGCAACTCTCCTGAGTTCCCGCTATGTTGATCCTCGGGGTGTGTCGTACCCCTATACACGTCTGCCCTCAGATGTTTAGGCTGCTGCCCATCACCCCGCTTTGGGTGTATTGGAGAATCGTGACCCTTCGCTGGTTAAGAGGGTCAGGTGTGAAGCCACTTTGCTGGTTCCTCCCCATGTCGAATGGGCTGTTATGGGCAGTGAGCTTAGGGAGGCCCTCTCCTTACTCACTCAGTTTCTGTCCAAGAGCCTTCCCATTGCTTCCAGCGAGGCAGCTAGTGGTTTCCAGACGCCACCTCCCGGGATTGGAAACAGGCCGCTTTCTGATCCCCCTGGTGCCTACACCATGGGAGGCGTCGGCTGGTTTGCACACAATGGTATATGTGTCTTCCGACTCTGGGGAGGAATCAGACATCCTTGATGTCGAGAGCCTGCAGTCTTCTGACTTGGGGGCAGCTCTTGACTTTGTGTTTGGGTTCCTTCCGGATCTCAAACCATTAAACCAGCCGACAGTGTCAGCCAGGCCGCGATCATCGGTTGCGCGTCTACAGCCTGTGGAGCAACCTGCTTTTGGGGCGTCTTCGACCGTGCCAGTCAGTACAGGTGGTTGAAGCATTTTCAGCCTTGGACTCTAGGCTGAGTTCCAAGGCTATGAAGGCTCCGTTCTTCACCAGGGTTGACATCTTTTCGCCAATCCGTCAGTCTGCCAGACTTTGACGGTTTTGGATCAGGACTCCAATTCCCTCGGGCTTTCCAAGCCCAAGTCTCTCGTCATTCCTATGACGACTCTGGAGTCCATGTTGGGCTTATCGAGAGGAATGCTGGGTATGCTTTCTCTCTCCGACCACATCGTCTCTGCCTTAGCTTCCTATCTGCCTCCAGATAGGTTTGACGATTTACAGGCTCCTTTGCGTGTGCTGTCCAAGATGCTCATGCATCTTACTCACACGCATGCCTGTGGTACGGCTATTTTGGAACTAGTTCGAAGGGACTCTGTGCTGGACACAGGTTGATCCCTTCCTGGGGGCAGTGCGCTGCTCTTCGATCTGCTTCTTTGGCAGGTCTGCTACTGTTCCATGGGTTCCGTGTCGACAGTCCGGGATGATGTCCTACGTCATTCCAAAGATCAGCTGCCACTTCGTCAGCTTGAACAGCCTTATAGGGGAGGCAGGGACTGTTCAAGCCTAACAAGTACCCTTCTGCTTCCTCTGTGAAGCAAAGGGCTGATTCTTCTGCCACCGCTTCTTCTTCTTACTCACGGGGTAAGGGTAAGGATTGGCAGGCTAGAGGGAAGTCTCAGGATTCTTCATTCAGTAGAGGAGGTGGTTTCTCCTCTTGTGGGCCTCGCCGTGGCTCAAACTGAAGGTCCTCACCTCGATTCATCCCAGGTTGGAGGAAGGATAGCAGAGTTTGCAGACCGTTGGGCCACCATCACATCCGATCCTTGGGTGTTGGATGTTGTTCGGCCCGGGCTGCGAATTTCCTTCCGAAGGCACCCCACTCTGTCCAGAGTGCCTCTTCCAACCACAGTTCTTTCAGATGTTTTACGTCGGGAGGTTTTGTCCATGGAGATAGACAATCTCCTGGCCAAGGGGGCATTCGAGGTCGTCAAGAACATTCAGTCAGCGGGGTTTTATTCCCGCCTGTTCTTGGTGCCGAAGAAGGATGGCCGACTCCGACCGGTTATCAATCTGAGTATCCTGAACCAGTCTATCATTGCTCCCAAGTTCAGCATGGAGACTTTCAGGTCGGTCCGCCGTTCCATTCACCAGGGAGATTTCGCTTCCAGCATCGACCTGCGAGACGCTTACTTTCACGTTCCGATTCATCGGGTGTCGCGGAAGTATCTCAGGTTCGCTTTTCTGGGACAAGTTTACCATGCGATTGTGGATCAATCTGCTCCGCTCTCTGTTAGCGGCGGTTCCGGCATGTCTCCCTTTATGTCGCGACTTTCTTTGCCAAAGTCGCCTGAGGAGGTTTCAAGTTGACCCGACTTCATTGTGCCTTCTATGTGTCTTTTATCGGATCCTGTCTCCTCCGCAGTAGTTTTTAGAGACAAGCAGTGGAGTTGCTTTTCTTCTTCAAGGAGGCACTCACTCCACTGGTTTAGCCTCTGGCTAAGTAGAAGGTTCTTCTGTCGATGGTGTGCGATCACTCTGTTGCTTCTGTCACTCCTTCGATCACACCGCTTGCGGCGTTTCTGGTATATGTTTGTTTCTGGGGGTCTCCAGCAATGGGTACAAGTCTATGCTTCAGAGACCTTTTTCATATGTGGTACCGCATTGTTTCGACACTCATCCTTGCCTCTCCAAGCTTGTTCAGCTCTTTTCCTTGAAGAGGCCTTGGACTTTGCAGTTTACTCCAATATGGACACTTTCTTGGGTGCTGCTCTGCTTGGGGGAGGGGGGGGGGGGCATTTTCACCTTTATCCTGGATGGATATGCATTTTCTCACATGCCAGATCTCTCCTGCATCCATTTCTCGATGGATTTGTCTTGCTATTCGTACAGCTTCCGCTTGTCTAGCTACTGGTGATTGTATTACCAATCGTTTTTTTCTGCCACGAGGTGTGTGCATTGTCTTCCTCTTTTACTAACTCTGTCATGTTGTTGGATGTTATGCTGGCAGCCTACTGGAGAAATGCTACCTTCTCCTTTTCTCTGCGACAGTTGCAGGAGCCGACAGAGGACCTTTGTCCTACGGGCCCTGCTTTTTCTGTCTGTGTGTCGCACTTCACCATACGCCTCATCTTTCATTGTCTTTTACTAATGTTTGTGATGCTATGGTTTGATAGACCTAGGGATCTCTTCTTCTGTCCACGGTTCCAGTGCATTTGAGTTATGTGTGGGTTGGTTATGTGATTCCCTCCATCCTATTGTCTATTCAGCCTGTAGTAAACAGTTGTAAGGTAGGTTGATAAGAAATATAAATTTTATAGTAAATTTCCTTTCTTTTTATACCTACCGCAATTGTTTACATGGAGACCCTCCCGCCTTCTTATTCGGGTAAGAATCCTTCCTCCCCACTGATCACATAACTCCTATGTTGGCAGACTCAAAAGAATGATGAATTGATGACGCACTGCATATTGGTTAACGGAAGTCGTGGATTTGTACTAGGGAAGAGCGTCCCATACTGAGTGTGCGCCGATGGCACTCGGCCCAGTTTTGGCTTATTTTTTCGTGGTGTTTTTTACACCACTTTTCTTTCCCACATCTCTTGGGAAAGATTAAAATAGAGATTATTTTATCCGAGTTAGGGTCTTCCACTGTAGTGCAAGCCTGTAGTAAACAATTGCGGTAGGTATAATAAGATACTATAAAATTTATTTTTCTCAAACCACACTTAGCAAAGAGCTGTTATTTGGTATGAAGTATCCTTAGGACCAGTAGAATTGAATGGTAAAAAAAAATTGTGGTTATGTTAGGGTGTTCTGTAATGGGCATCGAAAAAATGCTGAGTCAGCATATTTGCAAAAATTTTAAAAAAATCTTTTCTCCTGAATCAATGATCAGAATCTTTTGATATTTGGTATACAGCATTCACCGGGGGGGTCAGATAAAAGTTTGTTGAAATAAAGCTCATTGGTTCATATTTGGGCTCTCTACAGGAGCCCGAAGTTTTAACATAGGGTAATATGGGGAATATTATTTAAAAATCTTCTTCTTCAGAACCACCAGTCAGAATCTTTTAATGTTTGGTATACATCATTGTTACGAGGGTCAGATTCAAGATTGTTCAAACCAAGTCCCTAGGTTAATATTTGGGCTTCCTATGGAAGCCCAAATTTTATCTTTGTTCAATGTGGAGGGTAATTTAAAAAAATCTTCTTCACATCCACCAGTCAGAATGCTTTGATATTTGGTATGCAACATCTCTAAGGAGGTCAGATTCAAGTTTGTTCAAATCTGATCCCTAGGTATATATTTGGGCTCACTATGGTAGCCCAAATGTTTACTTAGTGCAATATGAAGAAATTTCTTTAAAAATCTTCTTCAGATCCACCAGTCGGAATGCTTTTATATTTGGTATACAACATCTCTAGGGGGGTCAGATTCCAGGTTGTTCAATTCGAGTGCCTAGGTTAATATTTGGGCTCCATATGGGAACATGAAATTTAACATGAGGGAATTTCTTCAAAAATCTTCTTCAGATCCACTCTCCAGAATGTTTTCACATTTGGTATACAACATCTTTAGGGGGTCAGATTCAAGTTTGTTCAAATCAGATCCATAGGTTAATATTTGGGCTCGCTATGGTAGCCCAAATTTGAACTTAGTGCAATTCGAAGAAATTTCTTAACAATTTCTCTTCTTCAGATCCAACAGTCAGGATACTTTCATATTCGGTACACAACATCTCTAGGGAAGTCAGATTCAACTGTGTTCAAATCAAGAGCCTGGGTTAATATTTGGGCTCTCTATGGGAGCCGGAATTGGCCATTTTGCTGAAGAATTAAAAATTTTGTATTCAGTACCCTCGAGAGGTGTGTAACTAAGATTAATCCACATAGGTTGTATCAAGGGGCTTCATAGGGGAGCTCTACATTTTACTTTATGATCAACTAAAGAAAAGGCATGATGCCCAGATTATTTTTGTCACTCCTGAGGGACTCAAGGATTGACAGTGTAGCCTATGGAGATGGCTTGCTTAATGTAGACTCATTCTTGGAATCTGTTTAAATTGTGTTCTGTTCAAGATGAGCGCTTCAGGCCCCGTGTTGCCTCTTGTTTTGCATTGCTGTTCCAATGTAACAGGGCCATCTCTTTTTTTCAGTGGAGTGAAAACTTTCCGAACCTCCGTGAATTTTGGACAACAAACTATTGTTAGAATTTGGAAGTGTTTTGTTAGTCGAAAAAGCAGATCGTGAGAAAAAAAAAAAAGTATGCGTGTGGGGGAGGGGGTGGGGGGAAGGCTCACCATGACTCGCATATCAGTTACTTTAAATTGTCTATATATGGCATATTTTTATACTGTACCAATGACCCAGACATAGCTGGTGCTAACTCTAAAAAATCCAGGGCCAAACACAAATTTTGCCCCCCAATCCCCAAAATTTGCATCTAAAACCAAAAGAAATCATGTCCTAAAGGACCTCCATACTTTGCCCTTACTGCTCATGCGCAGTGTCAAGTACGTTCCGAAATTGGCGCCAATTATCATTCTCTGTTTGGCCCTTCATCAGTCAACATCTCACTGATCTTTGTGCTTGTAAATCTCAGTTTAAAGGATGCCAGACACGTAATTATTGGAGAAATGGTGATTCTAAGGAGGATATAGAAGGAGGAGAGGAAAAAGGAGTGACAAAAAATAATCAGGTCTGTATTTAAAATTTTTTATGAAATTATGTTGAGTTGCCTATTTTTGAGGCATGGGCCTGTTGTTGTCATTCTTGCTATAATGTTGCACTGCTTATTCAGTGTTTCCTCTCCCCTGGTCTTCTAAGTCCCCCCTTGCTATTCTCCCATGCTTTTGGCATATTTTTGAGAAAGATCATTTCTAAATTCTCTTGGGAGAGTTAGCTTGGTTACAGAATGTATTCTGTTATTTTCCCCATAGTTACGTTTTCACCCATGGGTGAAAAAACGTTGTGTTCTGCATCTTCCATCTGATGTTCTGCAGATTCTCCCCTGGGAGTCTCTGTCTTGCATCAGATAGAGTGTAAATTTGATGACTGATTTCGGGCCAGCTTTGTCAGTGCCTGGAGTCATGTTTTCTGGTGTTTTTACACTGTTTGTTTACATTGGCAACAGTCTCTTTTGAAGGGGGCTGTTTGCCTTTGGAGTAGTTTATTTCACTATAAGATACATTATTATTATCCGTAAGGGTTGCATTAATTATTTAATATAATTTTAAAATTTTTGACCACACTTAGCCTTGGGATCCATTGGGGCTCAATGTTACTTTTCAGAAACTTGGGCTTCGCTGAAAAAATATATTTTTATACTGTACCAATGACCCAGACATAGCTGGTGCTAACTCTTAAAATATAGGGCCAAACACAAATTTTGCCCCCCAATCCCCAAAATTTGCATCTAAAACCAAAGAAAACATGTCCTGAAAGGCCCTCCACACTTCGCCCCTACTGCGCATGCGCAGTGTCAAGGACGTTCCGAAATTGGCGCCATTAATCATTTCTAAGTTTGGCCCTTCATCAGTTAACATCTGACTGATCTTTGTGCTTATAAATCTCAGTTTAAATGATGCCAGACACATAAATATTAGTGAAATGGTGATTCTAAGGAGGATAGAGAAGGAGGAGAGGAAAAAAATGTGTGACAGAATATTATCAGGGCTGTAACTTAAAATTTTTTAATGAAATTATGTTAAGTTACCTATTTTCGAGGCAGCAGCCATTTTGTTGTCATTCTGATTATTTAGTTACACTGTTTTTTAAGTGTTTTCCTCTCTCCCTGTCCTTTAAGTCCCCCCTTGCTATTCTCCCATGCTTTTGGCATAGTTTTTGTAATTATTATTACTAAATTTTCTTGGGAGTTTTAGCTGAATAACAGAATGAATTCTGTTCTTTTCCCCATGTTTACGTCTTCACCTACGGGTGGTTAGGCGTTGTGTTCTGCATCTACCATCTGATGTTCTGCAGTTTCTTCCCTGGAAGTCTCTGTTTTGCATCAGATAGTGTATTTTTGGTAACTGATTTCGGGCCTGGGTGCCTGGAGTCTTATTTTAGTGTTTTTACACTCATTGTTTACATTTACAACAGCCCTCTGTGTGAGGGGGGGATTTCTGGAAAATAATATCTTGATGTTATTTTAATCATAACTAGATACATTATTATTGTTCGTAAGTGTTGAATAAATTGTTTAAAATATTTTTAAAATTTTTGTCCACACTTAGGCTTGGGATCCATTGGGGCTCAACGTTACTTTTCAGAAACTTGGGCTGTTCTGAAAAAATATTTTTTCAAAATATTTTGATTTCAATTATTTTTTCTATATTAATGGATCATATTATTATTATGTATTTTGATTGCCAGGGGTTAATGCGAGTACCAGGACTTTGTTTTCTTTTCACATTGAAAGGATATTGATCAATTGTATTAAGAGGAAGTCTTCCTCTGACTTTATAATCATTCTATATGTGGTCAGTGTACTCGCATTAACTCCTGTTCTGTATCGTATGATTTCGATGACAATATGGGAAGCGTATGTCACGGTATGTTATTGGGGATTTGGACACTCCGGTCCTTTCCCCGCAGGGTAACTCTACTTTATCAATTTCTATTTCAGACGATCAAGATTAGGGTGATGTATCTGTGATGTCTTCCAACAGTGTGCCTCCGTCGTCACAATTAATGAAGGGCTAGCGGAAAAAGGGCTCATGTAAATACGCCAATTGCCTAAGAGGACCCTAGTAGGTTCGACGGCCTTTGACGTCCGCTAGCTCGCCCGGTGTAGCGTCCATTCACCGAATGGTTCGGCAGCCGGGTTCGTCCGTTGCGGTCTAGAAGGAATTTTGGGGTGATGCGAGCACTATAAATTAACCTAATGCACACCCAGTGACGGCGGATCGGAGGGAGAACGGAGGAAGCCTTTTAGTCCGGTTCATAGCTCGTTCCTGTCCATCCGGACGGCAAGCGAGAGAGGCCCCTCTCTCGTTCAACAACCTCTGGCCCCAGATGTTGTGGTACAAAATGTGTCGCAAGCGGAGCATACGTCCGTCGCTCGGGACGCTCCGTTGTATAGGCAGTCCGCGGAGACTGCTAAGGCTTCCTCTTCTCGTCAGCGCACACGACCGCACCTTGGCTGCGTGACCGCCGATATATTACCAGCTTCGCCGATCAAGGATTCTTCGGCGACCAGGTCACACCATCCGGTAGCCAGGGACACGAGGCCTGCAGACTCCGGACGTTCGCATAGGAAGTGTGCGGGAGTCATCGTTCACGGAGCTTCCGGCGGCAATGCATCGTAAGACCGCTACTGCACAGGCCTCGGGAATGGACGTGCTTTCCTTAATAGCACAGTTTATCGCAGCATCCCAGCATCAACTGAATCTGTCGCATATATTTTATCCGACGATGCTGGGGCGGGACGCTCCGCGGAAGCGGGTACGGACGTCCGAAAGTTTCATCCGGTCCGACGGGATACCGAAAGGGATTTGGAGGATTTCGAGCTTTCCCTTTCGGAACAACATATGCTGTTGTGTATGTCATCTGACTTGGTCTTCTACAGCTTCTTTCGTCGGACCAGAATGCTGCGATGCCGGATAAGAAACTGATAGCGTCGGTGGACTTAGAAATTTTTGGTTCGGTTCAGGGTCATCGTCCCTCAGTTCCGACATAGTCCAATAATGTCACACAAACTTTCGAATTATTGCACGACGCTATATATATTATTATTTTATGCTTGTTATAACCAAGCATTTCTGGTTTCTTGTTCGCAGAGTTATGGAGATGTCTTTCATAAGTGTGCCTCTGTCGTCATAGTTAATGAAGAGCTAGCGGCAATAAGTGCTCATGGAATATGTCTATCGCCTACGGAGTGACATTCGCTAGCTCACCCGGTGTAGCGTACATTCATCGAATGGTTCGGCTGCCGGGTTCGTCCGTTGCGGTCTAGGAAGGAGATTTGGGTGATGCGAGCACTTTAATTACTTTAGTACTCACCCAGTGACGGCAGATTGAGGACAGATCGGAGGAAGCCTGTTAGTCCGGTTCCTGGCTTGTCCAGGTCCGTCCGGGCTGTGAGCGAGAGAGATCCCTCTCTCGTCCAACAACATAGGGGACCGCATGTTGTGGTTCAGATATTTTACATTCGGAGCATATGTCCGTCGGTCGGGACGCTCCGTTATATTGACAGTCTGAGAGACTGTCCTTAATGCTTCCTCATCCTCACAGCAGGGCACACGACCGCACATTGGCTACGTGACCTCGAGTATCCGATCAGTTTCGTCATTCAGTGATTCCAGGGTGAATAGGTCGCGCCATCCGGTAGCCAAGGGACACGAGGCCTATACACTCCGTTCGCTCGCATATTGGTAGTATGCACGGGGTAACGATCACGGAGCTTCCAGCGGCAATGCATCGTAAGACCGCTTCTCCTCAGGCCTCAGTGACGGACATGCTATCCGAGTTAGCACAGTTGTTTCGCAGCATCCCAGCAATTGACAGTTTCTCGGTCGAATCAGGAATTATCCGACGGCGCTGGGTCGGTGCGGTCCGCGGTTGCATCAGCTACGGACGACCGAACGCTTTATAGGGTCCGGGTCCGACAGGATGGCGAAAGGGATTCGAAAGATTTCGAGTTTTCCCTTTAGTAGTATCGGAAGCTGCCTTTCATATCTTCTGGCATTATCTTCCAGTGATTGTTATTTCGGACTTCATTGCTGCGATCTTGGATAAGAGACTTGTAGCGTCATTGGACTCGGATTTTTCGATCGGTTCAGGGACATTGTCCCTGACTTACCGACGCAGTCCAATATTGTCATTACAACATGTGTTTTATTTTTTGACGCTATATATATATATATATATACAAGCCTGCTACCAAGCATGATAGTTTAGTTTCTTGTCCGCGTTGCTCATTTCTGCCATTTTATCTTTTATACGAATAGTTTATTTTGGCAGAGCAGGGCATACCGAGAGTTCTTATGCGTCTAGACGGTGTGGTTAAAGACTGCATATATTCTTTTTCGCCGTTTATGTCTTTTCCAATTTCAATGTTGGAAACGACATGATGTATAGTAGACTTAACTTAGATGCTTTATCATACGTAATCTGCCTTACTGAGGCGTTATCATTACGTCTTCAAGAAAAGATTTACGGGATATTATTCTCAATGTAATTTCTTTTGAGGGCAGTAGTTTGTTCACGTATAACTCCGCCCTTCAGTGGCTGATTGGAGTTGGTTAGACGTGACGCAGCCCTAGCTACATCCACACGCGTGGATAGTAAGGTTAAGAACTCTCTCAGAGTCGCTTCGTTCTCGGAGGAGCTTCTCTTCGACGGCAACTTTTCGGCAATCCATGATTTGCTCGATTTACACGTTCTCTTGTCTATCTAGTGTTACAAGAGATTCAGACTGGGGCAAACATTCGGTGGTTGACTCAGAGAGTGCCACCGCAGTTGCCGGACCCGAGTGTGGCTGTTATGACGGTTGCCAGTCAAACAGATTGGGATATAATACTGATCCCTACGGATTCGAAGTGCCAGGGTCTTTGGGTTCCGCAGTCTCTTAGCAATCAGTTTTCTTCCGCGGAATAATGTTTTTTAGGCTTGCTTTATGTCATTGCATGAACATTATTCAGAAACGCATGCCCAAATCCTGTCCTTTAATTCGACAGTAGTGGCGTATCTCCGGAACCAGGGAGGCACTCTTTCGTTTCCGTTATTCAATTTAATGGAAAGAATCCGTCTGTTGGTTATAGTACACCAAGTTCTGTTTTGGTCCGTCATATTCCGGGTAGTCTGATTGTTTTACCGGACTCCCGTTCTCTTACGGGTCGCTTGTTGCTGTCAGAATGGACTCTCAACAAACAAGTATTCAATCAGATTTGCTATCTCTGGGAGCGCCCAATGATGATTTATTTACGACACAGTTTGCTAATCAATTGCAGACGTATGTGTTAGCTTGTCCAGATCTCTGAGCTAATGTTGTTAACGCTCTATTGATCTATAGGACGGAATGATAGGATACGCGTATCCTCCGGCGCTGTTGTTTCAGCAGGTATTGCTAAGATAAACAACCACAATACATTTCTGTTGATAGCATCTCTATCTTCACAGAGATCATGGGTAATTTACTCTCTTGTCTACTGTGGGTCTTAACGTGAAATCTTCCTCTATGTGAGGATCTTTTTTCACTGGGTAAATCGTGTCATCTTTATCACAACCCGCAAGGTCGCAACCTTCATGTATTCCGTTGTGTGGTCCGTATTGCATTGTATGCACTGTACTGGACGAGCTTTGGACGCGATTTCTTACTATAGGAGATCCTCTTCTTCGCTATTCTATGCGGCTAAAGTGGAGGCTCTTCCGTCGTGGTGTAGGGATCATTATGTTCATATTGTTGATCCCTCCATACTACTCATTGCAATTTTTTAGTATACTTGTTTCACAAGATCTACTGCAGCCTGTTATTATTTAGGTTATAGGTTTATGTTACCTCATACCTATGCACTCTACGATAGTTTACAATTGAGTCTTTTGTCTCTTTATCTAAGTCAGTTAGTAACTTTTTGATAAATAGACTTAGAATCTTTAGATTAAATTCCTATATGGATTTTAACTTCGGTTCTTATTTAGCTAAGTAATCATTTGAGCCTCTGGAAACAGTAGTTTTCAAAATCTGACCTTTTAGACAGTAATTCTGTTGGTTTCTCTTTTACTGTAGAGTCAGTGAGTTTCATGCACTATCGATGGATGATTTTCACTTTCGTAGTTTCGGAATCACTACTTCCGTTACTATTTAGGTTGGATTTTTGCATAAGAGTTAGGCTCCTATTATCCGGAACCTATTATTTTAAGGTCCTTCCGTCTTCGTATGGGCATAGGCCTTTACTCTTTCCGGGTACAGTTTATGTATTTATAAACAGATATCTGTTTATTACTATGAGCGTAAGCTTCTTCTGTCTTTGATGCCTAGTAGAAGGACGTTACGCTCCATTTTATTGTTAATGGATTCTATTTACTATCGGTACTGCTTATGGTATATCATTGACTTAGCAGTTGTGCTTAAGATTTCGGCTCATGAAGTAAGAGCTCTTCTACTTCTTGGGCTTACATTAATAGTGTCGCTATTATAGATTTTTGAAGGCCGCTCATTGCGCTCAGCCATCCACATTCATGAATTTTATCTCAGAAATATCGAGTCCATTTCTGGAGGCCTCTATTGTTAGGTCTATTATCTACTGCTCAGAATGTCATTCACTTAACAGTTGCTACTATAGCTAGGTAGGCTGTCTGTTTCGGCAGTGTCTCCGTTCTGCTGCCCTCTTCGCTCTGGGCTATTTGACCCAGGGCAAGAAAAGGGGGGGGGGGGGGGAGGGTGTTCCCTTGGGTCACCTGTTTTACTATGAAAACAAGGGGATACCTCCTCCGGAGTTAGTTATTCTGAGCTGTTATTGGGATGGTTGTTTAGTGAGAAGCTTAGGTTTTTAAAATTCATTCAAGTCTTAGTTTTTAAAGTATAGCTTTTGAATATTGCATATGTCAACGGACATGATTATGCAATCCTCAGACACTTTTAGGAGTATAAGAGTCTCTATTCTATAGACTTACTTTATTTATTGGCTTACTTTAAAAATTATTAGTATAGGGATTATATTGGATATTAATAGAGTACATGGATGTATTAAGCTCAATTTTGGAAGGTGTTGTATCTTTCTAATTTATCATAAATAAGAAAGATACATGTAAGGCCTATTACTTCTTTTTCCCTACAGGGGATGACTCTATTTTATTTTATTGAGCGTATTCCATTTTGCTCTATGTCCTTGGCCCTCCAGCCTTTTTACTATTCAGCTATGTCTGGGTCATTGGTACAGTATAAAAATGTTAAAAAATTTATAGTAATTTCTATATTTTTTATACTTACCAATGACCCAGACGGGGATGGCCCTCCCAGGAGTTGGGAACTCTTGCCTCCCCGCTGAGTACATAGCGCTTACCAGGCACTGGTTATTAGAATGATTAATGGCGCCAATTTCAGAACGTCCTTGACACTGCGCATGCGCAGTAGGGGCGAAGTGTGGAGGGCCTTTCAGGACATGTTTTCTTTGGTTTTAGATGCAAATTTTGGGGATTGGGGGGCAAAATTTGTGTTTGGCCCTATATTTTAAGAGTTAGCACCAGCTATGTCTGGGTCATTGGTAAGTATAAAAAATATATAAATTACTATAAATTTTTTAACTTTTCAAAAATTATTTTGATTTTCAATTGTTTTTTCAATATTAATGGATCATGTTATTATGTATCTTTGTGTTTAGGGGTTTGTTCGAGTACTAGGACTTGTTGACTTTTCACAATGAAAGGATATTGTTCAAATTGTAATATGAAGAAGTCTTCCTCTGACTTTCATGATCATTGTATTAATTGTAGTCAGTGTACTCGCACTAATCCCTGTTCTATATGTCAATATTGGGATGACAAACATTGGAAACGTGTGTCACGATATGTTGTTAGTGGAGAAAGGGCTATGCCGGCTCTTTCTCTGCAGGGTCACTCTACTCTATCAGTTTCTATTTCAGAGGAACAAGAACAGGGTGATGTTTCCATGTTATCTTCTGCAAGTGTGCTTCCGTCGTCACAAATGAATTCAGAGCTAGCGGCAAAAGTGCTCATGGAGATAAGACAAATGTCGTCCGCTAGCTCGCCCGGTGTAGCGTCCATTCACCGAATGGTTCGGCAGCCGGGTTCGTCCGATGCGGTCCAGGAGGAAATGTTGGGTGATGCGAGCACTATAAACATTCAACGTGCACACCCAGTGACGGCGGATAGTAGGAGAGATTGGAGGAAGCCTTCGAGTCCAGTTCCTAGCTCGTCCAGGTCCAGCCGGGCCGCGAGCGAGAGAGGCCCCTCTCTCGTACAACAACATCTGGGACCAGATGTTGTGGTACAAAATATGTCGCAAGCGGAGCACACGTCCGTCGCTCGGGACGCTCCATTGTATAGGCAGTCCGCGGAGACTGCTCAGGCTTCTTCCTCTCACCAGTGCACACGACCGCACCTTGGCTACGTGACCGCCGATATTTTACCAGCTTCGCCGATCAGGGATTCTTCGGCGACCAGGTCACGCCATCCGGTAGCCAGGGACACGAGGCCGGTGGACTCCGGACGTTCGCATAGGAAGAGTATGCGGGAGTCACCAGATGCGGAGCTGCCCAAGGCGAAGCAGCGAAAGACTGCGCCTCCGCAGGCCTCGATGTCGGACGTGCTTGTTCAAATAGCACAACTTATCGCAGCATCCCAGCAACCGACAGAAACGGTGTCGGATCGGGAATTATCTGTCTCTGATGCCTAATAGAAAGGACATTTCGGTCCATTCTATTGCTAGATGGATTCAATTAACTATCCGTACTGCTTATGAAAATTTATCTTCTTCTCAGCAGTCTGTGCTTAAGATTTCGGCTCATGAAGTAAGAACTCTTTCTACTTCTTGGGCTTACGCTAATAGTATTGCTATTACAGATTTAATGAAGGCTGCTTATTGGTCTCAGCCATCCACATTCACGAATTTTTATCTCAGAAATATTGAGTCCATTTCTGGAGACCTGCATTGTTTAGGTCCGTTATCAGTTGCTCAGAATGTCGTCCACTAAACAGTTGCAACTATAGTTATGCAGGCTTTCTGTTCCGGCAGTGACTCCGTCTGGCTGCCCTCTTCGCTCTGGGCTATTTGACCCAGGGCAAGGGGAAGGGGGGGGGGAGGGTGTTCCCTTAGGTCACCTGCTTTATAGTGAATAGCAAGGGAATGCCTCCTCCGAAGTCAGTATTTCTGAGTCGTTTCCGGGATGGTTTTAAAGTGTAATATTAATGTTAAAATTCATTCATGTCATATTTTTAAAGTGTAGCTCGGTGTGAAGCATTTGTATATGTCAAGTGTCAAACGGGCGTTAATATACAATCCTCGGACACTTTTAAAGAATATAAAGAGTCTCAATTCTCTGGACTAACTTTATTTATTGGCTTACTTTAAAAATAAATAGTATAAAGGGTTATACTGGATATTAATAGAGAACATGAATGTTATTGTGCTCAATTATGAAGGGTATTGTATCTTTCTAATTTAACATAAAATAAGAAAGATACATGTAAAGCCTAATACTCCTTTTCTCCTTGAGGGGTTGCCTCTATATTATACAGTTGAGCTTATTGGATTTTCCTCTATGTCCTAGGCCCTCCAGCCTTTTTACTATTCAGCTATGTCTGGGTCATTGGTACAGTATAAAAATGTTAAAAAATTTATAGTAATTTATATATTTTTTATACTTACCAATGACCCAGACAGGGATCGCCCTCCCAGGAGTTGGGAACTCTTACCTCCCCGCTGAGTACATAGCGCTGACCAGGCACTTCCAGTAAGAATGATAATTGGCGCCAATTTCGGAACGTCCTTGACACTGTGCATGCGCAGTAAGGGCAAAGTATGGAGGTCCTTTAGGACATGATTTCTTTTGGTTTTAGATGCAAATTTTGGGGATTGGGGGGCAAAATTTGTGTTTGGCCCTGGATTTTTTAGAGTTAGCACCAGCTATGTCTGGGTCATTGGTAAGTATAAAAAATATATAAATTACTATAAATTTTTTAACTTTCTGCACGAGTATATTGCAAGGACGATAGCAACTTAGAACTGACAAACCTATACGCAATGGCGACTTTAGTTTAAATGTTTTCATTGAAACCGTCGTCGCATTCAGTTTAATTTTATGTTTATTTTTCGGCACAAAACATTATTTGAAATAATCGATGCATTAATTAACTGAGATGACATTAAGACTATCAAAAACAATTGCTAAGGATGAATGCATTATCGCCACTGAGAACTGACAAATGTATATGCAATGGCGACTTTAATATAAATGCATTCATTGAAACCTTTGTTGCATTCAGTTTAATTTTATTATTTTTCGGCACAAACATTACTTAAAGTAATTGATGCATTAATTAACCACGATGACATTAAGACTAGAAAAAATGTGCGACTTTGTAAAGTTAAAATATAATCAGTAATCTATCGGCGTGGCTTTTAATCCCCAGCATGGAAATGTCCGTGGAATGTATTAACAACGTGGGCATTTGTCAAAGGTGCCCACGCCGTATTTTTTTTCTGTCCACGGTCACTTACCGTGGACAAATTTTGATGTCTTTTCACACTCAGGTTCAAAAAATTGCCATTCCACGGCGACTGTGCTGTAAATATACATCAATCAAAAAAGGTAAAATTTGACAGTCTCAAGATTTCATACCAATTTTGGAAGCAAGCCAATAAAAATGTTCATCGAGGAGGTTCAATTTCAGTGAGGGATTGCCTGAGAATCAGAACTGGTTTTTTTGGCCCAAAGGTAAAATTTGTAAATGTCAAAATTATTACCTTGTGAGTAATAAAACTATTTTTCTTTTTAGGTTGCTACCTTTATACTACAAAAGATTTTGTTGGACGAAACAGGCTTAGCTTATATTTGTCAAACTTATGAGAGATTTTCACATGTTGCAATGATACTGGTAAGATAATGTATTGAAAATGAATTTCCCAAGTGTCATGCATAAGTATGGTGAGCCAGGGAACAAAATTTGGGTGAACAGAATTCCTGTGAGCCTATCATTTGCCCAAAATAAAATGCAAGGTGAACAGTTAATTGTTCACCCTAACTTCAGAAGGGAGAATAATCCATGGTGAATATATGTTCAGACAAACTACAGTGTATGATGGTGACATCCTGTTTGGTTGAGTTTCCTCTTTATCTTCACTGTAACATTATCTTTGAAATACAGCAGTCTTTCGATTTCGAGGTGAGTTGTCAATCTTGCACGCATCACACCGGCAATTTTTATCTCACCTATGCAAAGCTCAAGGGGAGCTTTAGTGATAATTTTCTGTCCATTGTCCACCTATCTGTCGTCCATCTGGTAGGAACTTGACATTATCGAATTGAACCAAATTTGATATGCATGTTCCTTATCATATGACAATTCACATTTGTGCAAATAAATTTGCCACCACCACAAGGGGCATTGTCCTGTTAGCACCCACAATTTATTTTTTTTTTACAAAATTAAAAGAATCTTTTTCTCCAGAACTACCAATCAAAATCTTTTGATTCTTGGTAGACAACATCCTTAGAGGGGTCAGATTCAGATTTGCTTGAAACAAAGTCCCTGGGTTCATATTTGGGCTCCCTATGGGAACCCGAATTTTAACTTGGTGTAGTATGTGAGGAAATTTATTTAAAAATCTTCTTCAGATCTACCAGTCAAATTTTTTTTATATTTGGTATACAGCATCTTTAGGGAGGGCGAGGGGGGCTAAGCTGAAGATTGTTCAAATCAAGTCCCTGGCATCGTATTTGAGCTCACTGTGGGAGCCCAAATTTTAACGTAGTGTAATATGAGGAATATTTTTTTAAAATCTTTTTCAGATCCATCAGTCAGAAGCTTTTGATATTTGTATATAGCATCCTTTGTGGGGTGAGATTCAAATTTGTTCAAATCAAGTCCCTGGGTACATATTTGGGCTTCGTGTGGGAACCTGAATTTTAAATTAGTGCAATATGAAGAATATTCTTTAATAATAGTCTTCTTCAGATCTGCCAGTCAGAATCTTTTGATATTTGATATGCAGCATCCTTAGGAGGTTGAGTTTATTAAAATCAAGTCCCTAGGGTCCTATTTGGGCTCCCTATTGGAACTCGGGCTTCAACTTAGTGCAATATGAGGAATATTCTTTAGAAATCTTCTTCTTCAGATCTACCAGTCAGAATATTTTCATGATTGGTATAGAGCATCCTTAGGGGGGCGGATTCAAGTTTGTTCAAATCAAATCCATAGGGTCATATTTGGGCTCCCTATGGGAGCCTGAATTTTAACTTTCCGGTTAGTGCAATATAAGGAATTTTCTCTAAAAATCCTCTTCTTCAGATCTGTCAGTCAGAATCTTTTGATATTTGGTTTACAGTATCCTTGATGTGGTCAGATTGCAGTTTGTTCAAATCAAGTCCCTAGGTTTATATTTGGGCTCCCTTTGTCAATCTAAATTTGAACTTAGGTAATATGGGGAAATTCCTTTAAAAATCTTCCTCAGATCCATCAGTCATTATCTTTTGAAATTTGACATGCTGCAAGTTTAGGGGGTTCAGATTCCATTTGTTCAAATCAAGTCCCTTGGGTCATATTTGGGATCACTGTGGGATGTCAGATTTTAACTTACTACAATTTAAGGACTATTCTTTAAAAAAATCTTCTTCACATTCATGAGCCAGGTTCTTTTATTACATAGTATTGAAATCCTTAGTGTGGGGACATTCAAGTTTGTTCAGATCAACTCCCTTGGTTCATATTTGGGCTTGAATTTTAACTTTGTGCAGCATGAGGAATAGTCTTCAGACCCACCATCCAGAATCGTTTGATATGTAGTATATAGCATTACTATGACTCCTAGATTTAAGTTTCTTCAAAGTGATATGCTTGACTGATTTTCTGGGCACCAGAGGGGTTTGAAATTTAACACAGAACCCAGAATTTACTATTTGTTTAAATGAATTGTGGTAAACTTTAGTCAGATGCAAATGTAAGCACATAAGATCACAGGGAGGGGGAGGTAGAAGGGCCCACTGGGTGAGTTTCTTTTCACTTGTCTTCAAAATGTGTTTGACATGGTTTGAGCCACTCCCCTAACTAAATTAGATTAACTGTATTAAAATGTAGATGCTGGATGTGACCTTAAATCCATCTTTAAACAATTTTTCCAGGTGACCAATTAAGGCCCCTTGGTATCTCTTGTTACTTTTTGTTAGAAGACAAACAACAGAGTGCCTTGGTTCCAACTAGCAAGTGACTATCCCTTAGCAACAAAATTAGCTGCATCTTTCATGTAACATATAAATTGTGCAATAGAAAATTTTTTTTAAAAATTCAACAAAACCATATCATGTGATCCTGCATTGGAACAAGCTCATCGAGTTTGTTCCAATGTGGAGGTCACCTGATTTGGTTTCGCTGAAATTTTTTTAAGAATTGGGGGAATAAATTAAAATAAAAAATTTTAATATCATGTTTTCTGTGAAGGGTTAAATTCTGTTCATAGGAAATAATCAGGGTTTGATCCAAGTAGATTGGGAAAGTGGCCTTTTTCTTGGTCTTGGGGATACTATTCAATTGGTCATCTGAACATAAATCCTCCTGGAAGCTCTCTTCCAGAGAGAATGCAGGTTAAAATTGGTATCACTTTATTACAGGGTTTCCGCTATACCGGCAGAGGGTCTGTCGACCGGACCCTTTCCCCCCACCGATCATATAATGATCAGTCAGAAAAGCTGGTGGTTAAAATGTCGAGTACAATGCTGTATCGTAACGACACTCAGGATCCTTTGTTTCCACGTAATATAGGCACAATTATGTTGTATACTATGCCTACTATTACTGGCGACAACCTGATACCTTATAACCCCCATACGAGAGGGGGAAACAAAGTTCAAATCCTAAACATCGCCTATAAAATTTTGGACTCAAATTGTCGTGTTTGGTCCGAAATCACTGGCTTTTATTGTGAGCGACAAATGATGTACTCCTTTTGGAAGCTGTCACTTGTTTCAAATGAGTGTGCAGGCTGCTGTCAGGAGTTGTCTGAAACACGCCCACAACATATAGTTTTCACAGTTTTCACAGTGGTTGAATATCATCAGAAAGATACTGATTGAACACTGCCACTTTCGAGCGGTGCACAACTCATTGTGAAAGAACACTGCCACTTTCGAGCATGTACAACTCTTTGTGAAAAACGGGTGTTCAGAAATTAATGAGAAAGTGGTAATTAAAAATAAAAAATAATTACAACTCTGGTATTTGAGAATCATATAACAATATAACCAGGGATATGATTTATGACTTATTGGTTCAATAAAACATGCTCATTTATCATTTCATCATGCCCTGCAACATGTGAAGTTATGACTTTCAGTGTAAAATCAATATTTTTATACTGTACCAATGACCCAGACATAGCTGGTGCTAACTCTTAAAAATCTAGGGTCAAACACAAATTTTGCCCCCCAATCCCCAAAATTTGCATCTAAAACCAAAAGAAATCATGTCCTAAAGGACCTCCATACTTTGCCCCTACTGCGCATGCGCAGTGTCAAGGACGTTCCGAAATTGGCGCCAATCATCATTTCTTTGTTTGGCCCTTCATCCGTTAACATCTCACTGATCTTTGTGCTTGTAAATCTCAGTTTAAATGATACCAGACACATAAATATTGGAGAAATGATGATTCTAAGGAGGATAGAGAAGGAGGAGAGGAAAAAGGAGTGACAGAAAATATTCAGGGCTGTAACTTAAAATTTTGTAATGAAATTATGTTAAGTTGCCTATTTTCGAGGCATGGGCCTGTTGTTGTCATTCTTGCTTTGAAGTTGCACTGCTTATTCGGTGTTTCCTCTCTCCTTATCCTGTAAGTCCCCCCTTGCTATTCTCCCATGCTTTTGGCATATTTTTGAGTAAGATTACTACTAAAATTTCTTGGGAGAATTAGCTTGGTTACAGAATGAATTCTGTTATTTTCCCCATGTTTACGTTCTCACCCATGGGTGTTTAGACGTTGTGTTCTGCATCTACCATCTGATGTTCTGCAGATTCTTCTCTGGAAGTCTCTGTTTTGTATCAGATAGTGTGTATTGTTGATAACTGATTTCGGGCTAGTATTGTCAGTGCCTGGAGTCATGTTTTCTGGTGTTTATACACTTCTTGTTTGCATTAGCAACAGTCTCTTTTGAGGGGGGCTTTTTGCCTTTGGAGTGGTTTACTCATTATTAGATACATTATTATTATCCGTAAGTGTTGCATTAATTATTTAAAATAATTTTAAAATTTTTGACCACACTTACCCTTGGGATCCATTGGGGCTCAACGTTACTTTTCAGAAACTTGGGCTTCGCTGAAAAAATATTTTTCAAAAATTATTTTGAAGTTCAATTGCTTTTTTCAATGTTAATGGATCATGTTATTATGTATCTTTGTGTTTAGGGGTTGGTGCGAGTACTAGGACTTGTTGTCTTTTCACAATGAAAGGACTTTGTTCAAATTGTAATAGGAAGAAATCTTCCTCTGACTTTCATGATCATTGTATTAATTGTAGTCAGTGTACTCGCACTAACTCCTGTTCAATATGTCAATATTGGGATGACAAACATTGGAAACGTGTGTCACGGTATGTTGTTAGAGGAGAAAGGGCTATGCCGGTCCTTTCTCCGCAGGGTCACTCTAGTCTATCAGTTTCTATTTCAGAGGAACAAGAACAGGGTGATGTTTCCATTTTATCTTCCAAGAGTGCGCTTCCGTCGTCACAATTGAATGCAGAGCTAGCGGCAAAAGTGCTCATGGAGATACAACAGTTGCCTAAGAGGTCCCTAGTAGGATCTACGGCGCTGTCGTCCGCTAGCTCGCCCGGTGTAGCATCCATTCACCGAATGGTTCGGCAGCCGGGTTCGTCTGTTGCGGTCCTGGAGGAAATGTTGGGTGATGCGAGCACTATAAACATACAAGGTGCACACCCAGTGACGGCGGATGATAGGAGAGATCGGAGGAAGCCTTCTAGTCCGGTTCCTAGCTCGTCCAGGTCCAGCCAGGCCGCGAGCGAGAGAGGCCCCTCTCTCGTACAACAACATCAGGGACCTGATGTTGTGGTACAAAATGTGTCGCAAGCGGAGCACACGTCCGTCGCTCGGGACGCTCCGTTGTATAGGCAGTCCGCGGAGACTGCTCAGGCTTCCTCATCCTCTCACCAGCGCACACGACCGCACCTTGGCTATGTGACCGCGGATATTCTACCAGCTTCGCCGATAAGGGATTCTTCGGCGACCATGTCACGCCATCCAGGAGCCAGGGACACGAGGCCGGTGGACTCCGGACGTTCGCATAGGAAGAGTATGCGGGAGTCAGTTGATGCGGAGCTTCCCGCGGCTAAGCAGCGAAAGACCGCTACTCCGCAGGCCTCGATGACAGATGTGCTTGCTCAGATAGCACAAATTATCGCAGCATCTCAGCAATCGACAGAATCGGTGTCGGATCGGGAATTATCCGACGGCGCTGGGTCGGTACGCTCCGCCGAAGCATCGGGTGTGGACGACCGGGAGCATCATGAGGTCCGACCGGATGGTGAAAGGGATACGGATGACTTGGAGCTATCCCTTTCGGAACAACATAAAGCTGCCATGGATTTCATCCGGCACTTCCTTCCTCAGGTTGTTCCGTTGGGCCAGACTGCTGCGGTACCGGACAAGAGACAGATAGCGTCATTGGACACTGAATTCTTAGAGCGGTTCAGAGACATCGTCCCTGAGTTTCCGTCTCAGTCCAATAATGTCACAAGAACATTTGAATTATTGAACGACGCTATATTCAAGCTTGCTTCCAAAGCAGGCAAAGCTGGTTTCTTGTCCTCCAATGCTCTTAACCTGCCTTTCATTAATGCAAGGAATAAATTCGATACGGCAGGACAGGGTATTCCAAGAGTTCCTCTGCGTCTTAACGACGAGACAGAAGACTTAGAATTGTCATTACCGTCGTCTATGTCCGTTCCAACTGCGGTGTTGGATACGACAATCACGTCTAACAGGGCCAGTTTAGATGCTTTATCTTACGCAGACCACCTTACAAAGGCGTTATCACTGCGTCTTCAAGGGAAAGAATTCCAGGATATACAATCCTCTTTAAGACTTCTTTCAAGGGCAGTGGCTTATTCCACGTATAACTCCGCCCTCTCAGTGGCAAACCTGGAGTTGGTTAGACGTGACGCAGCCCTAGCTACATCCACACGCGTGGATAGTAAGGTGAAGAACTCTCTCAGAGTCGCTTCGGTCTCCGGAGAACTTCTATTCGACGGCAAGCTTTCTGCAATCTACGATAAAATTACTAAGAAAGCTTTGGATTCTCTGCTGTTTAAATCCGCTTCCAAAAAGTCGGATACGGCAGATAAGAATAAGACAGGCACTTCTGGGTCTAATGCGCCCAAGAAAGGTTCCTATAGAGGTTCCAGTGCGTCCTCTTGGTCTTATTCAAGAGACCGTCAAGGCAGCGACTCACGTGCGGGACGTCCTTCGGGCCGGGACAATCGGTCGGACGTCCCGAGGTCGAGGGACGAGGTGCAGGTCGTGGAGGACGTGGTTTCTCCTCCCGCAGGCCTCGCAGGTCCAGGAGGTGATGGCTTCAACCTCTATCATGTTCCGGTTGGCGGAAGGTTGTCGAGTTTTTCAGAAGAGTGGGCGTCGATTACGGACGACCCTTGGGTGAGAGGGGTGATTTCGAAAGGTCTAAGAATATCCTTCAAACGAAAGCCTCCTTTAACTCGAAGTCCAAAATGGACGCAACTTCTGTCAAATCCGCAGAAAAGAGACGCTCTGTTATCGGAGGTGCAGTCTCTTTTAATGAAGAATGCGGTAGAGGTCGTAGAAGACCAGGAAACACCGGGATTCTACAGCCATCTGTTTCTGGTTCCGAAACCAGACGGCTTGTTCCGTCCAGTCATAGATTTGAGCTGGATAAACAAGCTGAACGATTATGCTACAAGCATAGATCTCAAAGATGCGTACTTTCATGTCATGGTACATCCGACATTCAGGAAGTATCTACGCTTCGCAGTCCTAGGAGTGGTGTATCAATTCCGGGCGATGTGCTTCGGATTGAACCTAGCACCCTGGGCTTTCACTCGGGTAATGAACTCGGTAATGATGTATTTCCGAGCTCATTCGTCTGCGGTAACGTCGGCCTACCTGGACGACATTCTTCAGAGGTACGGCAACGAGTTAACGCTTCAGAACGATGTGCAGAATCTGCTTCTGTTGCTCCAACGTCTCGGTTTTGTTATAAACGAGGAGAAGTCGGATCTGGTGCCGTCCAAGTCATTCACTCATCTGGGAATGAGCTTCGAGACGCACAACAATCTCGTTCGTCTGCCGTTAACCAGAGCGAAATTAGTCAGTTGTTATGCTCACTATTGTATTCATGCATACAAAGTCACAGCGAGGGAGTTTATGAGACTGATAGGTCTGTGCGGAGCCGCCGCGGATCACATTCCGATGGGGCGGTTACGCACTCGTCCTCTCCAAATTTTCTTTACTCAGAATTGGAGTGTGAAGATTCATTCGCTCGACATAGACGTTCTCTTGTCAGATCAAGTGAAACAAGAGATTCAGACTTGGGCAAACATTCAGTGGTTAACTCAGGGAGTTCCGCTGCAGTTGCCGGACCCGAGTTTTACCATTATGACGGATGCCAGTCAAACAGGTTGGGGTGCATCATTGATCCCAACGGATTCGAGATGCCAGGGTCTTAGGAATACTCAGTTCCTAAGCAAGCACATAAACATCAAGGAAATGATGTCAATTTGGCTTGTGTTACGTCATTGGATGGACATTATTCACAAAGCTCATGTCCAAATCCTGTCCGACAATACGACAGTAGTGGCGTATATACGGAACCAGGGAGGCACTCATTCCGTTCCGTTATTCAATCTAACAGAGAGAATCCTTCTGTTTGCTCTAGAACATCAAGTTCTACTTTCGGTCCGTCATATACCGGGTCGTCTGAATGTACTAGCAGACTCCCTTTCACGGAAGGGTCGCTTGTTGCCGTCGGAGTGGACTCTCAACAAACAAGTATTCAATCAGATTTGCTACCAGCGGGAACGGCCAATGATAGACTTATTTGCGACACATCTCAACAATCAGTTGCAGACGTATGTGTCACCGTGCCCGGATCCAAGAGCATTTGCAGTAGACGCTCTATCGATCTCATGGGACGGAATGATAGGATATGCGTATCCTCCAGCGCCGTTGATTCAGCAAGTATTGCTAAAGATAAAACAATCTCAATGCAGGATTCTGTTGGTAGCATCTCTGTCTCCACAGAGACCGTGGATAAATCTACTCAGGTGTCTGTTGTGGGACCTACCGCAAAAGCTTCCTCCACGGGAGGATCTTCTTTCGCAGGGGAAACCGCGTCGACTTCATCACAACCCGCAAGGTCTCAACCTTCACGTTTTTCCGTTGTGCGGTCCTTCTTGCATGGCAAGCACTTTACAGGACGAGCAGTAGACGCGATTTCTAACTGTAGGAGGACCTCCTCTTCGCTAAATTATGCGCCTAAGTGGAAGGTTTTTCGTCGTTGGTGTAGGGATCATTCGGTTGATATTTTTGATCCCTCCATACCAGACATTGCAAACTTTCTAGTATACTTGTTTGACGAAATCAAACTGCAGCCTGTTACTATCAAGGGTTATAGGTCTATGTTATCTGATACCTATGCACACCACGATAGTTTACAAATTGGATCTAATGTCTCTTTATCTAAGTTAGTTAGAAACTTCTCGATAAATAGACCCAGAATTCTTAGATTAATTCCTAAGTGGAATTTAGCTTGGGTTCTTCTTAAACTAAAGGAAAAGCCATTTGAGCCTCTTGGGACAGTAGATTTCAAATTTTTGTCTTATAAGACAGCTTTTCTCTTAGCTTTCTCTTCTGCTAGAAGAGTCAGTGAGCTTCATGCACTATCGGTGGACGATTCTCACTATCGTAGTGTCGGGAATACTATCACCTTCACTACTAATGTTGGATTTTTAGCTAAGAATCAGGCTCCTAATAAATATCCGGAACCTATTGTTATTAAGGCTCTTCCATCTTCAGACGGGCGTAGGCCTTTACTCTGTCCTGTTAGAGCTTTACGCATTTATAAACAGAGATCTCAGTTTATCAGAAAGGGACGAAAACGTTTCTTTCTGTCTCTGATGCCTAATAGAAAGGACATTTCGGTCCATTCTATTGCTAGATGGATTCAATTAACTATCCGTACTGCTTATGAAAATTTATCTTCTTCCCAGCAGTCTGTGCTTAAGATTTCGGCTCATGAAGTAAGAGCTCTTTCTACATCTTGGGCTTATGCAAATAGTGTGGCTATTACAGATTTAATGAAGGCTGCTTATTGGTCTCAGCCATCCACATTCACGAATTTTTATCTCAGAAATATTGAGTCCATTTCTGGAGACCTGCATTGTTTCGGTCCGTTATCTGTTGCTCAGAATGTCGTCCACTAAACAGTTGCAACTATAGTTATGCAGGCTTTCTGTTCCGGCAGTGACTCCGTCCTGCTGCCCTCTTCGCTCTGGGCTATTTGACCCAGGGCAAGGGGAAGGGGGGGGGGAGGGTGTTCCCTTAGGTCACCTGCTTTATAGTGAAAAGCAAGGGAATTCCTCCTCCGGAGTCAGTAATTCTGAGTCGTTTCTGGGATGGTTTTAAAATGTAATATTAATGTTAAAAATTCATTCATGTCATATTTTTAAAGTGTAGCTCGGTGTGAAGCATTTGTATATGTCAAGTGTCAAACGGGTGTTAATATACAATCCTCGGACACTTTTAAAGAATATAAAGAGTCTCATTTCTCTGGACTAACTTTATGTATTGGCTTACTTTAAAAATAATTAGTATAATGGGTTATACTTGATGTTAATAGAGAACAAAAATGTTATTGTGCTCAATTATGAAGGGTATTGTATCTTTCTAATTTATCATAAAATAAGAAAGATACATGTAAAGCCTAATACTCCTTTTCTCCTTGAGGGGTTCACTCGAAATTATATAGTTGAGCTTATTGGATTTTCCTCTATGTCCTAGGCCCTCCAGCCTTTTTACTATTCAGCTATGTCTGGGTCATTGGTACAGTATAAAAATGTTAAAAAATTTATAGTAATTTATATATTTTTTATACTTACCAATAACTCAGACGGGGATGGCCCTCCCAGGAGTTGGGAACTCATACCTCCCCGCTGAGTACATAGCGCTGACCAGGCACTGCCAGTAAGAATGATGATTGGCGCCAATTTCAGAATGTCCTTGACACTGCGCATGCGCAGTAGGGGCAAAGTATGGAGGTCCTTTAGGACATGATTTCTTTTGGTTTTAGATGCAAATTTTGGGGATTGGGGGGCAAAATTTGTGTTTGGCCCTAGATTTTTAAGAGTTAGCACCAGCTATGTCTGGGTCATTGGTAAGTATAAAAAATATATAAATTACTATAAATTTTTTAACTTTTCGGATGGTGCCAAGGGAGGCAACTATTTTGTTATTCATATTTCGCTGTGTAAATTTTATCTGATCTTCATATTATGATTCTTTTATTGAGTTTGTGTGAAGCTATATTTTGTTTTATTCATAAAATTTTTTAAAAATGTACATATTTAAAAAATTCTCTATTTTTAAACAGACAATGTTTGTCTGTTTTCAAGGGGGTGGTTTGCAGTGCTGATGACATACTTAACGTCCATTTCTCGCTTCGACTTTCAAGAGTAGCCTGTACAAAAAAAAATGAAAACAACACCGCATGGTTTTCTGTTTGTTTTATTCATTAAATTGAGGATTAAAACCCAAAATCTGAAAATGAAACGTATGTACACGATAATTATGAGAATTTTTAAAGCAAATTCTATAAAATTGGAAGGCGGTTTCCAAAGAAACGTAACATACCCAGTGGATATTTACTTGCCTTATATCGCCAATTTCAGACGCCACCCAATGTGTCTTGCAAGCACTATTACTCGTCCTGAAGCTCCCCCCTGTTTATTAGGATTAACTATCAGAAGAGTACAATGGCTCTGTAACCTGATTATGCTGTATAAATTTGAGGATAATTGTGTTTTGTGTCAGAAATTGGGAATTTTATAGCATGTACCCCCTAGGGGAAAGGGCCTTATTTCAGCTCCAAGACAAAATCCTGAAATAATATAATGCATGCAAAAAAATGAAAATAATATGATTGTTCCATTCAAGTTGCATTTCATCTATTACACCAAGCACATATAGATTTGATTATTGCAGTGAATCGCTTATTAAAAAAATCAGGTAATATATTTTGAATCCCTACTTATTATGCACCAGTGGAGAGATCAGTGTGCAGATGTTCATTGTTATTTTTCTTGAAAATATTTTCCAGTTGCCGCCACACAACAATTGTTCACTTCACTTCAAATGGTAGTGAGCAGTATACAGCCTGCCTTCCATTTTCTAAATCTTAAGACTGAATAGAGTATCTGGATAGGGCGTCTTTTTGCTGTGTGGCTAAAACACATAGACATATCTTCTGGCCTCAGAATAAGCGTGATATGTATTGGTTAAAGGTTTGATGCATTTATATTATTGAAGAGATGATGATGAATGATGGTTATTCAGTTATGATCATTAATTTACCGATGCAGTGAATTGGGGACATGAAACTTTAAAAGAGAGCATGTTTGCACTCTCAGTCTGTGTTCTTGACCAATATAACAGCTGCATTGTGCCAGTGACATAAATTTAGTATGGAATTCCCTGTTCCCTTGTCGATTGAAACCTTTGATTGGTTTATATTGTGAGTTGTGTGATGGCAAGTGGGGAATCCAAGAATATTTCCTGTCATTTGGTGAAATGTTCATCACATTCAGAGGGCATTTTACAAAGAGTAATAAAAGTATTGGCAGATACAAATATTTCTTCTCAACCTACTCACAATTGTTTACAATTGGCTGTAACATAAGTGCAAGCCCTACTTCAGAACTAACTCAAGCTAATAACTTTTCCAAAGATCAATAAAGGGTTGAGCGAGACAGGCGCATGTCATTACAGGTACTCTCTCTGCACACCTCTTGCATTTACCGAGTGCATGCTCAACAACCGTGACATCAATTCCATTTTTTCCGCCATCGCGCATTGTCGGAATTTTTGTGACTTCTGCTGCTCAGCTTGTTTCTTCGAGAACAACTTGAATAACTCACTACGATTATTGTTATATGTGCATTCTAGGATTGTATCCTTTACTCTAGCTCAAAATTGTTTTGTTTCTTTTATATTTATGCTCATTTTAGCTTGTGTTATCTTTGCGTATCTTGCCTTTTCCATGCGCGAAAACTCGACCCGTGTTGATCGGTTTTCCGCCGGTGGGGAGCTTGATTCTTTGAATTATTTTTGGGGATTTTTCCTACAATAAATTCTTCTGTCATCTTTTTGGACAATGCCGAAAACACTCCCTTGTCCTTCTTGTATGCAGGTGAAACATGTCGATGATGTTCGCAGTACTTGTGTCACTTGCAACAATTGTTCTCAGGCCCATCCCTGTGGTGTTTGTGGGGTTTGGTCTTCCAAGTTCTGGGCTTCCGTTAACAAGGTGGTTCTAACCAGAGCTAGAACCCCTCATTCTCGGGGCAAAGGTAGCCATACCACTCGGATATTTCTGCGAGTGCACGTGGTGACTCTGTCACGCAGGATGTTTGGCAGCCTTTTTCGGTAGAAAGTTCCTCCACAGCTGTTGGCGGGGCTGGTGCTTGGATGTCTGAAGTGGGGACTGCGGTCTCCCTTCCTTTAACTCCGATGGTCAACCTTGAGGTGACTGTTTTCATTGAGAGTTCTTCCGAGGTCAGCTCGGTCACTCTCTCCGATTTACCACCTGCATCATCTGCAGTTGCTGAGGAATTTGTTTATGCTGCTCCTATCTTGCATGATAGTGCTTTTGCCATCTCTTCCAGGGATGGTATACAGTCTCGGGGGCCTGGGGCTGTATCTGGTGGTGTGTCACAGGGCTCTCAGTCTTCCCTGGCTTCTCAGCAAAGCTGTACGGGTTTTCTGGCTGCCCCGTCTCATCTGGCTAGGTTTGCTCCTGGCCGGTTGGGATGCTCGGTCACTTCGGCAACGATCCCTCGTTCCTCGTGCGAATCGTTTGTTGTTCCGCCTTCCCCTGCTGGTGAGCCAACTAGCAAAATGAGGCTGGGACATTGGCAACCAGAGCCTTCTGTTTGGCAGAGGCCAGTGACAGCTCCTGTTAGCTGTCACTCTTGGGATCTTCCTCCGGTGATTTCTCACTGTGTCCCAAGTCTGACTGTTGATCGATGCTTGTCGTCGGTCTCAGAGGATGGGCAGTTGGGGCCTTCTGTCTCTCAGAGGCCAATGGCAGGTTCCTGTCATTCTTGGGACAATCCTCCAGTGTCTTCTCATCGTGTCCCAGGTCCAGCTACTGATCTACGTATGCCGTCGGTCTCTCTAGAGGATTTGCAGGCAGGGCCTTCTGTTTTGCATAGGTTAGTGACTGCCCCTGGACATCACCCTTGGGACTGTCCTCTGCTGTCTTCTCACCATCCTCCTACTCTGCCTGCTGATCGACGTTCGTCGTCGATCCCTTCTGAGGATTTGGGTTCTTCTTCTAGAAGGGTCCATTGGGAAGACACTCCGTCGTGCGTGGCTGCTCTGATGGATTCTCAGGGTGAGCTGAGACAGGCTGTTCTAGCGCTCACCCGTTTGCTTTCTAGCAACCCTCAAGTTCACTTCCCTGTGCCTCCTGAGGCACAGCCTCCTTTGGTCAGTCACAGAGATTCCTCCCCTGGCCCTTTGGATGCTGTTCAGCATTCACAGGAGGTTTCTGCTTGTCAGCCTGAGTTGGGCTACGATGATGATTTGCTTGAAGGCGACGGGTCTCCCTGATCAGTCTTGGGGCAGGCTTTAGATTTTGTTTTTGGCTTATTGCCAGACAGTCAGCCTTCAGACCAGCCATCAGTGACCGTCCGGCCGCGGTCCTTTGTGGAGTGCCGCAACCTTGTCGAGCCTTCTACCTCTGGGGTTTTGCCCCCTCTGCAATCGGCTCAGGTTGTTGGGGTCCTTCCAGGGCCCGGATGCCAAAATGCATTCCAAGGCCCTAAAGAGTTCTTTCTTTTCACGATCTGATGCATTTCTGCCTCCATCGCAGTTTCGTGTCTATGAATCCGTCTGTCCACCAGTCTTCCAAGGGTTGACTACTGTGGACGAGGATTCTTCTTCCCTTGGGTTAACTAAGCCTAAGTCAGCAGTTCTCTCGATGTCGGTAGTTGAATCTATGGTGGACCTGTCCCGAGAGATGCTGGGTATGTTGTCTCTCGCGGACCTCGTCGTCGCTGCCCTGGATTCCTATTTTCTGCCAGGGGGAGTTTGATGATACTGAGACGCCTTTGCATGTTTTGTCTCAGGCTCTTATGAACCTGATACATGGTCACGCCTGCAACATGGCTAATTTGGAGCTTGCACGCCGGGATGCAGTGTTGGACACTTCTCCATCCCTTCCTTCTGAACAGCGTGCTGTTCTGAGGTCTACCGCTTTGGTTGGACTTCAGCTGTTCCATGGTTCTGTGGGGGCTGTCCGTGATGAGGTTCTTCGTCATTTGAAGGACCAGCTTTTGTTACGGCAACTGGACCAACCTGCTGCTCTGGGTGGTGGTCGTTCAAGGCCTGCCAAACGCCCAGCTGCGTCCCCCGCTCCGTCCGCTCCTTCTGCTCCTTCTACTCAGAAAAAACGCCGACGTGCCCAAGGGAGGAAAGTCTCAGGACTCTGTTGCTTCCCGAGGGGGTGGTTTCTCTTCTGTTCTCATCGAGGCCGCAAGTGAAGGTCCTCACCTCCATTCGCACCTCCATTCGCCTCCAGTCGGGGGAAGGCTGTCACTGTTTTTCAACCATTAGACAGAGATAATGTCGGACTCTTGGGTCCTCGACGTCGTCCAATCAGGTCTGCGACTGTCCTTCCATCGGCACCCCTGTTTATCCCGGATGCCACTCCTGACTCGGATCCCTTCCAATCCTCACCGTCGGGACATTCTGATGCAGGAGATCGACAATCTCCTCTCCAAAGGGGCGATCGAGGTGGTCAGGAACACCCTTTCTCTGGGGTTCTAATCGAGGCTTTTCTTGGTGCCAAAGAAAATGGCCAGTTTCGTCCTGTCATCCCTCCTGCCCCGATTCTTCCTCAGGTGTTGGCGAAGATTCGCGCTTGTAGTTGCAGGGTCATTCTGATCGCTCCCCTGTCTCCACAGCAGTTGTGGGTCAATCAGCTGCGGCCTCTGTTAGCAGATCGGCCAATTCGTCTACCTCTACACCACTATCTTCTTTCCCAGGGCCGGCCCAGGAAGTGTCACAACAACCTGGTGAGCCTGTCCCTTCATGCCTGTCTTTTATCAGGTCCTGTCTCCGACGTAGAGGTTTTTCGAGACGAACAGTGGAGTGCCTTTCTACATCACAGCAACATTCCACTGGCATGACTTATGCTGCTAAGTGGAAAGTTTTCTGCTGCTGGTGAGCAGCTCAACATGTGAATTACTGAAATCTGTCAATCGCTCAAATTGCGCATTTTCTCTTATACCTTTTTGACTCCAAGGGTCTCCAACCTGTTACTATTGAGGGCTATCGGTCTGTGCTGTCAGAAACTTTCTCTTATGTGGGAAAGCGGTGCATCGGTCATAATCTCTTTCTCTCCAACCTGATTCGGCACTTTTCTCTGAAGAGGCCTCGAGTTTTGCATCTTACACCCAAATGGAACTTGGCATGGGTGTTACATTGTTTGGAGGGGGTGCCGTTCAAGCCTTTATCTGAGACCGATATGCATTTTCTCACATATAAGACTGCTTTCCTTCTAGTGTTTGCTTCTGCCAGACGTGTCAGTGAGCTTCATGCGCTTTCTGTTGATTCAGCTTTCTTCAGAAATGAGGCTAACAGTGTAACCTTCACAACTGATTGCTCTTTTCTGGCCAAGAATCAACTTCCTGATTCGGTACCTCTTCCCATCTGCATTCGGGTTCTTCCTTCTGTCGATGGCCGGAGGGCTCTTCTTTGTCCTGTTCATGCGATCAATACTTATATTAATTGCATGCAGTTCATTCGGAGGGGTCAGAAGAGATTCTTTCTGTCTCATTTCTTGGTGGCAGTCTATCTCTTCCCATTCTATTTCCAGATGGATATGTCTGGCAATCAAGCTGGCTTATTCCAGTTTGTCTGCTTCAGATCTTGTTTCGAACCAGTTTAATGCTCATGAGGTTCGTGCCATTTCTACTTTCTGGGCATTCTTCAGTTCTGTTTCACTCATGGACGTTATGAATGTGGCTTACTGGAGGAATGCTTTTACTTTCTCCTCCTTTTATCTCTGCTACCTACAGCAGCAATCTGAGGACATTTTTCTTTAGGCCCTCTCCTTGCTGCTCAGACTGTTGTGCACCCTCGTTAAATATGTATTTTCAGGTTTGTACATCACTCAGCCTTGTTCTTTTCAGGTGCTTCATTCTTTTCAACACTGTGGTGTTGGTGTTTCAGCTTCTTTTTCAGCACTTTCCTGCTTTCTTCATTTACAGGATTCGCTGTCATTCTCTGCCCTCCTTGGATTTCTTTCTGCTGCGCTTGTTGGTATTGGTTATGTGATTCACCTCCTCCTATTGTTTATTCAGCCAATTGTAAACAATTGTTAGTAGGTTGAGAAGAAATTAAAATTTTTTAGTAAATTTTGTTTCTTAACATACCTACCACAATTGTTTACCGAAGGCCCACCCTCCAAGGGGATAGCTTTTGATAGCGTTGCCTCCCTTCTAAATCACAAACTTCTCGTTGGTGGAAAATCGGAATTGACGTCACGTTTGTTGCACATGCACTCGGTAAATGCAAGAAGTGTGCAGAGAGAGTACCTGTAATGTCGAGCGCCGGTCTCCCTCGACCCCTTTTCGATCTTTTTATAGTGCTTTTGCACTCTTCCACTTTTCCAACTCGTTTGGAAAAGTTATTAGCTTGAGTTAGTTCCGAAGTAGGCCTTGCACTTATTTTACAGCCAATTGTAAACAATTGTGGTAGGTATGTTAAGAAACAAAATTTATTAAAAAATTTTAATTTTTCATTCTTATACAAACTGATTTTCAAACTAATGTTAGGTAATCCTGCTTAATACAGTGGAGCCCACTTAATTGGGTATCTCATAAGTGAATAATCCTGTTAATTGAATATAATTTCCCAACACAAAACCGTTTACCATACCTCCAGTACAAATTTGACCTGTTAATTGAATATAGATTATAGAGTAAACTCCTGTTAATTGAATAAAAAATCTTGTAAATTGCTGAGAAATTACCCTGACTCGCCCCAGTTTTCCTTTGTTTATAGATCTATTTGGCCTCAGTAAATCCAATACACGCATTTAATTTATTATGTCTTGTTTGACGGAGCTCATCTGTCAAACAAGATATAATAGAATAAATGCTAAGTTTATCTCTAGAATACAGGAAAGTGATCCTTGTTAAATGAATACTCATGTTAATTGAATAATTTTCATTGGCAAAGTGGCTTTTCAGTTAACAGGGTTCCACTGTATTGGTTTTGTTTATCATTTACAACTTTAAAATATATTTTACGCAGGGTTGGATAATCGTTTTTGTCAGAATTATAGTACTTGGAACAAATCAAACCATTATTGTGGCTGCAATTTGTGATGACAAAATACTGCCATTCAGCTGCTTGGCGCTGGCATTTACGTTGACATTGTCATTTAACAAATAAAACAAATCTGAAATTAAAAAGAATTGTTAAAGTACTCCTCAAATGCCAGGAAATTGAATTTTTTTGAGTTAACTAAAAATTCTCCTTCAATAAACCATCTCTGGCCAAAGTGAAAGTGGATCATCACCAGGGCTTGATTTAACTGGATTTGCATAGCAATTTTAGAATCAATTTTCAACTATAGCTAATCAATTTAAAATGACAAAAGCATATAAATAATAGGTATTGCTAATTAGAATTGATCTAAGTTAGTAAACTGCTATTCTATTTTTTAAAATTAAATCGAGCCCTGATCATCACGAATGATTTTCCATTCACTGTGACATTTTTTTCCCCCTCAGATTACTTGTCCTTTTACCCTTCGGGTGTCAGCATTAATTCACATTTATTTACTTTCTTCATTAATTTAATAAAAAAAAAATACCGAAGAAATGAGCAATATTTCTTCATCATATAATTTGCATCACTTAATTCTACATACTGCACAACATGGAAATCAGCGAGAATATCTCTTTTTCAAATTTCATACATGCCATATAATTAAGAAAGGACCTTGGTTTTTATTTACAATGGCATATCGGGGGTTCAAACCCACACTGAGAGAGTTTCCATCAGCACCAACTGCCTAGTGAAACTGTGCTAAACCACGCACATAACTCCACTACTGACAGACCCTAAAAGAGAATGCTAGTCCTTTCTTGATTGTATGCCACACTTGAAATTTGAAAAAGAGATGTTCTCACTGATTTCCATGTTATGCAGTATGTTGAAGTAAGTGATGCAAATTATATGCTGAATAATTAGAAAATTGAGAGTCCTGTGTGTTCTATACTGGCCTCGTACATCCTAGGTTAACTAGCATTCCCTTTTAGGGTGTGTCGATGGCAGAGTGGTGTGCATGGTTTAGTATAGTTTCGCTAGGCGGTTGGTGTTGAAGGAAACTCTCTAGGCGTGGGTTTGAAGTAACAAAGAAATGTTTTTATAAGAAGCACTGTTAATTCAGTTGACTCATAACAAAGCTGGCCACGATTAAACCTGTTGACTGTAGATTATTCAACAGGTGTGAATTCTGTCTTGCCTTTATTGTCCGACCATTTTAGTGCAGTTAGCTCCCTGTGGGAACTCCGGGAAATGAAGCAGTGTAGTAAACAAGCTTTGTTTTACTGGTAAAATATGACCCAGTCACCAATGCCTGGGTGGAAGTCCTCTAAAAAGGGCAGCATGGTATAAAGGATTGGGCAGACTTGACTTTATATCCATGTTGTCATCATTAGTGAATGTGCAGAAATATGTGGCCTTAAACATTAATAAATAAATTAGTGCAGTTGGCTCCATTGGGACCTGATAGCATGAACACTGCATTTTAGTGGATTGACACTTTATTCATTGGCTTGTTTGCTCAGCAAAGAAATAGACCAAACTGCACATAGATTTGAATGGGTTAAGAATTATCGCAGAGATTGCTTTGGCCCAGGATATCAAGAGATATCGAGTGATATCCTGGGCCGAAGCAATCGAGTATGATAATTTTTAACCCATTCAAACATAAGTGCAGTTCTGTTTTTGTCACACACCTCCCATGTTACAACCAGTCAGCACGAAAATTGAACTAATAAAGCACTTTTTAACTGGATAATTGCTGTGCTTCCTTCATTGCCAGCAAGACATCACTGTTAGTTGGTGGGGTACCAACCCTAATTTGCTTTCTAATTTTTTTACGGCATTCAATTGGTTGAAACCAATTGATACCGATCAGTGTCATGGTCACGATGATTGAACTTCAAATATTGACTAAACTGCAGGGAATAACACAACAGAAGGCTTTTTTTAAATAGCTAATAAGTTTAGCACACTCCATCATTATATTTTTCAGTTGTGGAAAGTATTTGTCAGTGTACAAGCAGTCAGATTATTATTTTTATTTTGTAAATTTTTGACTTGAATCTGATTGTTTAAATATCCCAGGTAAACAAATCTAAATGAGGTACTTGGAATTTCCAAGCAATCTCGACTCCGGTGTGTTCGACCAATGATTGACATGATTATTTAGAAGGGTTCCTTCTCAGTTTACGTTGGAAACGAAATTGAAGTGTTTTGTATCGCCACATGTGCAGTACAACTTTATTTTTATCGTACAGGCAGAACAGTGGAAATGCTGTGTTTCACATTAGTAGGTGTATGATAAAAATGTTTATCATATGACTCGTCCATTTTGTTCACTTTCAAACATTTGATATTTTCCTTTCACATTAATCAGTGATAAATAAAGCCTTCCGTCGATTTCATTCTTCAATGTCAAAACTAGACAATTTGATTGGCTGAACAAAATACAACTGGGACATATTTTCAAAATTTGCATAATTGGGGTTCAAAGATTTCATTGGTCAATTTCAAGTATAGACAGTTTGTTTGGTTGAACAAAATGCAACTGGGTCACATTTGCATACATTGAGTAGGGAGAATTTATGTTATCTGTCCTATTTTGGGTGGGTTATATTGCATTAACCCTTTACTTAACATAACGACCAAAAGCGGGCAGTTGTATACACAGAATTTTTTTATTTTTTGCTTCCAAAACATAGGTTATGACTCCTCATTGGAACGTGGGCGTCACGCTCGTTCCAATGAGGGGTCATAACCTATGTTTTGGAAGCAAAAAATGAATTTTTTTTAGTTATATGAGGATGTTTTTTTTCAAGTATCGTCTAAACACACGTCAGGTAAAGGGTTAAAAAGTCATACTAAGTCGTTAATTTGTGCATATGTGTGTCATATGATAAATAGAATATGAAATGAGTGTTTTTCTCACATAATATTTATGAAACTCGTCCGAATTTTCTGTTTGGGCTCGCCAGAGGCTCGCCGAAACGGAAAATTCTTAGACTCGTTTTCAATATGAGAAAAACACTCATTTCATATCCTCTATTTATATAGGAGTTGCTTTATTACACTTTATTGAAGTCTGCCAACAATCACTCTCCAATAAATTGTAACAAAATTATTTGTAAACAAAATTTTGCTCAATTTTGACTCTCCTTGCATGGTAGCATGTGACTTTGAAACAAAAATCCCTTTATGTTTCAAATCTCCTTTGAGAAATAATCAATCACTTGACCAGTTCATAAAATGGTTGCCTAAGCAAGTTTGGAAATAAGCAGATTGTCATCTGGAGAATGAGATCCCCTGAGGGTAAATTTGTGATGCTACCCTGCATAGCAGGGTAGCATTACTAAATTTACCCTCTGTAAACCTCAATCTGAATCAAGGTCTCAGGCATAAACAGAAAGAGGTACCCAGGGGATAAATTGGGAGATTCTAGCCCACTGTATGGGATAGCATCAGTAAATTCACCCTTTGGGGACTTCATTCTGCAAATGACAGATTGCTTATTTCCAGGATTGTGCCTTAGATAAATTAAAGCAACCCAGTGTAAGGCTTCCTTATTTTTTAATTTGTACAGGCATGAGAGATGACAGGTCAGTTGACATTTTGTATATTTTTTACAGGGCAAAATGGTTCACCATTTATCTAAAGAACCATCAGCAAGATTGTTGAAACATGTTGTAAGGTGTTATCTCAGGCTATCAGACAATCCAAGGTATCTATTTTTTTTTTTTAAATATTTCTGATTCACGCCACTAGGTGTCCATGGAATTTTTGCAGGTCCTGTGGTATGTGTGATGTGGAGGTGGGGAAATGGATGAATGACAGTGGTGAAGTGAGGGCATCAAAGCTTTTAAACTGAAAGACCCCCATAAGACAAATAAATATTCAATGAAATATACTTTTTTTTACTTTGTTTTTTCATTTTTTCATTCACGTGTTTTGCTGTTTAGTGTTAAGTTTTCAAAACCCATTTCATTACAGAACCAGAACAGTAGCAATTATGGAATGGAATTCACTTCAAGTTGAGTTCAAATTGAGTCCAAACAATGCAAGTTAATTCAGATTTAAACTTTGATACACAAGGGACATTTAAATCTTCAGAAATATGATCTACTTTAGGAACAACGATAAAGCTTTATTTTCTTTAAATTTGGTAATGAATCTTGATGTACCACACTGTTGGGGGAGCGCAGTGGCTCAGTGGTAGACTGTTGGACATCTATGCTAGAGGCCCCAAGTTCGATCCCCGTCCAGAACGACTCGCATTGTGTCCTTGGGCAAGGAACTTTATCCCGGTTGCCTATATGGGGGCATGATGATGCTGTGTACTAAGGCATATTGCACGTCAATGGTGCACATGTCTTCATCCGCTGTAACCCTGCTTGAGCAGAGCTTGAACAGAGTTAGTATGTTGAGGAGCTGACAGTTGCTCATCCATGCTCGGTGATTCTCTCTGAGTACTCCGGCTTCCTCCACCCATAAATCTGTCATGGTCATGATTAGCCATTGTGCATAAGTAAGTGACCGTAAACACCAATAAATAAATACTATGCTGTTGGATTGGCTCTAGGAGCGCTTTCCAGTAATGTTTTACATAACAATTTATTATCAGCTCAGTGAAAGAAATTTCATGAAATAAACTTCAGCCTAAAGTTTACTATTTCTGGAAATGTTGACCTTTTATCAGGTTACCTTAATCCTTAAGTTCCCACACAGCCAAAAACTACTACCAGCACTTTTATATTGCTTTGAAAAGGTTGTCCCAAATGTATTCTTTTTTGAGAACTATACTGGTAGACTACATTTTATCTTGACATTTCCCTTTGGGAGTCCCCAGGAAGAGGAGCAGCACTTGTTTACTGTGGTAAAAACAAGTTCTACTTTACTGATGAAATAGGACCTGGAAGCAACGCCTGGTATGTATGTCCTCTAAAGTGGACAGTGTAGGTATAAACGATTGGCTAAACTTGACTTCATACCTATGTAGTGGTCATGATATAGCCATATATGCTGAGAATGATCTTAACAATTAAGGGCCTGAACAAGTGCCCTGCATTCCCACCAGCCCACAGCCTTTGTATGTCCAGTGGCTTACAGTGATTTCTAGTCAAGTATTGGCTGCCTTAACAGGTAGCCAAGACTTGCCTAGAAACCACTGCCTACCTAATTTGTCGTCAAGAGGACCTCCTCATGATGGCATGCTAAGGGCACCTGTTCTGAGGTCGTAAAAGTCGGAAATAGGCCTTTAAGGGTTGAACACCAATAAATAAATAAATAATAAATAAATAAATAAATAAATAAATAAATAAATAAATAAATAGAGATCTTGACTATATATTTTTACATCATTATTAGCTGCCTGTATAGGCAGCCAACATGATGTTGAAATAATGTCAAGTTATTTGCAGCTGTGTACATATAAAAACGATAATTATTATCATAAAATTAATCTAAAGATTTAAGGATTCCAATCTGTCAAGGCCTGGTTTCTGTTACATGTAAGAAAGTTCTCCATTCTATTACAGAGCTAAAGAGGCCTTAAGACAATGTTTACCAGATCACCTGAAAGATACCACATTTGCCAGCATCCTAAAGGATGACAACTCAACAAAACGCTGGTTAGTGCAATTACAACAGAATTTAGATGCCCCAGGAGGACAGAGTGGAGGAGTTAGCATGAATAACATGCCTGTTAACTTGCCCCAATGATATTTAAATCGAAACGCAACAGTGGACTGCAGAAGAGATTGGTTGAATTCTGTTGAAGATCTCAAGGACATTGAACTGAATCAATTCAGATAATTTAAAAAAATGTTGATTTTTCTCATCTGAAGTACGAACTCGGTAATGTAGTTTCAAAATTGGCTGAAGATTCACAGAAAATTTAAAATCTATTTTAGGATGGTTCCCTGTCTCAAAAACATAGGTTATGACCCCTCTTTGGGATGAGCTCATCGAGCTCGTTCCAATGAGGGATCATAACCTATGTTTTTGAGACCAAAAAAAATAAAAAAAATTAGTTATTCAAGAATTCTGTTTGCAAGTGTCATCTGCTTTTCATGTTAGGTAAAAGGCTATGGTTCCCGATGCACGCTGATATTGAAATTTCGAAATTTCACTGCAACAAATGTTGCTTGAAATTTCCATTATTTTGACATCAGAGTGCAAGGTGTTGGGCATACATTTTTGTCCATCCTGAATTCATTCTTTGCCAACTTTCTTTAAACATCCAATACTTATTTCCCATGGTTTTAACACTCTATCTGACAAATTGGCCATATCCACCAACATAATATATGCAAATTTATCAGTTGAAAATAAATTTGTATTCAGAAAATTTCAACAAAATCATATCTTGTGACCCCTCATAGTTGATAAGGGGAGCACAGTGGCTTAATGGTTGCGGAATTGGACTTCAAACTGAAAGGTCCATGTTTTGATCCCCACCAGGGGTAACTGCATTGTAATCTTGGGCAAGGCACTTAATCCCGATTACCCAAGCAGGGACATGGTGGTGCTGTGTACTAAAGTGTACTACACATTGATGGTGCACTTGTCTTCAACAGTGCCAACCCTGCTTGTGCCGAGTTAGTACTTTGGGAGTCTTGACTGTTGCTTGCCACTGCTAGGTGGTTCTCTCTGGGTTCTCCACCTTCTTCCAGCCATTAAACTGTCTTGACACGAGGTGACCCTGGCTGTTGAAAGTGTCAGTGAAACCCAATAAAAAAATCAGTAGAACAGTAAAGTTTCATGACACGAGCATCGGTTTGATTTCGAGGAAGTTGTGGGATGAGAGAAAAATCGCCCTTGAGTGGTGTAGGGGTGGGATGGGCAAATTTCACCTAAGCGGGAACATTTTTGATCAAGACACTTTGCCAGCTTCATGTGTGGGTCAAGTACACCCCCCCCCCCTCCAGTAACAATAAACCACCATAGGTCACTAAAACAGAAACAGTTGACCTTCAATTCATTACAGGTGCAGACTGGGCAAAAAAAAAAAAAAGTCGCATCTGAGCGATCAGTGGCAGTCCACATAGAGGGCATTTCAATGACTTTTTTGTATCATCTTTGTCGCTCATTTGGCAAGAATGGTTGCACCAAAGAGGGCCCTGGACTCATCGCGGCGATCATAGTTTGGCCCAATGGAAGAAAATTCTTATATTTTTATACTGTACCAATGACCCAGACTTAGCTGGTGCTAACTCCACAAAAACCAGGGCCAAACACAAATTTTGCCCCCCAATCCCCAAAATTTGCATCCAAAACAAAAAGAAATCATGTCCTAAAGGACCTCCATAGTACGACTCTACTGCGCATGCGCAGTGACGCAGTCGTCCCGAAATTGGCGCCAAATATCATTCTCTGTTTGGCCCTTCATCAGTCAACATCTCACTGATCTTTGTGCTTGTAAATCTCAGTTTAAAGGATGCCAGACACGTAATTCTTGGAGAAAATGTGATTCTAAGGAGGATAGAAGGAGGAGAGGAAAAAAGAAGTGGCAAAAAATAATCAGGGCTGTACTTAAAATTTTTTGTTAAAATTATGTTAAGTTGCCTATTTTCGAGGCAAACGCCTCTTGTTGTCATTCTTGCTAATTGTTGCACTGCTTATTCAGTTTTTCCTCTCCCCTAACCTTCTAAAGTCCCCCCTTGCAATTCTCCCATGCTTTTGGCATATTTTTGAGAAGTTTCATTTCTAAAATTTCCCTGGGAGAGTTGCTTGGTTACAGAATGTTTTCTGTTATTTTCCCCATAGTTACGTTTTCACCCATGGGTGTATAACGTTTGTGTTCTGCATCTTCCATCTGATGTTCTGCAGATTCTCCCCTGGGAGTCTCTGTTTTGCATCAGATAGAGTGTAATTGAGGACTGATTCCGGGCCAGTTTTTTCAGTGCCTGGAGTCATGTTTTCTTCTGTGTTTACACTGTTTGTTTTCATTGGCAACAGCCTTTTTTGAGGGGGGCTGTTTGCCTTTGAGGTAGTTTATCTCATTATAAGATACATTTATATTATCCGAAAGTGTCTCATTAATTATTTTATATAATTTTAAAATTTTTGACCACACTTTGCCATCGGATCCATCGGGGCTCAACGTTACTTTTCAGCAACTTGGGCTTCTCTGAAAAAATATTTTTTCAAAATTATTTTGTTTTGCAATTGTTTTTTCATTTATTAATGGATCATGTTATTATGTATCTTTGTGTCAGGGGTTTTTGCGAGTAACTAGGACTTATTGTTGTTCCTTCACAATGAAAGGAACTTGTTCAAATTGTAATAGGAAGAAATCTTCCTCTGACTTTCATGATTATTGCATAAATTGTAGTCAGTGTTCTCGCATTAATCCCTGTCCTGTATGTGAACATTGGGATGAGAAACATTGGAAACGTGTGTCACGATATGTTGTTTCTGGAGAAAGAGCGATGCCGGCTCTTTCTCCACAAGGTCACTCTACTCTCTCAGTTTCTATTTCAGAGGAACCAGAACAGGGTGATGTTTCCATGTTATCTTCTTCAAGTGTGCGTCCGTCGTCACAATTAAATACAGAGCTAGCGGCAAAAGTGCTCATGGAGATTAGACAAATGTCGTCCGCTAGCTCGCCCGGTGTAGCGTCCATTCACCGAATGGTTCGGCAGCCGGGTTCGTCCGATGCGGTCCAAGAGGAAATTTTGGGTGATGCGAGCACTATAAAAATAATAGATGCACACCCAGTGACGGCGGATAGTGAACGAGAACGGAGGAAGCCTTTTAGTCCGGTTCCTAGCTCGTCCAGGTCCAGCCGGGCCGCGAGCGAGAGAGGCCCCTCTCTCGTACAACAACATCTGGGACCAGATGTTGTGGTACAAAATGTGTCTTTAGCGGAGCATACGTCCGTCGCTCGGGACGCTCCGTTGTATAAGCAGTCCGCAGAGACTGTTAAGGCTTCCTCTTCTCGCCGGCGCACACGACCGCACCTTGGCTGCGTGACCTCCGATATCTTGCCAGCTTCGCCGAGGAAGGATTATTCGGCGACCAGGTCACACCATCCGGCAGCCAGGGACTCGAGACCGATGGACTCCGGACGTTCGCATAGGAAAAGTATGCGGGAGCCATCCGATGCGGAGCTGCCCTCGGCAAAGCAGCGAAAGACCGCTCCTCCGCAGGTCTCGACGTCGGACATTCTAGTGCAGATAGCACAGCTTATCGCAGCATCCCAGCAGCCGACAGAGACGGTGTCGGATCGAGAATTATCCGACGGCGCTGGGTCGGTACGCTCCGCCGAAGCATCGGGGGCGGACGACCGGGAACATCGGGAGGTCCGACCGGATGGTGAAAGGGATACGGATGAATTGGAGCTATCCCTTTCGGAACAACACAAAGCTGCCGTAGACTTCATCCGGCACTTTCTTCCTCAAGTTGTTCCGTCGGGCCAGACTGCTGCGCTTCCGGACAGGAGAATTATAGCGTCATTGGACTCTGATTTTTTCGAGCGGTTCAGGGACATCGCTCCCGAGTTTCCGTCGCAGTCCAATAATGTTGCAAGAACATTTGAATTATTGAACGACGCTATTTTTAAACTTGCTTCCAGGACAGGGAAAGCAGGCTTCTTGTCCGCAAATACTCTCAACCTGCCTTTCATTAATGCAAGGAATAAATTCGACACGGCAGGTCAGGGTATACCGAGAGTTCCTCTGCGTATGGACGACGAGGCGGAAGACTTAGAGCTATCATTACCGTCGTCAGCTTCTATTCCAACCGCAGTGTTGGAAACAGCTATTGCGTCTAACAGAGCCAATTTAGATGCCTTATCTTACGCAGATCACCTTACGAAGGCGTTATCACTGCGTCTTCAAGGGGAAGAGTTTCAGGATATACAATCCTCCTTAAGACTTCTTTCAAGGGCAGTAGCTTATTCCACGTGTAACTCCGCCCTTTCAGTGGCTAATCTGGAGTTGGTTAGACGTGACGCAGCCCTGTCTACATCCACACTAGTGGATTCTAAGGTGAAGAACTCTCTTAGAGTCGCTTCGGTCTCAGGAGATCTTCTCTTTGACGGCAAGCTTTCCGCTATTTATGATAATATTAAAAAGAAAGCTAGTGATTCTCTGTTGTTTAGATCCGCTCCTAAAAGGTCGGATTCAGCAGACACGAATAAGGCGGGCACTTCTGGGTCTTATCCGCCCAAGAGAGGTTCCTATAGAGGTTCCGGTGCGTCCTCTAGCTCTTATTCGAGAGACCGTCAGGATAGCGACTCTCGTTCGGGACGTCCTTCAGGCCGGGACAATCGGTCGGACGCCCCGAGGTCGACGAGGCGAGGTGCGGGTCGTGGAAGACGTGGTTTCTCCTACCGCAGGCCTCGCAGATCCAGGAGGTGATGGCTCAAACCTCTATCGCGTTCCGGTTGGCGGAAGGTTGTCGAGTTTTTCTCAAGAGTGGGCGTCGATTACGGACGACCCTTGGGTGAGAGGAGTGACTTCGGAAGGTCTAAAGATATCCTTCAAACGAAAGCCTCCATTAACTCGAAGTCCAAAGTGGACTCATCTTCCGTCAAACCCTCAGAAAAGAGACGCTCTGCTATCAGAGGTGCAGTCTCTTTTAATGAAGAACGCGGTAGAGGTCGTAGAAAACCAGGAATCGCTGGGATTCTACAGCCATCTGTTTCTGGTTCCGAAACCAGACGGCTCGTTCCGTCCAGTCATAGATTTGAGCTGGATAAACAAGCTGATCATCGCTCCGAAGTTTTATATGGAGACGATTCGATCGGTCAGAGCGAGTATTCGGGTGAACGATTATGCAACGAGCATAGATCTCAAAGATGCGTACTTTCACGTCATGGTACATCCGACATTCCGAAAGTATCTACGCTTCGCAGTCCTAGGAGTGGTGTATCAGTTCCGGGCCATGTGCTTCGGATTGAATCTAGCACCCTGGGCTTTCACTCGAGTAATGAACTCGGTAATGATTTACTTCCGAGCTCATTCGTCTGCGGTAACGTCGGCCTACCTGGACGACATTCTTCAGAGGTACGGCAACGAGTTAACGCTTCAGAACGATGTTCAGAATCTTCTTCTATTGCTCCGACGTCTCGGTTTCATAGTAAACGAGGAGAAGTCGGATCTGGTGCCGTCCAAGTCATTCACTCATCTGGGAATGAGCTTCGAGACGCACAACAATCTCGTTCGTCTGCCGTTAACCAGAGCGAAATTAGTCAGTTGTTACGCTCGCTATTGTCTAAATACAGACAAAGTCACAGCGAGAGAATTTATGAGACTGATAGGTCTGTGCGGAGCCGCTGCGGATCTCATTCCGATGGGACGGCTACGCACACGGCCTCTTCAAATTTTCTTGACTCAGAATTGGAGTGTGAAAATTCATTCGCTCGATGTAGACGTTCTCTTGTCAGATCAAGTGAAACAAGAGATTCAGACTTGGGCAAACATTCAGTGGTTAACTCAAGGAGTTCCGCTGCAGTTGCCGGATCCGAGTTTTACCATTATGACGGATGCCAGTCAAACAGGTTGGGGTGCATCATTAATCCCAACGGATTCGAGATGCCAGGGTCTTTGGGATCCGCAATTCCTGTGCAAGCACATAAACATCAAGGAAATGATGTCAATTTGGCTTGCGTTACGTCACTGGATGGACATTATTCACGATGCTCATGTCCAAATCCTATCCGACAATACGACAGTAGTGGCGTATATACGGAATCAGGGAGGCACTCATTCAGTTCCGTTGTTCAATCTAACGGAAAGAATCCTTCTGTTTGCGTTGGAACATCACGTTCTTCTTTCGGTCCGTCACATACCGGGTCGTCTGAATGTGCTAGCAGACTCCCTTTCTCGAAAGGGTCGCTTGTTGCCGTCGGAGTGGACTCTCAACAAACAAGTATTCAATCAGATTTGCTACCAATGGGAACGGCCAATGATAGACTTATTTGCGACACATCTCAACAATCAGTTGCAGACGTATGTGTCCCCGTGTCCGGATCCAAGAGCATTTGCTGTAGACGCTCTATCGATCCCTTGGGACGGAATGATAGGATATGCGTATCCTCCAGCGCCGTTAATTCAACAAGTATTGCTAAAGATAAAACAATCTCAATGCAAGATTCTGTTGGTAGCATCTCTGTCGCCACAGAGACCGTGGATAAATCTACTCAGGTGTCTGTTGTGGGACCTACCGCGGAAGCTCCCTCCACGAGAGGATCTTCTTTGGCAGGGGAAATCGCGCCAACTGCATCACAACCCGCAAGGTCTCAACCTTCACGTTTTTCCGTTGTGCGGTCCTTCTTGCATGGCAAGCACTTTACAGGACGAGCAGTGGACGCGATTTCTAACTGTAGGAGGACCTCCTCTTCGCTAAACTATGCGGCTAAGTGGAAGGTTTTCCGTCGTTGGTGTAGGGATCATTCTGTTGATATATTTGATCCCTCTATACCAGACATTGCTAACTTTCTAGTATACTTGTTTGACGAAATCAAACTGCAACCGGTTACTATAAAGGGTTATAGATCTATGTTATCTGATACCTATGCACATCATGATAGTTTACAAATTGGATCTAATGTCTCTTTATCGAAATTGGTTAGAAACTTTTCGATAAATAGACCCAGAACTCTTAGATTAATTCCTAAGTGGAATTTAGCTTGGGTTCTCCTTAAATTGAAGGAAAAGCCATTTGAACCTCTTGGGACAGTAGATTTCAAATTCTTATCTTATAAGACAGCTTTTCTCTTAGCTTTCTCTTCTGCCAGAAGAGTCAGTGAGCTTCATGCACTATCGGTGGATGATTCTCATTATCGTAGTGTTGGGAACACTATCACCTTCACTACTAACGTCGGTTTTTTAGCTAAGAATCAGGCTCCTAATAAATATCCGGAACCTATTGTTATTAAGGCTCTTCCGTCTTCAGACGGGCGTAGGCCTTTACTCTGTCCTGTTAGAGCACTACGTATCTATAAACAGAGATCTCAGTTCATCAGAAAGGGACGGAAACGTTTCTTTCTGTCTTTGATGCCTAATAGAAAGGACATTTCAGTCCATTCTATTGCTAGATGGATTCAGTTAACTATCCGTACTGCGTATGAAGATTTATCTTCTTCTCAGCAGTCTGTGCTTAAGATTTCTGCTCATGAAGTAAGAGCTCTTTCTACTTCCTGGGCTTATGCTAATAGTGTTGCTATTACAGATTTAATGAAGGCTGCTTATTGGTCTCAGCCATCCACATTTACTAATTTTTATCTCAGAAATATTGAGTCCATTTCTGGAGACCTGCATTGTTTAGGTCCGTTATCTGTTGCTCAGAATGTCGTCCACTAAACAGTTGCAACTATAGTTATGCAGGCTTTCTGTTCCGGCAGTGACTCCGTCCGGCTGCCCTCTTCGCTCTGGGCTATTTGACCCAGGGCAAGGGGAAGGGGGGGGGGCGGGTGTTCCCTTAGGTCACCTGCTTTATAGTGAAAAGCAAGGGAATGCCTCCTCCAAGACAGTATTTCTGAGTCGCTTCCGGGATGGTTTTAAAGTGTAATATTAATGTTTAATTTCATTCATGTCTTATTTTTAAAGTGTAGCTCGGTGTGAAGCATTTGTATATGTCAAGTGTCAAACGGGCTTTAATATACAATACTCGGACACTTTTAAATGATTATAAAGAGTCTCAATTCTCTGGACTACTTTATTTATTGGCTTGTTTTAATAATAATTAGTATAAAGGTTATACTGGATATTAATAGAGAACATGAATGTTATTGTGCTCAATTATTAAGGGTAGTGTATCTTTCTAATTTAAATATTAAATAAGAAAGATACATGTAAAGCCTAATACTCCTTTTCTCCTTAAGGGGTTATCTCTTTATTTTATAATTGAGCTTATTGGATTTTCCTCTATGTCCTAGGCCCTCCAGCCTGTTTACTATTCAGCTAAGTCTGGGTCATTGGTACAGTATAAAAATGTTAAAAAATTTATAGTAATTTATATATTTTTTATACTTACCAATGACCCAGACGGGGATGGCCCTCCCTGAGTTGGGAACTCTTGCCTCCCCGCTGAGTACATAGCGCTGACCAGGCACTGCCAGTAAGAATGATATTTGGCGCCAATTTCGGGACGACTGCGTCACTGCGCATGCGCAGTAGAGTCGTACTATGGAGGTCCTTTAGGACATGATTTCTTTTTGTTTTGGATGCAAATTTTGGGGATTGGGGGGCAAAATTTGTGTTTGGCCCTGGTTTTTGTGGAGTTAGCACCAGCTAAGTCTGGGTCATTGGTAAGTATAAAAAATATATAAATTACTATAAATTTTTTAACTTTTCCAACCAAAAGTATGCTGTTTCCTTTGGCCAATAAGTGACAGACTAGATTACTGGTGTATCAAAATGCCCTCTTTGTGGACTGCCAAAGCCAGTCCACATAGAGGGCATTTCGATAAACCGACAGTCTATGCAGTCAGATCCACTTCTCCTTTTGATCAGTTTCATGAAATTTCATGCACCCACAGGTGTTGTGCTGCATCAGTTTTTGGGGCACTCGCGGCTCCCAATAGGGGGGCCTACCAGGACCAGGAAATTTCCTGGGGACCTATACAGCCAGTCCACCACTAACATATTAACTAACATGACTTGAAAATGACATCTACAAAAACGTTTTTTTTTATCAGCACAAAATTTTCCATATTTTTATACTGTACCAATGACCCAGACATAGCTGGTGCTAACTCTTAAAATATAGGGCCAAACACAAATTTTGCCCCCCAATCCCCAAAATTTGCATCTAAAACTAAAGAAAACATGTCCTGAAAGGCCCTCCACACCTCGCCCCCACTGCGCATGCGCAGTGTCAAGGACGTTCCGAAATTGGCGCCATTTATCATTCTAAGTTTGGCCCTTCATCAGTTAACATCTGACTGATCTTTGTGCTTTTAAATCTCAGTTTAAATGATGCCAGACACATAAATATTAGTGAAATGGTGATTCTAAGGAGGATAGAAAAGGAGGAGAGGAAAAGAATGTGTGACAGAATATTATCAGGGCTGTAACTTAAAATTTTTTAATGAAATTATGTTAAGTTACCTATTTTCAAGGCAGCAGCCATTTTGTTGTCATTCTGATTATTTAGTTACACTGTTTTTTCAAGTGTTTTTCCTCTCTCCCTGTCCTTTAAGTTCCCCCTTGCTATTCTCCCATGCTTTTGGCATAGTTTCTGTAATTATTATTACTAAAATTTCTTGGGAGTTTTAGCTTAATAACAGAATGAATTCTGTTCTTTCCCCATGTTTACGTCTTCACCTACGGGTGGTTAGGCGTTGTGTTCTGCATCTACCATCTGATGTTCTGCAGTTTCTTCCCTGGAAGTCTCTGTTTTGCATCAGATGGTGTATTTTTGGTAACTGATTTCGGGCCTGGGTGCCTGGAGTCTTATTTTAGTGTTTTTACACTCATTGTTTACATTTACAACAGCCCTCTGTGTGAGGGGGGGATTTCTAAATAATAATATCTTTATATTATTTTAATCATAACTAGATACATTATTATTGTTCGTAAGTGTTGAATAAATTGTTTAAAATATTTTTAAAATTTTTGTCCACACTTAGGCTTGGGATCCATTGGGGCTCAACGTTACTTTTCAGAAACTTGGGCTGTTCTGAAAAAATATTTTTTCAAAATATTTTGATTTCAATTATTTTTTCTATATTAATGGATCATATTATTATTATGTATTTTGATTGCCAGGGGTTAGTGCGAGTACCAGGACTTTGTTTTCTTTTCACATTGAAAGGATATTGATCAATTGTTTTAAGAGGAAGTCTTCCTCTGACCTTATTATCATTCTATATGTGGTCAGTGTACTCGCATTAACTCCTGTTCTGTATCGTATGATTTCGATGACAATATGGGAAGCGTATGTCACGGTATGTTGTTGGGGATTTGGACACTCCGGTCCTTTCCCCGCAGGGTCACTCTACTTTATCAATTTCTATTTCAGACGATCAAGATTAGGGTGATGTATCTGTGATGTCTTCCAACAGTGTGCCTCCGTCGTCACAATTAATGAAGGGCTAGCGGAAAAGTGCTCATGTAATACGCCAATTGCCTAAGAGGACCCTAGTAGGTTCGACGGCCTTTGACGTCCGCTAGCTCGCCCGGTGTAGCGTCCATTCACCGAATGGTTCGGCAGCCGGGTTCGTCCGTTGCGGTCTAGAAGGAATTTTGGGGTGATGCGAGCACTATAAAATTAACTTAATGCACACCCAGTGACGGCGGATCGGAGGGAGAACGGAGGAAGCCTTTTAGTCCGGTTCATAGCTCGTTCCGGTCCATCCGGACGGCAAGCGAGAGAGGCCCCTCTCTCGTTCAACAACATCTGGCCCCAGATGTTGTGGTACAAATGTGTCGTTAGCGGAGCATACGTCCGTCGCTCGGGACGCTCCATTGTATAGGCAGTCCGCTGAGACTGCTAAGGCTTCCTCTTCTCGTCAGCGCACACGACCGCACCTTGTCTGCGTGACCGCCGATATATTACCAGCTTTGCTGATCAAGGATTCTTCGGCGACCAGGTCACACCATCCGGCAGCCAGGGATTCGAGACCGATGGACTCCGGACGTTCGCATAGGAAGTATGCGGGAGCCATCTGATGCGGAGCTGCCCTCGGCGAAGCACCGATAGACTGCGCCTCCTCAGGTCTCGACGCCGGACATTCTTGTGCACATAGCACAGCTTATCGCAGCATCCCAGCAGCCGACAGAAACGGTGTCGGATCGAGAATTATCCGACAGCGCTGGGTCGGTAGCCGGGGACTCGAGGCCTGCAGACTCCGGACGTTCGCATAGGAAGTGTGCGGGAGTCAACGTACACGGAGCTTCCAGCGGCAATGCATCGTAAGTCCGCTACTGCACAGGCCTCGGGAACGGACGTGCTTTCCTTAATAGCACAGTTTATCGCAGCATCCCAGCATCAACTGAATCTGTCGCATATATTTTATCCGACGATGCTGGGTCGGGACGCTCCGCGGAAGCGGGTACGGACGTCCGAAAGTTTCATCCGGTCCGACGGGATACCGAAAGGGATTCGGTGGATTTCAAGCTTTCCCTTTCGGAACAACATATGCTGCGATGCCGGATAAGAAACTGATAGCGTCGGTGGACTTAGAAATTTTTGGTTCGGTTCAGGGACATCGTCCCTCAGTTCCGACATAGTCCAATAATGTCACACAAACTTTCGAATTATTGAACGACGCTATATATTTTATTATTTTATGCTTGCTATCCAAGCATTTCTGGTTTCTTGTTCGAAGAGTTATGGAGATGTCTTTCAAAAGTGTGCCTCTGTCGTCATAGTTAATGAAGAGTTAGCGGCAATAAGTGCTCATGGAATATGTCTATCGCTTACGGAGTGACATTCGCTAGCTCACCCGGTGTAGCGTACATTCATCGAATGGTTCGGCTGCCGGGTTCGTCCGTTGCGGTCTAGGAAGGAGATTTGGGTGATGCGAGCACTTTAATTACTTTAGTACTCACCCAGTGACGGCAGATTGAGGACAGATCGGAGGAAGCCAACAACATAGGGGACCGCATGTTGTGGTTCAGATATTTTACATTCGGAGCATATGTCCGTTGCTCGGGACGCTCCGTTATATTGACAGTCCGAGAGACTGTCTTTAATGCTTCCTCATCCTCACAGCAGGGTACACGACCGCACATTGGCTACGTGACCTCGAGTATCCGATCAGTTTCGGCATTCAGTGATTCCACAGCGAATAGGTCGCGCCATCCGGTAGCCAAGGAACACGAGGCCTATACACTCCGTTCGCTCGCATATTGGAAGTATGCACGGGGTAACGATCTCGGAGCTTCCTGCGGCAATGCATCGTAAGACCGCTGCTCCTCAGGCCTCAGTGACGGACGTGCTATCCGAGTTAGCACAGTTGTTTCGCAGCATCCCAGCAATTGACGGTTTCTCGGTCGAATCAGGAATTATCCAACGGCGCTGGGTCGGTGCGGTCCGCAGTTGCATCAAGCTACGGACGACCGAACGCTTTATAGGGTCCGACAGGATGGCGAAAGGGATTCGAAAGATTTCAAGTTTTCCCTTTAGTAGTATCGGAAGATGCCTTTCATATCTTCTGGCATTTCTTCCAGTGATTATTTTTCGGACTTCATTGCTGCGATCTTGGATAAGAGACTTATAGCGTCATTGGACTCGGATTTTTCGATCGGTACAGGGACTTTGTCCCTGACTTACCGACGCAGTCCAATATTGTCATTACAACATGTGTTTTATTTTTCGACGCTATATATTATATATATATATACAAGCCTGCTACTAAGCATGATAGTTTAGTTTCTTGTCCGCGTGGCTCATTTCTGCCATTTTATCTTTTTTACATATAGTTTATTTTGGCAGAGCAGGGCATACCGAGAGTTCATATGCGTCTAGACGGTGTGATTAAAGACTGCATATATTCTTTTTCGCCGTTTATGTCTTTTCCAATTTCAATGTTGGGAACGACATTATGTATAGTAGACTTAACTTAGACGCTTTATTATACGTAATCCGCCTTACTGAGGCGTTATCATTACGTCTTCAAGAAAAGATTTACGGGATATTATTCTCAATGTAATTTCTTTTGAGGGCAGTAGTTTGTTCACGTATAACTCCGCCCTTCAGTGGCTGATTGGAGTTGGTTAGACGTGATGCAGCCCTAGCTACATCCACGCGTGGATAGTAGGTTAAGAACTCTCTCAGAGTCGCTTCGTTCTCGGAGGAGCTTCTCTTCGACGGCAACTTTCCGGCAATCCATGAATTGCTTGATTTATACATTCTCTTGTCTATCTAGTGTTACAAGAGATTCAGACTGGGGCAAACATTCGGTGGTTGACTCAGAGAGTGCCGCCGCAGTTGCCGGACCCTAGTGTGGCTGTTATGACGGTTGCCAGTCAAACAGATTGGGATATATACTGATCCCTACGGATTCGAAGTGCCAGGGTCTTTGGGTTCCGCAGTCTTTTAGCTATCAGTTTAACTTCCGCGGAATAATGTTTTTTAGGCTTGCTTTATGTCATTGCATGAACATTATTCAGAAACGCATGCCCAAATTCCTGTCCTTTAATTCGACAGTAGTGGCGTATCTCCGGAACCAGGGAGGCACTCTTTCGTTTCCGTTATTCAATTTAATGGAAAGAATCCGTCTGTTGGTTATAGTACACCAAGTTCAGTTTTGGTCCGTCATATTCTGGGTCGTCTGATTGTTTTATCGCACTCCCGTTCTCTTACGGGTCACTTGTTGCTGTCAGAATGGACTCTCAACAAACAAGTATTTAATCAGATTTGCTATCTATGGGAGCGCCCAATGATGTTTTATTTATGACACAGCTTGCTAATCAATTGCAGACGTATGTGTTGGCTTGTCCAGATCTCTGAGCTAATACTGTTAACGCTCTATTGATCTATAGGACGGAATGATAGGATACGCGTATCCTCCGGCGCTGTTGTTTTAGCAGGTATTGCTAAGATAAACAACCACAATACATTTCTGTTGATAGCATCTCTATCTTCACAGAGATCATGAGTAATTTACTCTCTTGTCTACTGTGGATCTTAACGTGAAATCTTCCTCTATGTGAGGATCTTTTTTCACTGGGTAAATCGTGTCATCTTTATCACAACCAGCAAGGTCGCAACCTTCATGTATTCCGTTGTGTGGTCCGTATTGCATTGTAAGCACTGTACTGGACGAGCTTTGGATGCGATTTCTTACTATAGGAGATCCTCTTCTTCGCTATTCTATGCGACTAAAGTGGAGGCTCTTCCGTCGTGGTGTAGGGATCATTATGTTCATATGGTTGATCCCTCCATACTACTCATTGCTAGTTTTTAGTATACTTGTTTCACAAGATCTACTGCAGCCTGTTGTTATTTAGGTTATAGGTTTATGTTACCTCATACCTATGCACTCTACGATAGTTTACAATTGAGTCTTTTGTCTCTTTATCTAAGTCAGTTAGTAACTTTTTGATAAATAGACTTAGAATCTTTAGATTAAATTCCTATACGGATTTTAACTTCGGTTCTTATTTAGCTAAGTAATCATTTGAGCCTCTGGAAACAGTAGTTTTCAAATTCTGACCTTTTAGACAGTAATTCTGTTGGTTTCTCTTTTACTGTAGAGTCAGTGAGTTTCATGCACTATCGATGGATGATTTTCACTTTCATAGTTTCGGAATCAATACTTCCGTTACTATTTAGGTTGGATTGTTGCATAAGAGTTAGGCTCCTATTATCCGGAACCTATTATTTTAAGGTCCTTCCGTCTTCGTATGGGCATAGGCCTTTACTCTTTCCGGGTACAGTTTATGTATTTATAAACAGATATCTGTTTATTACAAGGGCGTAAGCTTCTTCTGTCTTTGATGTCTAGTAGAAGGACGTTACGCTCCATTTTATTGTTAATGGATTCTATTAACTAGCGTACTGCTTATGGTATATCATTGGCTTAGCAGTTGTGCTTAAGATTTCGGCTCATGAAGTAAGAGTTCTTCTACTTCTTGGGCTTACATTAATAGTGTTGCTATTATAGATTTTTGAAGGCTGCTCATTGCGCTCAGCCATCCATTCATGAATTTTATCTCAGAAATATCGAGTCCATTTCTGGAGACCTCTATTGTTAGGTCTATTATCTACTGCTCAGAATGTCATTCACTTAACAGTTGCTACTATAGCTAGGTAGGCTGTCTGTTTCGGCAGTGTCTCCGTTCGGCTGCCCTCTTCGCTCTGGGCTATTTGACCCAGGGCAAGAAAAAGGGGGGGGGGGGGGGGGGGGTGTTCCCTTGGGTCACCTGTTTTTACTATGAAAACAAGGGGATACCTCCTCCGGAGTTAGTAATTCTGAGCTGTTATTGGGATGGTTGTTTAGTGAGAAGTTTAAGTTTATAAAATTCATTCAAGTCTTAGTTTTTAAAGTATAGCTTTTGAATATTGCATATGTCAACGGACATGATTATGCAATTCTCACACACTTTTAGGAGTATAAGAGTCTCTATTCTCTAGACTTACTTTATTATTGGCTTACTTTAAAAATTATTAGTATAAGGATTATTGGATATTAATAGAGTACATGGATGTATGAAGCTCAATTTTTGGAAGGTGTTGTATCTTTCTAATTTATCATAAATAAGAAAGATACATGTAAGGCCTATTACTTCTTTTCCCTACAGGGGATGACTCTATTTTATTTTATTGAGCGTATTCCATTTTGCTCTATGTCCTTGGCCCTCCAGCCTTTTTACTATTCAGCTATGTCTGGGTCATTGGTACAGTATAAAAATGTTAAAAAATTTATAGTAATTTATATATTTTTTATACTTACCAATGACCCAGACGGGGATGGCCCTCCCAGGAGTTGGGAACTCTTGCCTCCCCGCTGTGTACATAGCGCTTACCAGGCACTGGTTATTAGAATGATAAATGGCGCCAATTTCGGAACGTCCTTGACACTGCGCATGCGCAGTGGGGGCGAGGTGTGGAGGGCCTTTCAGGACATGTTTTCTTTAGTTTTAGATGCAAATTTTGGGGATTGGGGGGCAAAATTTGTGTTTGGCCCTATATTTTAAGAGTTAGCACCAGCTATGTCTGGGTCATTGGTAAGTATAAAAAATATATAAATTACTATAAATTTTTTAACTTTTCTCCAAAAAAATATTACTTTCGAGACCTCATTGGAACAAGTTTGCACTATTGTGTGTGCCAGGCAAAGGGGATTTTTGAGGGTTTTATCAATCCAAAAAACCAATTCCTGGCATCTGAGACAACAGAATTTTACTTTTTGATCAAACAAACTGTCAGAATTATTCTGTCCAAAATTTTCTGACATCAAGAACTTCAGAGTTGAAATTGAAAACAAAACTACCATTGTAAAATGCCATTGTCTTGGCAAACATACTTCAAATTTTATGTTGATTATTTGCGATAATTATTGTTATCACAGCATCCAAACTCGTGTCATTTGTTGCCTCATCAAAATTACATGTACATGTGAGTGGATGGAGACTGCGAGAAACTACATTATGGTCCTATCATATCGATTTTAATGTTGAGTACACCATAGTTGAGGAAAAGATGGAAAGGGGAATGGAGCCATTGAGGAGACTGTGTGCCTTCCCAGTAAAAACTTGGATTACAGATTGGTTTCAGTTACTACACATTTTATATTAATTTATTGATGCTGACATATTTTCAGTGCAAGATGCCTGCACCATACATAAAACATTGATTCTAACTAGACATGCAGTATTACTCACTTGGGCAAATGATCAGGGTTCCTGCAAGGCCATGGATTCAAGGAATTGCATTGAATTTGATTTGGGTCCATTCAAGGCCTTGACATCCTGGAAAATTGGCCAGGAGGCCTTAAAAAGCCTTGTATATTTATGAAATAAAAACGCTGACAGGGCATGTAATCATAACTATATAGTTATATATGCTAGATTTCATGAAGGTGAAGTCCTAACTAGAAACCTGTGGTCATTAACCCCTCCTTCCACTTCCCTTAAAGAGAAGTGGGAGGAGGGGTGTAAAGACCAGAGGATCCCAGTTAGGACTCGGTGGCGGTACTTTGAGAATCCTTGAATTTGGCTATTGTTGGACCTCGAAAGTGCTAAAAAATGTCAAGAAATGGCCTCGAATAGCCTTGAATTTTATCAGTCCTTGTCTGCAGGAACCCTTTTGATATATTTTCATGTCATTTATCAGTTTAAACTCACATTAATTTTCAACAATGCGTAGATGTGCCAAACCTATCAATTTGTGCATAAGTGCTTTTACATTTGCCAAAAAAATTTATTTTCATATTTTTTCGTGGTACACTTGATGTGTTGGGATTTCAGTTTTCAAACAGCAGGTTACATTCATTAGAAATCTTAAAGAATTGTGACAATTTACAAAATGAGCATGAAAAAACATTTTTGAAAAAATTTCAGTGAAACCATACCACATGACCCCTCATTGGAATGAGTTTGTTGAGCTCCCAATGAGAGGTCACATGGTTTGGTTGAAATGTGTTTAAAATTTTAAAAAATGATAATTAAAATAATAAACTTTGATATCGTATATGTTGGGTAAAGGGTTAACAAAGTTTAGTGGGGCAGTAGAACCTCATAATTCATGGCATTATGTGACCGGGAGTAGGTGGTGGCTCATTAATGAAAACAGAATTTATTAACGGCTTGTCGCACACTTCTGTTCATGGTAATAATAGTAATAACATGATTCTGCTGGGCATCCCTGTTTATCAACGACCTGTAAGGAATGAATAACAGCTCTCTGGCTTATTAACTGCTCTCAACTTCGTCTTGGGCTGGTAATAAACCCTCAGACTGTTTTTCATTTTTCTTGGGCTGTTATGAAACCATACTGCCCCCCAAATGCATTACTGTTATATTAACGAAACAGTAGTTTTGGTGGTAAGGAATAGCAAAAGTTTAGGTTTCAAATACTCGTTAAAAGTATTAGAAATAGTATTCAGATACTTGTCACTTGTTTGCCTGGGTAAGCTAACATAGTATGTGTATACATGCTGAGGTTGTGAACATTTCTGTGGTTTTATTCGTGAAGATGTAAAATTGAGTGATAATTTTGTTAAAAATCAGGTATTGTTGCTAAACCCACCTGAGTAAAATGTGTCTCACAATTCCACAAAGATGCATCTATATTATATAAGTTATATGTGTGTGGGAGAAAACACTTTGTTGTTTCTCTTCTACAATGTTGCAGATCATTGGAATTATCTCCCTTTTGATTAGTGACTAATTGGTTGTATTGAGATATTCTGCACTGAAGTGCTGAATTTCTTGAAAATACATGTTCCTAGGGTTGGTACACAAATGCAAATTCCTTGACTTTCGACTTTTTTCTTGAAAGGTGCTTAAAAAAGTACTTGAATTTAGTTTACCTACAACTTTTGCGACCACAACATTCATGAAAATCCATCCCACATATGTGCGCTGACACAAAATCGATTGGTCACACACAGAGACGCTGCCGCATCTCTTTCTTCTCTGCGTAAAAGTGATGAACTGGAATTTTCAGAATTGCAGTTATGGTATAATTTGGTCACAAGAACCTCACTCCTGAAAGATTGTCCAGGAATCTTGACCAATTAGAAGCATCTTCATTGTAAATTGACATATATCATGAAGAAACTGCTGTTTACATCTGCTTTTCAATTTCATTGCAAAATGGCATACTTGAAGCAGACAAAATCAAGTGATATGCACTTTAAAAAAATCAGTTATTGGCAGCAATCGTGTATAAAATATACAGCTTTTATTGATATAAAAATAAGGGTGGTATTTGACGAGAAACCGCAGATGATTAATTATGTGTTTTGGAAGTGGTCGTTGGAAAAAATGTTAGCCTCTTAACTTGACTCAAAATGAGTTGAGTGGGGGTTTTTTTTTGAGCATCATAAATTATTATTTACAAATGGATTCAGGCCTGAAAATAATCAGTCTGACATTTGCAGAATGAGGTCCCTAGAGGGTGAATTTGATGATGCTATCCCATACAGTGGTCCAATTTATCCTCTGGGTACCTCTTTCTGTTTAGTTTTGAGACCATGATTAAGATGGAAGTTCATAGAGGGTAAATTTAGTGATGCTACCCTGCTGTGCAGGGTAGCATCACTAAATTCACCCTCTGGGGACTCATTTTGCAGATGACAGTCTACTTATTTTCTGGTTTGAATGGATTACTGATTCAAATGAGTTATGGTACTGCGAAAAAACATTGGATTTTCCATTTTATAAGGTAGGTTGTGAAAAGAATTTGCATTTGGTGACATAATTTTTTTAAAAGTTCACTTTTGGCATTCCTAATTTCATGTCATATTAAATACAATACAAAATCAACTTAATGTGACAGTCCCCCACGGGAACCCTGGGAAGCTCTTTTTCACTGGTAAAATAGGACCCAGTCACTATTGCTTGGGGTACGAGTCCTCTAAAATAGGCAGCATGGGATATAAATGATTGACTGACCTTGACTTTATCTCCATGTTGTGGTCATGATTAGTCATTATGCAAAAGTATGTGACCTTAAACACCAATAAATAAATAAATGGGAACTCCTGGAAGTGAAACTGTCATAAACAAGCTCTGTTTTACTGGTTAAATTAGTCCCATTCACCGGTGCATGGGGAGGAAACCCTAAAAAATGGCCAACATTGGTATAAACGATTGACTAAACTTGACTTTATCACCGTGTTGCGGTGGTGATTTGCCATTGTGCAGAAATTTGTGACATTAAACACCAATAAATAAATAAATAGTTCCCTGCCACACTTATCTGGTGGAAGCTTCATGAGGTTTATACAATAGGGAGTGTTGAGTTCAACAATGTGTACAAATTAGGCTATGGAGAAAGATGCAGAGACACAAGTTCTCAAAGGATGTGTTTATGTCATCTTTACTTTCTCGGGGAGTGACTATGGCAGATGTAACCATTATTTGTTCAACTGAAACTTGGAGAGGGGAACAGGACTATTTCTGTTTTAATTTAACTCTCTGTACACTGATGTTGAAAATCAAAATTCCATCGTGCAAATTTTTAACATAATGCAACTAGGCCTTAAGGGCCTAATTACTATTTTCATAACTTTTTAATGCAAAGGAACAGGTACCCCAACATGCATTGTTTGGGTAAACTCAAAATTTGTTTTTCTAAGTACCTTGTTAGTTGTTTCTAGGCAAGTCTTGGCTGCCTCTGTTGGCAGCCAAGACTTGACTAGAAACAACTGCAAAGCAACAGGAGGTAGACTTTCAAAGTACAGTAGAACCCTTTTAATTGAATAGCCACTTTGCCAGTGATAATTATTCAATTAACAGGAGTATTCAATTAACAGGAATTGTGTCACTCTCTTATATTCTAGAGATAAACTTAGCATTTATTCTATTATATTAGTTTAAATGCCTATAATGGATATACTGAGGTCTATAAACAGAGGAAAACTGGGGAGAGTCAGGGTAATTTCCTGACAGGTTGCAAGATTTTTTATTCAATTAACAGGAGTTTACTCTATAACCTATATTCAATTAATAGGTCAAATTTGTACTAGAGGTATGGTAAATGGTTTTGTGTTGGGAAATTATATTCAATTAACAGGGTTATTCAGTTAAGAGATATCCAATTAAGTGGGTTTCACTGTGTAGTGAAAATGTATAAAAATCTCCAGGCTCTTGAGGGTTAACCAATTCAGTCTTGTTTGACTGAGCTCATTTAGCTCTGCCAAACAAAATTGAATTGGTTATTTTCTGAGTTACATTATTGAAAAAAAAATTGCTTAAAATTTTGGTGTTTTGACATCATTGTGTATAGGGTTAATATTCAAATATTGCTTTCCATTAATGCATATTTGAATATTTATTTCAGCATCACAAAACGCTAATGCAGATCAGCTTGTATCTGTTTCATCTCATTAGGCTTAAAAAAGTTAAAAATCTGTTTCTCAGGCCCTTCCACATGATCCGTTTGGTTGTTGCATGCTCCTTTTTATAACCAATGCAAACTTAAAAAAAATAATAATTGTATGGTTTATGTCTGATATTTTACACAAGTTAATAAAACTGATAAGTTTGTCCTTTGAGTGTAACAAGACCTTGCAATGCTTTAGGATTGCAAAGCCTTCTTGCACTCAAAAGACAGAACACACCACCACCCATGCTATTCTGTAGATTATGGGGCCTAAACATAAAACAAACCATGAACATGAACTTTTGTTGGCAAAGAAATAATTAAAAAATAAAACAAATGCCCACTGACATGCAATTTTACAAAAAATGGCCTGAGAAACAGATGATCTACTATGTGTGGCCTTATTATATATTAGTAATTTTTTGTGTCTGGTATGGTGAAATTATTTTTGTATTGTGCCAGAAGTTGCTATTTTTCAATTGTCATCACGTTCATCAAATTATGAATAAATGCTAAGAAACAGATATTTATTCTTTTCTTCCTGCTTTGATATGTAATTTTCAATTAACCCTTGTCCTGACAGGCCCATTTTATTATACCTCCACCAGGGGATATAGAAATCACCTTGTCCATCCATCCATCCATCCATCCATCCATCCATCCGTCCGTCTCAAAATTCAATCATGAATAACTTATAAAGTACTTGGTTGAGTGACTTGATATTTGGTATGCAAGTGTATCCTATTGCTGTATACCCATAGTGAAATACAGGTGTTGTTCGAGATTTTATTGCCAGAGTCATTTCCCCTTATGGACTTAGAATTTGTCTACCTTGAAATTAATTCATGAATAATTTGTAGAGTACTCAATGGAATGACTTCATATTTGATGTGCAACTCTATCTTATTGATGTCTACCCACAGTACAAGGTCTGTCTTTCTGTCAGTCTGTCCATCCATCCATCCATCCATCCAGAAATTCAGTCATGAATAACTTGTAAAGTACTTGGTTGAGTGTTTTGATATTTGTTATGCAAGTGTATCCTATTGCTGTATACCTATAGAGAAATGCAGGTGTCATTCTAGATTTTATTGTCAGAGTCATTGCCCTTTATGGACTTAGTATTTGTATATACCCCAAAACTGTATCACCTAAAGTCAATCGTGCATTGCGTATGGTGACACTTTATTTTCCTTTCCTTTTCTGAGTATCAAAATGAAGCACCTATACAATGTGCTAACATATTTTTTAAAATCGACTTGATAGCAATCTTTATTTTGGGTTGGCCTGCACATTGTGGGGGCATTTAGTTAGTTGTGCTTATGAACAGGTCTAGTTCATTTCTGGGGGCCCTTTATATCTGGCTTTTCTGTGAGGAAGTTCAGAATACACTTGAAACTCAATCTCAGAAGTATGTCACCTTAACCCTTTACCTAATGAATCGCCCGCATCCGCCCACGTAATATGCAAATTGTGCAGTTGAAAAAATTAAATTTTTCAAAATATTAAAAAAAATATATATCATGTGACCCCTCGTTGGAACAAGCTCGTTCCAACGAGAGGTCATATGATATGGTTTTGTTGAAATTTTTTGAAAAATTAAAAAAAATTATATTTAGAATAATAAATTTTGATATCGTCTGCGTTGGGTAAAGGGTTAAACACCAGTAAATAAATACATAAATGACAGAACATCATAATAAAATATTTGACAGGTGTTGTGATCAGGAACGAGAGGGTTAGTATTTTTTCTTTTCAGCAATATTCTCGAAAGCAAATAGTTTTGAAGGATGAGTCATTTCCACTTTGGAAAATTCTCATGTAAAGCAATTGGCTGAAATTACATACACTGCTTACACACAAACCAGAAAATAAGCAATCTATCATTTGCAGAATAAGATCCCCAAGGAGTGAATTTGCTGATGCTATCCCACACAGTGGGCCAATTTATCCTCTGGGTACCTCTTCTGTTTAGGTTTGAGTCCTTGATTCAGACTGAGGTTCACAGAGGGTAAATTTAGTGATGCTACCCTGCTATGCACGGTAGCATCACCAAATTCACCCTCTGGGGACCTCATATTGCAGATGACAGTCTGCTTTTCTTATCAACCTACTCACAATTGTTTACTACAGGCTTGCACTACAGTGGAAGTCCCTAACTCGGATAAAATACTCTCTATTTTTGTCTTTCCCAAGCAAGTTGGGAAAGAAAAGTGGTGCAAAAGCACCAATAAAAATAAGTCAAAACTGGGTCGAGTGCAACCGGCGCAGACCCAGTACGGGACGCTCTCTCCCAAGTACAACTCCACGACTTCCGTTGCCAGTGCGCATATACCGTCTCTAAAGACTCATTCTTTTTAAAATCCGCTTCGTGTCGAGATGTTTTTGCACGCTTATCAGTGTTCCACCAGCTCGATGTTTGATGATTCCTGATTCATTATACCACAGTGTATCCTTTGTATTCTCAGGAACAGTGTTTTATATTCTCTTTTTTCTATTATATGTCCATAATGTATATTTATTTGCTCTCTCTCGGGTCGCATGCGATTTTCGCGGGCCACGCGGTTCGGACTTAGATTTTCACAATTATTGTTCATGCTTTTTTTGCAAATTTTTCTAATTGTGTTAGAGTTAGGTGTCAGCGGGGTACCACTCCTACAGTGTTTCTTCTTTCTGTTGAGAGTAGTCTTCCTGTTGGGTGGTTCCCGGTCGACCGTCTGGGGTCTTTGTTTCTGTCACCTTTCTCTCTTTGGGGGTGTTCTGTTTTCTGATCTCACCTTCTCTGCTCCTCTCACCTCTTTCATGCCTAGGACAATTCCTTGTGGGCAGTGTCTGGTGCCTAAGCACGTGGACGATGTACATTCGTCGTGTTCCTCCTGTAATGGGTGTTCGGCCGAGCGGCCGTGTGGTGTCCATTACGTGTACAGTACCCATATGAGACTGGTCAATAAATACCCCAGTTATTGATGCTAAATTTAGATTAGTGCTGTCTATTTATAGAGGAACTATTTATGAGTGGCGTGTATAATTAATTACTTATCTTCATTGACAACAGAGCAACAATAACAAGAACACTGGCTTTGATATATTTTATTTCATTCAAGTGTTTCAACTTTTAACAAGCGATAAACTATAGAAACATAATACATTGCACATAGATATTAACATAAATAAGTTTGTTTTTTGCACATTGATATTTACATAAATGAGTTGTCTTTTTTTAATCTTTTAACTTCATTTGGTTTCTTATAACTAACATTGCAGTACGTTCAACGTGGATTGAAACAAAAACGCCGCCGCGGTGTGTTCTCCTCCGTGGAGTTCCAGTGGACCGCAGTGTCTGATCAGTGGAAGACAGTTTTCAAAACACTGTGACCCACCGTGGTCACGAGCGTTAACGATTAGCTTAATTGCTTTTGTATGTCAGTTTCTCTGCTGATTAATAAATACTGTCTTGTGACGTCAACTGGCAAGACAACTGCGTTTGTTACTGGTAGTAGATAATTTATTTTAAATTAAAATTGGAATTTGGAGGAGGCAGACTGCGACTATTGCTCCGGTTTGAAATTGTAAATTGGGAATAGAACAGTCAGTTCCATTTGGTTAAGTACAAAGTCCTCGTCACTTTCGAAACTAAACTGTTGTGTTTACGCAATCGATTTGATCGAGGAAATAAATAAACCAGACTTGAGAAAAACAAATAATATTCGCGAAGTTCCCAATTTCACATTTTGTTTACAGCTGTAGGCCAACACGTGAAGAACCGTGTTTTTCTTGGGTGGGAAGTGGGGGCGAAAAAGCCTCTTGCGCCACGAAAGCGCCCACGGCTAATGATCGAAGTGATACCAGTCCACGACATTGAGTCAATTCGACCAGCACATCCTCTTTCTCGGGCAACGCAATTAAAGATTCTTATAAAAAGGATATAGTAAAAAGAAAATATAGTGTTTTTGAATGGATACCAAAAAGTATCTCACTCGAGACTGAAACTAATGATTATTTCACAGGGGGGTGGGGGGAGGGGCGGTGGTGGACGGGAGATATTTGCATACAGAAATAAATATCCTTCATCCAATTCTGTAGGGGTTTGTACATACTTTTATACTCTTTGCATTTGCGGATTTTTCAACGTTCCTCTACATTGTTGTTATTTGTATTATCAATTGAAATAGCTAAGCCTGTGTGTATGTAAAAATACGTGGGTGAATATAAGGGAGATGCCGAATTAAAATATCTGCGAATGTGCCATTCTAAGAGAGAGAGTACGCTTCAGTGGGAAAGAGATAGAGAGAGACAGATATACGTGATGAGGGGGGGGGGGGGGGGGGGTAAGAAAAAGTGACAGAAAATTAGTACACGAAATTATACGCAAGTGCAGTGGGCGTATGTCTGCATATTACTCTCTGTGTGTTTGTGTGTGTGTGAGTGTGGGGGGGGGGGGGGGGCGCAAGGGTGTGTATTTTGATGTGCGTGCATGTGTTTTGGTCTTTCGGTTTGGGTTTTTTGTTGTTTTTTATGAACTACTGTAAAAAAAGACCTACATCTGATGAAAATTTGTCTCATAAGCCTCCATAGACTGGATTTCATATAAATATTTTGAAAATACTCTACATGTATGAATATTATGCATGTGTATTTAAAATGTGACACTTAAATAAAATATTATTCTACGGCTACTACAAAAAAGTAGTCGGGATTGAAGTGATTAATTAGGTACAGTAGATTAAACTACCACTTGCACAAGGTGTGAAATGACATTTGAGTGGTGCGACGGGGAGCGTGGTGGCTCAGTAGGTAGAGGTGCAGGCTGCAAGCCGAGAGGTCCTCGGTTCGAATCCCACCTGCGGCAACCACGTTGTGTCCTTGGGCAAGACACTTCATCTCCATTGCCCGTGTGGGGGCACGATGACGCCGTGTACTAAGGCGTACTGCACGTCGATGGTACGCATGTCTTCAACCAATCTAACCCTGCCTGTGCTGCAGTGCGGAGTTACGATGTTGGGGAGCTGGCAGCTGCTCGTCGTTGCTCGGTGGTTCTCTCCGGGTACTCCGGCTTCCTCCACCCGTAAAACTGTCGCGGTCATGATTAGCCATTGTGCATAAATATGTGACCTTAAACATCAATAAATAAATAAATAAATTTGAGTGGTGCGACAAAGCACAGAGCTGTCCTTCAAACCAACATCTGTTTTAACACCTCTTCACATGACAAGCTTGAGAAAAAATAAGAGACAAATCAATATATTCAATTGCTTTTTATTAATTCAGTAATCATAATTATAACCATATGTAAATAAAATCAATAGAAAATAATATTTTTTTTATTTCCAATAATGACATGCCGATCGACAAGCCAGACCACCATACATCGTAACCCTAGCTCAAACATGCCCCGAAATTTCGTATTATAATTTTTTTTGTTTTGTCCCCCCACACGTGTCTTGAAACCCCCAAAATTAACATAGGTCTTTCAGACAGGAGATTTTAGTTCCTCTATCGGAGATTTTCTGACGCCACCCCTGATTTTTGCGTGCAGCCAGCACATCTGAAATTTCAGTGTCTTGGCAGTGTAAGATTCAGTCATCCATACCACTCCTAAATGGTGAAGTAAACAGCCCTCCCCTCCCTCCCCATCCCGAAACGAGGCAATTGGGCCCCAGACTCCCATAAACCCACACGCACAAAAAAGGCCTATATCATTGATTGCTTGCCCCCCCCCCCCCCCCCCCCCCCATCTTGGCCAGTTTTCCTTGCTAGTGCATGCAGGCGCTTCAATATATGGATTCCGAAGCGTCTTGGGCTGAAACGTCCCAGGGCCACCACAAGCATTCCTTTTTCGTTAATGTAGTTTATTTATGTTAATTCCACTCTCAACATTTACATTTTAACATTCCACTCTGAATTTAACTTTTAAAATTGTAAATCGGATTCCCTTCCTCCCCAACCCACAATTTATTCAAAATTCAGTACCGGTAACATGATTCTTCTCCGTCAATAGCTACAGTTAGGTAAAAGACCGTCGGGGGAATGTCCAGATATTGTGCTGGTCAAGTTATATTTTTTTCAACTCACATCCATGATTTCAGTACGGTATAATATTTATTTTTTCGTAATTCCTCTAGTTCTGAATCGATTTTGATGAACAACATTCCGAATCGCAATAGCTTTCAATAACTTTTTCAAATATTGAACTATCTTTTTAATATTTCAAGTAAAAGTAAAAGTAATATTTCACTGACTGTGAAAAAATTTGATCTAATTAAGAGCCTGTGACTGAGAGATCAAAAGATAAACCGACGTCAGCCGAACATCCCATCACACAGTTTGACATATTCATGCGAGATTAAAAACACGATTCAAACTCCATATTTTGATCGTTTTTTTCTGCCATATTAATACTTTTTATTATCAAAAAACATGTATGGAGCATACGTATTCAATTTATACTTAAGTGCAATACCTAACAATCACTAAATAACAATGAACTGAAACTATTTTTAGTGGAAGAATAAACCTGATTACCGCACTTGCAAAAAACACAAGTTAATTATAGACAAATTGAAGTCACGTGGTGGGGTTTTGAGACCCCACCTCGTAGTGTAATTAGTGGGGTCTCAATTTCTGTGTTCATATGGGCAGCGTACACGACATGTCTGTGGAACATGGTCTTCCACCTTTTGGGCGTCAGTAAATCGTGCCGTTCGTTCTCGTGGCCGTGCCTCCCGCCCCCGCGGGAAAGGAGAACGTGGTCGTTCGGGGCCTCCCGAGTCGACTTTGTCTGGTGAGAGTTATTCCTCCTCCGTGGGGGATGTGCAGTCTTTTCCTGTGGTGGATACTGCGGGAGCCGTTGAGTGTTCTGGTGTAGAGATGCCTGGTTCCGGGACTACGGTCCCCCTCCAGTCGACATCTGAGGCTGTCACTAGGGTTTTGACTCCTCCTTCGGAGCCGAGCCGGTGTGCTCTCTCCATTATTTCACCAGCCTCAACGACTCTCGACGTATCTACTACTGCTGTTGGTCCGTCTGCTTCGTTGTCTGTTTCAGCCGGCCTCGGCTTTTCGCTGCAGGGGACTGCAGAACTGTCCGATACTGTAGACGTGGGATATCGGCCCCAGCCTTCCCTGACTTCAACTCGGCGAAGTCGGAAGGGGCTGCCGGCCGAGCCCATCGCTGTGGTCTTGTCGCCGTCGAGTACCACAGTTGTGTCTTTGGATTCGGATGTTCGTAGTGGAAACACTATGAACTCCGTGGCGTTTCCGTCCACTCACTCTGGTCACACGACCAGTTTTGGGGGACCAACGCCTTTTGTGCAGCCTGGACCTTCTGCCCCGCAGAGGTCCGCGGTGACTCTCATGAGTTCTCGCAATATTGATCCTCGGGGTGCATCGTACCCCTATACACGTCTGCCTTCAGATGTTTCGGCTGCCGCCCGTCGTCCCGCGTCGGGTGTTTTGGAGGATCGTGACCCTTCGCTGGTTAAGAGGGTCAGAGGTGAAGCCACTTTGCCGGTTCGCTCCCCTGTCGAACCGGTCGGTACAGGCAGTGAGCTTAGGGAGGCCCTCTCCTTACTCACTCAGGTTCTCTCAAAGAGCCTTCCTGTTGCTTCCAGCGAGGCTATGGGTGGTTTCCAGGCGCCTCCTATGGCGCCGCCTCCCGGGATTGGAAACAGGCCGGTTTCCGATTCCTCTGGTGTCACGACACCATGGGAGGCGTCGGCTGGTTTGCCCACGATGGGCTATGTGTCTTCCGACTCTGGGGAGGAGTCCGACATGCTTGAGGTCGAGGGCCAGCAGTCTTCGGACTTGGGGGCGGCTCTTGACTTTGTGTTTGGGTTTCTGCCTGAGCTCAAACCTGCTAACCAGCCGACAGTGTCAGCCTGGCCGCGATCATCGGTCGCGCGCCAACAGCCTATGGAGCAACCTGCTTCTGGGCGCCTTCGACCATGCCAGTCGGTACAGGTGGTTGAGGCTTTTTCAGCATTGGATGCCAAGCTGAATTCCAAGGCTTTGAAGACTTCGTTCTTCACCAGGGTTGACACCTTTTTGCCTCCTGTGCGTTATCGTTCCTACGATTCTGCCAATCCGTCAGTCTGCCAGACTTTGACGGTTCTGGATCAGGACTCCACTTCCCTCGGGCTTTCCAAGCCCAAGTCTGCCGTCATTCCAATGACGACTCTGGAGTCCACGTTGGGCTTATCTAGAGAGATGCTTGGCATGCTTTCTCTCTCAGATCACGTCGTCTCAGCTTTGGCTGCTTATCTGCCTCCAGATAAGTTTGACGAAGTACAGGCTCCTTTGCGTGTGCTGTCCAAGGCGCTTATGCACCTTACTCACACGCATGCCTGTAACACGGCCAATTTGGAATTAGTTCGAAGGGACGCTGTGCTGGACACAGGACGATCCCTTCCCGAGGAGCAGCGTGCTACTCTTCGATCTGCTTCTTTGGCAGGTCCGCAACTTTTCCATGGTTCCGTGTCGACGGTCCGGGATGACGTCCTACGTCATTCCAAAGATCAGCTGCTGTTTCGTCAGCTTGATCAGCCTTCTCGGGGAGGCAAGGGCCGTTCCAAGCCTAACAAGTTCCCTTCTGCTTCCTCTGTGAAGCAAAAGTCTGGTCCTTCTGCCGCCGCCTCTACTTCTTACTCACGGGGTAAAGGTAGGGGTCGGCAGAATCGAGGGAAGTCTCAGGATTCTTCATTTAGCAGAGGAGGTGGTTTCTCCTCTCGCGGGCCTCGTCGGGGCTCGAAATGAAGGTCCTCACCTCGACTCGTCCCAGGTTGGAGGAAGGATAGCAGAGTTTGCAGACCATTGGACCACCATCACATCCGATCCATGGGTGTTAGATGTTGTTCGGTCCGGGCTGCGCATATCCTTCCGACGGCACCCCACTCTGTCAAGGGTGCCTCTTCCAACCACAGTTCCTTCAGACGTTTTACGTCGGGAACTTTTGTCCACGGAGATTGCCAATCTCCTGGCAAAGGGGGCGATCGAGGTCGTCAAGAACGTTCAGTCAGTGGGTTTCTATTCCCGCCTGTTCTTGGTGCCGAAGAAGGACGGCCGACTCCGACCGGTTATCGATCTGAGCATCCTGAACCAGTCTATCATTGCTCCCAAGTTCAGCATGGAGACTTTCAGGTCGGTCCGCCAATCAATTCACCAGGGAGATTTCGCAGCCAGCATCGACCTGCGAGACGCTTACTTCCACGTTCCGATGCATCGGGCGTCACGGAAGTATCTCAGGTTCGCTTTTCTGGGGCGAGTTTACCAGTTCAAGGCCATGCCTTTCGGCCTCAACCTGGCTCCTTGGGCGTTCACCAGACTGATGTCGCATGTGATAGCGTTCCATCGCACACAGTCCAGGGTGACTACTTCGGCATATCTGGACGATATCCTCCAGATGCATTCCAATGCTGCCTTACTGGAATCGGATGTCGCCACTCTGTTGAGCTTGCTCACGTCGCTAGGATTCAGAGTCAACGAGGAGAAGTCGGACCTGGTCCCTTCTCAGTCGTTTTGTCATCTGGGGATGTCTTTCCAAACCAAATTCAATTTGGTGGCTGTTCCCCAGGCCAAGGCTGTGATTCTCTCAGCTTTTGCTCTGACTCTGTCCCAGTCCAGGTCCGCGACCGCTCGGAGTTTTCTCCGGCTGATCGGTCTCTGCGGTTCGGTGACGGATCTCATTCCTCTAGGTCGGCTGCGTGTCAGACCTCTCCAACACTTTCTGCTCAGTCGTTGGAGACCGAATGTAGATTCTCTGGATCAGGTGCTTCCGTTTCCGGACTCTCTGTATCCTCACCTTCTTCCCTGGACAGATGTTCAGTGGATTACGCAGGGTGTTCCGCTGGACTTACCCACGTCCGATCGCGTTCTGACGGCAGATGCCAGCGATCTCGGATGGGGTGCGACGTTGGATCCTCTCGGTCTTTCCCTATACGGGATGTGGGACCAGGATCAAGCAGCTCTACACATCAACCAGAAGGAGCTTCTTGCTCTTCTTCTGAGTTTCAGGCAGTGGATCCCTCACCTGTCGAATCGCCAGGTCCTTCTACTATCCGACAATTCGACAGTGGTTGCTTACATTCGGAACCAGGGCGGCACGCACTCGCTTCCGATGTACGAGTTAGCTCGGGATCTTTTACTGCTCGCTCAGGAGGTTCACGCCGGAGTGGTTGTTCGTCACATTCCCGGTCGTCTGAACGTCCTAGCCGACTCCCTGTCCCGACAGGGCAGGGTTATTTCCACCGAGTGGATGCTTCACAGGGCAGTGTTCCAGTCGCTTTGCGATCTCTGGGGACGTCCCCACATCGATCTCTTTGCGACTCGTTGGAACCATCAGGTGGACACTTTCGTGTCCCCGTGTCCAGATCCTCTGGCTTTTGCCGTGGACGCTCTGTCACTCGATTGGAACGGTCTAGTCGGCTACGCCTTCCCGCCGGTTCCGATTCTTCCTCAGGTTCTCGCCAAAATTCGAACCTGCAGTTGTCGAATCATTCTGATCGCTCCCCTGTCGCCTCAGCGGGTGTGGATCAATCAGCTCCGCTCGCTGATGGCGGCGGTTCCGGCACGTCTCCCGCTACGTCTCGACCTTCTTTGTCAAGGTCGCCCGAAGAGGTTTCACGTCGACCCGACTTCATTGTGCCTTCACGCATATCTTTTGTCAGGTCCTGTCTCCTCCGTAGAGGTTTTTCGAGACGAGCAGTGGAGTGCATTTCTTCTTCAAGGAGGCACTCCACTGGTTTAGCTTATGCAGCTAAATGGAAGGTCTTCTGTCGATGGTGTGCTGATCACTCTGTTGATTATGCCAATCCTTCGATTTCACAGATTGCGGAGTTTCTGGTATATCTGTTTGATTCTCGGGGTCTCCAGCCTGTTACCATCAAGGGTTACAGGTCTATGCTTTCAGAGACTTTTTCTTATGTGGGGAAGCGTCGTATCGGCACTAATCCTTACCTCTCCAAGCTTGTTCGGCACTTTTCTTTGAAAAGGCCTCGGACTTTGCAGCTTACTCCACGATGGAATCTTTCGTGGGTGCTGCTTTGCTTGGGGGGGGGGGGGGGGGGGCGCCGTTCGAACCTTTATCCCGGTTGACCCGGCCTTTTTTAGGAGTTCTCCCAACAGTGTTACTTTTACCACTGATTGCTCCTTTTTGGCTAAGAATCAGTTACCAGATACTACTCCTCCTCCTATCTGTATCAGGGCTCTTCCCTCTGTCGAGGGTACTCGCCCTTTGCTCTGTCCGGTCCGTGCTATTCGCATTTATCTTGATCGGACACGCTTCATACGGAAGGGCAGAAAACGGTTTTTTCTGTCTCTCATTCCGGGTCGACAGAAGATCTCTCCTCAGTCCATTTCTCGATGGATTTGTCTTGCTATTCGTACGGCTTATAGTCGTTTAGCAGCTGGCGATTGTATTACCAATCGTATTTCTGCCCACGAGGTGCGGGCACTGTCTACCTCTTGGGCTTATTCTAACTCCGTCAAGTTGTCGGATGTTATGCAGGCAGCCTACTGGAGAAATGCTTCTACTTTCTCCACCTTTTATTTACGCCAGTTGCAGGAGCAGTCGGAGGACCTTTTTGCCTTGGGTCCTCTTTCTTCTGCTCAGGCTGTTGTCTGCCATAGCCATTAGGCTTCTTGAAGGTCAGTTTCAGCCTTGTGCTGTTACTGCCCTTTTTTCTGTCTGTGTGTCACACAGGCTCATATGTCTCTTTTCATTGTCCTTTACCAATGATTGCGACATTATGGTTGATAAGCCTCGGGACCTCTTCCTTCTGCTTCACGGTTCCAGTGCACTAGGGTTATGTGGGGGTTGGTTATGCGATTCCCTCCAGCCTTTTGTCTATTCAGCCTGTAGTAAACAATTGTGAGTAGGTTGATAAGAAATCTAAATTTTATAGTAAATTTCCTTTCTTATTATACCTACCACAATTGTTTACATGGAGGCCCTCCCGTCTTCTTTACGGGTAAAGAATCTTTCCTCCCCGCTGATCACATAACTCTAACGTTTACGGATTCAAAAAGAATGAGTCTTTAGAGACGGTATATGCGCACTGGCAACGGAAGTCGTGGAGTTGTACTTGGGAGAGAGCGTCCCGTACTGGGTCTGCGCCGGTTGCACTCGACCCAGTTTTGGCTTATTTTTATTGGTGCTTTTGCACCACTTTTCTTTCCCAACTTGCTTGGGAAAGACAAAAACAGAGAGTATTTTATCCGAGTTAGGGACTTCCACTGTAGTGCAAGCCTGTAGTAAACAATTGTGGTAGGTATAATAAGAAAGGAAATTTACTATAAAACTTAGATATTTTCTGGCTTGCTTGCACACAACACATCTTTTAGAATTAATTTATGGCTAAAGGTAAACCTGTACTCAAGTGTTTGGGTAAAAATATATTTTCCACAGAATGTACCCTACGTGAAGAGTGGATTGAATCACCGCTAAATTGCTTGTGGAATGCATTTTCCATCCATCCATCAAATCCGAAATTTATTTTAAAAAAGGATCTCAAACAAATTTTCAGATGGTGATCTCCCAGGCTGAACCCACAGGTCTGTAGGTCTACAGTTTTCTCATGGTTCTTACGTTTTCCCTTGATGCATGAGTTACTCTATTGATTGAATATTCACTTGTTGAATGTTCTAATAGTAATATGTGTATCTACATTATCTTCAGTACCACTGTGAAGGACTAATCTTGGAACCTTTTTGCTGCACTAATTACCCATAATTAAAAGTAATTGTTCATCAAACCTCTCTGACCATGGTCAAAAAAGATATAGTTGCCTGAATTTCATCCCCCATCTGCCCATTGAAAGCATACCCCAGAAGGTAATCAAGAAACTAAAGCTTTGCAGTTATTTCTAGTAGAATCTTGAGCGCTTTTGTTGGATTTTTAGGAAAGTTTTTATTTGTCTTGTTGGCAGCAGAGATGTGCCAAGAACAAATACTGTGCTGCAAGTCTGGCAGGATGTTTACTGTGACATTTTCTAGATAAAATGGTTTGGTCCTTATCTGGTAGAGTGCTGGCTAAATTATTTTTGGTCATCAAAATTTGTTCATTTGTAATGAGTTATTTGTCTCAGGGTTCTTACGCCGTTCTCCCATGGGAACCCTAAGAAGTGAAGCAGTGTTTGTTTACTGTTGTAAACTAGCTTCGTTTTACTGATAAAATAAGACCAATTCACCAATGCTTGTGGTAGAAGTCCAACAAAATGGGAAACATGGGTATAAACGATTGACTACATTTGACTTTATCTCCATGTTGTGGCCGGAATTAGCCATGGTGCAGAAGTATATGACTTTAAACACCAATAAAGTCTTACACCATTTTGAAACTCTTGATAAAGTGTGGGAATTTGTGTCTGGAGAAGGTCTTGAAAGATTTGGAAAAACGTCTGTCAAGCCTTGAAAAAGAATGGAAATTATTTTTTTGTTTTTCCACAATGTAACTAGGAACTTAACCAATCCAGTCTTGTTTGACAGAGCGAGAGCGACTCTCACCCCCCCCCCCCCCCCCCGTGGGAAACCCAGGAAGTGAAACAGTGTTTGTTGTACTGTGGTAAACAAGCTCTGTTTTACTGATAAAATGGGACTCAGTCACCAATGCTTTGGTGGAAGTCCTCTAAAATGGGCAACATGGGTATAAATGATTACCTAAACTTGACTTTATTCCCATATTTCCATTCCATGTTGCGGTCACGATTAGCCATTGTGGAGGGGGGGGGGGGAGTGGCGGTGTCTCAGTAGGTAGAGGTGCAAGCCGAGAGGTCCTCGGTTCAAAATCCCACTTGCGTCAACTGCGTTGTGTCCTTGGACAAGACACTTCACACTCCATTGCCCAGTTGGGGGGGGGGGGGGGGGGAGGGGGGCACGGTGCACAATCGACGTGCAGTACTAAGTGTACTAATGCGTATTGCACGTCGAGTGTGCACCTGTCTTCAACCAATGCTAATCATGCTTGTGTGGAGTTAGTATGTTGGGGAGCTGAGCGTCTCTTGGTGGTTCTGTCCGGGTACTCTTGCTTTCTCCACCCGTAAAACTATCGTGGTCATGATTAGCCATTGTGCAAAAATATGTGACCTTAAACCCAAATAAATAAATAAATAAATAAATAAATAAATAAATAAATAAATAAATAAATAAATAAATAAATTACTCATTGTGCAGAAGTATGTGACCTTATGGTGCTATATAATATAAGCAAGAGACATTTGTTTACTTTGAAATTAACACATCTGATATTCCTTAAATTCAAATTAAATATACACAAATTATACACCAAAATTAAGGTCGTGTTGAAGGAAAACGAGTAATATGTGGCATTCAACTCATAGTTGACAGCAGGCACCAGTGGTTCCTGGAAATTTGTTACCGCATTTGTACCAAAACTGATAACGAAATAATATTTTTCAGGCAAACAAATTGTGGCCAGATGTGCATCAGGGCAAAGCTAGGACAAAATTCTTCAAAACGCAACGACAGAACTGCGTGGGGGTAAATTCCCAAACTGTCGGCTTTGTTCACATTGTTGGTTCATTTCGATTTCCGGTCAAGGTCATCGGACGGAAAAAGCATCTATATACAATGTCGTCTAGAACCAAATAATGAGAAAGATCGACTTAATACAGCATACATTTATTATATAGAGACTGCACAGTTGCCATATTCTATGCAATGTATCACGACTCCTGGTGACATTTCCTTGAATTACGATTTTGTTTTTCGTTGGAAATTCGTGGTATCGTGTGCTTTGCGCATGTCCGTCGAACATGGGATGCATCTTCAATAAAAAATGCAGACTGTGTTGTCCTGTTCCCAAATGTAGTCCTATCGCTGCATACTAAAGTGTTTTGAATGCCTAGTTTTGTTATTGGATAACTGGAGCACATTTAGCCACACGTTGTCCTTCGGAAATATTATTTTATTATCAGTTCTGGTACGAATACGGTAGCAGACTTCCAGGAACCGGTGGTACCTGCTGTCAACTCTCTTTTTTGATTAATTATATTCCTTGAATTACGATTTTGTTTTTCGTTGGAAATTCGTGGTATCGTGTGCTTTGCGCATGTCTGTCGAACATGGGATGCATCTTCAATAAAAAATGCAGACTGTGTTGTCCTGTTCCCAAATGTAGTCCTATCGCTGCATACTAAAGTGTTTTGAATGCCTAGTTTTGTTATTGGATAACTGAAGCACATTTAGCCACACGTTGTCCTTCGGAAATATTATTTTATTATCAGTTCTGGTACGAATACGGTAGCAGACTTCCAGGAACCGGTGGTACCTGCTGTCAACTCTCTTTTTTGATTAATTATATTTTTCGTGTTCTATACCTCCCAACCTTCATTTTGATGCATAATTTGCGTATATTTAATTTGAATTTATGGAATATCAGAGGTGAAAATTTCAAAGTAAACAAATTTCTCTCACACGCTAAAAACTAAAGTGTTAAAAACTACACTTGGTGTGCTGTATTTAACACTTACTAAGTGCTGAACTAGCACTTTGTTCAAGTGTAGATATCCCAGAACTTGACAGGTGTTACAATTATACCACTTGACAAGTGTAATGTCGCGACACTTAAAAGGAAACAACGCAGATGACGCGGATCAGGCTCGAACTCTCGAGCCTGATCCGCGTCATCTGCGTTGTGTCCTTTAAATTATGTACCCACCAAGCGCAAATCAAATTATGGACGATTCTGGAAGAACCACCAATGCTGGACACATGGGAAGTGCCATCCATTCAAGTTTCAGATGTCTGACGATTGTAAAGTGTAAGTGCTTAAAGCATTGCACTTTGAGTGTTAAAATCAAACCCTAAGAGTTAGAATGGGTTTAACACCTTAAACGTGTCAGTTTTAACACTTCAGTTTTTAGTGTGTACTTAAATAGCACCTTAAACACCAATAAATAAATAAATAAATAAATAAATAAATGAATAAGGACTCGCATGTTTCAAAACCGATAGCTGCTTGTAACCACTTTATGCCTGTGCGTAGGTCACTGAACAACTCGGGTTGCAACACTGTTTTTGATAATGTTGAATACCAAGGACGTCTGGGTTTTCCATCTTGATGTCATAGACCTTGTTTGCTGTTAAGGGGTGTTGGGATATTAAGTCCACAGCACTCCGTAGGGCATAATTTAGCAAACTAGAATTCCATATAACAAACTAACAGATTTTCAATTCTTTCGGGTAAACTCTAAAAATCTGAAACCTTGCATCCAACTCTACCAATTAACACACTGCACACTGATGTAAAAATACCAAAATTTCAAGCCTCACATTTTCCCCATTATGTAACTAGCTCAGCTCTGTCAAAGCAGACTGAATTGGTTAAATTCATAGTTGCAGGGTATACATATGTGAGCTATGTTTCAGAAGCAAAGAAACCAACGAACATTTTAACTTACTTAGAAAAATATTGTGTCGTCGTCTTTTCATTATATTAGATAAAGAGTTAATGCAAACATTGGGGAGCACGGTGGTACAGCATTGGACTTCAAACCAAAAGGTCATCCGTTTGTTCCATGCCAGAGGTAGCTACGTTGTGTCCCTGGGCAAGGCACTTCATCCCGATTGCCCACTTGGGGGCAAGGAGGCGCAGTACTCCACATCGATGGCACACTTGTCTTCAACCAATGCTAACCCTGCTTATGCAGAGGTAGTAAGTTGGGGAGTCTGACTTTGGTCCTAATTTGTTGTTAGGACTTACAGGCTCTCTCAAAAACTCTTAATAAAATAAATGTTACAAAAATATAAGTTTTGACTGGTTTTGACAAACAAAACCTACCAATTAAGTGTGATAGTAAGAAGCATATGGTGGGAAAAGTTTGACTCCGTTTGCTAGGAATTTGGGGGAAATTCTGATAGTATTCTGAAATTTTTTTATATATACTATTCCAAAAAGTAGTGGATATTTGATCGAAGTGAGATATATGAAGAAATATATTTATATATTTTTATACTGTACCAATGACCCAGACTTAGCTTAGCTGGTGCTAACTCCACAAAAACCAGGGCCAAACACAAATTTTGCCCCCCAATCCCCAAAATTTGCATCCAAAACAAAAAGAAATCATGTCCTAAAGGACCTCCATAGTACGACTCTACTGCGCATGCGCAGTGACGCAGTCGTCCCGAAATTGGCGCCAAATATCATTCTCTGTTTGGCCCTTCATCAGTCAACATCTCACTGATCTTTGTGCTTGTAAATCTCAGTTTAAAGGATGCCAGACACGTAATTTTTGGAGAAAATGTGATTCTAAGGAGGATAGAAGGAGGAGAGGAAAAAAGAAGTGGCAAAAAATAATCAGGGCTGTACTTAAAATTTTTTGTTGAAATTATGTTAAGTTGCCTATTTTCGAGGCATGCGCCTCTTGTTGTCATTCTTGCTAATTGTTGCACTGCTTATTCAGTGTTTCCTCTCCCCTAGCCTTCTAAAGTCCCCCCTTGCAATTCTCCCATGCTTTTGGCATATTTTTGAGAAGTTTCATTTCTAAAATTCCCTGGGAGAGTTGCTTGGTTACAGAATGTTTTCTGTTATTTTCCCCATAGTTACGTTTTCACCCATGGGTGTATAACGTTTGTGTTCTGCATCTTCCATCTGATGTTCTGCAGATTCTCCCCTGGGAGTCTCTGTTTTGCATCAGATAGAGTGTAATTGATGACTGATTCCGGGCCAGTTTTTTCAGTGCCTGGAGTCATGTTTTCTACTGTGTTTACACTGTTTGTTTTCATTGGCAACAGCCTTTTTTGAGGGGGGCTGTTTGCCTTTGTGGTAGTTTATCTCATTATAAGATACATTTATATTATCCGAAAGTGTCTCATTAATTATTTTATATAATTTTAAAATTTTTGACCACACTTTGCCATCGGATCCATCGGGGCTCAACGTTACTTTTCAGCAACTTGGGCTTCTCTGAAAAAATATTTTTTCAAAATTATTTTGTTTTGCAATTGTTTTTTCATTTATTAATGGATCATGTTATTATGTATCTTTGTGTCAGGGGTTTTTGCGAGTAACTAGGACTTATTGTTGTTCTTTCACAATGAAGGGACTTTGTTCAAATTGTAATAGGAAGAAATCTTCCTCTGACTTTCATGATCATTGTATTAATTGTAGTCAGTGTTCTCGCATTAATCCCTGTCCTATATGTGAACATTGGGATGAGAAACATTGGAAACGTGTGTCACGATATGTTGTTTCTGGAGAAAGAGCGATGCCGGCTCTTTCTCCACAAGGTCACTCTACTCTCTCAGTTTCTATTTCAGAGGAACCAGAACAGGGTGATGTTTCCATGTTATCTTCTTCAAGTGTGCGTCCGTCGTCACAAATAAATACAGAGCTAGCGGCAAAAGTGCTCATGGAGATTAGACAAATGTCGTCCGCTAGCTCACCCGGTGTAGCGTCCATTCACCGAATGGTTCGGCAGCCGGGTTCGTCCGATGCGGTCCAAGAGGAAATTTTGGGTGATGCGAGCACTATAAAAATAATAGATGCACACCCAGTGACGGCGGATAGGGAACGAGAACGGAGGAAGCCTTTTAGTCCGGTTCCTAGCTCGTCCAGGTCCAGCCGGGCCGCGAGCGAGAGAGGCCCCTCTCTCGTACAACAACATCTGGGACCAGATGTTGTGGTACAAAATGTGTCTTTAGCGGAGCATACGTCCGTCGCTCGGGACGCTCCGTTGTATAAGCAGTCCGCAGAGACTGTTAAGGCTTCCTCTTCTCGTCGGCGCACACGACCGCACCTTGGCTGCGTGACCTCCGATATTTTGCCAGCTTCGCCGATGAAGGATTCTTCGGCGACCAGGTCACACCATCCGGCAGCCAGGGATTCGAGACCGATGGACTCCGGACGTTCGCATAGGAAAAGTATGCGGGAGCCATCTGATGCGGAGCTGCCCTCGGCGAAGCAGCGAAAGACCGCTCCTCCGCAGGTCTCGACGTCGGACATTCTAGTGCAGATAGCACAGCTTATCGCAGCATCCCAGCAGCCGACAGAAACGGTGTCGGATCGAGAATTATCCGACGGCGCTGGGTCGGTACGCTCCGCCGAAGCATCGGGGGCGGACGACCGGGAACATCGGGAGGTCCGACCGGATGGTGAAAGGGATACGGATGAATTGGAGCTATCCCTTTCGGAACAACATAAAGCTGCCGTGGACTTCACCCGGCACTTTCCTCCTCAAGTTGTTCCGTCGGGCCAGACTGCTGCGCTTCCGGACAGGAGAATTATAGCGTCATTGGACTCTGATTTTTTTGAGCGGTTCAGGGACATCGCTCCCGAGTTTCCGTCGCAGTCCAATAATGTTGCAAGAACATTTGAATTATTGAACGACGCTATTTTTAAACTTGCTTCCAGGACGGGGAAAGCAGGTTTCTTGTCCGCAAATACTCTCAACCTGCCTTTCATTAATGCAAGGAATAAATTCGACACGGCAGGTCAGGGTATACCGAGAGTTCCTCTGCGTATGGACGACGAGGCGGAAGACTTAGAGCTATCATTACCGTCGTCAGCTTCTATTCCAACCGCAGTGTTGGAAACAGCTATTGCGTCTAACAGAGCCAATTTAGATGCCTTATCTTACGCAGATCACCTTACTAAGGCGTTATCACTGCGTCTTCAAGGGGAAGAGTTTCAGGATATACAATCCTCCTTAAGACTTCTTTCAAGGGCAGTAGCTTATTCCACGTGTAACTCCGCCCTTTCAGTGGCAAATCTGGAGTTGGTTAGACGTGACGCAGCCCTGGCTACATCCACACTAGTGGATTCTAAGGTGAAGAACTCTCTTAGAGTCGCTTCGGTCTCAGGAGATCTTCTCTTTGACGGCAAGCTTTCCGCTATTTATGATAATATTAAAAAGAAAGCTAGTGATTCTCTGTTGTTTAGATCCGCTCCTAAAAGGTCGGATACAGCAGACACGAATAAGGCGGGCACTTCTGGGTCTTATGCGCCCAAGAGAGGTTCCTATAGAGGTTCCGGTGCGTCCTCTAGCTCTTATTCGAGAGACCGTCAGGATAGTGACTCTCGTTCGGGACGTCCTTCAGGCCGGGACAATCGGTCGGACGCCCCGAGGTCGACGAGGCGAGGTGCGGGTCGTGGAAGACGTGGTTTCTCCTACCGCAGGCCTCGCAGATCCAGGAGGTGATGGCTCAAACCTCTATCGCGTTCCGGTTGGCGGAAGGTTGTCGAGTTTTTCTCAAGAGTGGGCGTCGATTACGGACGACCCGTGGGTGAGAGGAGTGACTTCGGAAGGTCTAAAGATATCCTTCAAACGAAAGCCTCCATTAACTCGAAGTCCAAAGTGGACTCATCTTCCGTCAAATCCTCAGAAAAGAGACGCTCTGCTATCAGAGGTGCAGTCTCTTTTAATGAAGAACGCGGTAGAGGTCGTAGAAAACCAGGAATCGCTGGGATTCTACAGCCATCTCTTTCTGGTTCCGAAACCAGACGGCTCGTTCCGTCCAGTCATAGATTTGAGCTGGATAAACAAGCTGATCGTCGCTCCGAAGTTTTATATGGAGACGATTCGATCGGTCAGAGCGAGTATTCGGGTGAACGATTATTCAACGAGCATAGATCTCAAAGATGCGTACTTTCACGTCATGGTACATCCGACATTCCGAAAGTATCTACGCTTCGCAGTCCTAGGAGTGGTGTATCAGTTCCGGGCCATGTGCTTCGGATTGAATCTAGCACCCTGGGCTTTCACTCGGGTAATGAACTCGGTAATGATCTACTTCCGAGCTCATTCGTCTGCTGTAACGTCGGCCTACCTGGACGACATTCTTCAGAGGTACGGCAACGAGTTAACGCTTCAGAACGATGTTCAGAATCTTCTTCTATTGCTCCGACGTCTCGGTTTCATAGTAAACGAGGAGAAGTCGGATCTGGTGCCGTCCAAGTCATTCACTCATCTGGGAATGAGCTTCGAGACGCACAACAATCTCGTTCGTCTGCCGTTAACCAGAGCGAAATTAGTCAGTTGTTACGCTCGCTATTGTCTGAATACAGACAAAGTCACGGCGAGAGAATTTATGAGACTGATAGGTCTGTGCGGAGCCGCCGCGGATCTCATTCCGATGGGACGGCTACGCACACGGCCTCTTCAAATTTTCCTGACTCAGAATTGGAGTGTGAAAATTCATTCGCTCGATGTAGACGTTCTCTTGTCAGATCAAGTGAAACAAGAGATTCAGACTTGGGCAAACATTCAGTGGTTAACTCAAGGAGTTCCGCTGCAGTTGCCGGATCCGAGTTTTACCATTATGACGGATGCCAGTCAAACAGGTTGGGGTGCATCATTAATCCCAACGGATTCGAGATGCCAGGGTCTTTGGGATCCGCAATTCCTGTGCAAGCACATAAACATCAAGGAATTGATGTCAATTTGGCTTGCGTTACGTCACTGGATGGACATTATTCACGATGCTCATGTCCAAATCCTATCCGACAATACGACCGTAGTGGCGTATATACGGAATCAGGGAGGCACTCATTCAGTTCCGTTGTTCAATCTAACGGAAAGAATCCTTCTGTTTGCGTTGGAACATCACGTTCTTCTTTCGGTCCGTCACATACCGGGTCGTCTGAATGTGCTAGCAGACTCCCTTTCACGAAAGGGTCGCTTGTTGCCGTCGGAGTGGACTCTCAACAAACAAGTATTCAATCAGATTTGCTACCAATGGGAACGGCCAATGATAGACTTATTTGCGACACATCTCAACAATCAGTTGCAGACGTATGTGTCCCCGTGTCCGGATCCAAGAGCATTTGCAGTAGACGCTCTGTCGATCCCTTGGGACGGAATGATAGGATATGCGTATCCTCCAGCGCCGTTAATTCAACAAGTATTGCTAAAGATAAAACAATCTCAATGCAAGATTCTGTTGGTAGCATCTCTGTCGCCACAGAGACCATGGATAAATCTACTCAGGTGTCTGTTGTGGGACCTACCGCGGAAGCTTCCTCCACGAGAGGATCTTCTTTGGCAGGGGAAATCGCGCCAACTCCATCACAACCCGCAAGGTCTCAACCTTCACGTTTTTCCGTTGTGCGGTCCTTCTTGCATGGCAAGCGCTTTACAGGACGAGCAGTGGACGCGATTTCTAACTGTAGGAGGACCTCCTCTTCGCTAAACTATGCGGCTATGTGGAAGGTTTTCCGTCGTTGGTGTAGGGATCATTCTGTAGATATATTTGATCCCTCTATACCAGACATTGCTAACTTTCTAGTATACTTGTTTGACGAAATCAAACTGCAGCCTGTTACTATAAAGGGTTATAGATCTATGTTATCTGATACCTATGCACATCATGATAGTTTACAAATTGGATCTAATGTCTCTTTATCGAAATTGGTTAGAAACTTTTCGATAAATAGACCCAGAACTCTTAGATTAATTCCTAAGTGGAATTTAGCTTGGGTTCTCCTTAAATTGAAGGAAAAGCCATTTGAACCTCTTGGGACAGTAGATTTCAAATTCTTATCTTATAAGACAGCTTTTCTCTTAGCTTTCTCTTCTGCCAGAAGAGTCAGTGAGCTTCATGCACTATCGGTGGATGATTCTCATTATCGTAGTGTTGGGAACACTATCACCTTCACTACTAATGTCGGTTTTTTAGCTAAGAATCAGGCTCCTAATAAATATCCGGAACCTATTGTTATTAAGGCTCTTCCGTCTTCAGATGGGCGTAGGCCTTTACTCTGTCCTGTTAGAGCACTACGTATCTATAAACAGAGATCTCAGTTCACCAGAAAGGGACGGAAACGTTTCTTTCTGTCTTTGATGCCTAATAGAAAGGACATTTCAGTCCATTCTATTGCTAGATGGATTCAGTTAACTATCCGTACTGCGTATGAAGATTTATCTTCTTCTCAGCAGTCTGTGCTTAAGATTTCTGCTCATGAAGTAAGAGCTCTTTCTACTTCCTGGGCTTATGCTAATAGTGTTGCTATTACAGATTTAATGAAGGCTGCTTATTGGTCTCAGCCTTCCACATTTACTAATTTTTATCTCAGAAATATTGAGTCCATTTCTGGAGACCTGCATTGTTTAGGTCCGTTATCTGTTGCTCAGAATGTCGTCCACTAAACAGTTGCAGCTATAGTTATGCAGGCTTTCTGTTCCGGCAGTGACTCCGTCCGACTGCCCTCTTCGCTCTGGGCTATTTGACCCAGGGCAAGGGGAAGGGGGGGGGGGGGGGCGGGTGTTCCCTTAGGTCACCTGCTTTATAGTGAAAAGCAAGGGAATGCCTCCTCCAAGACAGTATTTCTGAGTCGCTTCCGGGATGGTTTTAAAGTGTAATATTAATGTTTAATTTCATTCATGTCTTATTTTTAAAGTGTAGCTCGGTGTGAAGCATTTGTATATGTCAAGTGTCAAACGGGCTTTAATATACAATACTCGGACACTTTTAAATGATTATAAAGAGTCTCAATTCTCGGGACTACTTTATTTATTGGCTTGCTTTAAAAATAATTAGTATAAGGGTTATACTGGATGTTAATAGAGAACATGAATGTTATTGTGCTCAATTATTAAGGGTAGTGTATCTTTCTAATTTAAATATTAAATAAGAAAGATACATGTAAAGCCTAATACTCCTTTTCTCCTTAAGGGGTTACCTCTTTATTTTATAATTGAGCTTATTGGGTTTTCCTCTGTGTCCTAGGCCCTCCAGCCTGTTTACTATTCAGCTAAGTCTGGGTCATTGGTACAGTATAAAAATGTTAAAAAATTTATAGTAATTTATATATTTTTTATACTTACCAATGACCCAGACGGGGATGGCCCTCCCTGAGTTGGGAACTCTTGCCTCCCCGCTGAGTACATAGCGCTGACCAGGCACTGCCAGTAAGAATGATATTTGGCGCCAATTTCGGGACGACTGCGTCACTGCGCATGCGCAGTAGAGTCGTACTATGGAGGTCCTTTAGGACATGATTTCTTTTTGTTTTGGATGCAAATTTTGGGGATTGGGGGGCAAAATTTGTGTTTGGCCCTGGTTTTTGTGGAGTTAGCACCAGCTAAGCTAAGTCTGGGTCATTGGTAAGTATAAAAAATATATAAATTACTATAAATTTTTTAACTTTCATCAAAAAGACAGCTGAGGCATTGCACTGTAACATCTGGTGAATGATTTCAGCGATAGTTGGGTGTCTGACAAACGCTGATTCCACGCACTGAGCTGTAGAAGACATGGACGGTCAGTCCGAGAATTTACCACATTCAGTCCAAGACCTCAATACTTTGTAAATCCTCCTCGGTTCGCGAGACAAGCGCAGATCCGACGTGGCATACTCCTCACCAAACATCCAATATCATCTTTACTGATGTTATTCCATTCTTCCTGCAGTGCAGTGTAGTGATGTTCTGCTCCTGGAGGAATTATGTAGCGAAACGGGCCCTGTGTTCTCTTGCATTGTCATCTTGGAAAATGAATCGCCGGCCGTGACGTCGCGCAAATGGCACCATAAGAGCTGCTAACATATGGTCACGACAGTACTGCCATGTGGCACGCCCTTGGATGACATGTAATGCTGTTCTGCTTGTCATGCCTCCCAACACCATAACCGACCCACCACCAAAACGATCGTGCTGCCTAACGGTTACGTCATGGTATCGTTCGTTCCGCCGCCGCCACACTCCGGTTCGCCTGCCGTGAAAGTCGCAAGTGAACCTCGATTCATCGGAAAACATGAAGTTGCTCCACCGACGATTGTCCCAGCGCTGTCGTGCTCCACACCAATTACTCCTTGCTGCGATGTGACGTTCAGTCAAACGTGGAATTATTCGAGGTCGTCGAGCGTACAAATTCCAGCTGTGCAGGCGATTTTGGATAGTCTGTCGCTCTGTGCAGCTGCCGTCCAATTTCTGAGGCACTTGATGGTGGTTACATAATGCTGTGGCTCGGATGAAACGATCCTGGTTAGCAGTTGTCGCCCTTGGACGACTTGGCCGACGTCTGTCATCAACATTGCCCGTCTGGCGGTAGCGTGACCACAACCTGCTAATGACCGATTGAGTAACGTTGAGAATTTGAGCCACTGCAGTGTGTTTATTGCCAGCTTCCAACATGCCAACGACACGTAAACGTTCGTCACGTGTCAGTCTTCGCAAACCTCAAAAGTTACGTTTCGACCAGAAACTATTGATGAACGAGTTTATACTAAGAAAGGAACGATGACACCTCCCAAAAGCCCGTCCAATACAAATGAAAATTTCAAAACGTACCCCACAGACATTAACGCGGCGCTTGTGCGAAAAACTGCACGAAGTTTTCGTGGGCCGGCGACATTCATGATCCACACTAAACTTGATAACATATTATGTGTCTCAACACGCGTGTCCAAAACCATTTTCCGAAAATATCAACATCAGTTTGGATATCCCCTACATTTTTTAACAGTATCGAAGCGTTTTTAGCAAGTCTATTGCTCACCCGCCAGATGTACCATCACATGACCAGGGGTCAAGACACACAGAATGGGACCAAAGAGTCTCCTGACATCAATTAGTAACAAGGGATCATCATATAGATCGAGAGCCAGCAGTGGGCAATTTTTTCGACCTCCACCCCTTACAGAAAAGGTTAGGCATGTTAATCCCCTCCTCCTGGTAAGCACGAGAAGTGAAGCAGTGCTTGTTTACTGCCGTAAAGAAACTCTATTTTGCTGGTAGAATAGGATCCAGTCATCAATGCTTGGGTGGAAGTCCTCTGAAATGGACAACACAACGGTATAAACGATTGATTAAAACCCGACAAGTTCGTTCCAGCGAGGGGTCACATGATATGGTTTTGTTGAAACGCCCAATAAATAAATAGGCATGTAATTTCAGAAGAGTCAAGTACGGGGAACAGTTTTAATCTTTACTGTAAGTGGGGCTACTATTTCGTTTTGTAGAAAATACAGACTATTGGTATTACTCCCAAACGTACAAAATAAAAGAAAAACCCATTTAAATCATTTTTATACTATCCGTGATAATTATGATGGAAGCAGAATCTTTCAATGACAATTAAACAATGTAACAGTGTTTAGAAAAGATAAATAGGTATTAAAATATGAAATGTGACAGCAATGGAAAACATGACGAATTGTACCGACATCTATTCATTTTTAAAAAAAATTAAAATTACAATTAAGGCCACACAAAGTAGATCTTCTGTTTCTCAGGCCATTATTTGTAAATTTGCATGCGGGCGAGCGTTTTTGTTAAAAAAATTTATTTCTCTAATTATTTCTTTGCCATCAAAAGTTCATGTTCTTGGTTTATGTTTTAATCCTCATACATAATAACATGAATGGTGGTGCATTTCGTCCCCTCATAGCAAGAAGGTTTTGCAATGCTAAAGCATTGCAAAGCCTTCTTGCACTCAAGGGACAAATTTATGAATTTTTTTAACTTGGGTAAAATATCAGACATAAACCATTTAATTTTTTTGTTTAAAGTTTACATTGGTTATAAAAAGATAGCACGCGGCAGCCAAAAGGACCGGAGATGGAGGGGGGGGGGGGGGGGGGGGCAGGGGGGAAAGGTGCTGAGAAACAAATTTTTAATTTTTTTAGGCCTAATGTTTTTACTATAAATACCAAAATAGTCAGTAAATTAGTACCAAATAACTCTCATTTCGTGCGAAGTTGTGAAAAGGTGGGAATTCATCTGGTTGGGGAAGATTCAGATAATTGATTGATTGAAGCGTCACCTGCAAGACACTTTGATTGGAAAGCCTTTTTGATGGACATGACGTTGACGAACGTGTGTATCTTTGGCCAATATAAGAAAGCGGTTAGCTTATCGGCATGGTTAACCTTTACCCAAAGTATTGGCCGTATGCAGCCGCGTATTATGCAAATTCAGCAACCGCAAACAAAATTTAAAAAATGTCAACAAAACCATATCATGTACACCCCACCCCCACCCCGATTGGGACGAGCTCGTTCCTATGAGCGGTCGCTTGATATGGTGTTGTTGCCGGGGTTTTTTTAAATTTAAAAAAATAATATTTAATATAATAAATTTTGATATTGTCTACCTTGTGTAAAGGGTTAAGCAAAAGAGGTGATTAATTGTTCCAGCATTTTGGGTGAACTCCCGATTTGCCATATTTGTTAAAGAGCCTACATTGAAGATCCTAACGAGGGGGAGTGGGCAACCTGGCTGAACAGTGTTGCCCCCCTCCCCCCCCCCCCCCCCCCCCCGTTACTCTAGATTCGCTTGAATGCAGCGTACCAAGGGGATTCAGCATTAATCGATTTTTTGCTTGTGGGCCTTTCCCGGAGCCAAAGGATACCCGAATCAATATTTTATTAGATAACGACACTTTCGACAATCAGGGTCATCTCGTGTCGGACAGTTCTACGGGTGGAAGAAGACGGACTATCCAGGGAGAACCACCGAGCATAGGCGAGCAAGTACCAGACTCTGCAACGTACTAACTTTGCGTAGGCAGTGTTAGCATTGGTTGAAGACAAGGCCACCATCGATGTACTATACGCCTTAGCACACAGCCGCTCCCTGTCCTCACGTGTGCAATCGGGGTTAAGTGCCTTGCCCAAGGACACGACGCAGTTACCCATGATGCAGATTGAGCCGTGGCCCTTTCGGTTTGAAGTCCAGTGCCGTAAACACTGAGCCACTGCGCTCCTACCCGATTCAATGCATTGTGAACTAGGTTTCAGTGTACTGTAGACAGAGCTAAACCTGCGACAGACGACCCGACCCGACCCGGAACTTTGATTTTTATAACTCTAATAGAATTCATTCGGGAGTGTGTTAAGAATTTCGTCATCTCAAGTATTAACCATTTGAACCCGACCGGCCGCTTTTCCGGCCATTAACATGATACGTTATAACATCATTAAATAGGATGGATGTTCAGTAAATGTATGGAGTGGACCAATCAATATTTTCAACATACAGCCCCGAGCTGCACGTTGAAAATAATGATTGATCTATTTATTTATTGGTATTTAAGGTCACACATTTGCGCACAATGGATAATCGTGACCGTGACAGTTTTACGGGTGAAGGAAGCCGGAGTGTACCCGGGGAGAACCACCGAGCATCGACGAGCAACTGTCGGCTCCTCAGCATTCTAACTCTGTTCAAGCTCCGCTCAAGCAGGGTTATAGCGGTTGAAGACATGTGCACCATCGACGTGCAGTACGGTACGCCCTAGTAAACGGCGTCATCGTGCCCCCATGTAGGCAACCTGGATAAAGTGCATTGCCCATTTTTTTGGCGTCAAAAACATAGCTTGCCACAACACGGGTCGTCCCGGACGGGGATCGAACTCGGGACCTCAAGCATAGAAGTCTTACAGTCTATCACTGAGCCACCGCACTCCCAATGATTGGTCTACCCCAAATAACGAATATGGACTCTTCTAATTGCTGCCATTGAACTGGCATGGAAGATACCACCATAGTTCAAAGGGTTAATATTGTATAGCTACCCCTTTCTGAGATGAATAGAAACAAACAAACAAATATGTAAATGCCGATGGACATCCAACCCACACCCCCGACAGAATTTGGCCAGGCCTACAACACATTAACTTGGTCTTGGAAGATGAAAGTAAGAATGAACATGAATAAATTAATGAATGAAGCGGTCTATTAATCGCCAACTCAGAACATCCGTGTGCTCTACCTCATATTATTACCACTTTAGAGGGATTTCTGTAGTATATTAACTGAACTGTAAAGGGCAAAAATTCTTTAATGCTCATCAGAACAGACCACGCGACGCGTTGGGCCGTTAAAGGGTTAACGATTTCAATGACAGCCCGACGCGTCACGTGACTGACAAATATTGATCAGTAAATTAGCATTGTTTTTCTCATTCCTGATCCCTCCTTTCCATGCTTTAGACTTTTCTCAGGATCAACCAATAATAGTTATAACATGACTTTGTCGAGGATCGAGGTTTATTCATGGCTCACTTGAAATGATTGACAGACCCACCTCCCCACACACACACCTTATAAGCTGTCGGGTTGTTAATCATTGGGTCTTTAAACCTTTACCTTACTGTCGAATCCACAAACATCTTCATGTTATATACTGTACTCACTGAGGTTGGAAATAAATATTGTTTAAACTAAACCTTTACCCAACGCAGACGATATCAAAATTTATTATTTTAAATATAATTTTTTGAAATTTTTGAAAAAATTTCAACAAAACCATATCATGTGACAACTTCATTGGAACGAGCTCAATGAGCTCGTTGCAATGAAGGAGTCACATGATATGGTTTTGTTGAAATATTTTGAAAAATTTAATTTTTTCAACTGGTTAATAAGCCTCAATGTCCTCCCAAATCCTGTTATTGTTATATTCTCAAAATAAACTCACCACGTTTTTTCAAACAAGAATGTTTACAAGCACGTGTTACTTTTCAAATGCAACTTCTAATGATCAAAGCTGTTGTAGTAATGTGAACTCAATTACGCCTAATTTGTGGCCCTGAATTAGATATGTCAAACTTGATTTTTTTTATTTAGGTGATATTTTTTCATACAGCTCTCTGCATTCAAATTTAAAAAGAAATTTATTCATTGATTGTAAATTCGCTTTTCAAAATTCAATGTTCTCAGAAATGTTAAAATTCATCGTGATATCCACCACTGTTAAAACACAGATGAAGGGGTTGTCAAGCGATGTTATTAGGACTGAGTAATAAATTAAAGAACGTTTGATTCTTTTAACAAATCAAGAATGCGGATTTTTTTTGCATTGTGTGATATTCTTTTCACGAAACAAACAGACAAGACTTGTTTGTTCATGACCGACAAAACATGGTTCAAACGTTAGGTAAGAAAATGATACTTACCCTGAAAAGAAGAAACAAACCTTATCTTCGGTTAAAAGGATTATAAAAGGGAAATTAGGAAAGACCTGTTGAGTAATGGTGTCCTAAACTGAACACGTTTTCCACTGTGAACCAACGCCGCCTGTATCCAGTTGAAAGTAAAATTGAAATTTCAAAACAGACAGAGATTGAAGGAAGTTCAGCCTCCAACCACCAACGGTATGTCTCTTATTTATAAAGAAAGCTACTCAGTGTATGTAGCAATGATATTAAATGGAAAGATCTCCAATGAGTCCCCAATTTGCACAGACATTTACAAAACAAGTTCAGTAAATTATGTCTGGACCAAGCCTTAGGGAGGTGACAGACCTAATTTACTAGACGAGTGCATGACCGTGCATTACCACGAAAAGCAGACGACACTTACAAACAAAATTCTTGAACAAACTAATTTTTCATTTTTTGGCGTCAAAAAGACAAAAACATAGCTTATCACCCTTCATTGGAACGATCTCAGCGAGCACGTTCCATGAGGGCCATAAACTATATTTTGAGACAACAAAATGAAAAAATAATGAAAGTTGAATGGCGATTTTTGTGAATGGCGCTGGCCGGTTTTGGCCGTTATGTTGGGGTGAGTTAATAACCAGAAGAAGGGTTATATCATGTAATAAATATTTAATATACCATGCATGTTAAGTAGTACAGTTATCCACTCGCAGGGATATGGGATGGCGGGGGGAGGGGGGTGGGGCTGCTGTCTCCACACTCTTCCAGAAAGAGAGATGAAGAGAGACAGAGAATTATGCCGATATAACCTTTACCAATATAATGCTTACGCCACAACACCACCACTTCCACCAGAGAACCAGGAGTGTTTCTCACAACTTAGGTGCGGTCATCCTTTTGGGTTCCTCCTCGTTGCAATCTTATACTACTCAAAGTTTGCTAAGCACCAAATATTTGACACATCATTGTGAAATTTGCTTGTGACATATTTGCGATATTTTTGGTGGATATGATTGAGGAATGTATTGAGATGGTCCCCAGTGTTTACATTAGCTCTCTTGACAGGCAGACTTTACGCAACAGTCATGGAAAGCATGTACCCCTTAATTTTCATGATGTTTACTATCTTCATGTACATGACATGTGTAGGGCATTCAGTCTTCATTTCAACACAAACCCTTGTGATTTAATGACTGAATATGGCAAATGCAAATGTAAGAAGACATTTGTCTGAAGCAGAAATGTGGCGGGCTGTAGGGATGGTGGAGCAAGGGGCTACCCATCGTTAGGTTGGTGAAGCCCTTGGTGTGCACCATACGTTGATCACCAGGGCCTGGGCAAGATTTCAGCAGTATGGCACACCAGTAAGACAGCATGGTGGTGGCAGAGACAGGGCAACATCTGCAGCTGAAGACCGGTTTTTGATCATTCAGGCCGTTAGAACCGCTTTTGCACAGCAACCCAGCTTCACAGTGACCTTCAGAATGCATCCGGGGTAAATGTTTCGACGCAGACTATCCGGGCAAGGTTGCACGAAGGTGGTATCCGATCGAGAAGACCATGTATTCGCATTCCGCTGTCCCAGAACCACCACCAGACACGATATGAATGGGCATGGACCACGTTGGATGGACCAGAGAAGATTGGCGACCTGTCCATTTTACAGATGAGTCAAGGTACTGCCTAGACCACACAGATAGGCGTTCTAGGGTATGGAGAAGACCAGGAGAGCGATTCCATGCAGCCAACATTGCTGAGCATGACCGCTATGGTGGAGGGTCAGTCATGGTCTGTGGCGGCATCAACAGGGATGGACGTACAGCGTGTTCTTGAACGTGGTGCATTGACTACACAGCGGTATATTGATGAGATACTGGATGTCCACGTCAGATTGTATGCAGGTGCAGTGGGTGATAGATTCATTCAGATGGACGATAATGCCCGTCCTCATGTTGCCCATGCTGTCGGGAGTACCGACAGAGGGAGGGGATTGAGCGTATGGACTGGCCAGCAAGATCCCCTGACCTCAATCCAATCAAACATGTCTGGAATGAGTGCAGTTTCAGCCCGTCCAATCCAGCCAAGAAGTGTCCAGGAGCTTGGTGTCATGCTGGTCCAAGAATGCAACAACATCCCACAAAGGACCACCAGGAACCTGATTGGGAGCATGAAAAAGGCGTTGTCAATCTGTAATTAACAGTAATGGGTCTCATACTCGATATTGAACCCATACGAGTTCGCTCCGTCAACTTTTTGGCAAATTGAAAAATTTCCTCTTTCACCAATAATATCCATTTTCCATGGTTATCGTATTCAAAAGCTAAAAGATAATGTCAAACACAAATAAAATCTTAATTTCTGTACTTAAATCATTAAAGATATAATTAAATAAACAAGAGGCCCCACGTGGCCTTAAATCGCTCACCTGACAAAGTGGTTCAAAGAAGTATTTTGGATCACATTCAGCTCGTTATGGTTCATCAACACCACAGAGGAATGACATCATGAACTTAAATTCAGGTGTCCATGTCAGATAATCATTATAATAGCATAGGTCTTGCCAACTAGATCCAATTCTCCCAGCTATAGATAAGCATTTCCAAATTTCCAAGCGTTGTTACGCCACTGCAGTTTGAAAGCCATAACTGATGAAACAAGGGACTCGATTTGAACAAACTTGAATCTGACCCCTGACACCCCCCCCCCCCCCCCCCCCCCCCAGAGATGTTGTATACCAAACCTGAATCATTCTGACTGGTGAATCTGAAGGAGAAGATTTTTAAAGAACAGTCCTCATATTGCACTAAGTTAAAATTCGGGCTCCCATAGGAAGCCCAAATATGAACCCAGGAATTCAATTTGAACAAACTTGAATCTGGTGCCCCTAGATAAGTTGTATACCAAATATGGAAGAATTCTGACTGGTGGATCTGAAGAATAAGATTTTTATGGAATAGACCTGATATTGCACTAAGTTGAAATTCAGGCTCCCACAGGGAGCTCAATTATGAATACAGGGACTCGATTTGAACAAACTTGAATCTGACCTCCCTAGACATGTTGTAAACCAAATATGAAATGATTCTGACTGGCGGATCTGAAGAAGAAGATTTTTAAAGCATATTCCACATATTGCACTAAGTTAAAATTCGGGCTCCCATAGGGAGCCCAAATATTGACCCAGGGATTCGATTTTAACAAATTTGAATCTGACCCCCCAGAGAGATGTTATATACAAAATATGAAAAGATTCTGACTGGTGGATCTGAAGAAGAAGATTTTTAAAGAAAATTCCACATATTGCACTAAGTTCAAATTTGGGCTCCCATAGGGAGCCCAAATATTGATCCAGGGACTTGATTTGAACACATTTGAATCTGATCCCCCCCCCCCGCCCCCCCTAGAGATGTTATATACAAAATATGAAAAGATTCTGACTGGTGGATCTGAAGATGAAGATTTTTAAAGAAAATTCCACATATTGCTCTAAGTTAAAATTCGGGCTCCCATAGGGAGGCCAAATATTAACCTAGGGACTCGATTTGAACAAACTTGAATCTGATCCCCCTAGAGATATTATATACCAAATACGAAAATATTCTGACTGGTGGATCTGGAAAAGAAGATTTTTAAAGAAAATTCTACATATTGCACTAAGTTAAAATTCGGGCTCAGATACGGAGCCCAAATATTAACCCAGGGACTGGATGTGAACAAACGAGAATCTGATCCCCCTAGAGATGTTGTATACCAAATATGAAAGGATTCTGACTGGTGGATCTGAAGAAGAAGATTTTTAAAGAAAATTCCACATATTGCACTAAGTTAAAATTCGGTCTCCCATAGGGAGCCCAAATATTAAACAAGGACCCGATTTGAACAAACTTGAATCTGACCTCCCTAGAGATGTTGTATACCAAATATGAAAGAATTCTGCCCGGTGGATCTGAAGAAGAAAATTTTTAAAGAATAATCCTCATATTGCACTATGTTAAAATTCGGGCTCACATAGGGAGCCCAAATATGAACCCAGGGGCTCGATTGGAACAAACTTGAATCTGACCTCCCTATTGATGTTGCATACCAAATATGGAAGAATTCTGCCTGGTGGATCTGAAGAAGAAGATTTTTAAATAATAGACCTCATATTGCACTAAGTTAAAATTCGGGCTCCCATAGGGATCCCAAATATGAACCCAAGGAATCAATTTGAACAAACTTGAATCTGACCCCCCTAGAGATGTTGTATACCAAATATGAAAGAATTCTGCCTGTTGAATTTGAAGAAGAAGATTTTTAAAGAATAATCCTCATATTGCACTATGTTAATATTCAGGCTCCCATAGGGAGACCAAATATGAACCCAGGGCCTTGATTTGAACAAACTTGAATCTGACCCCCCTATTGATGTTGTATACCAAATATGAAAGAATTCTGCCTAGCGGATCTGAAGAAGAAGATTTTTAAATAATAGACCTCATATTGCACTAAGTTGAAATTCGGGCTCCCATAGGGAGCCCAAATATTAACCCAGGGGTTCGATTTGAACAAACTTAAATCTGACCACCCTATTGATGTTGTATACCAAATATGAAAGAATTCTGACTGGTGAATCTAAAAAAGAAGATACTTAAATGTTTTTCCCATTGCCTACAGTGTTAAAAAGTGCTGACTCAGCACTTTTTCAAAGTCCCGAAACTGTAACCTATGATAAAACCGATGGCAATTTTTTTTGACCAATCCTTTCTGTTGGTCCTAAGGAAGCTTCACACCAAATAAAAATTCTCAGTGCCGTGCAGTTTTGCAGATATAGGCGTTTTAAATTTTTTCTATTTTCAGCTCCTAAGGTTCCCACGGGGCTGCGGGAAAAATTTTTTTTTGCATAAATCAAGTACTTATGACCCAATAAGTCCTCACATTAAATTTGGTTCAAATCGGCCTCTCGGTTCAGAAAATAGAAATTTAGGGCGGGGGCCAAAATTTTTGCCCCTCCCATAACAACGCCAAATATCATCCCTCGAACTTCTCTTGAACAAATCTGAGTCTACACCTCAAAAGGAAGCTGCATACCATATATCAAGTGTCTGCTACTGCTGGTTCTTGAGAAGAAGATTTTCAAAGATTTTGGTGCCCCTTGGGGGCGTGGCCCCACCCAGGAGGAGGGGCAACTTCATTTGAACAAATCTGAATTGGCATTAGGTAATAAATATTTAGCCAACATTTGAATAAAATTGGGCTAGTGATT